>OU015745.1:108328858-108382100 GCA_907169655.1 Acomys percivali | reverse complement strand
CACACACACACACACACACACACACACACACACACACACACACACACTGGATAATTCTGAGGTAGCAACTTTATATCCTAAGAGGACAGACACAGTTAATGCAGACCTTTGATCCCTAACAGGCTCCCCATAGATATGGGTAACCCCCAGAGAGTCTCTGGAGTTTAGATGTAGCTTGAAAAAGAGGTTTGAAAACCTGAACGTTGATTTAATAGTTAAATTTTGTCTCTTTGACTACATTGTAAATGCTTTTCTTATGTCTTCACTCCTGAGTTGTTTAACATAACTTTTCCTTTTTTAATGAATATACTTCTTAAATATTTATTTGATTCCTTTTCTTTTAAAGCTGTTTTTTTTCAATTTCCCCATTTTTTCTTTTATTCATTCTGTTGTCAGTGATCATTCTCAATATACACATTTTTAAATGTATTTTAGATAACTATACTATCAGCAGTTTACTCTACCTACTAGAACCAGTCCTTATTCACATCAGCTGACTCTTAAAGCAGTGAGTTTCTGCCTATGCAGTGCACTTTGGGCTGACGAGCTCGCCTTAAGAGAGGATGGTTCTCCTCCCCTCTCTCTCTCTGCTTACTACTCTCTCATCCCCATCCCTCTCTCCTGATCCCCATTTCCATGCTTACTACTCCCTGATCCCCATCTCTCTGCTTACTACTCCCTGATCTGTGGAGAGTCCCACAAAGTTGGTTTTCCATTCTCCTTTACTGCAGTGCTGTAAGACTGAATAGTTCTATTGAGCAATTTTACTTTGAACTTATATCTGTAAATTGCTTAACTATGCAAATTCAGGTCACCTGAGTAACCCAAGTTTGACTTTCTAATTTGTTTTTTAACACTTGCTGTTTTAAAAAAAGATTTATTTATTATTTACCAGTATTCTGTCTGCATATGAGCCAGCAAGCCAGAAGAGGGCATCAGATCTCATCATAGGTGGTTATGAGCCACCACGTGGTTGCTGGAAATTGAACTCAGGACCTTCGGAAAAACAGCCGGTGCTCTTAAACTCTGAGCCATCTCTCCAGCCCTGACTCTCAAAATATGACTATGGCTGTTTCATAGAACATTTACAAGATGTATCTCAAGACTGCCTCTCACATAGAATTTCCCAGCATCTTTCATGAATGACAGATGCTTTCCTAATGCATCCTCCCATGATATAGAGCTTTAGATATTAGCTTCTTTTTGTATAATTATATATTTTTTCTTTTTTAAATCTTTTTTGATTTTATTAATTTATTCAGATTACAACTCAATTGTTATCCCATCACTTGTATCCTCCCATTCCTCCCTCCCTCCCGCTTTCACCCTATTCCCCTCCCCTAGGTCTATGACCAAGGGAGACCTCCTCCCCAACTATATGGTCATAGGCTATCAGGTCTCATCTTGGTAGCCTGCTTATTCTTTCTTTGAGTGCAACCAGGCCTCCCCACCAAAGGAAGGTGGTCAAATATGGAGCACCAGAGTTCATGTCAAAGTCAGTCCCTGCTCTCCACATAACTGTGGAGAATGCCCTGTCCATTGGGTAGATCAGAGTAGGGCTTCGATGTTTACTAGTGTATTGTCCTTGGTTAGTGCAATAGTTTGAGCAGAACCCCTGTGCCCCAATGCACCCATCATGATGTTCTTCTTGTAGGTTTCTAGGATCTTCTGGGTCCTTCTATTTCCCCATCTCCTATATTTCTCTTACCTGGAGTCTCAGTAGGATGTTTTCACATCTATCCCAATCTCAGCAGGGAGTAGTGTCAGTTCTTGAATTGTTAGTCTTTCATTCTGTTGATGCCTCCATTTTTGTAGACTAACACTTAAGGAACTCTTCATAATGAACAAAAGATTATAGTCTTCAGTTCAGTGGCACAGTACAGGGTTTTCCAGCCTAAGAGTGTTCTGAGTTACATTTCAGACTAAGAAATTAGGAACATCATGCTCAAAATATATTATGAGACTATCATCCATAAATTTGTCTAAATCATTATGTGTGTGTGTATATATATGCAACTTCTTACCTTTGGTGTCAATAAAATGAAGTTAGTATTTACTGTGCTAAATGGCATTAGTTCTTATCATTAATATGAAAGTAAAATTTGAAGAAAATATTTTTAGGAGGAAGTTCTTGGGTTTTTATTATTATTTTATTTTTCTGGTTTCCTGATTCTGAGCCAACTTGGGGATATTTCTTTTAAAGCATCAGTTTGTTTGCAGTTTTCTAAAGAAGAAGAAACCTGAGTTGAAGTCTGGCCTCTATTTTCATCAGTGTGACCGTAGAGAAAGCCTTTTAATGTCAATGTGCCTCAGTTTCCCTAACTGGCCATGAACTATATATACTGTTAGTCATAGTTCCTCATAGAAAACTGATAGGGATTCATTAAGTGAGCTGGTACTCAGAAGATTAGCATAGCCCTCAATAGCTCCCAGTAGCCACAATTCAAAGTTCTATCCTGCTGTCTCTAGCTTTCTGTAGAACTTAGCCTGAGGCCCTCGTGGTTTTGTGTGAGCTCTGAGGTCACAGCATTTCAAGGTATATAAACAGAAGAGAACGCTATGTCACCATCTTTCGTGAGGGCTTTTACTTTTAATCAAATATCTGATTTGAAGACAACAAATGCAAACACCTTTTTTTTTTTCAACCAAATCTCCTTTGCGACTGTTCATAGATTTCAGGAATGGAGGGAACTGAGGAAAATTAAGAGCCCTTCAACTTTGTAGCCAGAGAAGTTTCTCACCTCCCAAGCAGTCTTGTGGGCCAAGATCAACAAACATGGCAAGAAGGGCTTTGCTGACTCCACCCTGTCATCTAGGAGGTAAAGGGTTTGGGCTCTGGAACTGCTACTCCACCCAGCTTCTGTTCCATTTTTAATACACCTTTGTGATAAAAGTACATTGTATCCATTAAAAAAAAAAAAAAAGCACTCCTGAAGGCATGGCTAGCCAGAAGAAAGCGACATCCTGCACTGCCTCAAGCGCTAAGGGCCCTGAAGCCCCAGTCCATGACCCACCCTCTCTAGTCTGGCCCTTTAGCTCAGTCTCCACATTTTGGTTCAGAAAGAGCAACAAAGCAACAACATTCACAAATCCCCACCCCCACCCCAACCTGGGAAAATGCCAGAAACTGTCCCTGGCGAACACCCAGGTATGTGAATGAGTTCACAATGGCCAGCTACAGGAAGACTATCAGAATATCCTGCCTTAACCAGCGTACATGCTCCTGGAAGTCTCCATCAAAAGCAAGCTTTGCGAGTTAAGTTACTTCTCAGATGCACCAGAAATTTGCTATTTAATGAGCGTTACCGAGAGTTATTTGTTAACAACAAAAGTTATTTATAAAGTAACCAGGATCCTTTAGCTTAACTGTTTTCAGTTTATAATTTGGGGGAACCTGGTTTTCCTTAAAGAAAACTCCCCTACCTCACCTAATATTCCACTACTCAGTTTTCTTTCAGAGAATATTGATGATAAATAAACATTTCTATAGTCCCTTCCAATTTAAAACTCACTGCGTCTGTCAAAGGCAATCTAAGAATAAGCTTAGTGTTGACTGACTGCCTATTGTTTCCTGGAGTATATAAGGTTTGTTCTCTGCTGTCTCACTGATGGCATAACAAAAAAATAGTATGAACTGCAACTCGCATTCTATAAATGAAGACTGAGACTGGAGATGTAGCTCAGCTAGTAAAAAGTGCTTCCCTGACGTGCGCGGGGATCCCACCCATCTCTAGCTCACCTGAACCAGACCTGACGATGCACATCTGTAATCCTAGCACTCAGGAAAGAGAGGCAGAGAGACCAGAAGTTCAAGGTCATTCTTAACTACATGGTGAATGTTAGGCAAGTTCAGGGTACCCAAACTCCCACCTCAAAGTTAACTAATTAAAAAAAGAAGTGACTTTAAAAGCAAAACAAACAAACAAACAAAAAAACATTGCAGGTTAGCTTGGTTTCCTGCCATGGTCATCCAGCAGATTCTAAACGAGGCCAAAGATACTCAGTTTTGTGGCAAAATTACTGGTTATGCTTAGTGGGGTTGAGGTATCTGGCTCCAGGGAAAACTGAGTAGCATAGCTTTCCTGTCACCTCTACCAAACACCACACTCCTCATGTTCAGAGTGCACACCCCCACCAGCTCACCTCAGAAACTTTTCTGGAATTAAAGAAGACCAAAGGTGATATTTCAAACATTAATAAAATAGTCATTGTGGGTCTCAAGTCACCAAGTTACAAGTCTAAAAATACAAATATCAGTAGCATTTTGACCCCATCTGTGACTGAGTATATACTTTCACATTACTGCAAGCATTTGAAGTCAGAGATACAAAAAGGTATGATTCTCAACAATATTATTTTATTCTGTCAGTGGCATGAATGTAACATTCCATTTGAGATGTCTTAAAAATTCAAAGAACTGGTAATAATATTATTACTCATTGAGGGAATCATGACATTATAAAATATCAGCTAACATTAAAAACATCATTATAGTATAAAATAGTTTATACCAATAAGTGTTATAATTTATATGACATTGGTATCAAACAGATACAGATAGAAATAGAAAAATATGAATTTTTATATTAGTAAACAAGTTAAGTCTATTTTATAAACTTTCTCACAAAAAATTCCATATTTAGGTAGCCTTATTAATGAATTACTGAAGAATTAAAAGAAAGCTAATACTAATATTATATAAACTTACCAGAGAATAGAAAAAAGGAAGAAAGAACCACTTCTCCAGAGCTTGCCTACTCAGTCTAACCTTGAGGCAAACATTTTGAAGGATATTAAAGAAATTATACTGAAGGTGCTAATACTTAACCTGTCAAAATGGAAATAAAGGCATAATCATTACAAAGGAGAGTATAGGGAGAGGGGTAAGTGCTAAGGGCACTAGCTGCTCTTGCAGAAGACCTGAGTTCAGTTCTCAGCACCCATGACAGTTGACTCACAGCCACCTGGAATTCCAGATCTAGGGGCCCCAACTCCCTCTTCTGACCTCCATGCACATGCACATACCTACACAAACACACACACAAATCCAAAGTGTAATTTCTATTATTATTAAAATCAAAATAACTGATTTAATCAAATCCATTTAATACAATATTTATATTCTAAAGCCAAATTAACTTTTCTATGTAAACAATGGATAAAAATGAAACTTTTATAAAAGAAAATTAATTTTGATAGACAGAAGCATAAATTTTATCAAATATATGCAAAATAACATAAAGAATTAACAAGAACAAGTAACCAGTTCACCATAGGTTGGTTGTTCATATCCTGTAATCGTTTGAGGCAGGAGGATCACCAGAAGTTTCAGACCAGCCACAACTAGATAAAAACACAGGTTAACTCCTGGCAACACCCAGCCTACCTCAAAGAGAATAATGAGCATCAGAGAACCTCCTTGAGGAGATGGCTTCAAATGTGGCAAACAAGCCACTGGGGAAAAGGTCCTTGTTTCTGCCACAGACAAAATTCTTTCTAAAAATGGGCAAGCTTGGATGCAGGCAGAGTCAACAGCCAAACTCCACCCAGACAAGGGTAAGCAAGTCTTCAATAGTTCCTGCCTCACAAATATGTCTGTCAGATATACTGGGCCAGAAGGCTGAAGATGATTCATCAATGTTATAGAGTTTTGGGTGACTGTTCAGGCAGCAAACTGTCTCTTGTCATTTTTTCACTTTGGAAGCTGCTAACCTGCACTTCCTGTTTACTCAGGTGATTAATCTTATTTCTTCTCAAGTCTCTGAGGGGGGTGAAAACCAGATAGTTTAGCTTTACAATTAAGCTTAGTTGTTTAGGGGTTAAGATGTTTTTAGGTCTAGATAGGTGTTTTAAGTTGATAGAGATGAGATATGATAGATATTGATTTACATTCAGAATTTTAGCCTCACCAAGATAGGAAAATGTTTTCTTCAAGGTTGCCAAATACAAATAGCCAAAACACTATGCATGTAACATTTATATAACTCCTGATTGTTTTGTGGTTCTTCTTGCTGTATGTAGTTTATTACATATATGTGTAATAATATAAATGTATATGTAAAAAAAGAAAGAAACAATTTAAAATACCCTGTAAAGGAAAAAAAGAGGAAGGAAAGAAGGGCTATTTCAATGATTATGAAAATAAAATGGGACTAGTTCTTGAAATGGATACAAATCTAAGTAAATACAATGCTTTTTTTTTTCCAAAGGTAAGATCTTACTACTTAGTCCTGGATGGCCTGAAACTCACTATGTAGATCAAACTGGACTAGACAGTCAATCATAGAAATCTGCCTGATTTACCTCCCGAGTTCTGGGTTTAAAGATTAGAGCCACCATTCACACAGTCTATACTCAGTTTTAATCATTGTATTCTTTAAAATGTATCCAAGTCTTTCTTCTTCATTATCTTATTAGCACAGACAAAATATTACAGCTATTTGAAAAGTCAGCAGTGATGCTTGGATAACAAGGACTAGGCATGGCTTTCAGTATACTTTCCATAAAAACCTTTGGGCTTATGTCTTAGAGGGCACATGTGAAATGAGAATAAATTAATATACGACACTTAAAAGCCCCTTACATAATCTTACATGCAGATTCTTTACACAGAGGCTCTTGTAGTATGTCACATAAAATTTTACAAGGTACTTATGGAAGCAATTTCAAAGCAATAGTCAAGTTCTGCATACTGCCTTAGGCAAGGGTCAGAGTATTCAAAGACTGTCTTAGGTTGCGGTGAATTTGCTAGACCCTAAGGCCAACTGCAAATCTTCCCTTTATTCCTCCAGACTTTCCATACAGCTCCTCACTCACAACAGTTCCAGCTGTCTAAGGGGAAGGCTCCACAAGACAAAGGGCCAGGATTTGGCCATGTACACACAGACCACAAATGAATAACCCAGAGTATGTTGGCAGAAGGACTTGAGCACAAGGACATGGGAAAATCTCCACAGGTTGCCAATGGTTTGTGAAAATTGTGAGAGAAGAGAAGTTAAAAAAAAAATCTTACTAGCATAATTCCCATAGACAACACGTGCACATTCCAGTCAATCCACTGCATAGACATGATCTCACTGGTCTCCCCAACATCCCTACAAGGAAATGAGGGGGACAAGTTTTACTCCACCCTTTAGGACAAAGCCCCGTCCTTCACTCCCACGTGTGGCTTTGAGTGGGTGGAACACATTTAAACAGGGGAACAAATTACCATCTCCCTTGCTTCTGACCCCTAGGCATGTGGGTGAGCAAATTTTCTCTTCCCTGTTTGAGGCCACACAATTCCCAAAACAAGTTGTCTGAAATGTTGGGGACTGAGTCATTGGCCAGTGATAATTCTCCAACAACTGCTGGTTTGTTTCTCAGCCATGGCTTGGCCATGCTGACTTGGACACATTACAGCATGTAATGAAAGTGCCTGGGATGATATATCCCTCACTGCTACAGAGGAGACAGGGAGAGGAACGACAGTTGTGAGTTCGGAAGTGGAAGCGTCTACACCTTTGTACAGACACTGGGATAAGAAAGAGAAAGTATGATGCCAGCAAAGCAGCTCATTGGCCATGAAGAGCTTTTACTGGAGGGTAAAGTTAGACCTCAGCTGGCCTGGTTTTATTTTGTTTTGTGAAGGGGCATTGCCTACCAAGACGTTTTTCACTTCTAGTGTGTACTGTTTTAAATAGAAGAAATCTGAGCTAGGTATGACGGTGCATGCCTGGAATCCCAGCATTTGGGAGGTAGAAACAGGAGGATTGGAAGTTCAAAGTCATCTCCGGCTACAATTAGTCTGAGGCTAGCCTGGGCAGCATAGGATCCTGTCTCAAAATAATAAAACATAAAACAAGTAATAAATAAATCTATGGCAAAACTATGCAAATTCTCTATCAAAACAGTAACTAGAATGTTAAGAAAGGTCATGAGAAAAGAACACTATACAATCAGAATTAATTAGGTAGGTCCTTTGCATTAGAAAACTCAAAGACAGTTTATTCAAGACCAGCTCTCTAGGGCTTACTTGATTGCCTTATACTTAAAAATACATTTAGATTTTTCTGTCTCTGTTAGAAATAAAAGCTTATCAGATAAGAAGGGACAAAAATATTATTGCCCACATAAATGTTGACACACATCCTCGCTCACCCCATGTGGCTACCTGCTGTGGAAAAAGACCCCAGCAGCTTCTGGCAGTCATCTGAGATGACCAGCATGTGTGCCATAATAATACATTATTTCACTAAGGTTTTCAGAGCCTGAAAAAATAGTCCAGAGAATAAGATTGTTTCTCTTTGAGCCAAACTTGGATTTTCTAAATCCAAACTGTTTCTGAAAATAGTCATTTGGTAATTGTCAGAACCCCGGAAGATTGGTTTATGAATATGAAACAATATTTCCCCTGACCACTGTTTTCTGTGTTTAACCCAGGTGGTAGTTGCACACCTGAGAAATGACTTTTGTATAAAAGTCAAGACAAGGACAAGCAGGGAATAGCAAGCCCCCACCACTCTCTTGTTACTATTTGCTCTCTATAATCTTCAGGAGATGGCAGACTTATACCTGTTCAGTAAGTGTGGAAAGTCACCTACGATAGTTTGTCACTGTTAAGTAAACTCACATCAGACTCACCTGCTGGACTCAGCAACACAAAGAAAGGGCAACGCTCCACAGTAAACAAAACACTTTGAGATGGGCCTCAGAACACTCTCTCTTCATTCACTTTGGATAGGACCTTAGATAAGTCTCCCTCAACTTCTTCTGTCAAGCGGAAGAAAGAAGTTATTTCCACGGATCTTTCCAGAATATTCCTCTCTGTTTGCAAGTCAGTTTGCATGGGTAGAAAAACGTCCCATCTGTCTCTGATACTAATGATGTCAGAGTCTCAGTTCAGGATAAAGCAAAAAGGAAAAACATCTAGAAGATTTATTACTGAGACTAAATGATACATGAATATGGTTTGGGATATATTTTGAATGTCAACAGAATTTTCCATTCCTGGATTACTTCATAAGTAATTCTTACCTCACCCATCCCTTGTTGAAATAATCCAGTGCTTCTAGAATTGTAGGCCCTATTTTTTTCATCCATGAAAAAAAAAATATATTGTATTTTTCCCTCTGTGAAATTTCACACCAGTAACCTTGTAACCTAGACTCTAAGTCGGATGGAAATGGCCAAGGTATGAAAATAATAAAAATAAAAGATTTGTGAAAAAAAAAAAAAGTTTAGAGGAGGTAGAAAGGTTTTGGTGATGGGACAGTGCATTTAGTCTAGAAATCCAAACTTTGAAGTGTGGTTTAATAAGACTTCTCCAGAATAAGAAAGACCAGCTGCTCCTTAATTCCCCAAAGATGAAACCCCCAAGGAAACTGCCTTCAAATTAAAACAGCGGGTGGCAATTTGGTTTCAAGTGAAGGAAAAACTTACTGGTTGGGTCTCTGAAACAAACACTGTGGAATGGAAGATGTTCACCTCACTGCCCCATAAGGATATGGAGAGCTCAGAGCAGCTACGAGGTCCACACCAGCTTGTTTATGAAAGACTTATATTCAGGCCCGTGTTCTGCATATTGCGTTTATTATTTCCTGAGGGGGAAGTGTTATCATTATTCTCACTTTAGAGATGGCACTAACTAGGTGAGGAGGTGACAAAAGCCAGGAGGGCGAGGTTCCACAACCACCCTCTTCATCCCTGCTTCCCGCGTTGGATTGGTTCCTATATAGTTGGTTCTAGTTTCTAATGTGAAAGGGAAGCTTTTAGATTTGATCTTCAAGTGTAAGAAGATGCTTATTATATGAAGTATAATCTGGCATTGTGCATCTTCACCAACTCCAAGATAACTGAAAATGGCTTCGGTGGTTTTGAGTGGGCTATGAGAGCGGATGGGGGAAGAATGTGCCGGATTAATGACCTTGGCCTTCCCAGTCAATCTTTCTGATGTTCAACTTCTCCTTCTACCTGTTCAGCACTAGACATTGAACATTTACTTATATCCAAGGCTGAATGGTAAATAAAACCTAGAAAACAAGAACATTAATAACTTCCACCCAAAATGTCTATGCCTAGCTCTCATTGACCATGTGTTTTCTCTCTACTTTCCCACGTGTACAAGGGCTCTAGGGAACAGAAGAAAGGCTCTGCCTTAGCTGTTGTGATCTAGGAAGACTGGGGAATGGTTTGTCTTCCATACAAGTAGAGCTTAAAAAAAAAAGTCCAGAGAAAAGAATCTCCATGAGGGTCATCAATTGTTTTCTTTTGTACATGCAAACATTTTCCATATCTCTATTATGTGCTTGTCATGCTTTAGTTATTCTTGTGCATGACTTTCTTCCTCATCACACAGAGCATTGGAAGACAATATCTATCCTTTGCTGCTTTCTATACTTAATGAAGTTGTACCAAACCAGGGCCTGCCATGCAGTAGCCACTCATAAAATCTTTTATGAATGAATGAATATGCTTCATTGGAAAAAAAGAAAATCACAGAATGTAAAATACAAATTGGGACTTATTTAACATATTTTAATATATTTTATTAATTTATTCATATTACATCTCAATTGTTATCCCATCCCTTGTATCCTCACATTCCTCTCTCCCTCCCATCTTCCCCTTACTCCACTCCCCTGTGACTGTGATTGAGGGGCACTTCCTCCCCTTGTATATGATCATAGGGTATCAAGTCTCTTCTTGGTAGCCTGCTATCCTTGTTCTGAGTGCCACCAGGCCTCTCCAACAAGGGGACGTTGTCAAATATGGGGCACCAGAGTTCATGTGAAAGTCAGACCCCACTCTCTACTCAACTGTGAAGAATGTCCTGTCCATTGGCTAGATCTGGGTAGGGGTTCGAAGTTTCCTGCATGTATTGTCCTTGGCTGGTGCCATAGTTTGAGCAGGACCCCTGGGCCCAGATCCGCCCATCATAATGTTCTTCTTGTAGGTTTCTAGGACCCTCAGGATCCTTCTATTTCCCCATTCTCCCATGCTTCTCTCACCTAGAGTCCCAATAGGATGTCTTCCCCTCTGTCCCACTTTCCTGGTGAGTGACTATGGCTGTCTAACTTCCAAAATAGTCAGTATTCAGGTTGAAATCTATCACTCTTGTTGGCTTCCTTGAAGTGGGTGATGGGTGCTGTTGGATTGTTTAAAACATGTGAGCCTGAAAGCTGTGGGTAGACAGACCAGTGGCAAAGGCATTCCTGACTAAGCAGCTGCTATTACCTGACCTCCACCTATACCTCAGGCCAGCTGTACGTCTTTGTCTTGCTAAACGGGGCAATAGCCTACTTCCCCAGCACTTACTGGAAACTATCAGTATTTATTTTAATGGTAGACTCGTCTCTTAAGGTAGAACTGCATGTTTTCTTTATACTGTCTGAATCTGGCACCCTGTGGAGTCACTTTCTGAACTGGGGTTGCCCTTCCATTACCTAATTGCAGAAAGTTGCCAGACTGTAATGAGCCACTGGGAAGGGAGGTGGGGTGAGAACTCAAGCACATCTTGAGGTCTGACTCTTTGGAGAAGGAGAAAGATTTCTGGATTGCATTGGTATAACTGTACTGTCATCCTAGTTGTTGGTGTAATTGCAGCTGAAAGGAAAGAATAAAGCGTCTTGCTTTGCTGCCCACTCCCTCAGGTAATACTTAGACTGAATTATACCACTGAGTGTGACCCAAATAATATTTCATAGAACATAAATTTGAGGAAATCTATGACCAGCTAAATTTGAGGAGACACTGTTAAGGTTAAAAGTAGTTCCTAATTTTAGGAAAATTTTCAATACGCTCTCATGCCTTATGAAACTTAAAGGGAAATATATAGCCAACCCTAATTTTGTTTATTTAGTTTTCATTTAAAATTTGTATCAGATGGGGTAGATGGCTCAGGGGTTAGTGACACTAACTGCTCTTCCAGAGGGTGGAGTTCAAATCACAGCAGTCTGTAACTCCAGTCCCCAGGGTTCTGATGTCCTTCCCTGGCCTCATATGCACAGACAGACATGCAGACAACACATCCATTCACAACACACACACACACACACACACACACATACACACACACACACACACCGGACTTAGAACATATTTGTAGCTGGACAGGTTATTTTCCAAGAGCATTTTATGGAACTAATTCCCTAAAGCACATGTTCTGGGAAAGACTGATCTATCCATATTACAGAAAAATTTTGGGAACGAGATATTTTCCAAATGTATATACTATCCTTTTTAAGTATCTAGAGCTGGAGTCTTCACTGGATTCATTTTGTTCATCACTGCATTGGAGCCCTAATGACTAAAAACTGTAAGATAGGGATTTTAAAAATGAACATAAAACACAAGGTAGAAATTCTTTCAGCTGGCTGCAGCGTGGTTTGCATTGGCTTCATTTTTGCTTTGAGCAAGTAATTAATTTTTCACTTTAACTCATAACAGTCCATAGAATGTGAACCTGGATAATATAAAAACAATCTTTCCCAAAACGCTATTATTTGAAGAACACGAATGGGCAGCTGTTAAAAATCTATGGTGTCAGTAAGCAAGATATTTCTCCTAGGGAATGTCTCCTTTCTGGTCATACTTAATAATCCCTTCCTGGGGATTCTACATAGTGAGAAAGACCATGAGTTGAAAATTAGCTAATTTGTCAAATTTAATTTAAAAGAAACTACTACATACGGGTAGAGATTAAATTGTGCAAATGAACTAGTATGATCAACATACTAGGCCCAGTATTCCTTCTAAGACAGAGGAAACCAAAAAATAACATATTAAAAAGGAAGAGGGTTTTCACATTCAAATGACAGGAAAGATGTTGTAGGTGACCTTCCCGCCAGAGGGAAGAATGACCCTGAAGAATACACTCACCACTCAGTTGGGTGAGCTTGCACAAATGGGTTTGCTCTTCTTGGCTGCAGTCTCATTTGCCATGGAAGCGTTAAATGTAAAAATGTCACCTAACACCTTGAGAGACAAGTGGTCCATAGACCAGCATAGTCAGGCTTGCCTGAGATCTTATCACAATTGCAGAAACTCAGTGTTCAAGTAAGACCTTCTGAGCCCACCTGCCTCTATGCGGGTCTCCACAGGAGCTAGACAACCATTTCCCCATACCTCAGGGCTCAGACCTACATCAGTTCCCACCAGCCACTCTATGGTACCTTATTCTGAGAGCACAATGAGCATTAGGGATTTTTAATTATAAAAAAGTTATTTTCGATATGGATTCTGGGGCCCAGAAAAGGAAGACAAGTTCCATAAAGCCTCACAGATAAGTAGGAATGGGCCCAAATGCCATTGTCAGTTTTCCTGCATGATCTTTTGTTCTGTTTCAAAAGTAAGTTACCAAAGTGGCGAAATATATTTGCCAAGTATTAATGTTACAACAAACTAATAGCAATGTTTTTCTTCTCCTGAAAAAAAAATCTCTTTTTTTTTTTAAGTTTAAAAATGCCTACTTTTAAATGAAATTATGTTATTCCTGGGGGTGTTTAGAGAATTGGGCTACCTGGTGTCTCACTTCTCTTGTAGGCAACATGAAAGCCTCTACACCCAGGGAAGATGCTTGCTACCCTCTCCACTATCCTTCAGCAGGATCCCTAACCACATCCTCCCCCATACACACAACAGCATCACAGCATGTGTAATTCAATTATGAATAAGGATGAAAACCACATGAGTCCATGGGACCGGTGCTACCAAGGCCCATTTTGTTCACACACACACACACATACACACACACACACATACACACACACACACACACGCACACACACTCAGGCATCCAGCATTTGCCTCATCAAAAACTGAAACTTTCTGTGATTGGTCAAGAAAGCAGAACACTGGAGGGTTAGGAGAATAATATCATGACCACATTTAACCCTCCAGTATTCACAATATTGTCTATTTCCCACTTGATATGTATCTCCCTTCACTTTATGGCAACCTTTCCTTTTCAGTGGTGTCCTTAGCCCTCTTTTCAGCTTTGTCACTGATGGTAACCCAAACCAGAGGAAGTAGCACTAGCAAAGAAAGAAAGCATAGCAAAACCCTTTGTGTTAACAACTAAGCATCATGGATTTTGCTTAGCCAGCCACATGAATGGTTCAATTTGCTTCATCACTATTCACTAGAAAAAAATAACTGTAGTGATTTGCTTAAAACAAAGAACAAGGAAAAGGCAGTGATGTCATGGTACTTCATCCATCCTTTCGTAGTATTTAGCATGATTAGCATCGGAGACCTGCTGAATGCAATGTGCTGAATCAAAAGTTAATTTTAGCATTTACTTGATGCTTAGTAAATCTAAATTATCCTTATCACTATTGAATTCTTGGTTTTTTAAAACCTTTGTGGCTTTATTTTGTTAGGGCTGTTAACAAACATGTCTTATGCAACATTGCAGGATGCTTTTGCTGATAGGATACTATTGTTTCTTCCATGTTACAAGAGTAGATAGTTTACAGAGTTTAGCCTAATAATAAAAAAAGTCTAGCATACAAGTAGGAGGCTAAGAATTGAGCAAAACCTCTGAGATGGCTCAGAGGTTAAGAGCACTGACTGAGCTTCCAGAGGTCCTGAGTTCAATTCCCAGCAACCACATGGTGGCTCACAATCATCTATAATGTGATCTGATGCCCTCTTCTAGCATGCAGGTGTACATGTAGGCAGAATAATGTATACATAATAAATAAATAAATCTTAAAAAAAAAGAATTGAGCAAAATGCCAACTATCTGTCTAAAGAAAACATTGACAATTGGCCGATTCTTACAAAAGATGTGTATAGAGAATATAATTGACATCTTCTCCAACCAAATTATGTCTTTTTTTGGTCTTTTTTTTTCTTTTTTATCAATAGGTCTTTAAAATACCTTAAGGTACAGAAAGTCTGTCCGAGACTAAATAAAATTTCATGAGATTCTACTACACTGTTACTTGAAACTCAGTGCCACGTGTGTACATTATACAATTTCTAGTAAAAGGTAATATATACATTTAATTTCAGTAATATATTTTATTTAACCTAACATGTTGGAAATCTTATCCAATATGTAGTCAAAAGAAAATTTCCTTAGATATTTTATATTAGTTCCAGTAATCTTCAGAAAACACTTTAATCTCAAGACACTAGCAAAAAATTGGTTAGGATTTGGAGAAAATACTACAGTTTTTTGGTATACTATTATGAAAGCCACTGTCAGTGATAAACTTACATAAGCCTTAAGCTAATTGAACTGTCATTGTTTCTTGTTTTTGTATGAATAAATTCCAATAGAAAACCAAAATAATTTTTCTCACCAACAACTACTCATTCATAAAAAAGCTTTTCAGTGAGTGGTTAAGTTTCTCCATAAAATATCAAGATAATTAAAAATAAAAGGACACACAAGATGTCCTCGCTCTCCCTTTCTTCCCTCACTGTCCCCCATTAGACTTTGTTTCTGTCACAGAATCACCATAATTTGTAATTGTTGATGTGTCTGTTGATTTCTTTTCCTGTGTATCCTACATTATATAAATTTCGTTGCACCAGACCCAAAGGTTCTTCCACTCTAACCAAAGAGTCTACATCCTTACTCAACACATACAAATCACTGGTTTGTAGGGCAAAAATATCAGAGAGGTAAGGGGTCCGGTAGGACACATAAATAAGATAACAAAAAAAGGTTTCATTAATAATGCTGACTTCAAGCTGACTGGGTAGAGAGTAAGCTGGGGAACCCTCTGCTTCTATAGCTCTTTCCATTCCTTGACATTCCACTTCCAAATGTTCTGCAGATGAGCAGAACCTTGTCCAGCACCCACCCTCACCATTAGGAAGAACCCCTGGGGGGAGGGGTGGTCTCTACTATCTGAAACCCAGACCGGGAAGAGCTGGCCTGACTCCTGATATTTTCACTCCAAGCAGTCAGTAGCACTAAGTCTTAATATAACCTGGATATAAGGTCGGAAGTGGAGCACAGATGCCCCCACCTGAAATATTTCTCTAAGTGGATAGATGAAGGGTCCATACCTGATAAAAGCCTCTTGGCATATGGCCAGCAGCAGGTGGGAGACCTACTCAGCCTCCTACACAGACAGACTGATCAGCCTTTCACCAGCTCCCAGGCTGCACAGTGAATGTTCCATCATGATAGAGACTAAAAACAGCCATAATCATTCCTGATTCTGACTTCCAGATCGCAAAGTCATGACCAAAGTTTCAAAACTAGGAGTATTATTATGGAGTTCATATAATACACTGGGCATAACAGGTGAGGTCTATTTTGTAACACTTTCATCAACTCTCTCAAGCCCATTTTTCTTGACATTTTCCCATGGAAAAAGTAATGATTTGTATAATTATTATTAAATGGAAAATCCTAACCTAAAGTACACAAAATTAAAATAACACACCAAATATCCAAGTGTCTATTTGAGCTATGAAATATTTCCTGCTAGCTACGCAAGACATTAAAGGGGTAGCCACTATGAAGAAATATTTGGCATGATTACAGCTAATAAACTATGGATTTATGACTCAGAGTTCAATTAGTCATATTAGGAAGTTAAACGATAAATTATCAAATGATTTCACATGCTGGCATTCCCCTAAGGAGAAGCAGGAGGCTGAGAAAAAAACATGTTTATGTAGTTAACTGAATTTGCTTTAGCAGAGGAGAAAGAGTTTGAGAATCTTCCAGAACCTAGAGAGTTCACTAACTTGAGAAGTACAGAATTCTAGTAGTGAGAACTGTAAATTCTTCTGATGAAATATAAGAAAAACCTTCAGATAGGTAAGATTTATTGCAGTTGTTTGCATCTGGAAGGCAAATCTCTCAGAGAGGGTTCGTAGACACATGTCTGAGCACTTCTTCTCCCCTGATTTATATGCCTCCTCACACAAAACTGGTTTCTCCCCTTGCAGGTACCTAATCCTAAGGATACTTTATAAGCTACAGTTACAAATATTCCTGTAAAAGAAATAGCAAAATTGATATCAAAGAAAGATCTAGTCATAGTTCAAATAGATATTTAGTAAGATTGTCACTAGGCCACTTGGTTATAAAGAAAGATAAAGAGACAAGAAGCTAGCACTCCATCTTGGTGGAACTTATAATCCATTTGGAGAGAGTAAACATATAATTTCATTAAAAAAAAAAAAGATACAGGAAGAGCCTGGCATGTAGCTCAGTGGAATAGTATTTGCCCACCATACCTGAGGCTCCAAATTAAATTCATAACATTGAAGAAAAAAATACAAGTGTGTCTCTTATCTATATCCATCTTATTTTCTCTGTGTCCCTTGCCCTATGAAAATTACTTTGTATATTTGTTTATTGAATGCATGTTTATTGATTATGATGATATGCCTTTACTAATAGTGTACATTCTGTGTAAGAGGCATCCAGTCTGTGCCTGGAACACAGCATTAGTTGAATAGCAAACACTAGTGTTAATAATGACTAACACAGATGGCTTCCAGAAGGATGTCATTAAGTACACAATGAGTGATGTGGACAGTACACTCTACTCGTGTTAAAGGGGAGAACAGAGTTGAGGCTCTAGAGACAAACAGGCTCCAGGCAGGAGAGAAGCAACTGAAGATAAGTCAAATTTGAGGAAGAAGAAAAGTCTCTTACCAAAGTGAGGTAGAATGAGAAAATCAAACAAAACCAAGTCTGCTAGGAGAGTACTTGTGGGTGGCTAGCTTCTAGATTTCTCCGAATGGTAAATGTTTAAAAAGCTCCTCTCCTGTTTGTGATGCCCCCTGTCTGTCACATATGCACAAACTCCACAGGCACAGAAGGTCCCTCCCTCCTTCACTACAACCCTACAGCCAAGAATGATCCAAGTTCTTAGGGCTGCTTTAGCCAGCTCCCTCTCAACTGGACCCTCCCTTCCACTCACACTACCAACGTCCAAAAAGTAGCATTAGTTTTATTTGAACTATGGCAATATTCTATGGCACCACTTCTCAACCTGCAGGTTGTGACCTCTTTGGAGGTCAAACAATCCTTTCATAGAAGTCACCTTAGACCATCAGAAAGCACAGACACCTACATTATGATTCATAACAGTAACAAAATTACAGTTATGGAAAAGCAACAAGCATAATGTTACGGCAGGGTCACCACAACATGAGGCGCTGTATTGTAGGGTCGCAGCAGCAGACGGCTGAGAAGCACTACCATAGGCCCTATGGCTACGGAAGTTTCTCCCATGATGCACTTGTCTGCTAGTCCCAGAACGACCGTCCCTGTGGGGCTGAGCAAAAGCGGCTGTAGATTAGAGGATCACTCAACCTGTGTCCTATTCCTCTTCGTCCCCGATGCTGAACACTGACTTTACTCCTCAGTAAGTCTTGCCCACTCTGTCGCTGCTGCTCACATGCCGTGCCTGTGCTCAGTTTTAGGAAGGAGACATCACTAAGAAGTAATCAAAGGGTTTTGTTTTTGTTTTTTTATTTGTTCACTTTACATACCAATTGTAGCCCCCTCCCTCATCACCTCCTGGCCCCCTCCGCCCCTCCTCTAGTCCTTAGAAAGGGAAGAAAAAAAAAAGGGGGGGGGGAGGGGGAGGGAAGCCCTTCTCCCCTTACATCTGACCTGTGTGGTGTTATTCTATTCTGAAGGTAGTAGAAATTTCAAGAGGCAAAGCCTACTAGAAGAACTTCAAGCATTGGGTATATTCTCTGTGTGTGTGTGTGTGTGTGTGTGTGTGTGTGTGTGTGTGTGTGTGTGTTTTATGTGCACCTATATGTGCATACACAGAGGCCAGGGACAGTCTTTTCTGTTTTCCTCAGGCACTAACCACCTTGCTTTACTAGCTAAAGGTTTTCCACTGGCCTGGGGCTTGCCAAGCAGCTAGGCTGGACAGCCAGTGAATCCCAGCAATCCACCTGTCCTTCCTTCCCTAGTGCTGGGACTGTATCAGAAGCCGCCGTGCTCAGCTTCCGTTCTAATGCAAGCTTCTAGGGTTGAATTCAGGTCCCTACGCTTCCAGGGCAAGCATTTTACTGACTAAATTTCCTCGCTAGCCTACAAGGAAAAGGTACTATGAACTAAATAATAAAAATTTTGGCAGCATTTCTTTAAATTCTCACAAATTTAATGAAATTCAATGGTATTTCTTATTTATACTGGTTTGTTTGGACTATTTTTTAAAAAATCTACATAAATAGTTTGGACAAGTTTTAACTTGCTGAGCTCAAAAACAAACTTGATTCATTCAAACTGCTAATTAAATTACACTTTCAAAACAAGCACTCCTATATGTGGACCACAGAAAAGAAAAAATAAAGAATTTAAGAGAAAAGCAGATTTGAACGGCCCCAGAGGCCAACTCAATGGTCTTATAGAAGGATGGTTCACATATAGATTATAAGTCCTCAAAAGGACAGTTTTCTTTAAAATAGCCTAAGGTAAAACTTAAACGTTGTCTTATAATTGCCTAGTGTAGAAACAGTCAAAATATTCAAGTTATTCAACTGGTCTTTTTTTTTTTTTTTTTTTTTTTTTTTTTTTGGTGTTGTTTCCAATCACTGAAAGTATTGAAATGATAAAAAAGTAAACCATAATTAACCCCAAATGGCTTAATTTCCATTCAAAGTATGATCAGACTCCTGAGACTACATTTCCAAACAAACACCCACATGACACAGAAACTGCTATTCTGGGAACAGCACACAGCCATGCCAAGGGTGGCCCTGACAGCCAGAAGACCCACGCCCTCCAGAAGTTTAGGAAGAAGATGTTAAAAGTTAGTAGAAAACCATAGAAAGGAAAGTAAATATGTCTCTATTTTGATTCTAGTGAGCAGGACTTTATAGCTCAGAAACAAAAACACCTTTCTCTCCACCCCTTTCTACTGGCCTAACACTTCTGTGCTTCTAGCTCTTGCAAACTAAAGTAATAATCGTTACCTGGCCCACAAAATTCAGTTTCCATGGAATCCCCAGGTACTTCTAATGCATAGCCAGGTTTTAAAGTTGTTGCAAGAGTTTATTTGTTCATTTAGTGCATTTATAGTTCCCCTGTTATGGGTTAAAGAGGCCTTAGGGGCCAACTTTCATCATTTCTATAGGCAACCTGCATTTTCCACCCCTGGCTGCTGATTTATGTCACTGGGAACCCTTCACAGTAGCAAATAGAGAGTTCTTTGTATTGTTTCTTCCGTAGGATGTTCACACTGCTTTCTGTTGACCTGAAGGGCAGCATTAGAGTCCACAAGGAGGGCTTGAAGACCACTTGATTGGTTTTATCCTGTCTTTCTCCATAGTTGAGTTATTTGCATACATTTATATGAAAATCTTACAAAGTGATTCCAATAAAATGAATTACAAATAGCAAACTTTATACCTTTTCCATAAGTAGTTAGTAAATAAATCTATCATTTTACAGAAGTAGTAGTAAGATGTGAGGGAAAAGCTAATACTACAGCATTTTTCTTGAGTCCTCAGGAGAGAAATCTATCGCAATGCTTGTTGAGAGAAATGTAATACAAGACAGATCATGTGATGCATGGAAGTCTGCACAGAGGAATGTGATTCATGTTTCTAGAACGACAATATGTCCAAAGTTCATGGATTCATAATGAGTGAAAAGACTTCATTCCTATATGTGGAATTTATAGACCCTGCGCTCAGTTACGATCCTGGGGGCATGCACAATGAAAACAGTGAAGGTTTAATAGTGGCTTTATTTACTCAGTTCATTCAGTTTTGCCATTTTACAAGTTTAGAAGAAATGAGATGATAAATAATGCTTGTTTTAAAATGTCAAAATCTTTTTCTTAGCTCGCTTTCTATCTTTGTACCACCTTTTATTCTGTTTTCATAAATATCCTGGGCATTTTCAAAAAACATCCAAACTGTCTCTAACCATAAATCATTGATCTAAGGACTAGGTAAATAAATTAATGTTGGGCCAGGGAAAGTATGTGGCCTATATGTACACTTTGGAAAAGGAAAGAGCAAAAGAAGTTTTACCTCCTCATGACCTCACCTCACTCATCTCCAGAAATCTACACAGCTTTGTGTCAGTACCTGCTCTCCTCACTACTGGAAAAATAGTGACAGTGTGAGCTCTTGACAGCTGGAAAGGGTCCTCATCTCCAGGTCAAGTCTTTTATTTTCCTAATATAATCTTACATGGAAAAGCGGCATTTGGGGGGGGGCAGTTCTCAATGCGAATTAACCTTGTACGGTGGATAGTTTTTCCTTTTTGTTTCTTTTCCCAGAATACAGCTAAGGCAAATTATAAGTCATTTTCCAAAGCAAGACATGCTCAATACCTGAAGAAAATGAGAAAAAAAACTGACCAATTCTGGGTATAATTTAAGCATTAGAATTATGAAACTTCCAATATGTTTTCATAGGCTTATGGGCATGATGAACAGTTATGATTCCTTAGCTGTTTAGAACTTCTGGCCTACACTTTGTCAGATGCCTTCTTTGCAGAACATAGATTACTCATCACCTTCATGTCTCATCTAAGTAATTGAGCCTCATATCTTGCCATTTATTTTATTGCAATCACTGAAGAAAATGGTTCTCATACAAACTGTCAAGGAAGGTGGTCAGTGTATACAAGGGTGCTGCACCTGTCTTGTTGGATGATAAAAGCCTCAGATTAGCTTATATTTGTGTTTCTTAAGTATTTAACCTTCCTTGTTCCGAAAGTATTTTGGACCAGCATACAATGGGGCAGACAATGTAGTAAGGTAAAATAGAGTTTAAAAAATACTTGAAGGAAAAGAATTAGTAGAATAGAAAAGTGAAGTTGAGTGTTGAGGAAAGGGATATGATTGACTATCATCCTGGCAGACTGCACAGTTGCAGGAGGCTAGCCACAGATAGGGCTGTTCCCTCTCTAGTGCATCAGGGGGAAATGGCAAACATGATCAATTACTCTCTCTCTGTCTCTGTCTCTGTGTATCTCTTTTTCTCTGTGTGTCTCTGTCTCTCTCTGTCTTTCTCTCTGTCTATCTCTCTGACTGTGTCTCTCTGTCTTTATCTCTGTGTCTCTGTGTCTCGTCTCTGTCTCTCTCTGTCTATCTCTCTGACTGTGTCTCTCTGTCTTTATCTCTGTCTGTGTCTCTGTGTCTCTGTGTGTCTCTGTCTCTGTGTGTCTCTGTCTCTGTGTGTCTCTGTCTCTGTCTCTCTCTGTCTCTCTGTCTCTCTCTCTCTCTGTGTGTGTGTGTGTGTGTGTGTGTGTGTGTGTGTGTGTGTGTGTGTTCCCTATCTCAAACCCATTATTGATGCAAAAGGTAGAGTTTCTTTACTCTAAAGAGAATGTTTGTAACACAGACTTACAGAATAGGGTCACCAAGCTTTGAATCCTCACATGGTGGGTTTAATTTTATTCCAATCTGAAGAACCTGCCTGCTCTATAACTGGAGAGCTTTAATCCAATATAACCTGACCATTGTGGTCTTTGCTTTTGCCTGTAAGTCTCCGTTATTCATCAAGGAGCTGAAGTGCTTGTTTTCCTGGTGCAAATGGCAGATGTGGCCAGGAAGAGGTCACTGGGCTGCCTCCTCCTTCCATTTCATTTGGGTTCTGACCTATTGAAGAGGGAATTAGGCACATCAGGGCATCTAAATGAGCAAGCCAGGTTTTACCTAACTTAGGGCCTTCCCAGAGAATTGATGGAGTTAAAAGACTTCCTCTACATATAAATGATCAATAAAATAATAGTTAATATAATTGTGCATATGCACAGACTCTGCTCTAATATTTGACATTGTAGTTTTTAAATCTGCCTCACAACCCTGTGAAATAGATGTTGCTAACTGTTTTTTATGCATCTAGAAACAGAAAAGTTAATTTATTTCTGTCCAAGACACAAAGCTAAGAAGTGGCAAAGTGGATTTAAATGATAAAATTCCCCCTCACAGTCCTTTTTGCTCTGAACGCCAACGCCCACTCACTTCACCCTTCACCCTTTCATACACGGTCCAGGTACTGCCATTTGTGACTTCCTTTTCCCTTTGGTTTGGCTTGAATAAAAGGGGGGGGGGGTTGAAAGAAAATCTCCAAGGGTTACTTGTGTGGCCCCTGCATCATTCTTGACTCTCTTTTCTAAGACCCAGCCACTTAACGTGGTGGTGAGCAGACATCTGAGGATACGCTGGGCAAGTTCTGCCCTAGAACTGGAAACTGAAGGAGACGCCAGATGCCTCGAGACAGTCTGTGGTCAGAGACATAACTCAGGAAGAGTCTTTCCTCCCAGTTCCCTGTTTCTCCCTCATTACTGGGTCTCAACTCCCTTTGGCCCACATCAAAAGCCAAGATACTCCTTCTCCACTTGGCCCATTGGTTTGCCCTGCCAAAAAACCACCAGCCTGAATTACTCTGATGATAAAACCTTCCGCCTGAGCCTAGGGCCCACTTCCTCCACCCTTCTTTGATCTAGTTAGAATTTTTCTTTTTTGGAAAAACCATACTGGCAAGCACACCAAACTCCTGCTACATACTTGGGATTTTACAGTGGCTTTTTTGGAACTCTGTTGGATCTTACATGTCAGTCGATCTTGCCTGGATAGAACCCCACAAGGACCTGCTGACACCTCACGGCACAATTTCACAAAATGTTCTAGGAAAAGATAATTTTCTAATTATAACACCAAATCTGCTTATGAAGGCATTTTCCGACCACTCCATCTCCAGCGGTGGAATCGTCTGAGGGAGAAATGAGACCCAAGGCACATGCTTTCTTTTCCTTTCTCCCTGTCTTGTTCATTCTTTTCTCACTCTTTTTTTTTTTTTTTTTTGCAGGCATATTAGAAAATATTGACTGTTGCCTAGAACATTAGCTTTGCTTTCCAAATGCTCCCAGAGAGTGAACCCCTAAAAAAAAAAAAAAAAAAAGACGATCTTTCTCACATTCCCATCTGAAAGCAGTGGTCCAGGGCCTTCCTCTGGGCCTGTTGGAGTAGGGCCCCAAAGAAACATGACCTGTCTATTTCAACCGCTTGGCCCCTTCTGCTGTTTCTTCCCCTCAGCCTTTAGACCTTAGTTGATATGTACTTTCAGATTAGCTTTTCCTAAAATACTGTCAAACAAATAGGGAATTAAATAAGCTTATTGGATCCAGGGAAGTGGGGGTAGGGTGTGGAGAAAGGACAGCTGATAGGCGTGTGATGAGGGTGAATTCAATGATACTTCAAAACAGCTTGTAGAGAGGATTTTGAATATTTCTAACATAAGGAAAGTATATATTTTTGTGATGATAGACATATTAAGCACCTCGATCTAATCATTATCCATTGCAAGCATAGACTGAAACACTACACTGCGTCTCATAAATATGAATAATTATTATGGGTCAATTTAAGGGCATGTTTTATATATACATTACATATGTGGCATGTGCACATATAATGTATTATTGTATGAATGTGTGTGTGTCCCTTCTCTGATTCACTATCCCAGTGTCCCCCAGCTGTGGCCTGTAGATTTTCTATGTTCAGGAACCAGAGACAAGATTTTGAAGAAACCCTTAGAAGCTTCCTGTGTACAAAAAATTTAAGCACCTCTGCTCTATAGAGTTCAGTGCCATGTTCCACCCTCCTATAGCCCTTCCTGTCTTCTCACGACACTGGCAAGTCACTTGTTGAATGTCTATGCTCTACATAAAACCATAACTTTAATCAGCACAAAGCCATAATGCACTAGATGAAATAGGTGTTCAATAAATATGTATTGACTCAAACAGAAAGAAAGAAATATTTAAGGGCTACTTTTTCTCTTAAAGATTACTCAATTTTAGGAATTAATGTAGTTTCACTTTGAAAAGAAAAGATACTCAATAAAGCAATAAATAAAGACATCTATATGATGAATTTAACTTTTAAAATTATAGCCATAACTTGGGCTGGGGAGATTACTCAATGGTTAAATAGCTGAGCATGCAAGCATCAGGACCAGAGTTGAAATCCCCAGTTAGATCCACATAAATCCTTGAGTGGCAACCTGTCTCTAATTTCAGTCTCAGAAGCGGAAGAAAAGGCTACCCAGAGCAAGCTAGCTAGCAAAGCGAGCTGTAACGGTGAGCTCTGGGTTCGATTAGGAAACCCTGCCTGAGTGAGTAAGGTACAGTGCAATGGAGCATGATTCCCAGCATCAGACTTGGGCTTCCACATACACTTGTACGCGTGTGCATGTGTAACCTACACCTTGGTTCTCAACCTTCCTAATGCTGTGACGCTTTAATACAGTTCCTCAAGTTGTGGTGACCCCAGTCATATGATTGTTCTCGTGGCTACTTCATAACTGCAATCTTGGTGCCATTTTGAATCACTATGTAGGTATCTGTCATGACCCACAGGCTGAGAACTGCTTACCTATACACCTGGTACCCACACATGTACGCCAACACACCTGCAAAACATATCACCATACACACCACCTTACATATAAGAACAGAAAAAGAAGAGTAAATAAATACAGAATTTAATTTTTAAAGCAATATCTAAAGAATGCTCATGTGTCTGATCATGTTGATAGGACCACTCTGTCTGACCGGTTCTAAACAGAAGCAGCGGCATTGCCAATGACTAGAGACACATTCTATTTTATTTTTCTTAAAGATTCCAGAAACAGTTTAAAACACAGAAGAATTTGCATACAAAACTTTTTTTAAAAACCCAACTACACATACGGAAATTCCTTTTCATCACACAGGCAGCCTCCCTCTTCTCCAGCATGAGGAGGGGAAGGGTGCAGGGTAGGAGGGGGCCTTATTTCAGGAGAATATGTCTATTTAAAAAGATGAGCATCCACTTGTTAAAATGTCATTTGGCTTTGTAGTTTGTGAGGGACATGTATGTGTCCTCGTACACGAGTGCATATGTAACTCACGAAAAGAGAAAGTTTTTTTTACACAAAAAGGAAAGTCTGGGTTCTCTGCTAAACTAGAGAAAGACTTGGGAATCCGTGAATGAGCAGTGGCAAAACTGGGAGCGTTCCCAGATTCCAGACCGGGCTACGCACCAAATAGCCTCTCTCCTCACTCCACCCACATGACAAGTGGCACATGAAGAGAAGCAGGGAGCAGGGCGTGACTGAGGGAAAGCCACAGTGTAGGTAAAACGAAGCCCCCCCACCCCCGCGTTAGTTCTGCCCATCCCCATCAGCCACCTACAGAAATACTTAAAACACAGGAAATAAATAGAAACGTCTTCAGTTCAAGAATTTGCAGTTATATCTGAATAAAGGTAGTGCCCTGAAGGATTCGAGGACATTCAAGTTCAAGTGGCATTCTTGAACTAAGTTTTCAGTGTTGCTTAAACAACCCTCCAAATAACAGTGGCTATGCTGAAGCTGAGGAGATCTTGAAGCAGACCTAGGTCAGGTATGGTCAGGGGACAGGATCAGTCTGGTGATGGTGTGTATAGTAACGCTAACACTAGCCTGAAACACAGGTGCTTGTCGCTTTTATCTTCGTCATCACATTCACTCCTAGTTTGTGAGACAGTAGAGAGCCACTCACCCTCCGGACTCCCATTGAGGTAAATTTAATGCTGACAACTAAGCTAGGTGAGTCCAGCGCTTCTGCTCTCTCACTCATGGAAGTCTGGTAACTCCTTCTTTTGAGTCATAATTTCTTGATGAATTAGGCAAATGTGAAGTAGAAGAATAGAAATCTTATTTTCATGACATAATTCCTGGCCCCACTTGCGGGCAGTACCCTCAAGGAGAATGTTACCATTTTAACTTTCTGCAAATACCAACAGGCATGCCTGTCCTCAAACCATGCAACCTTTAAGAAGTTTGGACCACCCTCGCTATCATAATGTGACAATTCCAAGACTTCGCAGTATATTCTTTTTCCAATTGCCAATCTAGGTACATGTTTGTTTGTTTTTCTCACTATTTTATAAATGAAGTTACTTCTTTTTCTGACTAAGGAAACAACTTAAAAGCCTGGAAAAGCAACAGAACACAAGAGAGAGAAAAGGAAAACAGTAAGATGGTGAATGAATTCAAATTTAAATTGAAAAATAAAAGAGTTCTAGTACAGCTTAAAAATGCAGAGGACATGGTCACTTTGGTAGAAATAAGTGTCAGGGTCACCATGTGATTGTTTTGTTTCCAGCCTCCTGAAAACATATTCTCTTCTATTCTCAGGGCTTTCTCCCTTCACCCTAGCTCCCTTTCTTAAAAAAAAAATAAAATAAAATAGGAGCTCCTGGGATTCTTTGCACATCTGCAAAATCAATGTCAGTTCCAGGTTCCTTATTCCTGTGGTGAACCAGTCTGGCTTTCAGCCTCAGAAGAAAAAGCCAGTCTTCACCGGACAAGCAAATGGAGGTGAGATAATACCTGGGCACTCTCACTGATAAATAGCAAAGGGAAAAAGTCCCAGCATGTCTGATCCTCAGACCACAGGCAAATGGAACCGCATAAGAGCTCAGAGACAAACTGATGGGATAGTGGAAAAAAAATCAGGTGAATTTAACTTTCAGAGTACTGGAAAGGGTTATGGGATAGAGAGAGTCATAGGCTAAAGCTAAGTAGTATGATTCTTATTTTTGAAAAATTATTTTTCAGAAAAAGAAATAACCATCAAAGTTGGAATAACATTTTCTAGCTGTCCGTCTCTCTGATTATGTCTCCCAACCGAGGTTACTGGAAAAACAGCATTTGATGCTATCAATAAATAGAAGTAATGCTTCCAGTCTGCGGCTTTCTTTCCACTAATAAAAATACTTGAGCCTTTCAGAATTGTGTTGACCTCTATTAAATTCAGGTAAACTTGGAAGTGAACAAAGTAGAAAACCTGTACTTTTTGGAAACGAATAAAGCCATATTTTGGAATGAAGTTTTTAAAGGTTAGGAGAAAATGCATTTAGGGCCATTTGTGTGGAAGAAACAAAAATCAGATCATACTATCCCCACCAAGGCTATGAAGAATTATTTGTGACTATTTTTTTTTAATTGAGAGGATGACATTTTTGTGAATTGAAGATAAAGGCATCGGCTACATATGGAGTGCATTTCTCTGTTTAAGAGTGATTTGTTTAAAATTGAGGGGAAACTGCTTGGCAAAATATACTGGCCAACTCAATGGCAAAAGTCATTTCAGTTTATCTTGATTGCCTCCAGTGGTTCACCTCCCTACTGACCGGACATCTGGGTTCAAAGTTATGTATGAGCCCTAACTTAAAAACCAACCAATTGGGAGTCCCAAAGGATGCTACTTTCTTTTAGGATGTAACCCCCCCAAAGTAGCTTTTTGTCTATCTGTAGAGATAACTTAAGGAAAAACATCTAACAGTTTGTTAGAAATCAGGTATGTTCCTCAGAGCCTTAGCAGTGCTTGTTTTTCGGGTTTTTGTTTTTTGTTTGTTTCGTTTTTTGAGACAGGATTTCTCTGTGTAGCCTTGACTGTCCTGGACTCACTCTGTAGACCAGGTTGGCCTCGAACTCACAGCGATCCGCCTGCCTCTGCCTCCAAAGTGCTGGGATTAAAGGCGTGTGCCACCACTGCCCCAGTGCTTGGTTTTTGAAGGCTCTGATAGCTTTAAGAAGGGGTCACAGGAGGGAATTTAGGGGCAGATCCTCTCCAAAAGTACAGTGACTTGTTCCTCTGGCTGGCCAGATTACCCTTGGTTTTATGGCCAAAGGTCCCGTGTCCTTGAAAACCCTCAGCTTAGAACAAACAATGACAGTGATCATTCAAATAGGATCAATTAGACTTTGCTGTGGCTCAGATGGAGAGAAAACAGAAACTGGGGGAAACTTGCACAACCTGAAGCAGAAGACAGCAAGCAACAAACCCTCCGAGAGCAGTAGCCAGCAGTCGTGGAGTTCCTGTGCTGAAGCATAGTTCTGCCAGGGCCTTACCTGTGCCTTCCTCTCACACGCCAGAAACTACAGTCTCTCACTCTAACAGGAGATGAGAAGAAACACTTACTTTGGCTCGCAGTTTCAGAGGGCTTTAAGTAGTCAAAGGGGGAAGGCATGGCAGAGTAGCACGCATTCATGGCAGCAGGCAGGGTGAGGGGTGGGGGTCGGGGAAGGCAGGCAGAATCAGAGCTACTCAAACCGGAAGACAGATTATAACCTACAAAGGACCACCACCTCTGTTACCTATTTCTGTCATTTAGGCACCACCCTCCTAAAATCTCCCGTCTCCCAAAATAGTGCCATCACATCACATAGGAAGCAAACGTTCAAATACATGTCAGTTAATGCTGATAACAGCCTTGAGAGTTCCTTATTATTGTCCCCATTTTAAAGATGAGGAGACTAAGTAACAGAGAAGTTCAAGGCATATGCCCAAGTATAACAGAGCCACAATAAGTTTCATGGAATAGATTGAATTTATTTTAATTTTTTACACATTTTTTATTGAAAAATAAAATAATTCACACTACATCTCAATTGCTATCCCATCCCATGCATCCTCCCATTCCTCCCTCCCTCCTGTTTTCACCCCATTCCCCTTCCCTATGACTGTGACTGAGGGGGACCTCTTCCCCCTGAATATGATGCTAGGGTATCAAGTCTCTTCTTGGTAGTCTGCTATCCTTCCTCCGAGTGCCATCAGGCCTCCCCATTAATTAATTATTTATAATGGGAAAGAATGGATTTTTTTGTCTATGTATATCTACGGTTAGACCCCCACTAGGAAGTATTTTCCATTTGCTTTGATTTTAAGTTTTAACCTGGACACATGTCCAGACTGCCTTTTTTCCCTCTCCCTTCCTCTTCTCAAAGTTACATGTTTCCAGGGTTTTGTATTTATGTAGAAAATCAGGTTACACAGAACAACCTTCCTTAATAAGATTAATCCGGTGGCCAGTCTGGGGCACACTGTGTGACTATATTCAGTAGAATACTGCTATTATTATTTTTTCATGTATTTTTTTCTCAGAGTTTGTAATGCTCTTAGTGGTAGGTCAACCGATAGCAACAGAGGCAACTTTATTCAAACAACACCACTGCTCCTCAAGAGGGGATTTAATAGAGCAGCCATCTGGCAGGGTGCTTAGCTCACAAAGGCAGCCTGGTGCCCTAGGATCAATGGATGAAAAAATTCCTCAGAGAGCAAGCACTGCAGTGCTTATTGATGCAGGTTTCAAGTAACCTTGCTATAAGACTTTATAGCTTTATTCCATAGAAGCTCATGGATCCTGTTTTAGGAGGTGCTAAACCAATTGGCATTTAACAAGCATTTGCTTTACTGGTTTCTCTCTTCCTTAGTCTGTTTCTTGAGGGAGCATCTGGCATCTAGCAAGGTCCTGGAGTAGCAGAAAGAGAAGAAATATACCCTAGTCTAATTGCATCTTAAAAGTTAAAAAAGCTATGGGGAGTGAGAAGTCTTTTAGAGGAAGGGGGAGTCGTTCTTGTTTAAATTCAATCTAAAATGGTATATTACTCACTTACAACTGGACACTAGTCTAAGGAGCAGGTCCCATGAAAGTCGTCACTTACCAGGAAAGTGGGACAGAGGGGAGGACATCCTATTGGGACTCTAGGTGAGAAAAATATAGGAGACAGGGAAATAGATGGATCCAGAGGGTCCTAGAAGCCTATAAGAAGAACACTATGATGGGTGGATCTGGGCCCAGGGGTTCTGCTCGATCTAAGGCACCAACCAAGGACAATACGTGCAGTCATCATCAAACCCCTACCCAGATCTATCCAAGGGACAGAACATGCTCCACAGTTAAGTGGAGACTGGGGACTGACTTTAACACGATCTCTGGTGCCCCATATTTGAGATTTCGCTCCCTAGGCATATTTAAAACATATATACTTATATGTTTTATAAACATCAGAGACTACACAATTGGGTCTATAAAGCAGCTCTATCCTTCCTTTTCTTCCAATCTCTCTCTCTCTCTCTCTCTCTCTCTCTCTCTCTCTCTCTCTCTCTCCTGTCTGTCTTTTTTTCTTTTTTAATCTACACCATCTATTTTTTACTTGGTTCTCTTTTTGACTTCCTAAACCTTGACTCACCTCAATGTCAATACCACAGTATTCTATTTCCCCCAAGGGTGTCCTTGGCAGTGAAAGTAAGGCATAAACATTTGAAGGAGGTGGCTAGGAGGAAGACATCTCCAAAAGCCATCCCTTGAGGAGACAAATGACTCGCAGAACTCTTGATTTAAGTGTCTAGTGTTTCCTAAAATCTGAATGCAAATAATAAAGGAATAGAATCTGAAGAACGGATCTTTGCTTTGGGGCCTTAGAGCTTAAAGACATTCTGAATCCTACTAGCCACCTGTGACCAACTGCTTTTACATCCTTTGGCAATAATCCTGGAAAGATATTTCTATCACTCATCTTTCCACCCATACTTTATTCCATCCAACATAGACCTTCAAGTTCAGCAAGGAAAAGAGCAGGCAGAGTTCCTTCTCTTAAGAAACTCTGAGCCTAATAGAAAAATCACATAATAAATAAGAAAACAAATCAATAAAGCACCTTTAATCCCAGCCCTCAGGATACAGAGGCAGGCAGATCTCTGAGTTCAAGGCCATCCTGGTATACAGAGTAAGTTCCAGGATGGCCAGGACTAAACAGAGAAACCTTGTCTCAAAAAGAAAAAAAAAAAGAAAAAGGAAAAGAAGAGAAAAGAAAAGAAAAATAGAAGAATATATCTTAGAGGAGAAGTGGCAGCCACTTTATATTGGAGCGGGGGATGGGAGTACTTTCTGAGGAAAAAATAGCTTAGCTAACACCAGAAAAGATTAGATTCTAAAGACTAGCACTCCAAGCCAAAGAAATTGTGAATGGGAAACCCTTGGAAGCCTTGACTATCAGGGCATGTTCCCAGAACATCAAAAGGATGCTGTAGCTCTAGGAGAAGCACAGTGGAGTCAAAGGTCAGTTAGATCTGGAGGTTCTAGATCTTTCTAAGCCAAGGGACTTTGTTTCATTCTAAATGAATTTAGAAAACCATGGAAAGATTTGAGTGTAGAGAACTGACAAGCGCTGACTCAGAATTTTAATGAATCCTTGTGACTGCTGGGTGGAGAACAAGAGTGGAAACAGGAAGGATGTTTAAGAGGTGGTTGTGGTAAATAAGCTGGAGATGTGGTGGCTGGCTTTAACCACAGACTCAGTCAGAGGTGAATACACTAGTGAAATACGTGAAAGGCAGATTAGGCAGGTCTTGTGGTTGATTGGGTTATGAGGAACGGGGGCGAGGTGGTCTAGAATGACTTGAGTAGGTATCAGTGTCATTTATTGATGGTGTCTCTTTATGAATAAGGGTGAACCAGGTGCGTAGAGTAAGTGTTCTTTTTATTCCATATTTTCTTGAGCTAAAAGAAAGTGTTTATGCTTCCAGAATTTTTATCTATTGTCAGAGTTCAGCTTCTCAATGTGGCTTCTCAAGGCATGTACTCAGGACAAGCAAAATATTTGTTCCGGCCAGAGCTGCATAAACTCACAGCAGTGAGATATAATTCTCCCTGGGATGTGGGAAAATGACACAATAAGCAACATTGTGTCAATCCTCCCAATAAAACTAGCAGTTTGAGTCACTAGTAAAGAAGAACACAAAAAAGTGGGGCTTGAGTGGTGACCTGCAATGTTTCGTCTCAAAATCCACTTCAAGACTAGTGGACTCCTGGAGGTCTCTGAGAAGTCTGCCATAGTCCCATGTTTTATGGAGTCTATTATAGGCTGGGATCTTGTACATGAACTTTCAGACTACTGCCATTCACATCTTACATTCTTTACTGATATGTTTCTTTGCAGTTTACGATATAAGAATTCACAGCCAGGAGACTGCTCTCTATGTAACATCTATTGGAGTCCTAACTAAAGCATGTCGGGCCACAGTTTACCATGCTCTGTGACACACACACATTGGTAAATATAGGTCCAGGATAACATAGTATAAAATATATGCTTCTTTTAGTAGACTTCGTTAACTACAACTGGCTAGTGTGTGAACATAAGAGACTTCTTGAGCATTATAATTTTCACACTGGTGAAGAATCCTGTTCTGAATTTCTGTAGCTTGTGAAAGCTCTTGAATGAGGTGCTATCTTGAACAAGGACCTGGAGAGTTAAGCTGGAAAGTATTACTTTTAAAACATATATTCTGTCTGAATGATTAGAAGCAAGAGGCAAATTAATTAACTGTCTAAAGATAATACAAGGGCTCACCTTTACCATCCTGACTAGAAATTTTACATGCATACTCTAAACTCCTCTACAAAAAGACCTTATTAAACTATCAGCATTTCAACCAATACTCCATCTTAACATTGCTGAGCCCAGACAGAAAATATAGCAGGTGGCCTCTCTGTAGACCAGATGCTTGCAATAGTCCCAGGTCCATTAGTAAGTAGCATGAGAGACAACTGTAGTCAATCATCCGCGTTTCTTTGCATGACATTTGAACCTAGGGAAAGGAGTATTTTTCTAACCTCCTGGAGCTGAATGTTTGACCTTAACTCTTGCTGTTTGCGCCTTTTCTGCCTTAGTCCTCATGACTACAAATGCTATTATTAGTCATAAGACTATTCAGGCCCTTTTAAATTCCAGTCATGCTATTTGGCACTCTGACCTAAGCCTAACAGGAAATTCAAAATCCTAATTATTTCCAAGAGGGCTAATTCTTAAGCATTGGCTTTAAATTCTCCCACCTTCTTGTGTAACCAGGAGCTATGGTAAATGTTAGCAAGGTTGTGCCAACAATCCTTCACAAGCAAGAAGCATATTTCCCAGAGGAAAGTGTGTAAGTCTTTGTACTGTCTACTCTGGAACTGAGTCACAATTGTTGCTGGTAGTTAAATGGTCGTAAAAACTCTTGATCTCTGTTTTGTGTAATAAATAGAATATGTTGTCTATTGAATAAGCCAGGCAACTAGAAAGGGACTCATGCGACAAAAAAAACAAAGGGGGGTGTGGGAGAAAGACAATAAAACAAAGTGGAAGGAGAGATAGTGGGTAATGGGTGAAATGATGGAGTGGGGGAAGGTAGGAAACAGAGAGTTAAGGGGAGAGGGAGAGGAGACCCAACAATATGGAATGTTCACAAAAAACATATGTGGAAGTCTATTACTTTGTAAGCTAATTCAAAAATATTTTAAATTAAACAAGGAAATGTATCTGAAGTTTTGATTAAATGATATACTTTACAAATAAAATTCAACACTTAGCAAGTATCAAATATTATCATCATTGACATCATATGACATCATATGTAAAGGGAGGAACTAGTTGGACATCACTTTGCCATTTCCGTCTATGCTCACTGGGTCCTCCAGGTTAACATTCATTTTAAGACAGACCAACAATGGCCTTCATTTGCATATATCTACATTGTTAGTCTTCATTGCTACAATCATAATCGCCTACTATTCTCAGAGCCAGGCCTATCTTTGACAGTTTGTAGTACAAACATCAGCAGGACCAAAACTCTCCTTAGGTTTATGGATGCACATCTTATAGGTAATCAGGGACTGCTTAGAGGACATCCAGTTAAAACTATTGTGCCATAGAATTCCTTTAAATGTTTTTCATACATACATGCATACATATATACATATATACACATACATACATACATACATACATACATACACACATTTGTGTAGTGCAGGGGATACACATGTCATGGTGCAGATGCCATAGTGCATGTGTGGAAGTTAAGGGACAAATGGAAGTTAGTTCCCACTCTCTAGCCTGTGGGCTCTAGGGATTAAATTCCAGTCTTTAGATTTAGTGGAAAACTCCTTTACCCACTGAGACTCTCACTGTCCCCTGGCTGTTTTCCCGACACCATATATTATTGAGCTAGCAGATAGCTCTCCACCACATTCATAGCAAAGGAAGCAAGTTAACCGAGTGCAGTTTGTATTGACTTCTAATAGTCGGTGACAACTAGAATTTTTCCAGAGAGAAAAATCCAAGAGAGGTATAGACTCTTACACTTGTTGTTTCACATATTGGTTCTATCATTCCCATACATTGTATCATCATGAATAGTTTTTCTATATGGGCTCCCTGCTAACTTAAAATTTTCTTTAAGGTGATAAAGCTACGTAAAGATTATAAGGACACATAGGTCTTCAATAGGAAGCTCAAGGGAGTTGTGTTCATGTACACATAGCTTACAAGCTGATATCAAGCAAAACCCAAATTAACGAAACAATCTAAGTTGAAACGGTCTTTCCCACCTCCCCTGGCCCACTTGCAGATTGGTTTCGTAGCAGAATGAGCCACTTCAGTAATTAGTGAGTGGGGAAAAAGAAAGAACAAGCCATGTGTCCAAACCCTGGAATCTAGCACTAAAATGTCGCTAAGAAGAGGCAAGCAAGGTGTTTGTAATCAAAACAGAAGGGAGGGAGGGTCCTTTAGGTCAAGAACTTTAGAGGACAGGAGAGGGTTTCTGGGAAACAAAAATGAACAGGAAGACCCTCAGAGGGAATTCCTTAGCGCCCCTTTCTGGAACTTCTTGCTTTCTTGGCGATTGCAGAATGTGTGGATGAATAAAAAGGAAGGGTTAATCTTCCTAGGGAAGAATCCCCACTGACTATCCCATACCAAATGGTACCGGATGAACATGTACAGAAGCAACGCTAAATGAACTCAACAGGTTGTATTAAATGTATGTGTGTGTGTGTGTGTGTGTGTGTGTGTGTGTGTGTGTGTATGTGTGTGTGTGTGTGTGTGTGTGTGTGTGTGTGTGTAACAATAATAATTAAAGAAAAAGAAGCCATGAACTTGAAAGAGGAGGGAGAATATGAAAGGAGTTGGAGGGAGGAGGGAGAAATCATGCAATTGTAATAAGCCGGGCGTGGTGGCGCACGCCTTTAATCCCAGCACTCGGGAGGCAGAGGCAGGCGGATCGCTGTGAGTTCGAGTCCAGCCTGGTCTACAAAGTGAGTCCAGGACAGACAAGGCTACACAGAGAAAACCTGTCTCGAAAAACCAAAAAATAAATAAATAAATAAAATAAAATAAAATAAAATAAAATTAATAAAATTTGATAGTACATAAGTTTTTTTAAAAGAATGAGAAGAGAGAAAGGAAAAGACTGAACTGAAGAGGATCCTTGAAGAATGAAAGGGCTTAAATTAGGATGAAAGGAATGACAAAGCGCATTCTCCAAGCTATCCAGGAGTTATAACCAAGGTCATAAAGTAAAGGCATGGCGTCTTCCCTGCTCACCAGTAACCCCAGTATAGCCACAGGGGCTCACTGCCAGGTGGCCTGCCTAATTGGTCAACAAATCCGAGAGCTGTTCAGAAGCATGGAACCCGAGGCATAAGATGGAACAATTTATTAAAGCTGACAACTCAACAAGCCAGGGTCAACCAGTGAGTCCAAAAACGCTCACTTTGTGCTCAGGTTACTCAAAGCCACCACAGAAGTCTGGAAGGACAAAGCCAAAAGAGGGTGGGAGAAAGGTGTAACAATTCTCACAGGAAACCAACAGAAATTGCCTAAAACAAAACAAACTGCTGATAGCCTTAGCACAGGCAAGCATTTATAACAAGCATTCATTCCACTCTATTATCTGGAGTGTGGCTGAAATCAGACGCCCATTACTTAATTAGCTATTAGGATTAGTCAGGAACATTTTTTTCAAGTCAAGTAGAGAGTGGCTTTAAAGAAAGGTGTGTCTACGGGGGAAGGGGCAAACGGCAAGGTTAGGCCTGGTGCATAGGGAAAAGTGTCCAAGAAAAAAAGGTACTATCACACAAAAGCTCTAAGAATGTACTAGCAGATACTTGGCTTTTTAAGAGAGTATGACGTTCAGCCAAGCTTTAAGGGGAAAAAAGAAGAAAATTGACACTAGGTCATCACAGAAGAAAAAGATGAACCCTCCAAAACATCACATCCACTAACTGCTGTCAAAGCCCTACTTTTGCCGATTCTTTCAATCTTATATATTTTTTTGAATTCTGTAGTATTTAAGTTTGGGGAATAAAGGGAAATCTGTGTACCATCATATTCTCAAAAGATTGATTTTGTTAGTATGTACTTGTAAGGTCCCAGGGTGTGTAAGGTAGGGAGCAGAGCCATATGGACAGAGATGTGTTGCTGAAGTTTGGCAGCCTTCTTTTCCCCTTGCCTAAAAGCTGCTTGATAAAACAAGCAAACAAAGCAAAGCAAAGCAAAGCAAATCCTACCTTATTTGGTACCAGTGACCTTGCAAAAACATTCAGGTAATAATTTACTGAAAAAAAAAATATAGCGTGTGCAAAAAAAACAAGATGGAAATATACATATCATATGACCAAATTGATATACCTGAGAGAAGTTATGTTGAAAGTATTTAAATATTCCTCAGTAGACAAATTTAAGTTGTAACTTGGAGGTTGTTGCTAGAGAAATCAGTAATTAAATGACACTGTGAGTAAAAATAATGGTCATTACAGGACAGTAACTTCTCTTTTGGCCAAAACAATACTCAGAATATATTCACAAAATGGTATTAAAGGCAACTACAACTGTAAAATTAATTGATCCATCATTTCATTCTATAGGTTTAAAAATATCTCATTCTTGCATCATTATGTTTAGAGGTAAATTACTCAAATTATTAAAAGCTAGTGAGTGGCCATTAGATCTTAAGAAAGTCATCTCAACAACTCCAAGGAAACATAGATTCTGAAGTTCCTTAGTTTTGTATGACCTAATCAATTAAAGCCTGGCAGGAATTCAGGAAATGGAACATACTGACACGTCAATATTTGTAGAATAAACCTCATTAAATCAACAATGAAATGACAGTTTTAAGGGCTCTTCAGCAAGTTATCTAACAGAAAGAAAAATAAAAATAAAATAAAATCCAGAGGCCAAAGTTGGGAAGAGCAAAGAAAGATTATAAATAGCTGACATGTGAAACCGAAGTCATGCATGCCTGAGGGAGAGGCCCTAGGTGTGTGTCGCAGCTGTCTTAGAGAAATCAGTGGTGGGAGGGGGCTTAAGGGGGAATTACAGTGTCCCCTCTGATGACAAATGAAGAGGAAATAAGTATAAATTACAAATAAAGAAATTTAAGTTAGATGGAAAGATTTTCCTGGCAGCGAAGGCTTTATAAACCCTGGAAAGGATTGCTGGGGAGGTTTTTAAACTCCCTATCTGGATGTATTTACAAGAAGAAAGATACCCATCAGCCTTGGGTGGCTGAAGCAGAGTCCTGCAGGAATGTGCTCTCAGCTGAACTCTGCGAGTCCCGGTCCATTTCTGTCCAACACAGTGAACGGAACGCTGGAGAACGGCGAGTGACGTTGCCCCTGAGAACAACCTACCCAAAGTAACCTTTTCCTTGGAAAGTCAGCTGGCGTCTGCTCATTGGTTATAAGTGGAATGTACAATTATAATACATTCTGGGTTTTATTTTCTTTTTAGCCTGGTTTCCAGTGGAAAGAAAGGAGGCTTATGAGATCTCTCTGGCAGGCTGTACACTGCTTAATACGTTTTCATTTTCCTCCTGCTGGCTGGTTCCAACCAAGTCTCTTAGGAAAGAGTGGAGTACCAAAGTAGCAGTACATGAACCCTTCCAGTGGCGAGTGAGAAATACCCTTTCCTCTCGCTCCAGAAGGAAACGTCTCTCCCTCCCATCAGTCACTGCTTCCTTACCTTCCCCAAAGCTACATCAAAGTTTTCTGCAGGCTGAGAATTTCACTTGCTTCAGGTCCAACATAAAAACAGCACCCACACTAGCACGTTGAACCATATCCTCTAATTGATTCTATTCTTCTGTTTACACAGCTGTACATCTGTTTGCCCTTTGTTTTCACTCCATCAGCTGTCTGGTTTTTATGGTGAGCTCCTAAAGGCAAGGTGTGGAGTCTGTTTCGTTCACTTTACACAACACTGTGTACACATGTGCAGGTGTGATTGTGTTTGGCAAAAAATTGTTCCCTGTATGAGTGGATGGATGTTCAAATAAAAATTACCGCGCATTCATCAAAGTTGTAAAGAATGGACTCAGAGTGAAGACTCTTTGTAATCCCCTGGAGCTCCTATGTGTGACACAAAAAAGCCATAATCACAGCCAGGGGTTAAAGGGCATTGAACGGTGTAAATGGGTCCAGCCAGCCACTGGAAAGGCTAATAAATCAGGGTTGGAAATTGAAGATCATAAAACAAACTTAGAAGTTTGCCCCCTTTCCATCTTTTGTGCACAAGCTCCATCTTTCTAGGATTCTCAGTTCAGGGCGTTGGTGGTCAATACCCACTATCATATGGGGCTGTTGCATCTCCTGCACCCACTGAAGGCTGTAAGTTCATAGCATCCTGGTTGTCTTATTTCTTTGGATATTTTTTTCTTTTACCAGAATTAGTATTTTTTACCTTCCCATCAATCCCTGTAAAACCATCTTCCAATCTTCCCTTTTATCTGTCATCTTCACTAACCCAAAAAGACAGAGATGAGTCAATCTACATTGCTTGTTGGGTTAAAAAAATTCCATTTTTCCTCAGGGAACTTAAAGTTGTGTTTTTTGAAAGGACACTAATAGAAATGTATCCCTCAGGGCAAGCACAAGAAATGACATTTAACTTAGTCTAGGAAATATTTTCTAGGCACCAGCTATGAAACAATTCATAGCCTCTGTCTCAGAAATGTAGATGATCGAGGGCTAGAGATGATTCTTTGATTAAAAGAACATCCTGTTTCTCCAAAGCATCAGGGTCCTGCTTTGAACACCCCATTTTGGGAGCTCACAACCACCTGTAACTCCAGTTGTAGGGGAAATTGATGTCTATGTATGCATGAGCACCTGTACTCACAACCTTCCACCACACACACACACACACACAAATTCATAATTATATAGACATAGATGCACATGTGTTTGAACACATGTGCACATACATGCACATATATGTGCATAAAAATACATATTCATAATTAAAATACTAAAAAGGCAAATCTTAAAAATGTGTATATGCTTTAAGATTGTATTATGTGATCTTAAAAATAATGCTGCCATATTGTGGGAGTGTGATGAAAACGGAATCATCTATACATACTTAAAGTATACATAGTAGGTGTAAGACATCATAATAAGTAATAGCCCTTACTAGTATGTCTTAGTACAATTCCATTTACAATTTTTTTTAGGAAAATATTTTCATAAAAATCTACCTTAGATATTAGGCAATTTGGCTTAACTGCTGAGGAGAGGAAAGGATTATCACATTCAAAAAAGAAGCTATCATCTAGAACGCTGAAGTCGGTATGACCACACCAAAATTGGACCTCAACTGCGCTTTGATGTCTGGAGTCTGGTTCTCATCCTGTTCTTCCTGGAATGTTTCAAAGTCTTGATCACATCCCAAGATCACAGAAAACATTTTTTTTTCTCCTTCGTGCTTCTTCCAACCCTGGTCTTATTCATGGTTATTTCCCAGAGCAAATAACAAGATAAACTTGAATTTTTTTTCACCTATAGTTTGAAGGTACAAAGATCAAATAAACAGGGGGACTGGACAGATGGCTCAGCAGTTAAGAGCACTAGCTGATCTTCAAGAAGACCCAGGTTCAACTCCCAGAACCCACAGGGCAGCTCACAACTGTCTGTAATTTCCCGTCCAGGGCATCCAACACCCTCACACAGACACACATGCAGGCAAAACACCAATAAAAAGAAATAAAATTTTAAAAAGGAATCAAACAGAAATATAAGACCCTTTAACTTGGAAAAACAAGTGCTTAATAGAATGTTGTAGGTAAAATATGGCACTTAATGAATTGATTACCAAATCAATTATAGCCTAGATGACTGTGCTAATTGATCCTAATGTAAATAGTGAGATTAGTTAATGCAAAGATATTATAATACAGTTAGCTCAAGCCAAAGAAATCTGCATATCTTTTATATTTTAATTCGCATTAAGATGTGCTCTATATTGTCAAGTATTTAGATCCATAAAAAAAGGCTTTATATCTGGTTCTCTTTGAATATTTACAACTAAAAAGACCTAACTTTGCTTGTTTTTCCATACATTACTTGAACAGCCCCTGGCCTATCTGAATCACCATTATATTCTTAACATTGTAGCCTGTCTGAAGGTGCATTTCATTGCTTGCTTTACCAAAAAAAAAAAAAAAAGAAAGAAAGAAAGAAAGAAAAAGAAAGTGTGTGCCTTCCTTATTTGCTCAGTAAAGATGAGATACTCCTGAGAAATAACATATTGCAAAAATGATTGACAGATGCACTACAGTAAAAAAAAATTCTGTCAAGCATCACCACTTGAATTGTAGTGAGGACCAATTTCATTTGTTTGTTTGTTTGGTTTGGTTGTTTTCTACCCTTGGCTGTCCTAGACTCACTTTGCAGACCAGGCAGGCCTTGAACTCATAGAGATCTGCCTGCCTCTTCTTCCCTGAGTGCTAGAGGGCCAATTTTGAATTTCAACCATAGAAGCTGCTCTCCTGTAGCCTTCCAAACTAAAGTAACTATTTCGCAAGTGTATTTACATTTTTAGTAGTTGGTTCAACATTCCTGTTGTCCTCATTCTAAACTATAGAACCCAAACACTTTATACCTCAGAGTATACCTCAGAGAGGTAGGTATTCTCAGTTTTTACCAGGTCAGTTACTATTGCCCCCTTTGAACCTTATAACTGGAATCATGAGACCATTGATAGGTTTTGTAAACAAGAGGAAATGAATGTCTTGCTAGTCATACTTAAAAGAAAGCCAGTGATTTAGCAATCCGGATGCTCAATGGTGACTTAATGTGACCCTAGAAAGGTCTTCCTTTCTTCTATTTACCAAGATTTAGTTGTTAATTAAGTTTTATTCTGATGCCAGCAGAAAGGAATTTTACAGAGATTTATCTGAGAATATACAACTTTGAGTGTTTTTGGTTTGATTTGGTTTGGTTGTTTGTTTGTTTTGTTTTGTTGGGTTGGGTTGGGTTGGGTTGGGTTTGGTTTGGTTTTTCAATACAAGGTTTCTCTGTGTACCCCTGGCTGTCCTGGACTTGCTTTGTAGACCAGGTTGGTCTTGAACTGTGAGGGTTTTTAAAGTTTGTTTGTTTGTTTGTTTATTAAAATGAAAATGGGCTCTCTCTGCTTCCAAACATATGTAGCCATGGACCAAATCAATAGATATCCCCACAGGATAGAAAGACTGACTTCCAGGAATTTCAAGGTGCCTAACCCAAATATTTTTTTCTAAGACCATATATTTCTACACAGCTCAAATGTGCAGTTGAAATACTGTATCCAATTTAGTAACAGTACTGGTCAGTGGACATTACTCATGCTCTTCAAAGCACCATGCATCAGTAAGGTCCCTTAGTGTCCCTTGCAAAATTGGACATTTAGTCACTTGGATGATGTTCATGGGATACGACTGGGCAGTTTTGTTTTATTGATTCCCGGTTTACCAAATTTCTCCTTACTAGCGTGTAAATAATAGAACCTTTCATCTCCCTGCCTTTATTCATTTGTTGCACAGTTGTGGGATTAATTGAGATTAACTGTTGCACAGTTGTGTAGGCAGATAACACAATTAGCAAGGAAGTAGCCCAAAAAGCACATTTACGTGTTCTCTCTTCCTTCATAAACCATAAGAATAGGATCAGCATGCTTTATGTTGGAAATTCAGAACTGGTTAGGATAGACTATCTTCATATATATATACTGGAACCTATGTCTGGCTGTCTGAGAAAATGTTATATACTTTGTGAAATGTTATGGCACATCTTTAAGCAGCAATTTGAAACAGCAGTTCACATTATATTCATTGGTTTTATAGAATTAAATCTCAGTATGATAGAATCTTATAATTATACCTGGTTACTGAAACCCAACCCATAAGGCGCTTGCATCCCAGAATGAATGGTACCACAGGGAACAGTTCTAAATTTACTTGCCAAATGCGGTAAGTACACTACCTTATTCTAGATGCTTGAATTAAGCCAGTCTCAATAAAATAAAATTTAAAAAATAGCAAAATGAAAAACAAGGCTGTTTTCATCACTTATAGTGATAAAAGAAAAGTCTTTCAACTAAAACTTGCTCTTGATCCAGCATATGACCATATGTTCAGCAGCAATAAAATATTGGTGAGAGATAAACATTCTTCATTTCAAAGCAAGGACCCTGCTGAATGGTGATACAGCCTCAAAAGTATGTGATTTGACAAGGGAGCCCTCATCATACTCCTGAAAAAATTTTACGCTGCTGTGATTTTGTTTGTGGGTTTTTCTTTTTTTCCAAATTGAAGGAATGTACTTAACTCTAATCAGAACCATCAAAGCCTTTATAAATGCCCATAGAGTTTAAAATTTCTGGCTTTTAAAGAAAATAAAGTGTTTAAAATCTCAAATGCTGGCTTCCTTGCCCTGTTAAGTTCTGAGTTTCAGAATTGCAAGATGTGTTTATTTAGAAGTGGGCCTAACAAGTACTTATAAATACTTAACTGTGTGCCAGGCCCAGTTCTAGTTACAGGGATGTTTTAGCACAAAAGAAATAAGTTTCCTGCCCCCAGGTAGGGAACTGGAGGTGGGCATATTGGGACATACCAGTCATTCCAGCACTTGAGAGGAAGAGGCATGAAGAGCGGGAAATTGAGGTCATCCTCAACTACATGATGAACTTGAGGCTAGCCTGGGCTATCTGAAACCATGTCAAGGAAAAAAAGGAAAAAGAGAGAGAGAGAGAGAGAGAGAGAGAGAGAGAGAGAGAGAGAGAGAGAGGTTGGAGAAGGAGATGTAAAGGAAAGTGAAAGGAAGTTACTGTAAGAGAAGGAAAAGTTCATGTTAAGGCACTTTTTTTAATTATAATTTTTCTTTTTTTATTATAATTTACTCAGATTACATCCCAACTGTTATCCCCTCACTTCTATCTTCCTGTTCCCACCCTCCCTCCCTCTTGTGCCCTATTTACCTCCCCTAGACTTCTGACAGACGGACCCTCCTCCCCAACCATATGACCACAGCCTATGGGGTCTCATCCAGATAGACTAGGCTGCTTCCCCTTCCCTGTGTGCTGCCTCCCCACCAAGGGGGCACCAGAGTTCATGTCAGAGGTGGTCCCTGCTCTCCCCACAACCTTGGAGAATGAGCTGTTCATTGGCTACATCTGAACCTGAAGGGGGTCCAGGTTTATGGCGTGCATTGTCCTTGGCTGGTACAACAGTTAGTGATGATGCATAATTAAGGAAGAAAGTTTTAACTATTAGAGCAGAATTAAAGAGAGAGTATAGATAGATACATGAAAATGAATGGCTTCTTTTGGAGCAGAGCAAGAGGAAGTGATGCTCAAACTGAGATGTAAATGATTGAGGGTCCATCCATACTGTGGCATTGAGGTGAGTATTCCTAGGCAAGAGATGGAAGGAAGCTGACAGTGTGCGCTGGAAGGAAGACCAACATAAGGCTTCTGCATATGTTCTGAAAGTGGTCAGACTTCCTAATCAGCAAGCCCAGATTCCAAAAGACAATAGCCTGGCACACAAAACAGTTCCTTGTCCTTCTATGAACCAACTTCAGAAGTTAAGCCAGGTGTGGTGACACACTCCGGTTATTCGAGCCACAAGGTCACAAGAGGATCCAGAGTTCACTGTCCTCAACTACATAACCAGTTGCAGGCAAGCCTGAACTACATGAGACACTGCCTCAAAATAATGATAAAGAGAAAGAACAGGAGAAAGAAGGGAGGGAGTAAGGACAGGGAAGCTGTGCTATGTCTCTTCTACTGGGCTGGATTGGTCAAAGCCACCCATAACGGTTCCCAGACACATAGTAAGGAACGTAAAGGAGAGACGAGGAATTGGCGCCATGTAAAAATTGTCCAGAGTGTAACGGTTTTCAAAGAGTAAGGTGGCTTCCATTCACTTTTTAATTTGTTCATGGTGACTTTGATTTACAATATTTTGTATCATTTTCCTTATGGTTACTTCTAATGCCTTGCAATTCATTTGTAAAGAATAATTTTTAAAAATACCTGTTCATAAAAGTCAATAATGGGGCTGGAAAAATGGAATTAGGAGTTAGAAATACTTGCTGCTCTTTCAGAGGACCAGAATTCAGGACTCAGCACCTACATTGAGGGGCTTACAATACATTGTAACTCTAGTCCTGGGGTATCCAACATCATTTTCTGGCTCCCATAGGCATCAGAACACACAGAGAAAATATACATACACTCAGACACATATACAATACATTTTTAAATCAAAGGTGTTAGTACTTAATATATTTGAAAAATATATGTATACTCAGACACATACACGACAAGTAAATACATTTTTAAATCAAAATTGTTAATCAATTAGTATATTTGAAAAACTTGCTATTGTCTTTAGCTACTTTAAATATTAGACATTGTTATTATAGCCAATTAATTCTTATCTCTTTAATCTTAAAACTCTTGTCAATGAAAATTTGTGTGTGTTGTACCATACATTTAATCATATAATTATTGTATGGAGAAGAAGAAGTCTGAGTATTTCTTGCTTAGTACTTTGCCATGTTTCTAGCTCATTCTTCCAAGATAAGCTGAAATGTGATGAGTTTTAAATTGCCTGTGGAGGCAATCTTACCATTCCCGTCTTTCAGTGTTTGAATCCCGAATACTTTGATTTGTTTCATACACAGAGGCTATAACACTCTTTTCAATAGTGTTATGAGTGGCAAAGTAAAAATTAAAGTTGTCTCACATGACTAGTAACAAAGAGCCTTTTAACTAGAAAATAGCTTAAAGGAAGTTCTGATGACCAAGACAGAGGGAGAAACCCCCCATTTAAATATACACAGTAAATTATCAGTACATGTTCAACCTAATGCTAAGCTTATGATCTAAAAATGGCAACTCTGGTCTCTCAGATTCTTTTCTGGACTGCAGTATGGCACTTTAAAAGGGGGGAGTTTGCCTTTGATTTTTAGGTCTGTGTTTTGAGTGTGGGTCTGTGAAAGCTATTCAGTGAGAACTAAATTGAATTGAATGTGCAAGGTGCACATAGTAATGATTCTGTAGGGCTTCTGTTTATCCTGTGTCTCTCCTATTTTCACCACAAACAGAAAGAAAGCATAAATTTTAGCAGAAGAAGTCATTATGAAAACTAGTACAGTCTAATATAGTGGTTATCAACCCTTTGGGATTGCATATCAGATATTTACATTATGATTCATAACAGTAGCAAAACTACCATTATAAAATACCTACAAAATAATTCTATGGTTGGGGTTTGCTACGACATGAGGAACTGTATTAAAGGGTTGCAGCATTAGGCGGGTTGAGAACCACTGTTTTGATGCGATTAGTCATTGTTAGGGAAGGGACTGTAACTAGTTTCTTTCCAACACTCTGTCTCCAGCACCAGCACTGTGGTTTGTACCTGGTCAGTGCTGAGGACTATTGAGGGATGGGCACCAAGAGGCATACATGGTATTTATCATCCCGTGTCAGAAATCAACTCCCAGTTTGCAGAGTTGTTTCGCATGGAAGCCCCTGTATGGTTGCAGGGCTCCACCTCCTTCTCTTCCTGCTGCTGCCAGTCTTACATAAAGAGCCCTAGTGGACACATGCACTGGACTGGAAAAGTTAAGCATTTGTGTCCATTTACTGTCAGTGAACTTTATTCCCAGTGATGGTTTGAGATCCCGTGGCTTTCAGAGGAGAGATGTCCAAATCACTCAGGGCTGAGTGTTTATGTCTCAATCCCTGCATGTGGAGTGAAATCCACACTGATAATAGATTCACCCTTTAGTTCTGAGTGAGCAGGTTCCATAGGGAAGTGGTATTTCAGAGGCTGAGCCTACATTTTAAGAACATTACAATTCTATAGGTATTCAGTAACTGAAGACATCCATTTTGTGTTGAATAGCATACACAGAGAAATCTAAGAGCCATATTTTCTGATGACAGCATCAGTTACAGACAGGTCTAGTAGTTCAAATAAATTAAAAGACAAGGGAGTAAAATATATTATATGGAGTTTCTTAGTCACACTAGCTACATTTTTATATGCTGAACCCACATGTAGCAAGTGGATACCACGTTAGAAAGCATAAAATACAGAACAGCCATTTCATTAAGACAGTATTAGAGAATACTGTTCTAGAATATGCCACTTACTGCAAAAAGCTTCAAATCAGATAGCCAATTCTGCATTGATTTCCTAATCAACAAAAGCTGGCTTTCAAATCCTGTTGATCTGAATTCTGGAGTTGTTTCTGTTTAAGCCTTTTCTGAACAACGAATACAGATGCCTTGTAGGCATGTCTCTGTGAAACACAACAAAACAAATGAGAGCATGTGTTAGGAAAAGCAGTGAAATTCTTAAACGCAGCTTCAGTGGGGGAAAATCTCACAGGGCTTGTGAAGTGGCTCAATGAGAGAAGACCTCTGAAGTGTGTGTATCTGCTTGAGTTGTGTCAAAATCGAAAGGAATTCTAAACAAACCAAAGCCTGCCACACCCTATTTTATAAGCAACTAAGAATAACTTCTAATTCAGTGCGTATGCAAATGAGATGGAGAAGCATCTTTCAAAAGTTGACTTTTCTTAAAGGAGACTGTGCTTCCTGAGACATTGCTTCCTTACAAATTTGCTGGCTATGTAACAAATGCCCACATCCTTTCTAAACTATCTCTAATCTCTGTCAGTGACAGAAGAATTAATGGAAGTTTAGTACCTGATGATGAAGACAAATAAGGACAAATGATAGATGGGTATACTTTGTGTAGCTGTAGCCAATAATTTAAAAGAGGAGACCTGTTTCTGGCTTGGAGTTTCAGAGGAGTCACATCATGAGCTCTTGACTCTGTTGTTTCCAGCCTGAAGCAGTATATTATGGGCTAGGGTTAGTGGGAATGGAGGCCTGCTCACCTTATAATAGCCAAAAATCAAAACAGAGACATCAAGGCCCCAGTGTTTCCTAAGGGACTTCCCCCAATAACCTAACTTCCTCCTGGTAGGCCCCACCTCCTAAATGTTCTGCCATCTCCCAATGACAGCACTGGCTAGGGAGGCATTTAACATATAGGCCTCTGGGGAGACTCAAAACCTGGGGAGACCATAGCAACATATTGTACGAAAATAAACAGTTTTAAATAAAAGTAAAACACATGTCTTTTCTGTCTCTCTCCCCCTCTCCTTATTAATATACAAGAATCTCAATTATGTCCAAAATATGCACCAAAGTCTTGTATATGTTTATAATTTCTACTATACAATTTCTCATATGATACAGAAAAAGAAACGACTAGATAATACTTCTTCTTATTACTTTATATACAATTGAATAAAAGCAGTCTCATCTTTCCACTACAGAAGCTGTTCTGGAAATAAAGTAAACGCTGCAAAGAGACAGGACCCACCTCCAGTGGTACTACAAGAAGATTCACACAAAGACTTTTGTCCTCCATCTACTGGCCAGCCAAGCCTAAATGTAAGTTTCAGGAGGGAGGGAGGGAGAGAGGAAGGGAAGGAGGGAGGCAAGGGGGGAGGGAGGGAGGGAGAGAGGGAGGGAGGAAACCATCCTTGGGGTAGTTCACAAATGAAGCAGAAACTTGTCACTGTGCAATACATAAACAATTAGGCAGATAAATACCCAGCCTTTCTTCAAGTGCTTTTGTCCTGTCTCTGATGCTAACTAAGCTGCTGAAAAACGCTTGAGACTATCACTAATATTGAGTTTAAAAAAAATAAACTTACAGTAAAATACAGAGTGCAAGCCTAGCTGATTTTTAAGTCCAGGCATATTGAAATAGAGTCTTAGAATAATCATTTCCATAGGACCTGAGTAGGTATCCAAGAGTCCGCCAGATGCTAGCAGCTAGATTGTACAGGAAAAAAAAAATGCTAACTTAAGCTTCTTTTCATGATTCAGCAAAGGATTTTAAGTAATAAAAGATCTGGAGATTTGTAAAATAAATAACTCCAGTGAAAATGGGAAAATTAAAATAATCTTATCATCTCTCAGACATGTCTATATGTGTTTTTCTACCATTATCATATTTCTCTTAATTGAGCCCATTTTTTTCCAACTGATACTTTATAGTTTGAAGTTATGAGCTATAATGAAGAAATTATTCATTTCAGATGACTTAAGTGATATGTGCTGAATTTTCCCAAAGACAGATTAGGATGTTTGAAACACAGCACGGTATGACAAATATGGTTTTATTCACATGTGATATTCAATGTATCCACTGTGAAAAGCCATAACAGCATGCCAGAATCTCTTTTATTCTTTAATTGCTGTCTCAGTAGAAGCAATAAAAATGTAAAGTACATCATTAACTTTTGAACTTTGATGGGAAAAAAAAAAGTCCACAACATACCATCCATTTCTGACTAGTAGACATTATCTCATTGTACCCACACCATCCTATGCTTATTACTGCTGCCTGGTTTTAAGTGTGACTTTTGGACACATGGCTTGAGAGCTCCTAATATATAATAGCACAATGACTTTTTAACAGTGTGATTTTATTTCATAATTGGAAGGCTGATCTTTTAAGATTCTTCAGGTTTTTTTTTTTTTTTTTTTTTGCATTCCTGTGCTGGAGATGCACTTGAACAAAAAGACACATACAGCACAGCATGCAGCCACATGGCGATGTCCTGTCTCAAATGGATCCATTCAGAGCAGCTGGAGGAATGCAAATCCTTCAGTGATTTTACTAGGATGCTACATTTTTAGTATAGATTTAGACTGGGTTCCAGCAAAGCCAGATGTTCTCCAAGTAAGATGTTTATAGCCCAAAGCCATTGAAGAAAGTATGCATGTGTGTTTAAGCAGCCGATTGTAGGATGCGAGGTGATGAAGGATGTTGGAAGATGGTGAAATCGGTGAGGAGAGGCATGGCATGGCATGGGTTGCGTCCACTCCTGGGGAAGGCTGTGAACTAAGTCCAGAGAAACTCTGAAGTTGTTACAACCAACTACACACTCGGCTTCTGGATTTCTTCTAGCAAAATCTTGCTGCCAAGGACATTGATGGGCTCACCCAGTAAAAAATTACAATAATAATGTTCAACTAAATCATAAAAAAAATGCAGAAGGTGATTATTGCAGGGCAAAGGAGGGGAACTGCTTGTAAAGTTGTGGTAGAAAGATCAAAAATACATTTTATTGGACTTTTAAAAAATTAAGTTCTTTGTTTTTAAATGAAGGTGCAAAAGCAATAAAAATGTAAAGGTGACCCAATAAACTATTTCACTCAGTAGTCAAGAGTAGTGATCCTGCAAGCCAAAATAAAAATTACCGTCATTCAATATGGTCAATTCAGGCAAGCCTACAGCTTTAATAGCCAGTTTTTTCTAACAAAAATAACCATCTGAAAGTCATTTTAAGGAATTTTGATCGAAATAAGAATAAAGAACTTTTGCGTATACATCTTTTTTCGTTGTCAAGATGAATCAGGAATATGCTTATTTTCATATAGAATTAAATCTCTATAGTGTTTTTAAGTGCCTTTTTACGTTCTGCAAAGATGTTTGTGTGACACAATGTAGAAAATGAGCTAAACCCTATAAATAGAAACAGTACAGTAGGCATACAATTAGGGAAAGAAAAAGATCATGATATATCTCTGTGCTTTCCAAAATCACGCAAGGGAGCTTTCTAAATTATTTTTAATTAAGTAGAGCTTCTTTTTGGTCAACTTTTACCATCCAAAGCACAGATTACCAATGCATGTACCACAGCCTTCTGGGTATACATATTTCATGATTTCTTCAAGTGAAATACTATATCTTCCAGTGACAAAAATAATGGAAACAAACTTCTTTTGGCGATTAAATATCTAGCCTACCTTGCACACAGAAAGCACCAAATAATATGAGTTGTTCCCACAAATTCCCACTTTCTGTTTATCATTAATGTGTTTCTTGGAGTCACACTCTAAGCTGTGGTTTCTCACACATAAGAATTAATGAATTACATCTCTAACCAAAAATATCTATGGAAAACTTGCTGCACTGACCCTGCGCAGACCCTGCTGCTCTGTTAGTCAGGTCTTTCTTGTGGTTGTGCTGTTTTAGAGATAATAGAGTTAAGAATCTACCACTTAATTCAAAAGTGGTTTGAAACTTTGAAGGGCATGGAGTTTTAAGTTATATGACACCAGTTAAGTCCAGCCCTTGATGTCTATGATTCTAGGTATATAAGGATATAAATATCCTCACATATACTTTTAACTGAAAACATGGTGCAAGTAACTGTTCAATGTGGAATTTACTTCTTAATGCCACTCTACTCTTTCCTCAACCTTTTAAATAAAAAGAGGGTTTAGTGGTGGGGGGGGGAGAAAAAGCACCATTTTTAAACTGGTTTGGTATGTACAGCCTTTAGCTGAAGCAGACGGGTGGGAGTCAGAGGCCCCAGATAGCAACCTTCATTCTCTACCAGTCTGGAATGTGGCCTTGGGCAAGTCAGGAGAGCAAAAGTTACAGTGAAAGAAGTAATAATGTCTTACATGTGCACGGCATTTTATGGTTTAACAGCACACTTTCACATACAATATCTATTTAATCTCACCCCCAGCCTCCTGAGAGGAATATAGTAGCCATATAAAATTTTCCATCTTAAAGAATAGGGATTTGAGACCCAGAGAGACTAAATCACTTCTTCATAATCATATCAGTGGCAAATGTCAGCGCGAGCCAGAAACAGACAGCTTTAGACACAGTGCTGGTCTCTGTTCTCCCTCTGTGTCATATTGCCACTCTCTGGTGTCTTCTGGTGTGATGGACTTTGATGAGCCACACTGTCTAATGTGGTGGTGACAGGCCACATATGTGTCATCCTCATCAAGACATTCTTCTAGTAGGAGCTATATTACAAATTCTCTCTTTTTTTATTGTTTGTTTGTTTTTAAGATTTATTTATTCATTATTTTGTATACAGGGCTCTGCCTGCATGTACCCCTGCATGCCAAAAGAGGGCATCAGATCCCAGTATAGATGGTTGTGAGCCACAATGTGGTTGCTGGGAATTGAACTCAGGACCTTTGGAAGAGCAGACAATGTTCTTAACCTCTGAACCATCTCTCCAGCCCATATTCCAAATTCTTAAGGCAAGATTTTTAAAAAAGAAGAAGAACGCAAGTTGAAATTATATTTGTAGTATCCTGAGTTCAATGAGATAATAGTTTAGATTGTGATTAATGTGTTAATATGTATAACTCAGCATGTGTGAGTTAACCTGTCTCTTCACATTCTTTGGTTAAAGCTACCAGGAAAGCTGTAGTCATATGCTTCTGTAGGGTTGTGCTAGGCCAGAGAATCCCAAGGCTCAATGCCTGCAGTGTGATTTCATTTTACTGAACTTGTATGTGCACCTACCTTGATGTGACTTAAACACAATTTCCAAGATGATATCAGAGGGTAGAGTAGATTAATGTCAGTGATCTAGCCATACTGTATATCTGCTATATCCAGAGGAAAAATAGGGCTTTACTCTCTGGTGCTTCAATACACTCATTCATTACAAGGCCTAAGTTTATACCTGCTTAATGCATGAATGCTTAAGAGCTAAAATTCCATGGGAAAATCATAAATTATATTTATAGATCCATATCATTGTTTATTTTAAAGCATGTTTTCCCATAAATACAAGTGAAATAGTTACCCGTCTGTTAGGCTAATATAGGCAATGCTGAATAATTATATATAAATCTGTTTTCTGGTAAAAATTTCCTGTTTACCATAACCTCAAAAGTAGCAGCTCTTTTGAAAAATCTAACTGAAAATCCTGAAAAGAAAAATTGCAGTGGCAAAGTATAACCCCACATACTAACAGTAACATCTATCTTTCATGAGTTTGAGTCCAATCCTAAAAGTTAAACTAAGATTATCTAATTTAATCTTCATAGAGGCTTGAAAATCAGCAACAGAAATAAATAAATAAATAAATAAATAAATAAATAAATAAATAAATAAACAAACAGCCAAACTCTTCATTACTGTTTCTTCTTACTTCGATGCTATCTGAAACCACGATGCAATCAACCAAGACCCTATTAGGGTATCTGGAACTCATTTAGCATTACTGACCTCAGCTCCATAAGGATTTGAGCCAGGGACAGTTCTAAACACTGTGTGGAACACTGAGTAGAAAGGTTGTCCCCCAAAAGTGCACCAGTTTGTCAGCTTGAGAATGGAATACACTTACTTATTTAAAATTTTCAAAATGGCCACATATTGCATACACATACATTGAAACGTATTGTAATTGATTTCAATATTGATGCAAACTAGAAAGCTAACTGTTTCCGGTGTGGGAAGTCAATAGTAAATGTGATTTTGTTTTCATTCACAAATGTAATAATAATAATAATAATAATAATAATAATAATAATAATAATAATA
>OU015745.1:108318145-108328848 GCA_907169655.1 Acomys percivali | reverse complement strand
AATAATAATAATAATAATAATAATAATAATAATAATAATAATAATAACTTTAATAAATCCATCTTTCCTAATCATATTTCCTTTGATAACAAAGCATGCTATAGATTATTCAGGCACCATAGACAAAGAAGGTACAGCAATTTGGGTTTTCTAGGTGCTCTTGAGGTGGCAGGACCCCTTCAAACATGTCTAAAAACCAAAGTTGTAGTGTGTGCACAAAGCAGAAATGGCCTCAGTAATTCACAGAAAGCACAGACAGTCTTATGTGAGCTGTACCTGTTCGAGTGGCTATGAACCACCTCTAATGCCATCTGTTCAGAATTTGTCTTTATATTAGCCATGAAGATTTGTAAAAGGCCATGTAGAAATAAATAATGTAAATGCAACTTTAAGCTAGATAGGGTGTTACTGAACCTAAAACATGAAATGCACAACCACTATAAGGACCCACAGAAACTCATAGCTGGGCCGATAAATTCTTTTATTAATGCAACACTAAAATTTTGCTACAATGAAAATTCAGAAATGAGTTGTCTATGTCATTTATTTGCTGCCTCATAAATATGCAGATCCTCAGTGCTGAAAGGGGTTCCTAGATATTCTAATACAAATATTTTACAGATCAAAACCTACATTACAGAAAAATGATTTTCTCAAGAAAAAGTTAAATAGCTACCCCTACACAGATCTAGCCAATGGACAGGACATTCTCCATAGTTGAGAGGAGAGGGGGGTCTGACTTTCACACGTACCCTGGTGCCTCATATTTGACCAAGTCTCCTGAATGGGGAGACCTGGTGGCACTCAGAGGAAGGATAGCAGGTCACCAAGAAGAGACTTGATACCCTATGAGCATATACAGGGGGAGGAAGTCCCCCTCAGTCACAGTCATAGGGGAGGAGAGTAAGGGGAAAATGGGAGGGAGGGAGGAATGGGAGGATACAAGAGAGAGGATAACCATTGAGATGTAATATGAATAAATAAATTAAATAAATAAATAAATAAAAGTGAAAAAAAGTTAAATAGCTAAAGAAAGAAAGAAATACTAAATAATCCTTGACCATTTATCTACTTACTGAAAAGGACCATCCATGCATAGTATTTTGAGTCTTGCCAAAACTTTCATTAAAATTTAAATTTCCAGTTTAGTAGTTGGCACATCTGACCAGTGAAGATAAGATGCAAACGTTGACTGTAAAAAAATCACATTCACAGTAAGTGCTTACAAAACAGAAACAAAAGTGTAAAAAGCCAGGGATTTCAGGCGTGCTACTCACTCGTGACTCAGCTTCCTCCCTGTTAGTGACTCAAATCATTGAAATGAACTCTCTTTGCCACTTTCCCCTCACAATTCATCTATTATCATGAGAACTTGGCTACTTCCAACATTCCAAATAAATGAAGAATAACCGGACACTTAGTTCTTGGGTTGAAAAAAAAGAAAGAAAACCAAAAACCTTGTGATAAGACTACCTAATGGTCATCCTGGAAAACATATATACAAGTACTACTCTACAGACTGAGAAGATTGTATGTATGTAGAATATATATTTTTAATATATGTGCATATATAATCCATGAATATATATGTGCAATAACAGTTATTTTAAAAGGACCATGAATTTAAAACAGAGTAATGAGGGTTTGGACAGAGGGGAGGGGGAAATGTAATTATAATCTCAAAATATTTTTTTTTAATTTTTATTTTTTTTTTGTTTTTTTGAGACAGGGTTTGTCTGTGTAACCTTGGCTGTCCTAGACTTACTTTGTAGATCAGACTGGGCCACGAACTCACAGAGATCCACCTTCCTCTGCCTTCCCAAATGCTGGGATTAAAGGTGTGTAGCCACCATACCTGGCTTCAATTTTTTTGAAAATAATTTTTAAGAGGGAAAAAAAATCCAATGGTAGCCATCATCTCATTGTTTAAGACCCTTCGTCTAAGGAGAATAACCGTTGCAGCTTTCTCAGATCTACTACCACACTCCCACTAGAACCCAGACTCATCTACAACCTCTGTCTTAGTGCAGTCATTGGCCCTGGGTTGTTACTGACTGAGTGGTCTGAGGAGAGCTATTTTATACTGTATAGAGATGTTAGTAGTGAAGGTATTCTTTTTAATTTTAACTGAGTGGAAAGTGCATTATTGATTGGTGTCTAGTATCTAATAAGTAAGTCGCTGAACTGTAACATATAGTTATTATAAATAGCCACTGAGCTGAGTGAGAGAGGAGTGCACGTGTTTGGAGAGATCTTATTTGCATAAGATAAAATCAGGGGGAAACAATTATATACATGAAGAATATAATCATCTTTCTCTACAAATGTATACTCACTTCGCATTACACAGAATGAAGAAGTAAATATTAAGTCCCTTTTTAAAGCATAACATCTAAGAAATGGAAATAGAAATGCCGACTTTCAAGGAAAATATTGCTCTGTATGCATGGCCATTGTCATCTGTAATGCAAGGCTGAGGGTGGTGTGCAAAGGTTCAGCGCGATTAAGTCCGATGATAATAATTATAAAATGCTCAGTACCGTGTCAACATGACTACGCAGCTAACATTCAGTGGGTGTCAGCTATGCTTAACATGTGATACAGCTGTCCATAACGTATTGACTACACCTCTGCCTTTGAACAAACTTTGCTATTCTCCAGGCTTATGACTCTGCGGCCACACACACCCTGATGCCTGTCCTCTATTTCAATCTGTGACTGTCTACCCACTACCTACAGCCTAGCTCTGAACTCCCCTCCTCCTGTCCTCCCTCATCCCTAGAGGCATTCATCTGTTTTCAAAGAGTCTCCACGTGTAATTTTTTTTTACATATGCCAGGTCTTTTTTGTTTGTTTGTTTGTTTCTCCCTCACTACACACATATGTCCACACTTTAGAGAATATATATATATATACACACATACAAGCTGCCACATCCCCATAGAAGTGTGTATTGAAATAAAATGTATATTGAAACTTTTATGTAAATAAATACATATGTGACTTTTTTTCCCAACTAGGACACAATGTGTAATTGATAGCCTCAGTCTGCAGGAGAAGGGTGAAAAAATGCACTCTTGGAAAAGGTGGAATGTTCAACTTAGCATAGAGTATAGCTCTGTCACATCTAATGCTGGGGATCACCGTCATTCTCAGCCCACCTTTTTGCTTTTCCAGTGAGTCACTTAACTTGGCAACAGTCTCATCTTACATGTATACTATTTGAAACATTGTTATCTCAGGCACAGGAATCACCTGAGAAGCTTGTTAAAACACTGACTTCCTCATTGCCTGACCTGAGACAGCCAAGAATTTACATTTTGAATAAGTAACCAGGATAAGCTGTAGCTGCCAGCAGGCTCTAAGATCTTCTCAGCCCCAGATTTTGGCTCTATGTCATCACCTAGCCTAAAACACTCCTGTTAAGCATAGTCACCATATGATTTTGGCAAGTGAACCCAGGTTCAGCGCAGTTGCCCTTAGAAGGACTAGCACCTCTAAAGGAGCCCCAAAAACACCTACAAAAGGCAAGCTGTACTGACTGCATTTTTGCTTAAGGCTCATAGAGTCAAGAAGGAACAGCCTGAGTCTAAGGGCACAGGACACACTTGCCAAGGTCAGACCCATTGAGGTTAACCATGTGCAGCTAGTTTTATGACTCACAGTTGCCATCTAGTGACGCCTTTGAATTACTACACTGGTAGATGACAGGATAAAATGATACTATCACTTGGAAATTGCTTCTTTCTTTCCTACCTTCCTTCCTTCATTCTTTTGACAAAAGTGTGATCAAGGTGAAAAGCCCTAAAAATAAGCTTTAATGTGTTTTGATAATATCTGTATTTGTACCACAGTACTGAAAAATGAATATATGCCTAGTATTTACTAAACGTCAAGATCCTCTATGCTTTATATATACTCAATTATTAATCTCAACCCAATGAGATACAGCTCTTTTCTCCATTGTAGAGAAAAAAAGACAACTGATAATGTACAAAATACTTAAGAGGTTTATCTAAGGATGCTTGCCTAGCACAGTGGAAGAACTGAGACTGAACAAAGGCAGTTGCTGAGAAATATTGTAGGCAGCCTCTTAGATCAGCAACATTCAGAACCAATCTAAGTGTCTGCTAGGTTAAATGAATAGGGAACGAAAATGTGCCATGGTTACATAATGAAATCTATTGAGGAAATCCTGTCATTGTGACAACTTGAGTGAACCCAGAGAATACCATGTTAAGTGAATTACTCCTGTTAATTACAAGCAAAAAACCAACCAACAAACAAAAAAGCAAAAGGACCCCTCATGGTCTACTTTATTGTAAAAGATAAAAAGTTGATCTCACAGAAGCAGAGAAGATGGTGTTTCCCAGGGGCTAGTACACTTCCTGAGGGACCTTATGAAGATGTTCGTCAAAGGCTCCAAGCTCCAGTTAATTCAAGAACTCTATAGGAGAGCAGGGTGGTACACACTGTGATGTGATGTTATCACACACCTAACAAACAAAATCAAGCTGTGTGACGTAATGGGTATACTAATTAATTATCTAGATTCAACTAGTTCATGATTGAAAACATTGTACATGATAAGTGCATATAAATTTTGTGCATCACTTTAAATTCATTCATTTGTTAATTTGAAAAATAGACATGGTTGCTCAAGCAGATGGTATCTATAAACAGTTTCCAGCATCTAGAAACAGTTTCCAGCTCCCACATGTAGGTGAGCACATGTGAAGTTTTCCGAACTTTCTCAGTGAAATCCGTTTATGTGACTCCTGCTGGCGGGAAGGCAAACTGATACAACAGTAGGAACGCTGAGACAGAGTCAGACCAGCAACCTTTCAGTGGAAACCTGGCTCTTAAGCTTCCAGGCAGTTGCATTATTGTGTCTTGGTTTCAAAAATTGGGGAGAGAAAGGGACCCCCTCCTGTCACAGGCCTAGGGGAGGGGAATAGGGTGAAAGAGGGAAGAAAAGGGGAACAGGAAGATACAAGTGAGGGGATAACAATAGTGATATAATCTGAATAAATTATCTAAATTTTAAAAAGAAAAGAAGGAAAAAAAAAGAGACAAAAAAAACTTGTTTGCAGAAGTTTATACTTTTGTTAAAACTGAACCATAAATAAAATATTATTCCAGAAAAATTAAAAACAAAAACAAAAACAAAAAACAAAAATTGGGGACAGTACTGTCATGCCACTAAGGCACAGCTGACAAGACAAAAATAGTTTAGCAAAACAAGGACTTATCCAAAATCACCATTTAGACAGATAGGAGCCAAAACTCTGTGAACAGTTTAAGAATAGGTTTAGAAATAACTTTGCTCATAAACGGATTGCACTGAGGGGCCGACAAAGTGTGTAGAAATATGGTTCCTTCCACAGCCTTCAATTGTACAGAAATACGACTCCTTCCATAGCCTTCTCTTGTCGCAATCAAGGCTCTTTTCCAGCAGCTTATTTCCGGGATGGATACTAATTAAGCTGTAACAGAGGGAGAAGAAACAATGGTCTAATGGCTCTATAAAAATGGAGGTCTGTGGCTGTTGTAGCTGCATTTTCAGCACCTGCAACTCGGCCTGGTGTTCATAGGGCACTCAGCAAAGCTTTGTTGAGGGAATGGAGAAAGCTTGGGGCTTTTGCTAAATTGAATGGGATGACCTCACAAGAGAAGCTTTCCTTCCCAGGTGAGGGGAGCCCTTTTATGGTGCATTCTTCCTCCCTCCTGTAACCCTCAAGCTCACTGCAGGATAAAGCTCAGCCACAGTGGGCATTACAAGTCTTCACCTTGGGTCCTACAGTTCTCATGCGATCTACCTTCCTTCCCCATTTTTGCACTTTGAGGTGACCTTGCCAACCAAAAGACATTAGTTTTGCTTGCTTGCTTGCTTGCTTGCTTGCTTGCTTGCTTGCTTGCATTGTTTTAATGGATAACTGTCAGACTGACGGCTTCTTTTGCTCACTTTGTCAGTTCACCTGTGCTTACAAGTTCTATGTCTCTATGATTCTAAATTGCCTCAAGCTCACTTGAGTCCTTCCATGCCATCACCCTCAGTGCTGGCTTTTCCCCGTTGCTGTCATTGGATCTGTCCAGTACTATCACGTAGTCATGGACCAAAACTAATACAGAAAAAACAAAACACAAAAAACTAAAGCACGAAAAAAGAAATTGGATGAGATACATGTGCTCCCAGACCAAGCCACTTTTAGGAGAGTATTTGATAAAGAATCAGACGTCTCACACTTCTGAAGCATAGAAACCAATCTGGATTTTAAAGTCTGTTTTCACTCAACCTTAGGGATCAGGTACAATTCTCTCTGGATAGACAATGGTTTTTTAACATCCTCAAATCTAAGACTTTTAAATGCCTTAGAGTCATTCTAGAGTGATACAGTTAATAGATACATTAAAACAGAACGCCACGGAGAGGTAATAAAATGAACCTTACTCATCTCCACTTTTGAGGCTATCTTGCTTAAAAATAGGTAAAAGGAGGAACTTCAGCTAGCCAGACATACTTACAAGTGGAATGCCTTCCAGGGTACAGGAGCCTTTGGCAAACATTGCCTGGCACTTATTACCTAAAAGGTGAAAACCTCTTTCGTTCTTTGGCATGTTTTAAAAGAGCCCTGAAAGAGCATCCGACAGACCTTACAAATTATAGATAGCCAAAAACTGGGCGATCCAAAACCACAGCTTCCCCAAGTCAGATCAAAAAGCAATGAATATAGGCCTGAGGCTCTGGGGGAGGTAACTGAAATGGAACTCCCTAATCTACAGTGATGCTATAAACTAAATCAAGCTCATCGCAAGTGTTGAGAGGTGCTCCTTTCACTTGGATAACGACTTACTCTTGGTGTCATGGAAAGTACTAGATCAAAAGAAGTTACAGTCCAGACGTACACTGTGCCTTGGCAGGGAGGCTTTCAGGAACTGACTCCAGCAAGTGAGCACAAAATGTCTATTTCTGGCCTCTCCCCCCACCCCCATGCTTGCCTAAGTGAGCTCCGTGGGGACAAGACTGGGAGAAAGGAAGGCCAGTGAATAAGAAACCAATGGTCTGTAACCACACATGGCAAAGTATTGCTTGGGAATGTCACCTGAGCTGCTGGAAGTCAGTCTCTCTAATTCCCTCCATCTGCCAGGACGCATGAACTTGGTAGATACTATGAATATTTGGTGAAGGAAAAGCAGTTTCACATTTTATATTGATTCCAGACAATGATCTATGTACTCTGTGAATAATAATCTATTCAGTACTCCCAATGGTGGACACTCTGCCTGTACACAGTCCAGGCAATGCCTTATGGCTAGTTTCTGTAATCCATCACCTCCTCAGGAGGACCCCTTGTTTGCTTACCTACAGGAATTTATCCCAGGCTCACTCCCATCCTCCACCCACATTCCCACTCCTTTCCTTTACATCACCTGCCTTTGTCTAAAATGACCTTATTTGGTGCATTGCCTGGTCCTTCCACTAAAACAGAACTCTGGGAAACCGGGAATCTGATGTGTCACTGTATGGAAACATGGTGCCTGGCTCATATTAAGCATCAAGGAAATATTTGTTAAATAAATGCACATAAAAATGCAAAGGGAATGAGTTGTGTTTGCCAAATACTTTTCTAAAACTTCCAAATTCTATTACACAAGTGAAAAGTTCAAGAACAAATTCTAATCCCAAAATGTTCTAATTTACCCTGTCCATTCACAGTATAAGCATGAGGAGGATAGGAGAGGGGGTAAGAACTAAAATGGAATGTCTGTGTAAGTTTCTTCACTCTGTGGCCTTAATAATTTTGTACGAAATGAGCTCTGAGGATATCAGACAGACCTGTGTTCAGATGTACATGTGAAAGACACATTCTGAGACCAAAGGCACATGAGTTTTAGATGGACCAATGGATGTTTTTTATCAGCTACAGAATGGCTGTTTCGCTCCTTCAAAAGCTGCATCTATGTGCCTCTGAAAGAACAAACTAAGTCAGTGAAACTCAAGCCAATTGTTTTAAAAGTAGAGGGAATGATAGGCCCATTTGTTCAAAAGGGTGACTGTGTCAGGATCGTTGACCGTATAGCTGTGTGCCAACAAAAATCATTATCAGGACCCAACTGGCTGCAGCCTCAAGAGACAGAATGTTAAATTATAAATGGGTTTTAAATGGGCTTCTCTCATGTAGTGTGGCTCAAAACCTTGGCTCCTTTAAGAGGCCCCACTTGCTAGCTGAGGCCATGTCAATGCTCACTAATCCCCTATAGACAAATACTGCCCCCCCCTCTCTCTCTGCTACATTTATGGGACTGTGTCTCAAGCAAACGAGAGCAACTGAATGAAACTTTTTGTTCCAAGCAACTTTTACCACTTTTGCTGAAGTGCCAAAAAGTTAATGTTGTCAATGATAATGCTAGATAGCACTCAAAAACCAAACATCAGCTGCCTTCCTTTTTTTTTTTTTTTTTTTTTTTAAATCTTGAGTGCGTCTTTCTGCTGTGGCCACTCGTGGAGTTGGCTGGGCCAGAGTTGGTATCATCGGTTTCCCCTCATCATGTGCAGAAGTCATGGAAAAAAATCTTTCCATTTTGGAAGGATTGCTGGTCTCCAATCACATTCATTTCAGTCATTAAAACCTCATATGAAACTTGGAAGTAACCAAGCAGAAGAGGAAAGGCACAAAGGGTAGTGCAAACATTTCTTTGCCAAGATCTCTACATAGGACATAATTTTGCTTCCTTCCTCTCATTAAAAGAAATACTTAATCAAGCCAGGCATGGTGGCACATGCCTTTAATCCCAGCACTCGGGAGGCAGAGGCAGGCAGATTGCTGTGAGTTTGAGGCCAGCCTGGTCTACAAAGCGAGTCTAGGACAGCCAAGGCTACACAGAGAAAGCCTGTCTCAAAAAGCAAAAAAACAAAAAAACAAAAAAAAAACTTAATCAAAATATTTAAAAGATAGGAATTTGTTTCCATGTTTTAAATTTCTGTGTACAATCTAGTCAAGAACAAAGATAAGTTCTACATCCACTACCCACGTCCTCTGAAAATCATCTGTACAAACCCAAAGCCAAACTTAATGTGTTTCATTTTCCCTTTTGTGAGCAGAGCATGACTTAGTTTCTCAATTTCCCTGAACCTATGCATAGAGCTGAGAGTCTCTGTCATGTCCTTATCAGAAGCAACAGGGAGAGTACAAGATATGAAAAATGACAGAGATTTATTGCTTCCCCTCCCAGCCTGACATTGGCTCAGCGCAAAGGAGCAGTGGCCAGGAGGAAGTCCTCTGTAAAGTATGAAGGGAACTGGATGTTTGTGAACTGCAGACTTGGGAGTGACACAAAAGGAGGTTTAAGCTTTTACACAGCCAGCAAAACCTAGTCTGTTTGAAGTTGGATCAATTGATTTCTTAAACATTTCAAATAAGCAAAATTCTCCAGGAAATGGGAGCCAGATGCATTTTTCACTTAGGAGTTCCTTGGAGGAGAGCTCCTCATTTCTTGCTGGCTTCCCTTACACTCCAGAGCTGCATCTGCATGGTGTGAATGTAGCGATGGGCATTAGGTACGAGGAGACTTTCTTCTGCAAGGAAAAGACCAGCGAAGGTTTCTGAAAGAAGACAACTTTTAAATACTACGATCAACTTGAAAAGAGCTCAAAAGCCACCTAGGAAGAAGCATCGGAAATGAAATGGGCACTGTGTTTGCTATGTTATAAACCCTCAGAGACAGGCTGTTCCAGCTTTCATTATACACCTAGGGAAACTGAGGCTCCATGAGAGTCTGTTTTACCAGAGGCCACAATGATTGTAAAGGGAGAGACTGAACTTCTTTCATCAAAGGAGATCTTGGTTGAATAGCAAAGTGTAGTCAGAGCAGAGGGATTAGTCTAGGGTTCTCCAACACAGTGGGAGCATGGCTACTGCCATAACTTTGGCCAGAGACTGATCCTCTTTAAGGAAGGTGTGCCCTACAGTGGCTTCCACATGGAGCCATGAGAAGGAAGGGGCTTCCTTGCTAAAGCCTCCAAACAAGATGTCAACAGTGCCATTTCATGAGGCAGGAAAGCTTCCACACAACATTCCCCAGAAGAACCCTAAGGAAGGAAGGAAGGTTCTGCCCTCTCCTTACTACCTTCTGTGTTGAGATGGCCAAACAAAACACAGAAATGAAAACACGCAGCGTGTCTCACCTAGCTGATGTCTTAACACTTTGTTTTGATCCATGTGCCTTTTACAGAAAATTAAATATTCTTGGTTTCACACATTCTTCCCAGAAGCCCCCAGGTTTCCTGGAAATTTTATTAAGAATTTCAGATATTCGAGCAATCATTTTCAGACACCACAGCTTTGGCTGACAGAGAAAATACACATACCGTGTTTGGAACAACTGACCTCTAGGGATTGTCCCTCTGCTTTCTTCTAGGTTTTTCTTCTCACGAAACTGTCACATTATTGGTTTTGATTTACTTGTTTGATCATATTTCTTTTCCCAGAAGTCCCAGTAGTCATTCTTCTATGTGGTCTTGAGTTTGAACTGATGCTCTGGGTCTTCAGCACTTCTGTATTAGCAAAGGAAATTATGGACATTTTAGGATTGTGTGTGTGTGCGTATTTGTGTATGTGTGTCTCTGTGTGTGTGTCTGTGTGTGTGTGTGTGTGTGAGAGAGAGAGAGAGAGAGAGAGAGAGAGAGAGAGAGAGAGAGAGAG
>OU015745.1:108289443-108311158 GCA_907169655.1 Acomys percivali | reverse complement strand
TATATAGGAACTCTATACTTTCCCTCAATTTTGCTGTGAGCTTTAAAATCATCTAAGTATATTTTTGAAAGTTAAATAATACAAAAAATAGAATAAAATTCAATTGTATATAAGGAAGGGAGGCAGGTGGCCCCTTCACGTCCCTAATGGCATCATATGGGTACCCCAACTCTACAGTGGGTGTTAAGCTAAGGTTTTTCCCAGATTATGAAGGGACTCAGTGAGCAACCCTGGAAAGCACTGGTTCTGTTTCAAGAATCAGACACAAAATAATTTAAATTCTATCATAATTTCTACTCACATAGATTCTTAATTATTTTTGAGGATTTAAAAAAGAAGACAGAAGCTAGAGAGATGACTCAGCCATTAAGAACTCTTGCTGCTTTCCCTAAGGACTAATGCTCAATTGCCAACACCCATACTGAACAGCTCACAACCACTGGAACTCTAGCTCCACAGGATTGGGCATTTGCACACATGTGGCACACATGTGGTACACACAGAGACACATATATTTAAAAGTAAATAAATGTCAACAGCAGTGGCATAGAAACATGAGCTTTTTGAAATTTTTTTTCCACATAGTTCACCTGCTCCACCCAAAAGCACCTTTAACATGTGCTTGTATATTTCATCAGAACTCAAAAGCAAGCAACCATTTACCTGTTGCTCTCTGTGTCAAGTGTCTACATTGACAACCATAGGGAGAGGGAGAGGGAAATGATAAGTTTGAAGATAAGATGGGGAATAGATAGTGCATACCTTAAAAAAAATTTTTTAAACAGAAATTTCATCATGAGTTCTTGTATTTATCAGGGTTCTCTAAAGGAGTAGAATTGATAGAATGAATCTATATAAATGTAGAAAGGGGATTTATTTGGTTGCCTTACAGGCTGTGGTCTAAGTAGCCCAACAATGGCTATTGGCCAGCAGAAGGTCCAAAAATCCGGTAGCTGTTCAGGTCACAGGCTGCATGTCTCATCTGTTCATCAGTGTATGCTGTTATCCTGAAGAAGTAGGCTCCAATGCCAGTGAAGGAATGGACTTGCCAGGAAGAGGGAGAGACAGCAGGCAAAGAGAGCGAACTTCCTTCTTGCATGTTTTTTAGATAGGCTACCACTAGAGTGTATGGTCCAGATTATAGGGGCATATTTCTACTCAAAATGATCAAGATTAATAGTGGGTCTTTCCACTTTATTTAAGAAAAAGCTCCCACACAGGTATAGCCAGGCACTTGGGTTTTAGTTTATTCCAGATGAAGTCAAGTTGACACCCTAGAATAGTTATGAACCCTTTGACAATTTAGAAGTTAGGACAAGTAATAGTGGAATGTATTGTGATATGCTGTTATTCCTTTAATATGCAAGTTTAGTAAGTCCTTGACCTCTTACTGTTCTTACTAATAACTTATTATTTCACTGTTTCCATGTACTCTTGTATGAGGCCAGGTACGCATACATTTTATTCAGATGTTATTTATGTCTGCTATGCAGCAGTGTCCTCTATTTACATTCCTTACAAGTCTTGTCCGACTGGTCTTGAGCTAAGTTTGTTTGCTGTGGCTTCACTTCAAGGCCTGGGCGGTAGGAGCAGCCCAATCACATGCTGGGAGGTGGAGGGAAGCCAACATGATGTTGTAAAAACGCTGTCAGTTACCATCTTAGTCAGTCACCCAGCCTGGTACACAGGACCAGGAGGAGGTCAATGTTTCTCTGTTACTAACTGGTACAGATAGAAGAGATCCAGGGGAGGAGCCTGAGTGGTCAGCCTTGTGCTGTGAGTCATTCCGGGACAGGGAGTCTCACTCTCCGCTCACTGCTGTGTCTCCAGCACCTGTGATTGGCACTTGCTGGATATTGAACTGTATTGAACGGATGGATCATTAATTAGTTACTGGAGGAGTCCATTTCTTGTATCCCTTGTTGAGAACTCCAATCTCTTAAGGACAATGCTGGGCCTTATCTGAAGGGTGTTGCACAAACAAAGGCAACGGACCAAGCAGCGTTTATTTGGAGCGATTTACAGAGAGGGCAACAGCAGTGAATGCGAGGGTCCTGGTTATCCTTGGCCCACTCCAGATGAGGAATGTGCACAATGACCCAGCAGGCCTGGAAGTCGGCGATCAGAGACCATGATAAAACATCAACACGGCATGGAAGAAGCTTGGCTTCGGCCTTCTCCTGGTCAAGCGTAACTAAGGAGAGAATTGGCTTCTTTCCTGCCGAGAAGACAGGGTCTGTGCTTTGAAATTGTAGCTATGAGATATGACAAAGGTGTCAGTATTTACTCCATACATATGCTTGTTTGGGAAGCAGCAGCCTCTTCCAAAGGCGGGTGGAAAAGAAGGCTGAGATTCAAGCCTTGCCAATAGCCCGAACTTCTCAAGCACAAACTTCGGAGGACAACCAGTCTCCAAAGCGCTTCTCTGGAGGTTCGCTCTACTCCTCTGAGGGAAGTCTACAGGAAACCCCTTTTGACTGTGTTCACACTCACCTCTTAGTGGCAATGTAACCGCCGCACATCAGGATCAGCCACTCCCCATCCATGATCTGGGAGACGGGCTTTGTGGCGAGGTTCGGCTTCATGCCTCCATCCCATGCACTGTTACCTTGAGTTTACACATTACTCTCTCTACCTAGTCCCAGTTAGGACAGCCCATCCAACATGCTCAATATGTCTAGATCCCTGGCCTCTTCTCAACCATAAATCAGTGAGTTATCACAATTCTGAGGTTGTGCAAGCTTTCCTAGGCTCTGGAAGTTCAGCTGGATTTTCAGGTACTCTGTAGACCTGTGGAGAAGTACTTTGGCTTGGGGCAGACAGAGGTGGTTGCTTTATGATACTACCTTCGCCTTCCCACACATCGTGTCACCCTGCTTACAAGAAGTCTGCCCTTGACCCAGCAAGGAGAGAAGATGGTTTTGACCCGTGTGTCCCACTGTTCTGGAACAGGTTCAAAGTGATCTGGTAAGATTATACACACCAAGTGGGAATCCGGTATCTGGTCAAGTGCAAAGGAATCAAAGATAATAACTGGGGAGGACAAATGAAAGAGAAAACGAGAGAGAAAGAGGGAACGAGATGCCCAAAAAGGAACAGATGTGGCACTGGCTTTTTTGCATTTTTTTTTTCAAGCATGTCTGCCTTTGCCTGAATATCCATTGAGAAAAAAGTGGTATTCCAGTTGGTCTTGAGTCCTCTTCAGTTTCTGTCATGGTGGCTAAAAGAACATTGAATGGGACAAAAAGTAAGTAGAGCTATATGTGGTAACACACTTACCTTTCAACTCTGAGAACTTGGAGGAAGAGAGAAAGGTCCTCAACCCTAGAGGACATTCTGTCCCAAAGGGAGCATAGATTCAACATAAGGTTCAGATGAATTGCTAAAACATAACACGCAGGGCTAAAATGGGATCGTGACAACAGGTCCCTTAATCTGTTGGCTATTAGGGTGGAGGGTAAGATGGCCTCCTCCTCTTCTGGCATCCAGGCACGCTTTCTGGTATTTAAAGGAATATGAGGGAAGCTCACACACGCTAAGTCGGGGCTCCTTGTAATGTAAATACTTTTCCAACGGAGGAAAAAAAAATGACTAAAAGATGGTAAGTTTGCCTTCTGACAATATTTCCCAGACATTTTTTTAGTGTTAACAAAGCTCTCTTGGAGTGTAACTAAGTGTTTTCTGGGGAATGGTAATTTTAAAGCAGAGAGAAGGAAAATTTCAATAAGAACCGAGCTGCCCCGACTCTCCCTTTATTTTTAAACAGAACCATCAAAGGGCTGCTAACGGAAACATACTTAAGTGGCATTAATTCATCCCTAAGAGGGCTCTCCAAGAGTTTTATTGCTACATAAGGGAAAGCCATAAACCAGCAGGAGAAGAAAGCAAAGAAAACAAGTCTGAGGAGTCGTCCTAAGAAGGTGGGTAGGTGGCCAGTAATGTATCCTTGGCTAGCTTCCACACAAAGACAGAAATCCATGGCAGAGATGCAGTCCACAAACAACCACAGTGAAACGCATGGAGCGTTGCAAAATGTGGCTGAGCACTGCACAAGACTACAAAACAACAGTGTTCCCCTCCCGTCCTCCCTCCACCCCTGAGGATTCCATGCCCATTCTCAACCCCTGCCTACTGCCTGACACTCTGCAGTACCTAGTGTACGAAACAGGATGTAGCGCTTCTTGGACCTGCAAATGCACTAGGGAAATACTTAGTCCACCACTCATGGTTTTGATAAACAAAGAAGTGGCATCTCCAGAATTACTTTTGTGAAAAGAGAGAACTTTAGAGATTGCTACTTGAGATCTGAAGGCCATAGCTTAAAAATCAGACCAGGAATTTTGAAAACTGCTTCTATGATACTATAATGTAGCTCAAGCTAAATCTGTGGCCTTTGTCATAAAGAGAACTTTACACACATGCCATAAATTGGTGAATTATCGACAATCTCATTTATTCTAAGGCCATACAGTGTTTCTCTGTTCTTTATAAAGTTAATAAAAATCAAAAGTAGCACTCTTTATTAACTTTGAGGGGAAAAAATGGCTATTACGTAGGATTTTTCCATTCTTACAATCTGGCGGTAGACAGCAAGACACAAAATTAGGGGCTTGAGGATAAAAATAGTGTGCACAGGAATGAACGCTATCAATATAGACTTAGTGGCTTTGCTGCTCTCCTGGCCATCACACCACCTGAGACCTAATTTTGCATTTAGATTAGGAAAGGACAATATGAAAATGAGACCATTCATATATTCATTTGAAAGGCTGTATCAGGTCTACTTCATGCATAACTATGAACTAAATGCAAAAATAGTGTACAAAGAGAGAGCCCTGTCTTATTTCTATGCTCACCTGAGTGACTTACACTGAGTGTACCTCTCCCATAATTACTAGCTTCTAGAACTCTTAAATAAGGACTTGTTTTTCAAAATAAATTAAAAGTTGTGTCAGTTGGGAGTAAATTAATGTTTTGCATTTAGATAAATATTCGCAGCTGATGTGGCTTCATTTTTCTCTGGTCCTTGGGATTTGAAGTTATCAATTTGCTGTTTTATAAAAGAAAATATCTAAAAAGACGTATATGTCAGACTGAATTTGCCAGATTCACAACTCAGTATGTTTTTTTTTTAAATAACCAGACACCTAAAGGTGGGAAGTATATTTTTTAGACACAACTCAAAATATAAAAAAAAAAAATCGCAGGTGTTCACTATAGCAATCTTTATATTCGTGAAGTCCCAAAGAAGCACAGAAGGGTCAGTCTAGGAAAAGCAGTGAGCTCCTGTCGTCCTGGGCTAGAAGCTCATAGCCATTATTTGTGAAGCTTCCTACCTCCCACAGTAAGAATGCAGCTCTAGATTCTGCGGTCCTTTTCACTGCTGTCACCATAGAAAAGTCTGCCTGGTTTTTATAACCAGTCTGGAGCAGAGTGAATAAAAAAAATCATCATTCATATTCTTCAAATAAGACTGCAACAAAATGTGGTGGGATGTATGCTCACGGTCCTTCCTTCCTCCTCTCTTCTTCTTCTTCCTTGTCTTCTTCTTTCCCAATCCTCTTCATTCCCTTTAACCCTTTTCCTCTTAATTTCAATAACAGCTAGCATAGCTCAGTGCTTAGACCATTACTTGATCTGAGGACTATTCTAAGCACATCCTGTTGTTAATTCCCTGAATCTACCAAGAACCTCCTAAGATAGGTCCTTCTGTCCTCATCTCAAATCATCATGAAGAAGTCAACAAGCACACAGCTAGTAAATAGAGGATAAAATAATGACATCATTTCACTTGTTTAGCTCAAAGCCGCTGCTCTTAACCATCAACCCATGATTTAGCTTCTAGGGGAGGGGAATAGGGTGAAAGCGGGAGGGAGGGAGGAACGGGAGGATACAAGTGACAGGATAACTATTGAGTTGTAATATGAATAAATTAATAAAATAAAGAAAACAGTTCATCGTGCTGAGTGTGTGCATTTCCTTGGTTTTGATGAAGGACGAGAGATAGGTACTACTTTTCTCTTTCTGTTAATGATGCCCATGTATCCTTCACCTCTTAGTTCTGATGCCTTTCCTTCAAGGACTTTGTGCCTGACCAGTCTGGACCAACTTGACATTATTTTGTCTAAATATGTATATGAGGTGAAGCTCTTGCTTTTAGCTGTTGATCATAAACTTTTTGAGAGCACATCCTTGTTTAATTTTCATGTGTTATATATATGTACATATATATGTGTGTGTATATATATACATATGTGTGTATATATATAGAGAGAGAACCTAAAAGATTATATATACATATATATACATATATACATATATACATATACATATCTATAATATACATATGTATATATACATATACATATGTATATATATATACATATAATCACTAATATTGTACCTTAACCTTTGTTAGAATATTGTGAAGTTGGTAATTAAATTAACCCACTGACAGTACAGAGATACAAAACCAGGAGTTGAAAATTTTAGAATATAATAGCGTGGTGAAGGCAAGGTCAGCAACAGCATTTTAGAATGAGTGATGTCAGAGACCACCTAGTACAGAGGTGTCCAGTAGGTTAAAAGAAGGATCTGGGGAAACAGAGGGGTTTTCCCTTTTCAGATATTTTCATTGTTTTGGCTGCGGGGCAGGGGGCAAACCTCTCTCCTACCACATAATGTTAAAGTGAACCACCTTTTCAAATTTGGAAGTTTCACAGCATAGACTGACTTCTGGCTTCCCTCCCCAAACTGGAAGAGCTGGCCAAATAAAAAGAACATTCTCAGGACAGGAAGGTAGTGGGCAATTCAGAAGGGGCCAAGTACACCACATTTACCACAAACTAGCACGTCCACTGCTCCCTGCAGGCATTGGACTTCCATCTGATCCAGGTCATTCCCTTTGTTTTACAGTTTAGTAAAAGAAGGGCTTCAAATGCATATAAGGGCATCATCATAGAGGTCACAGACAAAGTGACCCACTGAGTTTGTTTTTTTTTTTTTTTTTCATCTGTTTCAGCGTCCTGTTGACAGTCGTGTCCTAGGAAATCACGCTCACGAAGCATTTTTACAACGTCACTCTGTAAGCTTTTGTAAACTTACTTGTGCCATGTAATGAGTTCTGCTCATAAAAAATGTCCTTGCACCCTTCCAGCTGCATTACTCACGGATCCTTCCAATCTGGCGTCCTTTACATAGCTGCCCATCCGTTCTCCACTTCCATTTTCTCTAAAGAATGTTCACCGGATTAACTGAAAGCCTTGTGCTTTTCCTCCCAGACAGCACATCCATCTCTCTCTCCCTCAAAATAAATCCCACCCTTTAAATAAATGGAACTTGCAATACCGAGATAGCTGTGGTTTGGTTGCACTCTCTGCTTTGCCTATGTTCAAAGGGCAGGATGTTAACCGCGCAGGCTAATTATCTAGACGGAGCTGTGGTTACAAAGTGGAGGATTGTAGAGGCTGCCCTTTCTGTGGCTGACAATTTATCACAATTTGGTGTTTTAGGCTTAGTCCCAGATTGAGGACTAAATTATTTAAAGTTTAAACTCTTTGTTGGGAACAGTCATGTTGCCTGATCTCTGCTTTCTTGAACCATGCAGGGGGTGGGGGGAACCCAAATGTATTTTCACTGACCAGAAAACTTGGTTTTATTTTTATTCTTTTATAATTCAGACAGAAATTTTCAGGATTAACTGTTGTTACTTTAGAAAGATGAGTGTTGTGACCGAAATTAAGTCTGTGTGTGGAGATGGGTAAAGGATAGGAGGTACCAATTTTGGAAGAAAACGATTACTTCTATTTTCTAAGAGCTGTTGATTTGACTTAATGTTTTGTCCATGTGTGATAACAAGTCTAGGGATTTTGTTTTAGTATCTAGTTATTAATGGTTGTATGACTCAAATAAATGAAATGTCAACAACTGAGCTCCTCAAAGCAACTGTCTCTTCTCTAAATCCACAAGACACTAAACACCAACATGTGGAGATTCAATTAATAAATATTTTAGCACACAGAAAAATAGATTAAGCTCAAGTTGGTTCCTTGATTTGTTGATTTTTGTTTGTTTGTTTCACAACTTCTTATTAAAGTACCAAAGTGAATAATCTACTGACATAATGGCTTATTCATGAAAAGAGAATGCGAGCACAGGGCTTGGCAGATCTTCACAATGTTCACTGATGGTGAACATGAGCCACACAGAATGGAGCTTAAGGAAAGAACTTCCGTGTGGTCACTGTCCTCAGAAGCAACTGACGCGCACGTGACTCTGGAGGGCTTTACCTCCCGATTTCAGGAACTGCCCAAGCTAACTGGAAACTGAGCCCACTGTGCTTAATAGTTCAGATTTCTCAGTTTTCTGAAGTCTTGTCAAATTTTCTAATAGTAAGAAACACCATTACCTGGGTCCAGCCCATGCAAGCTCTTTGGCTGATGCTTCCATCTCTGTACGCCCTGTGGGTCTAGGTTAATTGACTCTGTTGGTCTTCAATCCTTCCCTCCAGTTCTTCCACAGGCCTTCCCTGAGCTCTGCCTAATGCTTGGCTATGAGTCTCAGTATCTCATTCGATCAGCTGCTGGGTGGGGCCTCCATATAACAGATGGGCAGTTTGATCTTCATGTGGGTCCCCTATTAAGTTGAGTGAGTGTTGTCTATGACATGGACTCTGTTGCCTGCTTTCACTCACTTCACCCTAACCAGGCTGCCTCATCTGGCCTAGTGGATGAGGAGGAGCTCAGCCCTGATAAGACTTGATGTGCTGGGATGGGTTGGGAGGGTGGCTCCCCTTTTCTGAGGATAAGGGGAGGAAGGATGGGGGAAGAAGGTGGGAGGAGAGGAGGGAAGGGCCTACGACTGGAATGTAAAGTGAATATATAAATTAAAAATAAACAAACAAATAAAAAGAAACACTGATATATCACCTGAGTTCCATGCAAACCCTCAGCCTCTCAAGGAGAGTGGCCTGCCCTCCTCCTGCTCCCCCTTCTTCCCCTCCCCCACCCCACTCCCTGCCTCTCAGCCTCAAGGCCACCCTAGGCTTCCCTCTGGGCCTTAGCCTTAGTGCTCTGACTCAAGTGCAGGCCATTCAGGAAGCAAGTCTGCTTTGGTCTTTCTGCAGGATATGATTTTAACTTTGTGAGGTTTGTGACCTAAGATGCTTTGAGAAGAGCCTACTTTTTATCATGTTACTTTATTAAATTAATGGGGTTTTTTTCTCATTACCTAGCCCTGACCTGGAACTTGCTAGTTAGACCAAGCTGACAGAGATCTGCCTGCTTCTGCCTCCTGAGTGCTGGGATTAAACACCATATCCAGCCTTCACAGCCACTTTCTCGAAAATTCTCAACAGGTTTCATGTTTTTATTCAACCTTTGAGTCCTCTTTAAGGCATGCATTATGCTTTTGTCCCTGAACTTCCTTTGGTTTCTCATCCAATACTGCTTATATTTTTGTTTGTTCGTTTTTTGTTTGAGACCAGATTTATCTGTGTGGCCTTGGCTGTCCTGGAACTCACTCTGTAGACCAGGCTAGCCAACCCAGAGATCTGCCTGCCTCTGCTTTCCCAAATACAGGGGCTAAAGGCATGTGCCACCACTGCCTGGCTTGCTTATCTTTCAAGAAAAAAAATTATAAAGAGGTTTTATAAATTTCATCCCCAACTCTAAGAAGGGATATTGAAAAGTTATTGGAAGAATGAGATATAGCTAACTTTCCAACATCAAAAACCCTGACCATCTCAACTAGTAAATCCATTTACCTATGAAAGGTGTAAGTTTTCTCCACATTCTCGGTTACTAGAAAACACCAGAATTAGAAAAGACTTTGAATTCTTCTAATCAACACCCTCATTCTGCGAGTGAAGGAAATGATGCTCAGGCAGGATGGGTGACTTAGTCAGACCTCCAGCTTAGGCACTCTGTGCTCTGAAAACAATGATGCTTTCATTCACGGGAAGGGGAAAATTCCACTGTAGAATGTTCTCTTTCAAGGGTTCTCTCGAGTGTTTTGTAAGCTGTTTAGCAGATGACATTATTCCAGTGAGGGAAACAAAGGGAGTTAATTACAGGCTTCAAATATGTGCACTATTATTTTAAGAAAAGATATTCTCCAGATGTTTCCCACCTCCTTTGAGAATGGGAAAGGGGAAATGAGCTTAAAGTCCAGCAGAAGAGATTCCGATTAGATATTAGGAAATCTAGGAAGTACTGTAATCGGCTACTCAGAGTATTGTGAAATCTCCTCTAGAGAGCTGTTGGAATGTGATGTTTGGACACACGTTTCAGGGGTGTTGTGTGTGTGGCCAATTTTGGTGGCAAAATCTAATGGACTCCTCAAGTCCTACGTGTCCCACAAGGTCGTGTGTTCTGCCTGTAACTAGTAGGTGGGTCATTGGGTGCTCTTAATTATAATAGAATTTGGGTTGAAAGTGAGCGTACAGCTCAAGCCTAGTTTTCATCAGTTCTGATAATATATAGGTGGATAGATGAATTAAAATCTTGCAATGTTTATTGAGTGATCTTGTCCAGTACATTTTCCAATCGGTTGACCAGCATCTTACGTATCTGGGTTCTGTTATATGACTGAGCATATCCACATCCCCAGTGGCTTTATGTCATCATGAAAAATGAGTCTTTAGGTACAAAGATTGCCAAGTTCATCAAGATCTTATTTTATAATGCACAACTTCATTGTTTCAACCAACAAGAAGACTTGATTGTATGGAAGACAAAATTGAGGAAAGTGAGACTGCAGTTAGACGGATCGGTCTCTCATAAAATGAAATGGAGATATGATGCTCCTAGAAGTAACCAACAGGAGTTTTAAATTTCCACCTTGAAGCATAATAAGGATAAATATGTAATTCTGAATTTCAGAAAAATAATTAGTCATACAAGTATAGGATGGAGAGATAGCAATTGAAAGAGTCTAATAGCTGAACAGTTCCACAGATCCTGGCATGGTGGTCCATGCCCATAATACCAACACTTGGGGGGTGGGCAGAAGTAGTGAAGGCAGTAAGATCAGCAGGTCAAAGTCACCCTCAGCAAATTAGAAGCTAGCCTGGACTACATGATATTTTGTCTCAAAAAAAAAAAAAAAGAAAGAAAGAAAAGAAATAAATAAAAGAAAATAGAATTAACACATGAATTAATTATGAACTGATTAACAGTTAATAATCAAAATGATGATAACTTAAATGTTCATTGCCCCCCCCCACCCCAGCCATTCTCAGGTTTCAGTTTTCTCATTTATAACCAATAATTTTATTCAGAAACAATCTGGGCACATCATCGACCAATTCCTCAAAGATAACCCATCCCCACGAAAGGATTTCAGATTTCAGTACATAAAGGAGAAAAGAGGTAATTTACAACATAGGTTTATTAAGCGCCTGATACATACTAATTTTTCTTCACTGCTGCTGGAGCAGGGAATATGTAAGTCTCCACACATAGCAATGGATGCTGCCCACTTAACTTGCACTGGATTCCCGGAAGGACAAATATGCCCCTGTTACTATGTCCAGTTGGTCTGTCCTGTTTGCCTTTAAAACCCAGGTGTCAGCCCACTCAGAGGGTCAGTCCCAGTCTGAAGTGGGTTTTTAAAGATCATCACGCTCTTGGTGAACGATGACCACCAACTCCATGCCTGCTTCGCCCTCCCCTGCTTTGTCTTTCCTCTCTTAACATCACATCATTTATATTTCTTGTGTACACATCAAAGCATAATCCTCAAAGTGTTCAAAACACAATTCTCATGTATAGGTTAAACAAAAGTCAAAATTGTATTTAACATGCTGACAACGTTGATTTAAAATAAAGCTTGAAACCTTATTTTTTTTTGAAAAATCACAATAAAAGAGCATTGATATTATGCTAAGTTATATCAAAACTGGTTAATAGTATAAGATAAAAATAGAACCATGATTCTGAGAATGATAATAAGTATCAGTTATGGAGTAAATTTTATCTATAATACTAATTTATGTCACAACAAAGTTCAGATCTCCAGTTAACCAAGGAGTGGGCAAAAGATGGGCACATAACCTTTTATTCTTCCCTCCCCACCTTTTATTGAAAATATTCTTTTCTCATACACTATACTCCGTTAACAACTTCCCCTCCCTCTCCTCCTCCTCCATCCTCCCTACATCCCCTCCCATGCAGATCCACTCCATTTCTGTCTCTCATTAGACAAGAACAGGCTTCTAAGAGATAACACCCAAATATAACAAGATAAAAGAAAAACCATCACATCAAAGTTAGACAAGGCAAACCAACAGAAGTAAAAGAGCCCAAGAGAAGGTCCCAAACCCTTTCTTTGATCTATAAGTCTGTCGTGTCTGCAAATTATGCGAGGGCAAAGGTGGCACAAAGCTAACTTATGATTTGACTTAAAGTCCACTCTACAACATGAAACCTATATCTGACACTGCGTGGGTGACCAAGAACCAGGGACTAGATAATCCTGGGACCTGGGGCAAAAGCAAATACCACTAGTCTTTAAAAAACAAAAGCAGTGATAAAATGACTCCTAATGATAGCCTGCTATACTCAGATTAGTGTCTTACTTTTATTCAATCAATCAATCAGCCACTCAATTATTTATTTATTTATTGGTTTTCCAGTACAGTTTTTCTGTGTAGCCCTGGCTGTCTTGGAACTCACTCTGGAGACCAAACTCAGTATGCACAGGCACCACCTGGAATATAATTTTAAAATGTTAAGTCTTCCCTACAAATTATTCATATAATTTTTAAAGTAACAAAGTTTATGTGGCAAGGAAATGGGCCATCTTATGAGCATTCCCATCATTGTTAATATCCAAACGGAAAATATGAGTGCTCTGTGTTAACAACCTTTGTAGGAAAGCTCTTTAAGCTGGAGCTGAGATTTAATTAACTATTTTGAAAGTCTGCATCAAGTGCTTTTGTTATGAGTGCTTGTCAATAAGCTCCGAGAAACCCCAACACAGGTCACATTTTCCTTTTCTTCTAGAAGCTTGGCTGTATTGGCTAATAGAGGAAAAAATAGAAAGTTGGTTACAATTATGTTTAACTTTAGGTTAAACTTGTAGTAGGATGAAGCAAGACTTCATCCTAAGATGACTAAAGTGACTAAGAAGGCTTAAAACATGAGTTATAAGTTGTCTGGTCCAGAGGAAGGTGGTTGTTCTTACCTTGATTCACCTATCTCAAAATCAACATTGAAACCCCATCCCTGGTACCCCAGTATATGACTATATTTAGAGATAAGATATTTTAAAAAGAAATTAAGTTAAAATGGGGTCAATAGGGTCACTGAAAAACACACACAAGAAAGGTCATGTGAAGACACAGAATGAAGACTATCAATACAGCCCAGAGAAGCATTCAGCAAGAGCCACACCCTGATGATGCGCTGACCTTGGAAGTCTATGTCTTTTTCATTGTGGGAAAGCACATTCCTGTTATTTAGTTCCCAGTCTGAAGTGCTTCGTTATGCTTCATTTTCTCCAGCACAACAATACAGTAGGCTTTAAATCTGAGAGATTAAGAAAACAATAGTAATATTCCTAAGGGAAAAAAGGACATAATAAAGACGTCAATATGTGGAGGGCAGACAAGGATAAGGAGCTGACTTTTGAAGCAATATATTAGTGAAAACTACCCCCAACTATGTTGTAATAAATAGAATTTTCCCTCTGTTCCTATTTGGCATCTCAAAAGAGATGTTTTTCCTAAATATGTTTTATTAATTTATTCATGTTACATCTCAATTGTTATCCCATCCCTTGTATCCTCCCATTCCTCCCTCCCTCCCATTTTCCCCTTATTTCCCTCCCCTATGACTGTGACTGAGGGGGACTTCCACCCCCTGTATATGCTCATAGGGTATCAAGTCTCTTCTTGGTAGCCTGCTCTCCTTCCTCTGAGTGCCACCAGGCCTCCCATTCCAGGGGACGTGGTGAAATATGGGGCACCAGAGTTCGTATGAAAGTCAGACCACACTCTCCACTCAACTGTGAAGAATGTCCTGTCCATTGGGTAGATCTGGGTAGGGGTTCGAAGTTTACTGCATGTATTGTCCTTGGCTGGTGCCATAGTTTGCACAGGACCCCTGGTCCCAGATCCACCACCATTATGTTCTTCTTATAGATTTCTAGGACCCTCTGGATCCTTCTATTTCCCCATTCTCCCATGCTTCTCTCACCTAGACTCCCAATAGGATGTCCTCCCCTCTGTCCCACTTTCCTGGTGAGTGAAGACTTTCATGGGGCATGCCCCTTGGGCTAGTGTCCAGATATAAGTGAGTATATACCATTTGACTCTTTCTGCTTCTGGGTTAACTCACTCCTTATGATCATTTCTAGTTCAATCCATTTGTCCACAAATTTCGAGAATTCCTTGTTTTTAATAACTGAGTAGTATTCCATAGTGTATATGTACCACAGTTTCTTTATCCATTCTTCTACTGAGGGACACTTAGGCTGTTTCCAGGTTCTGGCTATTATGAATAAGGCTGCTATGAACATGGTTGAGCAAATGTTCTTGTCATATGCTGAGATTATTTTAAAATAAACAAGGACTGGAGGGATGGCTTGGTGGTTAAAAATGTATGTCATTACAGAGGGCCCCGGTTTGGTTCCCAGCACCCATATGGCAGTTCACAACTGTCTAAAACTCTAGCTCCAGAGGTTTTGAAAACCTAGCCTCTGTGGGCACCAGACATGCGCGTAGTACACATACATGCATGCAGGCAAAAACAGTCACACATTAATATAAAAATACAGAAACCCTATTTTAAAAACTTCATAGGGGAGGGGAATAAGGGGAAAATGGGAGGGAGGGGAAAATGGGAGGATACAAGGGATGGGATAACCATAGAGATGTAACAAGAATAAATTAATATAAAAAAATTAATTAAAATAAAAAACTTCAATATTCAAATCATTACTCCTAATTTACTTCCCATAGATCTCTTCAACCACCACCTTTTCTAGCTTCTCCCACTTAAAGTCATTCTCAAGTGCTTTATTCCACTGCTATGCACTGAGGCTGTGCCCAGGTTCCTGTGTTGTTATCCTAACCTCCAGTGTGATGCTGGGAGATGCATGGGATATGGTTAGGTCAAAATAGCAAAGCCCTTTGGGATGAATGGTACCCCTAGGAAAGAACCAAAACAGCTCCTCACTCTTCCCTGACACAAGGGAAAGTAAGAAGATTGACAGCTGTGATCCAGGGAGCAGTCCTCCCCAGACACCTGTGGTCTGGCATCTTCATCTTAGACTTTGCATCCCCCAGTCCTTTGAACTCTGCTGTTGACAACATCCAGTCTAAGATGCTTCATCATGGCAGCTTAGGTGAGCAAATGACAACCTCCTGTGTATTCCCTAGAGGAACCTGAGTACACAGAGACATCTGCTTGACTCTCTGAGTCACTTGTAGCCAATATTCAGAATCATTTTAACTTGTTTATCAGCTTCCAACACTAGAAAGTGAATCCAATAAAGTAAGACTCCGCCTTTTTAATTAACCATTGTATCTTTTGCCGTCCCTCCACCGAAAAATTAAATCTGTCTAGCAATAAATAACTGTGTCGAGTGGCTGAATGGCTCTGGAAAAATGCAACCAAGAGATAATTTTCTTTAAGATACACAACAGCAATTCGGAGAAATGCTGGAAGAAGATTCTACCTCATTTTCCCTTCTTCCAAGACTCTTGAAAAACAACAAACCTAGTGTCAGGACAAGGAGGAGGCCTAGGAGATAAGAGAGAGTTGTCTATACAACATCAGAAACCCATTATGAACAAGACAAAGTCAGATACAGACTAAGGATCGGAGGTAAAGTATTTAAATATTCTCCTGTGTAGCCACACAAAATCTCATGAGGATAAGTATACAGCAGGTATGCTTAGAGCATCTAAAATAGTACATATCATGTGAGTCTTCTGTGGACATCGCAAGTCACATGAGCAAAAACCCATTCCAACCTTGTCCAACTCTGGGAAACAGGAAGTTACCTAAGTGATGAGGATGGTCAATTCTGACACCAAAATAAATGACAGCCCTGGTTAAACTGTTTTTCTTCTTTTTAACTACCATATTTAATAAGTGTATTTTAATGGCTATCATTGCTTTATTCATGTTCAGTTTATCATCATTGCAGTTAACCTCACATTTACTTTGGCCAGTATCCTCCTTTGAAAGTCTGGCATTTCAGTTGGTTTTGATTTGTCTTTTTGGTTGTGGTCCATTAGTAATAACTTACGCTCAAACAGTTCTCTTCGGCTTACAAAGAATCCACATTATTATTTGCAGCAGCTCTGAGGAGTAGGCAAAGATTATAATTTCTGTGTCATGGGTGAGAACACTGAGACTCAGGGGAGAGGAGGGCTCTCTGTCCAGGTTATAGCTGTGGAGCACTGCAGAGCTGAAACCCAAACGTACGGCTTTTGAGTTCTAGAGTCTATGCCCTATACGACATGAAAGACGTCACTTAGTACACCAAGCTGGCAAAGATGCATTGTGTACACCCATGCACGTGTGTGTACGTGTGCACATATGCACACACACACACACACACACACACACACACACACACACACACACATCATTTTAAAATTAATAGAAAGCAAGGAAATGGCAGAGAAAACTAATAGCATATTGTGTTCCACATCCCCAGAAAAGGAAGAGAGATGGAGAACCCCATTTCCATCACTTCTAGCAAGGCTTCGTCCCTGCAGGTGTTTGCATACTGTGACACATCTGACAGTCTTGAGTGGTGTAAGAGAACCACCACACCACTTTGACCACCAAAGCTATCCTCAGGGACCAGAAGGAAATTAGTAAGGATAAGTCAAGCGGTAAATTCCAACCAGGGCCCCTCCATAAATATTCAAGTTAAAACTTAGCAAAGTTTACTTAAATAAAGAGCCAGAGCAATGGCAGAGGGCCGACTGGATGACATGGTTTGAGGGAGAGAAAGGCCAAGCCTCTGAGAGGAAGTGGTGGAGTGAAGCTGGTTCCTGCTGAGTTCCAAGGAGTCACCTGGTCTTTTAGGCATTTTGTTCCTTCTAGTTTTCCAACATTTCACATGTGTGTCCCAGTTTAAAGACTCTCGAAGTGTAAAACAGCACATCAATTGCTTTGCTGGAAGGGTGAAAGCCAAGCATGCAAATCTATTGCTAAAGACAGCACCACAAGTTTAAGGTTGGATAATGGAATGTATTCACCTTGGAAGGTAGAATTGCATCTGAATGAAGTCCTAGTTTCTGCACTCGTAGGTCTTGGCACATATTTCAGATTGCATTCATACTCTGGCATGAATTAACACTTTCAGATCTCTGGTTGAGTACCTTACAGATACTGAATGTTAAAAAGTAGGCCAGACTTAAAACTAAGACCTACTTGTAACAAATGAAGACCTGGAAGGGATTTGTCAATTATTATAGCTAGACAAAAAATAAGGTCTAAGTGCCAGTCTTAGAGGAAAAAACAAACAAACAACTAGTAGTGTGTATAATATGCTCTGTTTTCATTTTAAAGGGGTGTATGTTGCATTGCAGATTTGTAAACTGTCTCTGGGGGGAAAAAACATGAAGAAGCATTTCTTTTAAATTGCTGCTCCAAAAATAAGGGATTTTAAAGTTTAAGAAGGAATTGAGGAGGAAAAATTCTTCCCCCTCAGTGTCCATTGTTACCTCTTAAAGGTTTGTGTCTCTGTCCTTCACACTGAAACAGTGTCCCTGACTGAGGCCAGGACTCAGTGACCACAGCACCTTCAAGCTTGTGTTCTCAGGTGGGCCTAGTATTGCTTCTGATAAGAATTTAGTAAATTCTGTTGAATTTTTATGGTAGGTGTTCTTTTACACCTTAAAATAAACTAGTAATAATAAAAAAAAGTAAATCATTGTTCACTTTATGGCTCTTTCCCAATGGCTTCTAATGACCCCTTAATCATTTAGAAGGGCAGAAAATAACAACACTCTCTCTGCTGCCTCTTACCAGTGCATGTATCATTCAGACACGTAAAAGAAACAGTTCTTCTTTGCAACTATGCTGATTTGTATCATGGGGAAAGCCCCATAAATCATTGTAATGACTAGTGTTATGTCACTTAGTCCCTGGAAGGAAAAAAACAATTAATTTGTATATTTAGAAAAACAGAAAAGCAATGAATTTTCTGGTAGGAATTCACGTTAAATTTGTTTTCTTTCTTTCTTTCTTTCTTTCTTTCTTTCTTTCTTCTTTCTTTTTAATTAGTGAGTTCTTCTGTATTGTATTCAGACTCCTGGAATTACCCTCGAATAGGATGTCACAAATTCAACACAATTTTTCCAAAAAGCAGAACACTGTAATCAAGAATTAAGCTAGGCAGAATTATAAAGAAAAACTCCCGTGGAAACAGAAGTTAAATTACTTATACACAAGTCTTTTTGAGGTGTTCCAGGAAATAGTTACATTAAAGATTTAGATTCTTGCTACGTCTCATTCTCCAGCATTATGACACTCTCTAATAATCTTTTCTTTAATTATTTTTGTATTTTACACATATATTTATATTATTACACATCTATACAATAGACTACATATAGTAAGAAGGACCACAAAACAATTAGGAATTATATAAATGTTACATTCATAGTGTTTTGCCTGTTTGTATTTGGCAACCTTGGAGAAAACATCTTTCCTATCTTGGTGAGTCTACAATTCCAAATGTAAATCAGTTTCTATCATATCTCATCATTATCAACTTAAAACATGTATCTAGACCTAAAGACATCTTAACCCCTAAACAGCTAAGCTTAATTGTAAAACTAAACTATCTGGTCTTCAACCCCATCAGAGACTTGAGAAGGAATAAAATTAATTACCCAAGTAAACACGAAGTACAGGTTAGCAGCTTCCAAAATGAGAAAATGACAGAGAGAGTTTGCTGCCTGAACAGTCACCCAAAATTCTCTACAACATTGGAGCATCATCTTCAGCCTTCTGGCACAGTACATCTGACAGACACATTTCTCCCTAATTTTCAATTAGTCCTTTAATTGCATGTGGGTGTAGAGCAACCACTCAGGGCCAGTTACAGGTTCCGCAGTGGTGGGGGTGGGGAGCACTGAACAGACTTCTGAGTGTATCATGCCTGCCCTCTTGTGTCCATTCCCTCACATTGCATTTTCCGGAGCTGTTTGGTCTCCAGCCTAGGGTGTTACCAAGCAGAGGTCTCTGCAAGCTGGTTTCTATAAACAGATGAAACCCATTTATATTTATTCTGTTAACTGGTGATTTGTAAAGAGCACCACTAATCAGCTTAGAAACAGTGTGTTCTTGTGACTAGTCAGACATCTCCCTGCATCTTATTTATACAATAATTTGCTTTATAAACTCCCTCCCCTTCATAAAACTTCAAAGATAAACTTTAATGGACTCTGGGTCCAGTTAGCCAAATTCTGAAATAATTACCTCATACTATTTAAGTAGAAGGAAGAAGTACATAATTACAATACTGATTTTTACCATGACCTTCTGGCTCCATCAAATGGAATGCCTTTTCTCTGTAGTTTTTGGTGTCATGTTTACACTTAGCGTACATTCACATTTATATGTATATATGACAAATTTAAGCATCCAGAAAAACATTTAACAGATGAGCACTCTCAGCTCCTATCATAGCCTATACATCTTTAAGTGTTTCCACTTAGAAGTGCCACCCAGTTGTCTGACTGCCCTATTGAGCAAAGTTAGAACTGTCCAAGTAAAAGTGAATTAAAGAAATAGAACCCAAATCGTCTCTCCTTCACAGTCAACCAGGGCTCAAGTATGTTGCTCTATAACCCTCAGTGCGGAGTTTTTATGACATGGTCCAAGGGTTCTAGTGCATTTCTAGGCAACATACCAGCATCTAGCCAGCAAGGAGAAAGAACGAGAGGGGCATGCTCGCTGCATCCAGGGAACCTCCTAGGAAGAGACATCAATGACAATGATCTTCAGTTGGCAACCAGGTCATATCACCTACCTGAATGTCTTTATTTGAGTGGCTCTATCTCAAGCTAAAAAGCAGGTTTCTTGACCTTATAGAAAAGCTGCAGGATTGGTATCTGGAGACACTAGCAATCTCTAGACTATGTTCCACCAACTGCCTTCATTTGACGGATCCAACTCCTCTGGCGTGTGTTCTAATTCTTTCTCTAAGGGAGCACCTTCACCATATGGTCTTTCCTCTTTTGAAGTTCTGACATATGGAGACTAGGTTTGCCCACCTTACCTAACCTACAAAGAGAGCAGCCCCTTGGCCTGCAGGTGCTCACATTGTTGGTGTGTTCCTGTCTCTACAGGTGATGGCTGTGCCACCCGGGCCTCTACAGCTGCTGGGAATACTGCTCATCACTTCCCTGATCTCCATCAGGCTAGCTCAGGCTGGTGCCTATTATGGAATCAAGCCGCTGCCACCTCAGATTCCTCCTCAGATACCACCACAAATTCCACAGTACCAGCCCTTGGGCCAGCAAGTACCTCACATGCCCTTGGGGAAAGATGGCCTTTCTATGGGCAAGGAGATGCCCCACATGCAGTATGGCAAAGAGTATCCACACTTACCCCAATATATGAAGGAAATCCAACCTGTGCCAAGAATGGGCAAGGAAGTGGTACCCAAGAAAGGCAAAGGTAAGACCACATTGTACAATTTCAGAGTAGCGCTCCAGACTCCTAAAGTATAGAAGTTGAGGGAGAAACTGATGTTTAGAGGATTATTTTTTTACTTTGTTATTGCTGTGAATCAAATGCTATTCTTGCAAAGTTCAAATTTAAAGAAAGATGTAGGGAAAAGGCTTTAAGGCCAGGTTATCAAATTTGAAGTGGTCAGCCCTGGAATCATATACATGCAAGCAATACTACATAGACTCAGAAGGTTGTACTTATGTATTTATGCACACACATATGTAAAATATATACATATATATGCAACCATAATTAAAGAAAAAAGCCATGAGTTTGAGAGGGATGGGGTGTACATGTAAGTGGCTTGAGGGAGAAAAGAAAAAGCAGGAATGATCTAATTCCATTTTAAATTAAAAGTCAAAATTAATACAGGAGTTTGCTCCTCAGATTCATAAAAAGATAAAATTATAATTCATTTTTGGTTTTATTATTTTAGCTAGCATCAGATTGAACAGACCATATTTAACCATAGGCTATCCATATACATATTATTAATTTAAACATTTATTAGAGATCTAGTGAGCATATATAGTTGTTTGGAGCTTGGACTCTGAGCCAGATGCTGGGAACTCAGAGAGCAAAGGATCAGGCTATAGGGGTTAAGGAAACATAAGTCAGTGTCCCAAGCTAAAAAAAAAAACAACAACAATATTTTGAGGAACTTATATAAAAGAAAAATCTGATGAAGTCAGTTCACAAACTAGGTGATACATAGTCAGTCACAAAACCATCAGGAAGCTAAAAGGTACAGAAGATTTTCCCGTTACCTTCTAGGAATGCGTATTAGTTCTATCACAGGTACGAAGTGCCCATTACTGTGAGACATTTCCTGTAAATCCAGCTTGTTTGTCTGCAGTGCTCAGAATCATAGCATCTGTGGGGAGCATGGGAACATCAGAGTAGTGATCACCATGAAGGAAGTGGAGGCCATCCCCATTGGTCTCCCCCCCAACACACACACACACACACACACACACACACACACACACACACACACACACACACAC
>OU015745.1:108274242-108289433 GCA_907169655.1 Acomys percivali | reverse complement strand
CACACACACACACACACACACACACACACACACACACACACACACACCAACAGTGGCAGAAAGAAACCTCTGTTCAGGAGAACTACTTGATTTGATACTAAAACGCCCAGCTGCCTAGAACCCAAAAACCAAAGAAAGCTATTAGTTCACTTCCAGTGTCTGTAAGATGAGATGGTTGAGAGAATTGGTGGCATAAAGTACGTGGTGCTAAGGATGCTCCAACGCACTGAGGGGTTTTGAGTGGTCGCAGCTGTCAGTCACTCCAGATGCTGAGGCAGAGTAGAATGTGTTCTAGGCACTGTATTGGGAATACCAGCCCAATAAGATGTGATACTTCGGGGCGGTGTCATATGCCTGTAGTCAGGAGGTTAAAGCAAAAGGGTGGCAAGTGCAAGGCCACCCTGGGCTCCACAGTAACATGTAGTACCAGAGCGGGAGGGGGGGATGCTTTCTCAGAGTCTCCCTTGACTGCAATTTGCTTACGAGCCATATGTGTATGTGTTGATGTGACTATTCCTCATATGTTTACTCTTCAGGAACTAGCATACCACTTTGGGGAATCAGCTAGGTCTTTTTTTCTTTCCTTCCTTGCATGGCCTGCCTGGCTTCTGGGGCATCGTGTAATTAAATGATTACTCCTATCCAGGAAGAATATGATTTGTAGAGTTCTCTTTTATTTCCTGGCAATAGCTCTGCATAGTCCAATGATAATTCTACATACAGTTGAAGGAAGATTTTGGAACCACATAGTCATTCCTCATGCACCCCACATGCACCCCACAATTCCCAACAGCATGGGACTTACAGAGTTGTTTGCCTGCAAAGCGCAGCACACTCTCACATGAGCTTTGTATTTCAGTAACAAGGTATGACAGCTTTCTTTTTTTATTATTATTTTCTTTTTTACATATACACCTATATTATTACACATATATACAATAAACTACATACAGCCAGAAGGAGCACAAAACAATCAGGTATTATATAAATGTTACATTCATAGTGTTTTGACTATTTGTATTTGGCAGCCTTGAAGAAAGCATCTTTCCTATCTTGGTGCATCTAAAGTTCTGAATGTAAATCAATATCAATCATATCTCATCATTATCAACTTAAAACATCTATCTAGACCTAAGAACATCTTAACCCCTAAACAACTAAGCTTAATTGTAAAACTAAACTATCTGGTCTTCAATCCCATCAGAGACTTGAGAAGGAATAAAACTAATTGCCTGAGTAGACAGGAAGTGCAGGCTAGCAGCTTCCTTATCTATTCGCTGGTTACCTAGAGTAGCTGTATTATTATTCTGACTGCAGTAAGAGGGAAACAGGGAAGCTGGCAGCACAAGTCACTCAGTCAAAATCTCACACCTAAGCCAGAAGATTTCCTTGTCTATCTGCATGCCACTCTAAAGTGTTTTACTCACTTCTCCTGATCAGAACCCGAATTTCCAAGAAAAATAATGTCTTCAAAAATTTCTACTTGAGGCTTGAGAATGCTTATACCATGTCAGAAACACTAAGCAGCAAATTCATGGCGTCTAAGAGACAGATGCGGAGAGATGTTATCAAACCACATGGGAAAAAAAACTTTCCTTATTCCTGGGTCCACGAGCAAATGATTCTGATCACCCATATTTCAGTTCGTGGGGAGACATTATTTAGTCCTACATACATTATTAAATTGAGAATAATACAAGCCAGCCAGGCACGGAAAGGTAAAACCCAGGAGTCTTCTTAGCATGCAGTATTATAACAGTGCACAGAAGGATGCTGGTCGTTCCTATTGCAGAAGCCAAGGGGCACAAGGGATGGAGGAAAGGGATGGATGGAGAGGACAACAGTCAAGATTTGCACAACCCCAGGCAAGCAGCAAGAACGGGATTTAGATTTTATTTTTATTTATTTGTGTATCTATTACCAAATGGAGTGAATACAGTTTGTAATAGATCATATATTTAAAACTAAGAATAACTTCAATTGCTGCCCCCACAAAAAATAAGTGTGTTGGGTGACAGAAATGCTGATTAGCTTGATTTAATTAATAAGTTATATCATCACTTTTAAACCCATCAACATATGCTATGTAATTTTTTAAATTTATAATGAAAACTTAAAATTCATAAGAAGGTCATGGAAAAAATACACTATAACTTTAAGTAGAAAAGTGTTGAAAAAAATCATAAACAGAATATGACTCCAACATTCTCTAAAATACACACAAATGTGATCCTGAAACAGATGAGATGAAAATGCCATGTCAAGCAATTACCTCTGCTAAGTGGGCACAGTAACAATGTTCTCCCCGACCCCCTTTTGTTTTACAACTTCAATCTTCCCAAATTCTGTTCAATAACCACACAATAGTATCTTCAACTTTGCACTTGGAACGTTTTGTTTAATTATTTTCGGCTTTTAAATTTTAGCCAGTGTTGATATAAGCAGCTACATGTAAGAGTTTTCAAACAACAACAACTCAGATACATCACAGAAACCGATTGTTTGAATTTCCTTTAAATTCTGGTATCCTACAGGGGAAGGCTCGGGAAGGTGGGCATATTATATATTATCTCTGATTTTCCCGTTTGATACCTAATAGACAAATGTGTCGAAATTAAATGGCTGCGAGTACTTCCTTAAGATAAGAGATAACCAATCTCCCTGACCCCTTCTCCACTTTTCCAGGAGAAATACCCTTAGCCAGTTTGCGAGGAGAACAAGGTCCCCGTGGAGAACCCGGACCAAGAGGACCACCTGGCCCGCCCGGTCTGCCAGGTCACGGAATGCCTGGGATCAAAGGGAAACCGGGGCCCCAGGGATATCCAGGAATTGGAAAGCCGGGTATGCCAGGAATGCCTGGGAAGCCAGGAGCCATGGGAATGCCAGGGGCAAAAGGCGAAATTGGACCTAAAGGGGAAATCGGGCCTATGGGAATCCCAGGACCTCAAGGACCCCCAGGACCTCATGGACTTCCTGGCATCGGGAAACCGGGTGGGCCAGGGTTACCAGGGCAACCAGGAGCAAAAGGTGAGAGAGGGCCCAAAGGACCACCGGGACCTCCTGGTCCTCAGGGCCCCAAAGGAGAGAAGGGTTTCGGGATGCCTGGCTTGCCAGGTCTGAAGGGTCCTCCCGGTATGCACGGCCCTCCTGGCCCAGTTGGGCTACCAGGCGTAGGAAAACCAGGAGTGACAGGCTTTCCTGGACCACAGGGTCCCCTGGGGAAGCCAGGGCCTCCAGGGGAACCTGGACCACAAGGCCTTATTGGTGTGCCTGGAGTTCAAGGACCTCCTGGGGTGCCAGGAGTAGGAAAGCCGGGACAGGATGGGATCCCTGGCCAACCAGGATTTCCAGGCGGTAAAGGGGAGCAAGGACTGCCAGGGTTGCCTGGTCCCCCAGGCCTCCCGGGGGTCGGAAAGCCAGGCTTCCCAGGACCCAAAGGGGACCGGGGCATTGGAGGTGTTCCTGGGCCTCTTGGGCCAAGAGGGGAAAAGGGGCCAGTAGGTGCTCCTGGAATGGGGGGTCCCCCTGGAGAGCCAGGCCTACCTGGGATGCCGGGTCCCATGGGCCCTCCAGGTGCTATTGGTTTCCCTGGACCCAAAGGAGAAGGTGGGGTTGTAGGACCACAGGGTCCAACAGGTCCCAAGGGTGAGCCAGGCCTCCAAGGCTTCCCTGGGAAGCCAGGGTTTCTTGGTGAAGTAGGTCCCCCTGGCATGAGGGGTTTGCCGGGTCCTATAGGACCCAAGGGAGAAGCTGGTCACAAAGGGTTGCCAGGACTTCCTGGTGTTCCAGGACTGCTCGGACCCAAGGGAGAACCAGGTATACCCGGGGATCAAGGTCTACAGGGCCCCCCAGGTATTCCAGGAATCGCAGGACCAAGTGGCCCTATTGGACCACCTGGGATTCCAGGCCCCAAAGGAGAACCAGGCCTCCCAGGGCCCCCTGGGTTCCCTGGTGTAGGGAAGCCAGGAGTAGCAGGTCTTCACGGTCCCCCCGGGAAACCTGGTGCCCTTGGACCTCAAGGCCAGCCTGGCCTTCCTGGGCCCCCAGGTCCTCCAGGGCCCCCGGGACCCCCAGCTGTGATGCCCCCTACACCGCCACCCCAGGGAGAGTATCTGCCAGATATGGGGCTAGGAATTGATGGAGTGAAACCTCCACATGCCTACGCGGGCAAGAAGGGCAAGAATGGAGGGCCGGCCTATGAGATGCCTGCGTTTACTGCCGAGCTGACTGCACCCTTCCCACCGGTGGGGGCCCCAGTGAAATTTGACAAGATGCTCTACAACGGCAGACAGAATTACAATCCGCAGACTGGCATCTTCACCTGTGAAGTTCCGGGTGTCTACTACTTTGCTTACCATGTTCACTGCAAGGGGGGCAACGTGTGGGTTGCTCTCTTCAAGAACAACGAGCCCATGATGTATACATATGATGAGTACAAAAAAGGCTTTCTGGACCAGGCATCTGGGAGTGCGGTACTGCTGCTCCGACCTGGAGACAGGGTGTTCCTCCAAATGCCCTCAGAACAGGCAGCCGGACTGTACGCCGGGCAATATGTCCACTCCTCCTTTTCAGGATATTTATTGTATCCCATGTAAAAAGTAAAAAAGAAAGAAAGAGAGAGATTTAATAGAAGTAAAGAAAATGACACACCAAAAAAAAAAAAAAATCCAGTTGAAAAGCAATGCTTCAAAACATTTATATAGTTGGAAAGTTATATTTAAGTGAAAGTTTGGACCATCATGTACAAATAAAAACTAAGATGCATGTTTAATACTGTGCACAGCAGATTGTAACAGAATGATGGGACAGATTTATAGATCAAGTACTGACACTTGCGTTGTTCCCACTGGACTCATATTAGCCATTGTATGTTATATGATTTCATAACCTGCTTACTCAAATCAGTCAAAATATGTCAGTCTGGAATACCGTAGCTAATGAAAGTCATCCATTCCTTGTGCTCCCTTTAAAAAATATTTTGAATATGCCTTGAGAGGTTAGCAGTGACAGTTACATACTGTATTTATTTGCATAATTTCCTCTCTACTTGTGTAGATGTTTTGATGTGGGGTGTTGGAGAGTTGTTCTGTAGTGCAGGGACCATGATAGTCTCTAGTCCAAAGGATGCTTCTCCGTGTTAGAAGCTGTGCTTTTAGCTGCAGGACAACCTAGTCAGAATCGTGTGTGTGTATGTGTGTGTGTGTGGTCTCCCCAAAAGAGCCCGTGTATCAATGGCCCATTGTGTATACGCTCAGCATTCCCTTTGCTGAGCACTGGGTGAGATGCTAGTGTGTGCTGCAGGGCAGAGCCCACAGGAGTTCATAGCTTAGCTTACAGACATTAATGTCTCAACACATCTAGAGGCTTCAGTCTGCCGTTTTTCTGTAACTTGATCTTTTTTCCTCTTCCCTCCATGTAATATATATATATATATATATATATATATATATATATTATATATATATAGCCTAAACAACCTAAACAAAAAAATTTAAAGCCTTACCTTAAATAACTTGGCCATTTTGTGAACATTTATTATTAATAGCAATAAAAAAAAAACCACCTAATTTGCCCACACAGCCAATTGTTGTGAAGTTTCAACTTACGTGTTTTACTAGCTGTGATTCCCAGCACCCACCCAGTAACTATGAATTTTAAAGATATGACATATTATCTGAGGGTCCAGTGGGTCCGAAGTTAATTGCCAAAATCCAAGCCATTTTTTTTTAATTTGGGGAAATTTTTCAGAATTACATAAAAATATATTTTAAAGGAGCAATTGTAAGATTTGATATTTAAAAGTGGCTGTGATCCTTTGAGCAATAGGGACTAAAAGTGCAGGAAAATAACCGTTTCTTTAACATCAGCATTTGGAAGAGATAGCTGGAATGTCCTGAAGCAATGGAGCCCCACGCCTGTGTCACCACACACGTGGCACCACAGCTGGAACAAGTCTGACCCACTAAGGCACATACTAGATTCGGGCACTGCTCAAAACCCAAACAGTTGAGTGCTTACTGTTTGTTTCCTATTAATTGCTTAGGGAAATAATGTGAGAGTACAGTGATAGACTCTAACGTACTTTCCACAAAAATTAAGTCAGGAGTTGAAGAGATAGGCATAGACTGGAAAATACACAAATAAATACAGTATACAATATGGTCTATTTCAAATCTGAATTACTTTTACCACCACAGTTTTTCTTATCCTGGCTTAACATTTGTCTTCCCCTTTACAATGCAGAGGCCCTATCCTCTTGAATTTTAAGACAAATGTGTTTATTAGCACAAGGTTTCTCATTTATTGTTAATTATACAAAGCACTTTGGCATCCAAAAGATAGTCTACCTAGCCTTCACTTGCAAAGTAAACAGCATTTCTGTGGGACAGCTATCCTCGGCGTTGCTCCTGAGGACACGGGCTTGTAGTTGGTTGCTATGAAAGTCATATGGGTCCCTTGGCTCTTTCTGCTAAATAACTACATTGAAATGACTTGGAGAACAGTCAGGCCAGATGGGTTGTAAAGTTGCTTTTATCTGTGCATGTATGGTATTTTAGTTTCCATAAAGAAAGAAAGAAATTATCTATGTTAAACCAAATTTCACTTTTTGAGATATCTTCCAACTTATTTATTGGTTGTTGCTCAATTGCCTGTGTGAATGTGAGTGTGTGTGTGTGTGTGTGTGTGTGTGTGTGTGTGTGTGTGTATTATCAGGCATATGCTTCTAAACTTTAAATGGAGGAGGAGCAAAATCTATGCCAGATACTGTATATTCTACCATGGTGCTAATATCAGAGCTAAATGATACTCCATTTAATTTAAAGAAGAGTTTTAAATAATTATCTATGTACCTGTGTCTCCCTTTTGAGTGTTGTACATCATGTTAACACATTAGTGTGAAAGCAGATGAAACAACTGTATGTTCTACAGTCTAGGGACAGTACTATGATCCCTACTTAATTCAAAATTAACTAGAGCTTTTCCATGTGAAATGGACCAAACTGACATTGTTGTATTTAAAAAGAGAGTTTTACAGCGATATGACATCCCATAGGGGAAGAGAATGTCTGTAGAGGATAATTGTCCTCAGATATCTTACAGAAACAAAGAGTGGTGAAAAGACTGGTAACTTGTTTGAGTTTCCATGAATAGATCTGAGACTTAATGGCAAATCAATTTTGTATTTAAATTTTTGTACTGATTTGAAAAAAAAAGATCATTAAATATCTTTAAAAATATGTTTCTTGTCTTTTTTTATATCACTCATCTGACACTCTATGAATCTAAAGTATTTTTTAATTACACATTGTAGTTACCAGCCACTAAATTCAGAGTCTAAACATAATCAGTTTAAACAGGACATTCTATTCCTCTTCAGTGTGGCAACTTTGTAAATAAGCAGTCCAGAGCACTTCTGTAGCCCTGGTCATTACCCCACATTCCTTCTACATTGTCGTCTTTCCACGCAGGTGCTTACTGGCTTGCTCCTCATGGCTTTCTCAGCCCGATTTCTTATAGAACCCTGGACCCTCAGCCCAGGGATGACACCACCCACAATGGGCTGGTCCCTCCCCTATCAACTGCTAATTAAGAAAATGCTCTACTGGCTGGTCTATAGCCTGATCTTATGGAGGGTTTTTTGGTTTTGTTTTTTTAATTGAGGTTCCCTTCTATCAGATGATTTTAGCCTGTGTCAAGTTGATGTAAAATTACCCAGCAAACATGACTGTTGGTACATTCTTCACCTCTTTTATTGGGTTCTTATGCCTCTATCCCCCTTCCAACCCTTACTCCAACCTAATCTCTTTTAAACCACAGACACTAGGTATGAGAGAAGGAAGGTTAGAGGGATAAGGGATGTAGCCTTCTCTAGGCTACTTCCAGCTGATTAGGGTGGGTTCCTTGGAACAAGTCCAATCTTCATTGTCAGAACAAAGAGTTCTCCAAGCCTGAGTGAGACAAATAGTCTGCTGCTGTGGGTAAACCTGAAGAAGCCCCCTAGCCCACACCTGGGATTAAATAAAACAAAACATTTTTACATAGCTGAGTTTTTAAAGAAACCAAAACTCCCATTACATAAGTCGGGCTAGCAGGAAGTAAAGGCTGCTGATGACGTTGCATCTAGTTATAAAGCAGGGAACAATAAATGCCTCAGCTCCCTTCATTTCTCCACTTTATGCAGTCCAAGATCCCATCCCTGAAATGGTGCCACCCACTGTGAGAGAGCATTCCCATCTCATTTAACCTAATCCCCAGGACTTTGGGGTGCTGTGGGATGTTTGGGATGGGGAGGGTGTAGTGGTGCATGCTTTAATCTCAGCACTTGGAAGGCAGAGACAGGTGAATTTCTGAGTTCAAGGCCAACCTAAACTATGAAGTCATTTTCAGAAAAATCAGAGCTAGATAGAGAAGCCCTGTCTCAAACACCAAACAAAAATCCTCATTTGGAGTATGCCTTTAATCCCAGCATTTTGGAGGCAGAGTTAGGTAGATATCTGTGAGTTTGAGGCCAACCTGCTCTGCAAAGTGAGTTCCAGGACAGCCAGAAGTCTGTTACACACAAAAGTCCTGTCTTGAAAAACCAAAATAAAAACAAATAAATCTAAATAAAAACAAAGCAAAACAACAACAACAACAACAAAACACTTCAATTAACATAATCAAGATAAGCCCTCAAAAACATGTGCATCTCCCAGATGACCCCAGGGCTCATCATGCTGGCAACTAAAATTAACAGTCACAGAGGACTTATTTTAATCTAATATCTGGTTTTAAGGGCCCAATTTCCAAAGCAATTACACTCTGAAGAATTAGGAATCAGAGTTTCAACATGCATTTTGGGTGACATAGTCTAGAGTAATGGTTCTCAACCTATGGATCATGACCCCTTTGGTGGTCTGACATCAGATATCCTGCACACCAGATATTTACATTATGAGTCATAACTGCAGCAAAATTACAGTTATGAAGTGATAACAAAATAATTTTATGGTTGGGGGTCAGCCCAACATGAGGAGCTGTATTGAAGGGTCACAGCACTGGGAAGGTTGAGAACCAATGATCTATAGCATAACACCAGGAGATGCCTCTACCTCAGATGTGTCTTTGTGGGAAGATGATAGGTAGAGTCATGAGTCTGAGGAGAAACCTACTGGCCTCTTGTGACAAAAAGTAGACAAAAAGTTAACTTGAAATTCTTAGCACCATTGACAAATATAAATAATAAAAAATGCTTTAACATTCGATTCTTTCATTTAAAGACCCAGCAAAGGTAAGCATCACTGCAACCAGTGGAAAACCACAATGAATTCCAATACACAAAGGCAAGTGGAATCAAATCAGTCATATTTACCACATTTGAAAGTTTTCTTTAAAGGGCCTGTGACCTAAAATATATTCAAGCTCACTCCATATCATGAATAACTAAGATGTCTTACCACCTCTTTCTTTTAGTAGAGGTGAAAAGAATTCATGATATTAGCTTTCATTGTGAAAGTAATACATATGCCAGAGTACATTTTATTCTCAAACAAGTTTTTTAAATTTCAACAGGATATTAATGCATTATTATTATTATTATTAGAAAAAAGTATTATTAATTCCTAAAGCATATGTAACAAAGTTTAAATAAAAATGAGCACAACGTCCCAATTTACCAAGTAATATGGTGTAATACTGAGATCGCCCAGATCACCCAAATCGAGAGACCCCTGAAATAACCACCAGGACTCGATACCAATGCAACATACAGAGGGGCCTGTATTACGGTCTCAGAGCTCAGGCTACAATCCTTCCTGATGCAGCAGGATAGGAGAGTGACCCAGAGCTTCAAGGGCAATGGGTTTATAAGGAGGAAACTGTAATGGGGGGATTGGGGGTCACAGGGAAAAACCAAAAGCAGGGATTGTGGGTCTCAGGAATGTCAACCTTCAGGCAAGTTGGGTGGAGTCTGTATCTCAAGGGAAAGATATAGGTCACAAGAATGTTGACCTTCAGGCAGGTTGGGTCCAGGAGGCTGAATCTGCAGCGAATTTGTTTTATCTCAGAGCCTTATTGGGAGTTAATTGTATCTTTAATCACTCCAGTAGAGTTTCTGGAGACTGCTGGCAGGTCTAGTTTATGGCAGTGCATGGTTACTCCCGGAACGAAGGACGAAGCGAAGTCACCTGGAGGACAAGTTTTCACAAAACATTCACAAACCACGGCATTAGTTGCAGAATATATATTATGTATAGAATATGGTATTAATTTTACCCTTACATTGGTAATAATAAATAAACAACAATAAATACAATAATTAATAAATAAATAATTCAGAAGCTTCTCTGATACTAAAACAGAAGTATATCTCACCAAAAATTTTTCCTTTGAGGTATCTAGAACTTTCCCAGAGATTCTGTTTTCCTTTGATATCTTACTTGAAGTAAAAAATGGATTTTTATTAGAATCAAAAATGTTTCCAATTAAAGTTTATAAATCCCATAGGGAGGTATATTTCAGATGCTTTGTTAAAACCAGACTTAAAATTTGATTCTGCATTGGGCATAGCGAGATTGGTTCTCATCTGACAAGTGAGTAGTAGACGTTCCCACATCTGCTTTTCGTTCATGGGAAGAGAGAAACAGAAGTGGAACCTGATGGAGCTTGTGTAAATCATTTCTCTCATGCTACTAATTACATTACCCTTCCTCCCCAATGACAATGATGTTATTGGCATCTATTCCAATAGTAGACTAACACAGAAAATATTGAAGGGCTTTGCGGTCAGTCAATCTCAGCTCCTCTATTTCCCAGGCCTTGACCTAAAAAAAATGACGTTTCTAAGCATCAAATTTTTTATGGTTAGTTATGGGTTGTGGTAGAGACAATGAGCTATCACTATCTGAGCATCAGCCATGGAACAGAAACGAAGGGTCATTGTGTATTAACTCAGCCAATCAGGGGTTTTGCTCCTGGAGATGCTCAACTTTATGATGATATGTCTCAGCCAAGGGTCTGCTATTTCTCTGGCCATGTGTCTGTTGAAAGCATATCCAGCCCTGTTGTTAGAGCTCCATGAGCGGTCAGTTTTTCTCCTGCTTACCATTCTTACAGGGTTGAAATCGCCACAAGGAGGAAGCCCTTCCACCTCCCATTTATCATAAGAAACAGTGAAGGCATCAGGGCTTTGCTGGGACTTTTGAGGGAAAGCTACTTCCTCTGAGTCAAAAGAAAGAAATCTGAGTCATATTTTATTTCTCATCCTGTGGCAGACATACCATCCCCATCTGTCCCTAAGATTTGAACTTTGAAGCTATTGCCCCCCACCCCCGCCCCTTAAAAAGCTAATGCAACTGACCTGTCAATCAGTTGGCCAGGACACCTTTTCTCAAGTGAGCTGATGCATCTGAAGGCATGCTAAGCATACAGGAGGAACTATTTTTCTCTTAATGAGACAATGCACTTACGCATCCTAGGAGCTCCTCCATCAGGGCAGTTCCTTCAGACCTTCATTCAAAATCCTGACCACTTTTCTGAGTCTTAGCTCAAGAAGCCTGGCTTTTCTTTTCTCCCTTTCGGTATCAGTTTTGGATACAACCCAAAATCCTAAGCATGCTTGCTTCGACACTCTGGCCTGTTTTGTCTGAAGTCTATGCCTCTTCTCAAAAGCTGCTTGCCCAACTCAGAAAGCGCTACCCTTCCTGCTTTTACCTCTCCCTCTCCCTCTCTCTTCTCAAGCTCCCTCTTCAGTGCAGCTGCCGGGATTTACAGATTGCCTGTCCTGTTGTCTTTCTCTCAGATTCTAATGAAATGGTCCTCGAGATTCCTTCTGAGTTTTGTTTTGCTTCCTCTAATTCTTATATTGACCAAACTAAGAAATCACAAAATGGAGCCTACACTCCTCAGAAACATTTCCACTGCACTTGTAATACCCAGATCACCCAGATCACAAGACCCCTGAGAAAGACAACCAGGACTCGGTACTGATGCAACATACACAGGGTCCTGTATCATGGGCTTGATCTTGGGTCACAATCCTTCCTGATGCAGCAGGATAGGAGAGTGACCCAGAGCTTCAAGGGTAGTGGGCTTAGAGAGGGAAAATACCTCCAGGAAAGTTGTGGGTCATAGCAATCGACTTTTAGGCAGGTTGGGTGGAGGCTGGATCTCAAGGGGAAGTTTTTTGTTTTCTGTTTTGTTTTTTTTAATCTCAGAGGAACACTGGATGCTGATTGTATCCAGTGGAGTTTCTGGAGACCGCTGGCAGGTTTACAGCAGTACCTGGTCACTCCTGGAATGCAGGGAGAAGTAAGGGTCACCTAGAGGACAAGTTCTCACAGAAAATAGAGACCATGGAAATAGTTATAGACCATACAGAACATGGCATTAGTTTGGTCCTTATACACTCACTGTGGAACACTCACAGTGTTTCTGGCATTCATGAGGGGTTTTTTTGTTTTGTTTTGTTTTGTTTTTGTTTTTGTTTGTCATAGAAATAGAATATATTCTTTTTGCTTTTCTTTTCATGAATCTTCTCCTTTACCAGGTCACAAAGAGAAAGCTTCTAATTGCTAAAGTCTGTAAGCTTTTGTATGTGAATGGGAATTCAATTCACCAGTGATGGGTACAGCAGATATCAGGATTTAATGCCAAGCAGTGCTTCCAAGGACACAGTCCTGTGGTTCTGCTTGGCCAAACATCTCCCTCTGGTGGCCAGAAAAAAAACAGCAGATCAACAACAAGGTTGTTTTGTTGTTGTTGTTGTTGTTGTTGTTGTTGTTTTGTCCCTACACTCCATTTCTTAAAAAATTTGTGAGTCAAGAGTTCAGATGACAGAAGTTGCTTGCCTCTGCTCAGTGTCTGGAGTTGCGGATTTACAGTATTTGTTTTATAATATTTGAAAAATGCCACGCTGCAATTTATCTGCTCTAGGGAAGTTTATTTGCGGGGAGGCGGGAAGGAATTAGGGTCTGGAGAAGGGGTTGAAGATGACTGAATATACAGACAGGCAGACAGAGCCATGAGGGCAGAGAGAGAGAGAGAGAGAGAGAGAGAGAGAGAGAGAGAGAGAGAAACAGAGACACCGAGAGATTGGGGTGAGGAGAGAGAGAGACAGACAGACAGAGAGAGAGAAAGAGAGAGAGAGACAGCGAGAGAGAGAGACAGAGACACAGAGACACAGAGAGACAAAGAGAGACAGAGAGGCAGAGAGAGACAGAGAGATAGAGACAGAGAGACAGAGAAAGCACATGGAGTGGCAGGTGGGTTCTTATATCACACACACTTGGCACAGGTGATGACATAGGATGTTGTCTGGACCCTAAAGTCCTCTGAGGACAAGCAGTTGAACTACCTACATGCCAACACAATCAATACCTAGAATCAGCTCAAGTTTTCTTTATTTTATAGGCTTTGTGTGTGCCGTTCGCAAGGACGTAAGTGGAACAGTGGGTCAACATAGCTCCGTGTGCTTTCCATGTGGTTCTCTCTGTGTGCTTATAAAGGCTTTGTGACAGCATGGCATCTTGGACCCCAGTGAACCTCCCAGGGGAGCAAGATGAAAATGTTTGGAATTTCAGAGTTGTAGCCTAAGAACTCACGCATCACTTCCACTATGTCTTATTGGTTGAAGCGATAGCATTCCAGCCAGTTCAAGAAAGGGAAACAGACAGCACTAGTTAAAGGAAGGCATGTCGAGGAAGGCATGCCACATGGTAAGGAGAGTATACTGAAGGGAGCTTCTGATTAAGTGACTTTGCTCTCCTCTGGCCTCCACATATACATATATAGGTGCATACCTGCACATTATGACATTATGTGCATGCACCACATACACACACACCACTACACACACACACACACACACACACACACACACACACACACACCACTCAGACCTATGTTAGAATGACCTGCACCGACACAAATTGTACCAAATGGCTATGCAGGTGTGCCCCTGTATTTTCAGCTGTTAATTGCTGTGTCAGCAGTGCCAAGTACTGGCAAGATATTTGATATTGTCATTTCTATGGGCCATTACCTGCTTTCTATATGTGTTTGTCACTTCCTAACTTGCCACAAAAGAAGAAAAAGCAACCTGAGATCACAGAAGGTCATGTTGCTCTCAATCTTGGCAAAAGGCAACACTGATATGGACAGGTCAGAGTCCCTGATAATTTGTCTGAATGAGTAAGCTGTGGAACCTCTCCCACTATGGTAATAGCTTTTTTGTATGAGGAAGGAGTGTGGCTTTTGTTAAGTAGAGAGCTGGCAGCTGGAGCTGAGCAGAACTGGCAAGTTAACTAGGCAGAAGGACAGAGGCAGGAGACATAAGCACGGACAATCAGGGACATAAAGAGAGAGAGCCACATGACAGGGAAGTCAGGTTAAGTCAGAAGCCAGTTGAGAGACTGCCCCAGCAAAATGGCCAACAGCCTTAAACTACATAGATGTCTCTACCCCTGTATTAATAAACCACAAGTGGGACCACAAAAGTCCTACAATAGATTTATAGAATGTTTATTGAAAATAAGGTAAGGTTAGCTAGAAGAGATGGAACATAATTCCAGTGTTAGTAATGGTAGGGGGTCATTACCACCCCTAAATTTGAAAGGACCGAGAGGCAGTACATATTTACCAGTACTCAGTAATTTTAAGGATGTACTGAACTGAACCCAGGGCTTTCAGAAGAGAGACTAGGGCCAGCAATAGGGAGAAGCAAGCAGGCTTCATATGAGGTATGTCTTAGTTTGGATTTCATTGCTGTGAAGAGACACTATGACCACAGCAGCTCTGATAAAGGAAAACAGTAAATCGGGGTGGCTTACAAGTGCAGTCCATTATTAGTCATGGTAGGAAGCACGATAGCTTGTGGCAGACATGATGCTGGAGAAGTACCTGAGAGTTCTACGTCTGGATTGGCAGGCAGCGGGAAGAGAATGATACTGGGCCTGGCTTGACCACTTGAAACCTCAAAGCCCAGGCCCAGTGACACACTTCTTCCAACAAGAGCATACCACTGTTGTGATAGATAAAGAATGATGCCATGCAACAGATCTGATATAAAAGAAGATTTATTATAGGGGAGGGGGGAAGAGAAGAGAAATTAGAGGGCACCCATAACAGAGGGGAAACAGAGAGGGAGAGGGAGAGAGATGGGGGGGGGGAAGAAGAAGAAGAAGAAGAAGAAGAAGAAGAAGAAGAAGAAGAAG
>OU015745.1:108244810-108274232 GCA_907169655.1 Acomys percivali | reverse complement strand
AGAAGAAGAAGAAGAAGAAGAAGAAGAAGAAGAAGAAGAAGAAGAAGGTGGAGGAGTTCGTTTATAAGGTGACCCAGCAGGTGCAGGGTGAGCACATGTGACTTGCAGGGACAGCTGGGAATGTGTCACATCCTGGGGCTGGCTATAGAGGTGCTGATTAATGTCAAAGTTCTGAACAGACATAATGTCACAGTAGCATAGCAACAGGAAGAAATCTGAAGCATCATCCTCTTATAATGGCCAACCAAGGCTTTTATTTGTTAACCTTAAAACACCTTTTTAGGCCCTAAAATACTTACTTCTATATCCTTAGGCTCTTTTTCTATTCATCATGAGACACAGGTGAGACTACTGGGAGCAGTCACTGTCCCTTAGTTAAAGAGAGGTAAGAGGTTACATCTGAGACCTGGTTTTTGAGTCTGCCAAGAAGGTAGACTGTATCTGGACCTACCAGTGGCAGCTCTAGTAGTGAGGCTTAAGGCCTGGTCCTTTGTACATGAAGAGGACTGAGAAGCCATCTAAAGCCTCCCATGACAGAAGTTGGCAATGTGTCCATGGGACCTGAGTAGGAAGTTAAAACAGACCTGCAGAGTTACACTGGGCTCAGCAAGGGTGGTGGAGGTTGCTGAATCTGGGAGCCTTCAGTCTTCCAGCAGGCCAAGGAACTCAAAGGCTGGAGCGTCTGTGGTGCTTGCGCTGACTAGGCCTCCATGTCTGTGCATTAATGGCTAATCTTCCTGAGAGCATTTTGTCTTCCAGAGGCCTGTCTGCTGGCAGGCAGAGCATGGCTTGCTGAGGCTGTGGGACCAGTCCCCTTCCTGGCTGCATTTGAAACAGGTACCTGGCAGAGCTGACTTAGGCTGGACCTGGTAACAGAGGGCATCGAGGACCTCTCCTGTTGTCTCTAGAGGAATGCTGATGGCCTCAGGGCAGCAGTCAAGGCCTGGTACATAGTTTTCTGCCGTAGCTGAGCCTGTAGAGAAGGCCCCTCTTGGGCTTTAATGATTTTAAAAGCCATCTTTACTAAGTCTTGTATGGGGGGTTCAGGGAACATCCTCAGCCCTTTAGTTAAGATGGCAGTGAGACCAAGTCTACCCCAAATAGATCTAAAGAGACACATTTTGTTTTGACTTACTTTTTGGCTACCAGTCATGTGAATGTCCTTACTGAAAATGGTGGCAAGCCATGACTCTGCTTTCTTTATCCCAGAATCAACCTGGCAACCAGCTGGGTCTTGTAAGAAGCCATGGCTGGCAATTTAAAAATATGGCCACTAGGTGTCACTGCTGGTACTGCCGCCTTTTATAGTACAGCACTATGGAGCATTAACAGTTTCCTGAATGACTTAGTTTATAAAAGGCCCATAGCTTATAAAAGTGTAAGGGTATATTAACAGATTAATAACATTACCAGATTCAGAAGACAAGGCTAAACATATTCTAAAGGCAGCTATTTTTAACCTTCTTAGAGTGAAGGTTGAGCATAATAACCAAGCTTTAACATTATAAACAAATGAATGTCTCTAGAGTTAATATATCCCAATTAAAAAATATCTTTGAAAGTACGTCACATAGTTTAAAATTATCTAAGCACACGCTTTTAACTATTGACCCTGAAACTTAGAAACGTGACTGGGTCTGAGAAAAGGTAAACAATAACCCGTTTCTAGAGTCAGTAATACGGTAGAACAGTATAAAAACTTTAAAGTTACATTTGAATTTATTATATTAAACCCATTGGCCAGGAGGCCTGCAGGTGAACCCCAAGCACAGGCAGCTGGCAACAGGACAAGGAAGCATTCATTCAGTCGTGCATCCAAGAACTAGTAAAGATATACGTCGTTAGACAAACATTTTAAATTTGAATACACTTCTATAACTTTGAAAGTTCACCACCATATAAAGACTATTTCAAACTTTGAATTTCTATAAAAATCCATTCCAATTTAAAAGGAGACTTGTTGCTTTCTTAGACTAAAAGGAGATAGGAGAATAAACAGAGAGTTCTTAGTACTAAGAAGTTTTATAAATGTTGCTTTATACCATGTGGTCATCTTAAGATGGTGGAGTCACATGGCAGGTATTTAAAAACATCTGTGTTGATTTATCTTTAAGTGAGTTGCATTAAAGTTATATACATATAGACATGGAGTTGTAAACACATGCACACACACATATGTATACTAAGCAGGAGTTGAATTTAGATTTTAAAAATCATATGCACTAAGCAAATTATATAAATATTTAGATAAGAGTTCACAGCATAGTCTTAAGATATTATTTTTTAAGATTAGATTGTAAACAAATCAGAGAGAAAGCTCTTTAAGAGCTGGGAAGTAACGCCTTGGAGATAAGGGCAGGGCTTAGGTATTTGAGAACCATCTGTCTGTGGTAATTTTTTGCCTGTGGATGTGGCCAGATTTATTGTAACAGAACCTATTGCGGGGGGGGGGGAGGAAATGTGCACTTGGGAGTCCTGTCAGCTGGTGGCAGAAGAAGGGGGAAAGGCAACAGCCATGAGCAAAGAAAGCCACATGGAAGAAATGGACTGGGTAGAATTTAGAATCATATTCACAGAGAAATGGTTTCCACATACCTCAGGAGTGGTCAAAATTCTTGGCTTGTTCTGGGGTATCCAGTGGCCAGAGAGAGTGTGTGTTGCCAGCTTCGTTTCCATCTGGCTCTGACTCTGAATATTTAAGTTAGAAAGCGTGGAAGAGGACCAGAGAGAAAGAGGAAGGACTTTGAGAAAAGAAAAATGAGGAATAGGAATTGGCTCCCATTTACCCAATTGATCTTAGTGTTAGAAAGGTGAGTGCATTTAAAGTGTTTCAGGTAAGATTTTAGGTGTAGAGGCCAGAGGTTTCTCCAAGGGAGAGCATTTGAAGAAACAATTCCTATGGATGAAAAGGAGGAATGGATATCCTTGCAGCCTGCAGTCTTGGGCATCTCCAGATTGTGGGAGGACCGGGCATGGACCACACTGTTTTGATGGTTTGTCAACCAGCTAACAGGTAGGTCAAAGACTAAGCCCAAGAAGAGTATCAGGTACCTGGTACCAGGAGTTTTCATAGAAGCCAGAAAGTGCAGAAGACAAAGGCTGAACACTCATTGAGGTCCACTCTGCCCTGGAGGAGGACCTGTCCTGCTCCCACATCTGCCCAAATGGCAGCAGCAGCCAAGCCAGTTCCTGGGGAGGGAGAAGAGGAGGGTCTTGTAGACCATCTTTGGGATCAGAGAAGAGAAAGTCTTGGTGGTTCTGAGGTAAAGAGAATTTAGCTGGCGGGGAACAGCTGGACAAAGAGACCAACTAATGGTGAACAATTAGTTATTGGAACTAATTGTTGGGGAGAGATTGAGGAATGGGGGAGAAAAGAAATACTAAAGCCCAGGCATAAAATGTGGTGCAAAATAAAAGGTCTTCTATCCCAGGAGGACTTTATTTTTCCTTTACTGTCATTCTTGGGCCAACCTCAGTACTTTATTTAAAGTGAAGTTCAGATTTTTAAAAACTTTTGACATCATGTTTTTTTTTCTTCATCTTTTACAATCAATAGAGCATTTAAAAATCAACCAAGAGGCAGGAACTCATCATCACTACCCCCATCCCATAGAGGGAATTCTCAAGAACCACCCCCAGACTAATGAATACATAATGCCGGCTGGTTCACTATCAAGTCCGACCCCTGACCCCGCCCCACATCTGGTATATATAGTTCCTCCTCTTCCTTAATCTGGCCACCCTGTTGCCTGATCTGAACCTGTATGTAAACAATGACTGCTTGGTGGTACTGAGCCATGTTCAGAACTTGAGGCCAGATCTGACAGATATTCCGTGGCTGGATGTAGTCTACTTTATGGATGGGAGCAGCTTTGTACAGAATGGGATCAGGTATGTGGGCACCACAGTAGTAACCCTTGACTTCATAGAATGGACTTCTGCCTTGGCATTTTGGACCTTGGCTTAACAGGCCAAACTGATTGTTTTGACTCAGGCCCTTAAAATGACCAAGTGTGCAATTGCCAATATCTTACGGAGAGCTCATATGCATTTGCCTCAGCTCATGTCCACAGACTCATCTCTAAGGAAAGAGGGCTACTCAAGGCAAAGGGAAAGATCAAAAACAAGGATGAAAACCTAGCCTGGAGACAATATGGCCACCTCTTAAGGTGGCCATCATCCCTTGCCCAGCATCAGAAGGGGTCGGCTGAAGGGACAAGAGGAAACAGACTGGCTGATAAGGTCACCACAGAGGTTGCCGTATGTGTCACCACTGCAGCCCTGTTCGTTATGGTCCCACTGGAACTTCCCCAGGCCCCTCACTATAGTCCAGAGAATAAAAGAAATGAAGCCAAATGTCAGAAGGATGGATGGCTTCACACTGCTGATGATGACATAATCCTTCTCTCGGACTTTGCTAAACAACTTATTCATCAGATAGACCAGAGGACTCGCCTAGGGCTCAAAAAGCTTAAAGAACCACTGAGAAATGCCTACTACAGATCTTCTACCTGGGACCACTGGTGGACGATGTGGTCTCTCATCACCCCACCTGTAAGGCAGGTAACCCCTTGACTATAGGACAAGGAACCCAGGAACTAGGCTACATGGACAAAGGCCAGATGCCAACTGGGAGATGATAGACTATACAGAAGTCAAACTGGGTTTGTATGGATATAAATATCTTCTAGTCCTTGTAGATACTTTTCCAGGCTGGGTGGGGGTGTTTCTGACCAAAAAAAAGAAACAATCAACATGGTGGCTTCGATGTTTCTGGAAGAATTCTCAGGGGTGTACTACCCTCAATGCTAGGATCTTACAATGGACCTGCCTTCACATCTTAGGGTTATGGGGACAGACTGAAAGCTCCATTGTGCCTACCTCCCCAAAGTTCAGGACAAGTAGAGAGGCTATATTGGACCTTAAAGGAGACCTTAACTAAATTAACCCTAGAAACTTGCAGTATGACTGGGTGGTCCTCCTTCCCTATGCCTTATAAGGCAAGGAACACCCCTCATACCCTGGGCCTCACTCCATTTGAAATTCTTGATAGGAGGTCCCCCTCCCCTTCCGCCTTACCTCCAACCTGAAATCCTTGCAGAATTTGATCACTAGAGGTTTCTGGAATCCCTGCAGGCCCTCAATAGGGTCCAGAAAGGGATTTGGCTGGATATATGCCAAGTCTAAGAATCAGCTCCCTCTCCTAGCCTCCACTGTTTTGAACCAGGTGATGAAGTCTGGATTAAGAGGCATACCCACAAAGCCCGTGAGTCCTGCTGGAAATGTCTGCATATGGTGATCCTGACAATGCCCACGGCTATGAAGGTCAACAGAATATAGATTTAGATGCATCACTATCACATCAAGCCCATAGGACAAGAGATGGGCCAACAGCTACATCATTGATATGAAAGACTGCCTGTTGAACCTCAGGCAATGGGATCTCTTGAAGCTATGGTTTTACAGATCTTAACTTTATGGCCTTGATTCAAGCTAACCCCAACCCCTATGAGCCATACAACTGGAAGGACCAGACAAACTCTATTTTGAAAAAGAAACCCCATTTTGTGTTAAAGCTGGCCAAGGGCTGAACCCAGATTCCAGGAAAATCCACAAAGTAGTCTAAACAGAAAAAAAAAAAATATTCCCTAATAACACAATCAGCTCACCTTGGGAAAATCCAAATATATTTTCGGTTGGTCAAGCTGACCAGCAGGTGGTCTGACACATAGTAACAGACAATTAAGAAGGGCCTGCCCGAAGTTCCTAACACCGCCATGACTGCGGCAACCAATCTTCAACTTGCCCCTACACCTATTACCCAACCATGAAACGCCAAGGCTTGTAATTCCTTGCAGCTTTTCTGCCCAAATTAAATCCAATCATATACTCTAAAACCAATTTCTTTGCCTAAAACCTATAAAAATCCCTTTCAATTGAGACTTGGAGCTACTTCCTTGCATGTGCTGTGTCAGTGCGCTGGAGGTGTGGCCCAGGTTTGAACCTGCCATAAAGACTTCCTTGCCATCGTATTTGGACTTGGCTCTTGCGTGGTCTGCTCGGGGAGTCTCTCAAAATTTGGGCATAACACAACCTCGCCTGAGTGGTCACTATTTATGGTGTTAAAATCTCAATATACACCCCTGGAGTCTACTCAAGGATTTGAGATGGAACACTACTCAAGGGAGGAATGAGAAGGCCAAACCTACTCCATTTTGAATTAGGCCACCACGATGAGGCTTAGGTCTTGGTTTCCCATAAGGGCTCTTTAGACTTTTCAGAAAAGCCACAGAAAAAAGGGCAACCAATCAGCAACTGCCCGGGCATCTTGCCTGGAGCTAAACTACATATAAGGTGACCATTTCTTCCCCAAGGTCAGAATCAGTGAAGATATACAAGTTACCATGAACCCAACCAATCCTAACAAAGGTCAAACGACAACAGCTGGAAATAAGGAGCCTGCAAGTTCTCCTCCAAGTTGCCATTTTGTATGATTGGTCGACCTCTGCATGCTGGCTGTTTCTGCAGAATAAATGCTCTTTTCTTTTGCCAGCGATTCTCGGACCCTTACACCTGTTATCAGGCAGAACGCTGACACAAATTTATTGGGTTCTTGTTGAATAAAACTCATCTTCTGCTGGGTGTGGTGGCCTATGCCTGTAATAGATCTCTGTGAGTTCGAGGCCAGCCTGGTCTACAAAGTGAGTCCAGGACAGCCAAGGCTACACACCTGTCTCAAAAACAAAAACAAACCCAAAACGAAACAAAACAAAAAGCAAGCAAACAAAAAAACCCAACAACAAAAACCCAACCCAACCCAAAAAAATTTCATCTTGCTCCTCTTCTCTTCCCACCCCACACTCCCCCCTTTCTTCTTTTTGAGAAAGGAGCTCTCAACATAGCCCTGGCTGTTCTGGAACTCACTACGTAGACCAAACTGGCCTTAAACTCAAGAGATCTGCCTGCCCCTGACTCCAGAATGCGGGGATTAAGGGAATGTACAGAATTGGGAAGATAACAACCCCAGTCCTCTATACCAAAACCTGATGAAATATTTTAAACAGAGAAGTAGTACGTTTCTGATCTCTAGGGCATTCGCTCCTTCCTGACCTTTCCTTAAATTGTCCCAAAAGAACAGCATCCACATGTACAATTCGCCGTCAGAAACCCTCAGGTGCCTTTCTAAGGGCAAACTGTACATGCGCCAGACCGTCAGAACACTGACAACTTAATGAAAACACAACCACGTGCTCGGGTCTCCTCCCGCGGTGCAAATTCTTTGAAATTGAACATAGAAAAAATCGTCTTACGATCAGTTCTTGCACTTTCGACACTGACATTTCGGCCATAAACCAAACCAAAACCCCAAAAGATGTTAAAAGACATGGCAAAAACATTTGATAAACTTTTGCTTGTATGCCTTGGCTCGTCAGAGCATTTACTTTGTGTTTCTAGGTCGATTTTGATCACCGGAGCCTGTGTGGAAACGGCGACACTCTCTGGCTTCCGCAGCTGGAGGTGGGCGTGGTGTCTGTGACGTCATCTCCACAGGGCGCAGGCGACCAGTCCTTGGTTTCTCCGCGTGCGGAGTTGCGGTCGCCGGCTCTGAGGCTGAGTGGGATCGCTGCAGCCAGCTCGCGTCCGGGTCTCACAGGGATGGCAGACGATCTGGGAGACGAGTGGTGGGAGAACCAGCCGGCAGCCGCCAACAGCCCAGGTACACATCGGCCGCCCCCCAGGTCCTCGCGTCAGCCTCCCTGCCCGCTGTGGCAGTCGCGGTGGTCCGCCGGGAGGTGGGGCGCGGAGCTGAGGGAGCACCGGGCGGCGAGGGAACAGGGGGTGGGACACCGTGCCACACGTGGAACGCGAGTGACATACTCTTTGGCTGCAAGTCTGGAAGGGCCCCTTCCGGAATTCTGATTTCCTATTCTTTTAACTTATTCCTTGAGACTAAATAGACCGTTTTGTACTAAGGTGTAGATTGGAGTAGTGGTCACAAGTAATCCCTGGACTAGTTTCAGACTGTAGGAATTCGAACTGCAGACTCTGATACTCTGACATAATCTCTTTTTCCTCATGTGTAAAAAGAGCAATTCTAATGTCTATTCAAAAAATTGTTAGGAAGATGACATGAAGGTAGCTCAGCACACTGCTTGGCGCATGGTACATGCACAAAATATTAAGATAGTGTCTTCTCTGTTAACATGTGGTTAGACCTTAAATAGAGTCATCTTCTTGAACTCTCCTGCTTTACAGCTAAGGACTGTGACCTAAAGATGCTTATTAACGAGCTCACTTGGCTAGTTTATTTCAGAAACAAAACTAGGATTAAGTTAAAACAGTTGTAATGGTTTTATTTTGTGCCATATGCACCCCTTCTGGGTGCTTTTCTGGTTGAGGGCAGGTCACTTAGCACTGCCTGCTGCTTGCCTTGTTAGATCACCGTCTCCTGGCACCAGAGTGTAAGCGCCACGTGAGCAGAGCTTCGGTTTGCCTCACTCTTTGCTTTATCCTTGAGGCTTAGAGTAGTGATTTCGCTCATAGAAAGCTCTCATTCCGTCTTTATCAGTGAACTAATTGTTAATATTTCGTAGCCATAACTTGGCTGGAGACCTTATGCCTCTGAAGATGCTCAAGTGCATGGAAAAGTCGTCCAAATTCTGTACTTTACAATAGCGTCTAGCTAACCTTTATCAAATTTATTAATTTTTAAGATGGGATCTGACTATGTAGCCCAGTCTGCTGGCCTGAAATTGGCTTCCCAGGTGCTAGGTTATTTAAGTGCTTGCTACCATGCTCAACTGGATTTAGTACAATAAATTGTGTCACAAAGGGGACCATGAATAGACTCCTGCCTTGTAAGTGAAACTGTAATCCGTATGGGCGACAGCTTCTGTAGCCCGAAGTGAATGCAGTGGTTCTCTTTGTTAGTGACTGCTGAGAGCAGCACTGTAAGTTCCCTCCAAATTATGTTGCTTTATCAATGTTTAGTTTCTTCTGGAATGACGTGGTGGGGGAGCACTGAGGACCCTTAAGTGAATTGCTTTTTGTTTGCCCTCTTTTCACCGAAGTTAGACTGCTATGGTGCAATTCAGTGTGTAGGCATTGTACGTACTGTGAGGCGTCATCTGTGCTATGATTCAGGCTTGGAATACCTCACGTGTTGGCGGTACTCACAGAGAACCAGTTTCAGAGCATGTTTTCAGGATTGTTTATTGAGATCATCTCTATTTTTGACACAGAATGAGAGGGAGAAAAACACCATCAGTCCACATTATTGGATATATGTATTGTTGTGCTCATTAAAGATACAAATAACGTGACAGAAGGTCTAAGAGCAAAATTTAGGATGAATATTTAAACAGAAGGGGAAGGAAAGACAAAGAGGTTACACTGTCAGTCATATCCTGAACAACCACTAAATGGACCCCCAAATAACCCAGGAGACTTGATAGAATTCTCACAATTCTTACAGATATTACAATGAGTAGTTCTTGACAAAGTTTATGAAAGTTTGAAAGTACAATTATACATATCTTTCTCCAAGTTGTACATACATTTCTTGCTATAATTTTCCTAGGCATCCATGAATTTCATGAAAAAAATATCCCTCATTTCCTGTCTGTGTTTGACAATAATGCATAACATTGTTTTGTACTATAAGTCCCTTGAAGTGTTGTAGTGGTTTTTTTCTTTGTCTTGAGAAAGGATCTCACTGTCTATCCCAGGTCGGTCTTGAACTAGAAGTTTTACTGCACTGAACTGGATGTTTGTCGCTTTAGCTTGTTTGTTGCTGGGATTGTAATGGCTCAGTACCTGCCTCTGACCTGTTCATGATCTAATGGTCTGTCATTGAACACGTAGATGTTACACATTTTCAAAACGCTTCACAAACATCTTGAGATGTAGTTTTCTTATTTTCATCAGCTTTAATAGAATGCTGGTTTGAATTCTTGAATTGCAAGTGTTGCTTTTAGAAATTGAGTGATGGTAGTGTGGTTATATGTTCTGTTCTTGAGTTCTTTGCTAGTCTAGTTCATAGTAGCCCAGTGGTTAGCAGACTTCTTTCCTTTTCTGTATGTATTTTTTTATTCAGTAGTAGTCTACTCCTATAAATACTAAGGCTTTACAGATCCAATTGTCATGTTTTAATTGCTCAGCTTTGAAATTTTAGTTTTAAAGTAGATACAGACAATAAATATAAACATGAATCTACCTATGTTCTAATAAAACTTTATAAACAATGGAATTTGAGTTTTGTGTAATTTTCTTGCCATAGAATAGTCTTGTTTTGATTTCTTTCAACGTTTATGACTACCACAACTATTCCTAACCTGCCTGTCAAATGAGGGGAGCCATTGGGCTGAATTTCAGCCCACTCAGCTGGCAGATGCTGCTCCCATCTCAATCTCAGGCCTTCAGCTGTATATGCCTTTGGAAGGATACCTCAGCAAAACGAGTTTTTATTAGTTACCTTAGTATTCAGTCCACAGTTCTGTTAGATACTAGGTCAGTTACATTCTGATTAAAATCCAATAACACCATTTCAGAAAGTTAGAACGGTAATCCAGAGATCACCAAAGCTGAATAAACAAAGGACAAGTGGGACTCTAGTGTAAAACTATCAGCTTTTAGGAGTTTCATTGTTTTTCTTCACTTGATTTTTTTTTTTATCTATTTCTTGAAGTTTAATTACAGTTACTCTAGAACTTTAGAAGTTTCTAAAATTTAAGAAAATTCTAAATATTTCACATGTTTTCACCCTCGTTAACCTCCCTCCTCCCTTCTACTCCCTTTAAACACAACTTTCCCAACAAGCCACCTTCCCACTTTCTCTTTTCTTTTCTTTTTCCTTTCACAATGGCCTCATCCATCAGAAGGGTTATGCTGGGGTGGCAGGACTCCCTGTTTCACTGGCATTATATGTCAGACACTATGCTGTTGAAACCCACGTCGCATTCAGTTCTTAAGTCTCATTGCATGTTATGCCTCAGATCTTGCTTGGAGTGAGCCTGTGTTATAACTGGTAATTCTTAGGGTAAAATGGAACATTTTGTGAAACTTTTGCCTTAATGAGAGAGCTTGATTACCATTTAAAGGTGAATTACTGCTGGTGATCATAGAAATGTCCATAATTATTTTAGATGTTTTTCTTTTTAGTACTTTGAACAATATCTTGTCCCTTTTTTGCTTGCTTGCTCTTGAATTTATGCTATCTTGATATAAAATTGAGTAGAGAGAGTAACAACATGGTAGAAAATGTTAAAACCTTCAATAGATAACATTATTTGCATTCCTTTTCAAGGTAAAACTTTTCTGGTCATTTTGTTTTTCTGAGACTATTGATATTATGTTATTTTTCCTATTCAAAAAATTGTATTTTATTTTTATGTGTATGGCTGTTTTGCCTGCATGCATATTTGTTCACCATGTGCCCATGGAGGCCAGAAGAGGGTGTCAGAGTCTCCTGGAATTGGAGTTACAGATGGTTGGGAGCAGTTGCTGAGAACCCTGTGGAAGAGGAGCCAGTGCTCTTAACTGTTGAGTTATCTGGCCAGTTTACTATTTTTTCCCATTTTTATGGTGTGTGCGTGTGTGTGTGTGTGTGTGGTGTGTGTGTGTGTGTGTGTGTGTGTGTGTGTGTGTGTGTGTGTGTGTGTGTGTGTTGCTCAAGTGTTCTCTCTCTCCCAGAGCCGACCTTTTCTGGTGGGCTGAGGGAGGGAGACAATGTAACAGCCCAGGCTGGGCTCACACTCCCCGACCTCCTGCTTCTCTTCAGAGTGGTCAGGCTACAGGCATGTGCCCAGCTTGTTTTATGCTTCCTCATTTTCTTTTTGGTTTTCACCCTAGGGATGCCAATATTTTATCTTTCCAGTAGTATAGTGAATGGTACCCAGGCATAACCACTTTCTCCCACCCCTACCATACTTCATTGCTGTCTCTAAGCCTAGTTCCGCACCTGTGTCTTGACTGGATGGCCTTTCTCTAGCTCCCTTCTCATCCTGAGCTTGCTTGCAATATATTAAATATGTGCCTTATCCCAGGCATGCTGCTGTGCACCATGTGTATGGATCTTGCTTTCGGCATCAGAGCTTCTTCTCTTTCGTTACTGCTTTCCTTTGACTTTTCTGTTTCACTCTCATAACGTGTTTGTCCTCCCCATCTCCCTCTGCCACTTGCCTGATGCTGTATAACTTTGTATACATTGTATAACCTTGTATAACATCTCCTCCTTCTTTTCCCACCAATCCCTCTCTTTATTAAGCAGCCTCTGGGACACCAGTGTATGCATTGAAACAGATTAGCTAGATGGGTGTGAGGAATATCAACTCCTTTGCTTCTGCTTTCGGGCTCACTGTAGAAAGCTAGCAGAGGTGTAGTGTTCAGCCAGGAGGGTTTCTTCCAGACCTATGTCTCTAGTTTCCAGTGATAGGTCAAAGAAACCATTGACACCCCTCAGACCCTGAGGATCTGTGAAGTTGTGAAATCTGTTGAGTCGAAAAACTCATCTTAAAAATGTCACTGTGCTACTGTGCCCACTTCCTTTCTCTTGATTCAGTGACACAACTTTGAGTGAGACAGAGGCAGTGGCTGTGTGTTACTGCCAAGGCACTGTACGCATCCTGTGGGTGGCCGAATGTAGTATTCTGTTATTGTCATCCTCCTGGGTGTCCTGGCCCAAAGCTTCTGTTGAGTCTACCACTGGCTTCTTGGGTAACGTTGATGAAAGGAGTGGGAATAAAGATGCCCCATGAAGTGATAAATTATTGCTCCTTTTTAAAAAGGACCTAGACCAGTGATTTCTGTTTTTCTGTAAAGTCTCAGTAGTAGTGACCGTTTATACTTATGGCCCTGATTACTACAGAAAGCCACATGTGGAACTAAAAACCTCTGTCTTACACTCCAGGGAATACAATTCCATGCCTTTATCTTTAGGAGGGGAAATCTGCTAATGCTGGGAGTCAAGTATGCACACACCAACAGTTATTGGGTACACTGCACCAAAGACACAATCGGCTGTCGTTCCTTCCTCCTTGCAGCTTCAGTTGCTTCTTTCTCCTTATAGCTAAGAATTACTTTTCTTTCTCATAGTCATAAAGAAAGGATGGTTTTTAGACCTTAACATTTGATTTTAATTGCTATTGCTGTTTTGGTTGAAATCACCCTACTTTTATGAAACAAGTTAGGAATTATTGCTAGTGTTTTTGTTGTTTGTTTGTTTGTTTTTGCTAGTGTATTTTTGTAGCGACTGTCATTGGGTGATAAAGTTCTGTAGAATGAAGGATTACTTATTTGTTCACAAAAACCTCTTGGGCTCTAGCAGTGAATCCAGGTTTGTCTTGGGCTGATGATGTCGTCCAGCTTTGAGTTAGATTACAGATGGCATGAGGAGTTGTCTGGTTGCAGATGTGAACTTGGGAGTGTGTGTTATGCTCACATATAGAGGTGAACATTGTGCGTGTGCTGCTTCTTTTGAGCATCCCCTCTCCCAGGTCCATCAGCCTGTGCACCGTAGGACACTTTGCTGCTTCACCATTCCTTGGAGAGGTGGCCATCCTTCTTAGGCCTTCCATGGCATGATTGTAGCTTACCAGAGATTTCTGGAGACCTATCTTCCTAGACAGTACATAGGTATACTTACCTTTTTCCTTTTATGTGGAGGAAAGTGTTAGAGGTGACAGTTGTTATGATGTGTAATTTCTCACAGCCATTTTGGTGACTAGGTTTATCCATAGGTCCTATGGGCGTTTTGGTAGAAAGTCTACTGACTCCTGTAGATTTGGGTTTAGGGATCCTTGTTGGAGCTTTCTGCCTGCATATACCCTTGATCTTGAATCAAACGAGAGCAACAACAACAAAGACAAAAGATCGTTATTGGTACATTTGGAAGAAAAAGAGTCATTTTTTCAAATCATGTAGTTACTTTGGAGACACTAGGTCTGGGAATCTATAGATTTAAGGCAGTCAGTTTGAGGAGGAGATATTTCAGGAAAGCGTTTCTGCATACCTATTTTATGTGCATACCTATTATATATACACACATATATATAATGCTAGATAATGTGTAAACACAGAGGAAGCCCATTTATTCTTGCTCATCAGTGTTGTGCCCCAGACTGTTGTCAGAGAGCTATGAGATTTCCAGAGAGAGATTTCATTTGAATTGCATCTAAGGGCTTCATAAGAAAAGCAGCATTTGACTGGGCCCTCAAAGAGTTCAAATAGGAAACTGCTTTTGGTAATAAGATGAAAGAATGCGTTTGTTAATGTCCTTCATTCAGAAAACATCAAACACAGTTGAGAAATGGATTGCTTCAAAGTAGGCTGCTTATGAGAGCTGGGGTGGGGAAGTAGATCACTGCCACATAGGGAGACTACTCATTCACCACAGGGGCATGCATGTGGGAGAAGAGAGTGGGTTGAGGTGGGAGATGGGCTGCATGGCCAAGGCAGAATTGTCTACTATTGCTATTGGTTAACACGAGGAGTGTGAAAGGGGTCACAGAGCCTGAGTGACGTAGGCTGATGGAGTAGGTTAGCAGGGTTAGTTACATAGATTGCTAGAAACTAATGTTTTTATTTTATTTTTTAAAGGAAGAAAATGGCCCTTTAAGGAATGAGGCTATTGAAAAGTACTTGCTGGCCAATAGACGGGAAGTTTTCAACACTGTAGTTCTCTTAGGATCCAGCCGGTTATAAGATACATATTTTTTCATTGTTATTTTTGTTTGCTTGTTTGCTGTTGTTTGGTGGTGGTGTATGAGTGTGTGTCTGAGGCTCACTCTCACAGTGTATCCCAGGTAACTCACCATGTGCCCTACCCAGGTTTGCTTTGGTCTTGTAACAGTCTTTCTGCCAGAATTATTCTTCCCCCTACCCAGGGTACATCATTCTTTTTTATTTTTAATTCATAAATGTGAATATTGTTAAATATCTTAAAGATTGCTGTATTCATTTGTTGTAGATTTCTAACACTATTTTTTATGAGAGACCATCTTACAATTTTTTAAAAGATTTATTTGTTTATCATGTATACAGGGTGTTGCCTGAATGTTACACCTGCAGGCCAGAAAAGGGCACCAGATCTCATTATAGATGGTTGCGAGCCATCACGTCGTCGCTAGGAATTGAACTCAGGACCTTTGGAAAAGCAGCCAGGGCTCTTAACCTTTGGGCCTTCTCTCCAACCTACCTACATGATTCTTAAGCCCAAAAATGGCTTGGAAATTTGTAGATTTCACTTATAGGAGATAATATTGTACCCTTATTATAAGATTAATTTTGACTTTAGTATGTAAATAATATGTACTTAATATGTAAATAAGTCAACAATTGCTCAAAATATAAGTTCTGAATACTCTTGTGATTTATGCAGGTGCCTCAACCACAATAAAACTCATATTATTGTTAAAAGTTACCTTCCTCTCTTTCTTAACACTAAATTTAGGCTCCTGAAGATCTTTCATAATTTCTGCTTTGAGAGCCAGGGGTGCTGTTTTGCTAAAGTTACAGGTTTCTGTCAAGAAATCCCAAAGCAGGTCTCCATTTTTATTACCATCAGTAAGACGGTCTGTTATGTCCATGGTGGACAAAAAGTCATGACACTCATACTTAATACCCAGGTCATCCAGTAGGTGAACAAGGTCAGAGGATGTGACATACTGGCAGAGGTCATCCCTGGTAGGCGGGGTCCATACTTTTTCCTTAGCTTGTCCCAGCCACTAGTTCCTGACACAAGAATAATGAGAATTTTACCATTGGCAGCTAAGAGACCATGGAAGAATCTCAGCTGGGATATCCTTTACATAATACAGCATCTGAATCATATGAGTGAAGTCCCACTTTTGAGACTCTTCTTTGAGCGTATGTTTCTGATATTCAGATGATGTCTCCTTGTGCCAAACAAATTTTATGTTCTCCATGTTTGATGTCTTGGCTACAAGCTCTTTGTACTTGACAATTTGTTCAGCACTTGGTTCAACAACTTCATTGTTTATTCAGATTCCTCAGTATTGAGCCTGGACTTAGGAAAGAATCTGAAGGTCCATTTCACCTGTGCCTCCACCTATGCTCAGAATCTTAATTTCTACTTTTGTTTCTCCAGTCCTTGCTATTATGTCTGGCAGTTTCTTGCCCATAAATTCCTGTATGCACTGGTGTTCCATGGAATTATTTAGAAACCTCCGAAAAGATTCAACATATCTGCTGTGGTTAGAAAACAAGCTCCTCATGCCAGGTGCCATATTGAGTTACCTAATCCTTATAATTATTCTTTATCCTTTAACATTTGTATTTTACTGATTGACCATTGAAGTTCCTTTGTATATTTAAGTTTACATTTGTTAAAATATAGTATATATGATTTCCATCTTATTTTATTATTCCCAAAATAGTCTGATATTATTGAGGTTTTTAACTCCCTAAGCATTTAATATTAGATTTAAAAGATATATTAATGTACCTTTCTCTTTATAAACATTTAAGTAACATGAAGTAGGAATGTGTAGACTAGAATGCAAAATGCAGAATGTTTGCCTCTAATATGACTGAAGTACTATTTTATGAATATTGCTTCAGCTTATATGTGTGAGCATATGTACACATACACACATGCTCAGATACTATTGTAGCATATGTTTGTTAGCAGGGTTTGTGGATCATAATAGAGTCTGAAGCTTACTGAATTAGAAGGGAAGAAAGTGTTTGATGCCAAGCAGATTAGGCATCTATTGCTGGAATTGCTAATGGAAGTTAACACAAAGTTTTAGAAATAGTTTTCTGTAATGAAGTACAAATAAGACCTCAAGTGCCTTTGCAAGTAGTTAGAGTTTAATTTATTAGGTACATTCACTTAAAACAAATGCCTAGCACCATGAGCAGAGGTTTTAAATATAAATGCTGCGCAGATTTGGTGTCTCTCAGTGAATGATAAACCATATTGAGAATATACTTTTTTGCTATGTGTAGTCAACGTTTTTCTGTACCTAGGTATGGAACGGTGTTTTGGCTTTAGTACTCTTATTACCTTTTGGTGTTAATCGTAAGGCTGCCAGGTGAGATGGTGAGACTCCCGTTCCAGTCTCCCGTGTCCTACCTCTCACTGTGACTTCATGGTCTCATCAAGTGCTGACATGCAGTACCTGTGTTCTTGCCTCTCAGCACATGTTTGTTTGTTTTTAAGAATGATAACAGTAATAATAATCAATGACAAATGAGGGAGGGAGCAACTTGGCCCTGTGCATCAAATACCTTAAAACTCATCCCCATGACTTAGCCATTTTTGTTTTATTTTGTTAGAAACCTTTTCCAGGAAATAATCAGAGAGACGGGTAGTTTTAGCATAAATTAGAATGTAAAAAATAGGATGTAGATAACAATTCTTAAGAATAAGAATGTGGGGAGCTGGGGAGATGGCTCAGTGGTTAAAAGCACTGGCTGCCCTTCCAGAGGTCCTGAGTTCAATTCCCACCAACCACATGGTGGCTCACAACCATCTATAGTGAGATCTGATGCCCTCTTCTGTCAGAATACTATATACATAATAAAGAAATTTTTAAAAAAACAGTTAAAAAAAAAAGAATAAGGATGTGGTAATGAATTAGAGTATGAGTATATAAAACACTATGCTATCATTACAGAATGGTGCTTTTGAACATATAGGGAAATACTGCCACAGAAATGTTAAGAAGCTGGATTTAAAACATGTACACTTTAAATATTTATATGTAAAAAGAAAAAACTGCAAATTGACTTTCCTTCTCTGCAACACTGGGAATCAGAAGTATTTTGAATGTCTGAATTTTGGGGCCTTATCTGCATATACAGAATCCACGTCTAAACGCAGAAGCCATATATATTTCATAGATACATTACATGAATAGAGTGAATATAATTTTATGCATTATTTTTAGTGTATTGACCAGTACATGTCATATGAGGTCAGGTGCAGAATTTTCCACTTATGATATTATAGTGGCACTAAAAATTTTTATTACAACATTCAATTCCAATGGTTCTCGTCCTTCCTCATGTTGTGATGACCCCCAACTATAAAGTTATTTCTATTGCTACTTCATAAGTGCAATTTTGCTGCTCTTATGAATCATAATGTAAATATCTGATATGCAGATGGTCTTGAGCGACCCCTGTGAAAGGGTCGTTCGACACCCACAGGTTGAAAACCACCGCTGCAGATGAAAATGCGTCCATAGTATTAGTGGTCCACTCAGGTTAGTGGTATTATAAGTGCTCTTTATTCTCAACATTTTCTAAAAGCATATGATTACAAGATGCTATACTAAACTGTTAAAAGATGAAAAAGGAATAAGGAATTTCTCAGTGATGAGCATGTCTAGGAATGTCATCTAAATCTAACCATGAATAACAGAAGCTGCAATTGAACTGTTTCAGCTTATCCGGAATAAGTTTCTGTGGTGCCCCTTAGCTTTGTCAAGAACCATAGGAGTCCTCCTGTAACTTAGTGTTCAGAGTCCTGGGTGAGGGCCTATTTAAGTTCTTCTGTGGCCCAGTAGGAATCCGTAGCTTTAATAAATTCTTAAGGACGATTTGCTCTGATGCAGGTGGTAATCCTACCACACTTAGAGGCCCACTGCTGTAGCTGAAGCTGCTGTAGATAGAAATGGTTTCTTCCCTTGGAACTCAGACCTGCCAGGGTAGGGGAAGTTTAGCTGTGAGAGTCCAGAGCATCTTGGCCCAGTGGCCATCTGGCAGAATGTTCATCAGAATCATTTGTGATTCAAGTCAATGGCATGCCCAGGTACTGTATCAGAGCCGAAGATGACTGGCTGGGAGTCGGGTCAGGGCAGCTGTACTTTTCAGTAGCACCACAGGACTCTGCCTGAAATGCCCCCCTAACCTAAAACAGTGGTGTCAGGCTCATAGGCAGTACTGATGTGTACTGGTAAAGATTGGCTTTATTGGCTGATTTCACTACACGTCTTTACCTCTAGATGGCAGCAGAGACTAGTTGTTTTATTAGGACAACCTCAGATGTCATTCCCTCAGGGTATCTTAGGGCAGAGGATAATGGGATGATGCTGGTTTTGTTTGTTTGTTTCTGGTCTGAATTTTATACTTGGACTTGTTTCCGTAAATGAAGTATGGCGCTGTAAAATGTGTCATCCCTTGGATCAGTTTTATAAAATGTTATGTCAATTAGCTCCAAGACTCTTTCTAATTTTGGAGTGCATATTGCAAAAGAGATTCATGTATATGGCTCTTTTAAGGCCACACAGCAATTTTTGTACTCAGAGGCTCCTAGGTCTCATCAGAAAGCAGATGTCTGGGAGAGGAGTAAGCAAGTTGTAAAGTTCATTTATGGCAGAAAAAGATTTATTTGTTTATTTATTTTTAATTCCACAAGAAGGGAGCTATTTGGAATGGATAACAAGCCTGAAGGATGATGGGCTCACTGGGAAAAAAAAAAAGTTCTGCCCAAGAAAAGCATAGTTGTGAAGTAAACTCATTAAATTCTCAGAGTACTAGCGTGTTTTGTCCACTGCATCTTAAAAGGAAACCCAGCCACCTGTAGTGACCTGCCACGGGTCGCTTGGATGGTTACAAGTCATAGTGACCAAAAGAAGTGCAGGTGTGTGTGTGGTGTTTTTAGTTTTGTTCAGTCTAAGTCTCTAGCGCCTTCCTTATGAATCCTATAGTGTTTTCTGTCATCACAGGCTCAAGAAGGCATAGCAGAACACCAGACAATTCGGGAGCTATGGCGAGACAGCTGGAGGCTGGATGTTTGCTTTTCTCTCAAGGAAATTGGTGTTTAAGGGCTTTGAACTTTTTGGTGATGTGTTGGCAACATAGTGTGTGAGAAGGCAGTGCTCCTTAGTAGAGGGCTTGGTTGCAGGGACCACAGAAGGCCCTTAGTCATGCCTGTGGCTACAGATACTGTGGAGACTTCTAAAGCCTTCAGGTCTGTCCTTGAGAGGTAGGAGGTGAATTCAGAGCTTCCTGATGCCCGTGGGGACCCAGCTGTGGCATGCTTGGTCAAGGCTATGTGTTTTCAAGACGACAGTTTTTGTTTTTCTTTCTTTTAATTTGGGTGTTTAATAGGGGAGTGCAGGGGTGATCTTGATAGATCACTGATGAAAAGGAGGAAATGCTGAAGCAGGAAAAAGTGTCCTTGAAATATGACTGCTTTCATTCCTTTTGTCTTTTATATTGTTTGGCAAATCACCAGTAATTTGTGGGCAGGGGGAAGGGTGGAGATAACAGATAATAAACCTGGCAGATAGCCCAAATTTTCACATGCTGCTTTGGTTTTCTTTCTTTCTTTTTTAATCTCTGGATTTTCTTAGACTTTTCCATTATTCAATGAAACTACCCCTTAAAATTTTTAGCTTTATATGGCAAGGGGCCTTTCATAGGGAGACCTTATAGCTTGGCTCTCATTCTCATTAAGTTCCTGTGAAAGAACATTGCTTTTTAAACAGTGTTTCACCACTATGATTCACACTGAAGAGCTGTCCAGTTTCTGAGGTGAGGGGTAAATTGGTACCTTTGTTCTTGAAATGTCATGTGGTTTTTGGTTGTACCTAGTCATTCCCAGTCTCTCTTTTTGTGGAAATTACATGTGGGCACAAGGGGTATTCCAAGAATAAACATTGAAATATAGTTTTCAAATCTTTCCTTACCCACTTGCCCACATTGTGTGCCAAACAGCATTACATTTAGAAATATGGTGGTAATATAAAATATACTAACCATGTCTTCATTGTTTATCCTGTTACTCATTGATTTCTTTTGTCTCTGCTTTTTTTTCTTTTATTTACTTATTTTTGTTTTTGTTTTTGTTTTTGTTTGAGACAGAACCTCACTGTGTAACCCTGGTTGGCCTGGAACTCAGTATGGAGACCAACCTGGTTTCAAACTCACAGAGGTCAGCTGCCTCTGCCTCCCAAGTGCTGGGGTAACAGGTGTACTCCATTACCAACTATTTTTTATGTATGAGTGTGTTGTGTACATGTCACTGGAACTAGAGTAATGGGTGCTCGTGAGCCAGCTTGTGGCTGCTGGCAACTGAATCTGGGTCTTCTACAAGTGCTCTTAACCACTGAGCTATCTCTCTGGTCCTTCTTCTTTTCTTCGATACCCTTTCTTTCCCCCTTCTTTTTCCTTTTGCATTAACTTTTTCCCGCCCCTTTCATATATTTTCGCTTGACCTGAGTTTCACATCAGGTTTAGTTACTAGATCCCAGGTCATAGAGCCAAACAGACTTGACTTTCTACTCTAGTTTTGGCACCAACTGCTGCTTGTCCCTGAGCTGTTAGAGCCCTCAGACCTCATTCCCTGCTTTGTTTCGTTGGGTTTTTTTGTTTGTTTGTTTTTGTCAACTTGACGCAAACTAGAGCTATCTGAGAAGAGTAACCTTAATTGAGAAAAAAAGCTTCCATTTAGATTGTCTGTGGGCAAGTCTGTAAGGCGTTTTCTTGATTAACATTGATGTGAGTGGTACCAGCCCCCAGGCTGGTGTGTAAGAAAGCGGGCTGAGCAAGCCAAGGAAACCAGTGAGCAGTCTTCCTCTGCGGCTTCTGCTCCAGTTCCTGCCTTCAGGTTCCTGCTCTGAGCTCTTGCTGTGACTTCCCTCTTCCCTCGGTGATACAGTGTGACCTGAGAGTTGTGAGCTGAAATAAACCCTTTCCTCCCCAACTTGCTTTTGGTCACGGTGTTTATCACAGCAATTGAAAGCTAAGTTATCTGTAATCTTCACCTGGGGATTTACTTGAATCTTTGGGGAGTATAGATACAATACAGGATGTCCCTTATGTAGCCAAAGTACCAGGTAAGTATTAGTTGTGACAATTGTTATTATCTTTGTCTTTTTCCGTATTTCTGTTCATGGAGTACCTATTTCTTGATGATAATCCCATCATATCTTTGCTTTATTTTTCATACTTCCCTGCATTATCCTCTTGCTCTCAAATCTACCCCTATTTGTTGGAGATAACATTTCTAAATGGGAGTTATGGAAACTGGATAATTAGGGCTTTATTTCTCATCACCTTTGGCCCAGAAAATAATCCTGTGTACATGTTCTTTCCTTACAGTGCCACTTTGTGTGGCTGCTGTGAGCCTTTTACAGCGCTCAGATGGAAGTGCTACGCATTCTTTCCTACCTGTTCATAAAAGCATCTTTGTCCTGTGGCTTGTGAAGTCCAGGTGTGTTGTTAGCCATAGGAGCTTTGTTTAGCATTTCCTATGAGCAGCATTTTAAGCTTGAATAGTGTGGGGTATAGTTCTTACACTGTGCATATCTAACAGTTCCCAGAGAGCTGTGATGATACAGATCCTTTGCATTGTTGGCTTTACTGAGATTAGAAAGCTGAGGAATTCTGGGTGATTCTGAACAAAGTGGGCAGTACTGTGTTATGAGAAACACTAATGTGTCTGGAAAAAAATAACAGCTGGTTTTTGCTTTTGAGATTGTATTATAGGAGGGGTAACCTGTGACAGGGCAAAAGTGAATACTGTGCTGAAGCTACAGTGTGTTAGGAAATCCACAAGCAGAATGAAAAATAGTGGGAAGTTTACCAAAGGAATGGTACTTGAGGAAAGAGCAGGCATAGAATACGAGGAGCCAGGGGAGAACAGTCCAGCCCTAGAAGCAAAGGTGCAAGCGAAGAAAGCCAAAGTGTATGCAGGGGCAGAGTTAGGACCATGTGCTGAGGTGCAGAGTGTGTCAGTGTCAGAGGAAGATGAGGCAGCACAAGGAGGCAAGCCCTGGTAGGAGGTTGGAGCAGCCATTGTCTGGACAGTGATGTGAGTGCTATTACTTGATGAAAGGCTAGAGAAGGCAGTGATCTGAATGGTACTTGGGATGAGGGTTGTATGTAGTGTAACTGTGTTAAAGTCCTATCTGTGCTGAGGTCTGGATTAAGGGACTAGTGGCATGGATAGGAAGTGGTAGGGGCAGAGAAAGAAATCATGGAAAAAGAGCGAACTAGATGGTGCTCTTTGGGGAACTGTGGTTTCTAGGTATTGAACCTGGGTGATGAGGAAGAACAAGGACAAGAACCTCTGAGGAAGACAGTATAATTGGGGTGTGTGTGTGTGTGTGTGTGTGTGTGTGTGTGTGTGTGTGTGTGTGTGTGTACACGTATGTGTGAGTAACTGTTTGGTAGCATTAAAATTTTGGAGATGTTACTATAGAACCCTGGTAGAGAAGTGATCATTGTTCAACTGTTTAGGCAAAATGTGCAATTTCTCACCACACTTTTTGCTCCCTCCTTTCTACTGTAAGTACTTCTACATCCCTTTCCTAGAATTAAAAATGAAAGTCTGAATCTTTTCTACAAGGCTACACTAACTACACAATTAACTAGTCTTAAAAAGACCTTTAAAATGTTTTCTTCTCATTACTTGAATAATGTGCTCTGATTGAACCATTATCCACACTGATTGGCTTGCAGGAAAGGAAATCCTGCCCTCTGCCAGTGACCTTTCTGGCCACCTTAGCCACTGTGTCTGGGACCAAGCAGACAGATTACATAAACTTGCACTCTGGGGAGATCTGCCATTTCTTGGCACTAAGGTATGCAGAGTTCCTTCCTCATTGGCAATCTGAGAACAGCCTGGAATGTGGCCATGGTTGATAGGTTTCACAAAAAAGTAAAACAAAAACAACCAACCAAACAGAAAGACCCACTAGTAATTACCCATTGTTTCCTACTGTTCTCATTGCTTTCTTTGAAGCTAAAACCAGCAGTTAAAGAATCCTTCACACTTTCTAAACTCTCCGTAGTACATTTTTTATTAGTAAAGTCAGAGAAGAGTTTGCAGTGAAATAAATAGACTGCTTATGAATGTTGCTGTGAGAGATGTCAGAAGCATGATGTACCCTGCATGTGACTTCCTCCCTTAGCCCCTGAAGGAGAGTCATGCCGAAGATCTGTTCACAGTTTTTAGTTAAACTCCTGGACCTAAAAATGGTGTGTTTGTTCTTGGTTACAAAAGCATCTGATACAACTTACTTATATATTTAGACAAAACTTCATCCAATGACAAATCAGAAAAGGAAGTAGCTTGTTCTTTTCTTTCCTCCCCTCCATTTTAAAAAGAGAGAAAACCACCACTATGAGGGAATTTTTGAGGAGTGATTTTGAGTTATTTGGACAGTGCCTTTATATGCTTTCAGTGGTTATGAGGGGCATGGGAGACCATTCTGAACACTTTTTTACTTGAAGTGGCAGTTTTGATTTGGGTTATCTCTTTGGTTTATATTTGTTACACCCCTGATTAGAAACAGAATGTGATGCCAATAGAATTGAACCCTCACACTCTCCCTGAGTGGAGAAAGTAGACAGTATTTTTCTTTTTTAAATAGGGGCATCAGTTTTTCCTTAGTAAGATATGACACTGTTTTAAAAGTAGATTTTCTAACTTAAGAAAAAAGTCTGGTGCTTCTTGTTACGGATGAGACCTTGAACCTTACTGGACTTTTCCATTTCCAGAGGAAGTCATTATCTGGACTTGAGACAGCCACCTACTTCTAAATCCCAGTGTTTGTGGCCGGAGTGCTTTTCCCATGGACATGTTCACTCACTTCTGATGCTTTTTTGCTTGCTCTCTTTGAAGCCTATATAATTCTATTATTTAATAAATTAATAATTACATTAATTCTCTACGCTTATTGACGGCTCATCCAAAGCTCATTCTTCATGATTGGCATTTGTGTATTTTGCTTGCAGAGTTATGCTTTAGGGTAGAGTGGATACTGATCGAGCCCTGGTGTTCTCTGAGGACTATCTCTTGATTATGAGCACATGAGAGGTTATGGGAGTCTTTCTTTGCCCCATACAGACACAGTCCTCCCCACACCTGCCATTTATATGGGTCTTGACTTTCACACTCAGTGTCTACTTGCCTAACAGTAGTTTTAGGAAAAAGCAAGTCACTATTGCCTGTAGTGACTATTGAATCTTTTCTAAGACGTGAGCTTTGGGCTAGACTTCTCAAGGTTATTTTTCAGTTGACAAGAAATGTGAATGTTATCCATATAGAACAGTGGTGGGTGAGCCCTTCTGTGTCTAAGGGCATGCGCGTGTGTTGGTTGAAGTGTCATATATCTGAGGTGGAACATAGAGGTAATGGTAGGCAACTTGTCTGTCACCATGGTGCTAGAGTGTTGTTTATACTGCTTCCCCTTGCATTGAAGAAGCTTCACATTGTGTTGCCATGAAAAGAGAATGGGATATGAAAGGCCTGTCTTCAACATGTCAGTTTTGCCACATATTAATAGAAAAATCTAGAAAATCTGTTCTAATCTGTGTCTAAAATTGACAGAACACTCCTGCCCCCTTTTAGGGTTGTTATAAAATATTGTATAAAGTACTCATTTCCTGTCACCCCCCTCCCCATTATAGGACAGCATTAACTTGAAGATTTCTGTAGAGACACAGAGCACTTCCTGTCACTGCATTCAAGGTCTGTCACAGTATGACTGATCTGTTCCCTTACTCAGAGCTGTATCTCAGCCATGGCCATCTCAGTTTGCACTACGTGGCGTTGTTGAGCAGTGGATGTCTTCTCTCCTGTATGCTCCATGTCTGCCATGTGGGCATCTCCTAGTGACACTCTTTTGTCACCCCACCTTCTCGTCCCTGTTCTTATCTCACTTATTCCTCCCATCTAGTCCTCCAGCGCCAGCCCTCCAGAACCAGAACCGGCAGTGCTCACTGTGGCTAGTTCTTCTCTGGGGCAGTTTCGGCAGCAGAGCAGCTGACTTAGAGAGCTGTTTCATCTCTAATGCAATGGTGTTCAGTGCAGGGCAACCTTGGCCCCTACAGAACATTGTCATGTCTGGAACTAATTCTTGTTTCATCTAGAGAGATGCCCTGTGGCATCTAAAGACCAGAGGATCCTAAACATCCCATGATGGCAAAGAACAGCCCCCATCTTTGTCCTAACAGAATTATTGGACCCATGGTGTCACTAATGCTGAGGTTGAATACTGTCATTGGGTGGGCTAGAACGTCTATGATGAGAGGTAAAGGAGTTCATGGACTCTTAGAGAAGGAAGACAAGTGTTAGGAGGTCATCCTCTTCTAGTTTTGCCATGTGCCAGTGAAAGAAGTTGATTTTCTGAAGGAAAATAAAGTCAGGTAGAATGTCTATGCCTCAGCATTATTCCTAATAGAATTTTACAAGCTTTCAGAAAGGTGACAGCTCTTACAGAAAATTAATTCATGCATTTTCAGAAGTTAGAGCTCTCTGGTTTTTTGTTTTTTGTTTTTTATTTTCCTTCACAAAAGTTAAATGAGTTGTCCATGGCCCTTAAAACTAATTTTAAAAGGCATGGGTGGGAACCGGGTGCTCCATTTGACTGCCTCTAGGGTACCTCTTCCCACTCCTTCCACTTGTTTCATGCTTTATGAGTCCTGTTAGTCCACTGTAGCCCTCTTCCATCTCCGATTTACTGGTGGCATGTGTAGTTTTCTACTTGTAAATGTTGGGACACTCATTTCCTGTTCCATTTCCTTACTAAGTTGTCAGGGGTTGAGTCTTATCCTTTTAATAGCCACTGTTGGCTAGGAAGCACACGGTATGTTCATTTGTAGAGTTCGTGGACTGAGATCACTTGTTTCCATGTGATGCTTTGAAGATACCACATTGCTAAGACATTGTATGCAACTGGGTCACATGGGTAGCTTCTCTATGAGTAAGCCCACCTGCACCAATCCAGAGAGTGTAGAAGGTTTGTGGATCTTTAAAGCCATTGTGTTTTTACTTAAACATGAGTAGCCTTTATAAAAAGAAAGAAAGAAAGAAAGAAAGAAAGAAAGAAAGAAAGAAAGAAAGAAAGAAAGGAAGAAAAAGAAAACAAGCTAGGTGTGGTGGCACATGCCTTTAACCCAGGTACTTAAGCGTGGAAGCAAGGAGATCTCAGCTGTCAATACAGAGTGTGTGTTTTAGGCCAGACATGAAACCTTGTCTCAACAAGCAAACAACAACAAATAGCCTGGACCACTATGCCCAAGGCTGTCTCAGATGACTCCTCAGAGAGTATCATGCAGAATGACTTGCTAAGAAGTCTTCCCTCCTTCACCTTCTAGTTTGATTAATACTTTGAACAGAAATTTTAACTGAGGCTGTAACTACAAAGCCTGAGGTGGTGACTGGTGCCCAGAGTTGACCAGGGTTGCATATTTATGACAGTATTTTAAGTGAAAAGCCTGTCCTCTGTAGGAAATGCTGACAGACTTGTAAATGCTGCCATTCGAGCAGTGTTAATTCATTATCAAGTTACTAAAGTACTCAGAGGCGTTAGCCAGTTATCTCAGTGGACTCTAAGGTGCTTTCCGGGGATGCTTGCTTCTCTGATGTATTTGACCACACAGAAGTACTTAGCTTTGGTAGTTGAAAGGGTTCTTCAGTTAGAAAGGAAAAGGCTTGGCATTTAATCTAAGTAGAAGTCAATTTAACAAAATTTTAGTTTTGGGAACGTATTAGCAAGCCACAAGTCTTGTGCTTTCTTCACTGGGCTTTGTTTCTTTGGACTGCACTCTTTAGTCTGTGCTCTGGACCTGAGAAGTGTAGGGAGAAATTTAAAACCTGGGATTTGGGGGAGAAACAGAGCGTGTTGGTTGGGTCTGTCTGCTGCAGTTCACCTAAATATTCAAGAATCTATACTTTGCTAGTTATGAAACTGGGAACATTCCCACCTATGAAGTGTAAAGGAAGTCTGGAGAATAAACCCCGTTTTTCGTTACAACCTCTAGAGGGCAAGGTAGTCTCACTTTCCGAGCCAGGTGTAAAATAGTCTAAGCATAGGGGGAACACTTGGGATAGCAATACAGACATTTTTGTAGCTGTGAACTTTTGACTTCAGGCTGCCAACCAAGCAGAGGCTCTGTTAGACGGTAGCTTAGAGGCCACTTCCTTCTGGGGATCCAGATTTGATAGCACTGGGGACACAATGTTAGCCTCAGGAGAGTCTCATATGAATGATGTCTTGGCTTTAATTTAGCTACACTGATTGTGAGAATGCTGTGCCTGGGAAGTGGTATGGTGGCAGAAGCTTGCCTTGAATCAGGAGTCAGGAGGACCTAGGTTCAATTTCCAACACCTCTAATGCCACAGTGGGGGAAGAAAAAAGAAAGAAAGGAAAAGCATGTTTGATTCATGTGGCTACATGTGTTTTGTCCAATTATTTTCTCTTGGCATTTCAAAGAAAAAAAATTAGAACACAAGAATGTGGAAATAACAGAAATTAATATAACTGGAGCAAATAGAGTTCTGTGTTTCATTTCATGTGTTTGAAATCCTGCTTTATACATACACAATATGAAAGAAGCTATAAAATGTTTTCAATTTAGAGTTATTTCAGCAAATAAAAGAAATCACAGAATTTTTGGATTATAAGGGTTTGAAAACTTTTAATAAAAATACTGCTTTCTAAGATCTCTCAAAATGTCCCTGATTTTCTTCTTTGAATGTCATGAAGACCTCAGGTCTACAGTCTCGGCATTGTAAAATAGAGCTGTGGGGACCTTCCAATTAGAATTTATGATATCTGGTCATCATTTTGCGTAGGCGTAGAGTGAACATCCCTAATTTGAGAACTTGAAACCTGAAGTGTTCCAAGATACAGATCAACCCCTTGAGCGTTTCCATGACACTACAAGTAAAAAAAAAAAAAAAATACTATACTTCATTTTGTGCATAAAAGTATCTTAAAATATTTTATAAAATTATCTTTAGGTTCAGTATATATAAGGTATGTATGAAACATAAATGCATTTCATATTTTGACTTTGGTTCCATCTCTAAGATATCTTATATGTATGTGTGTTTGCATATCCTTGGGGGGAAATCAAATCCAAAATCTGAAATTCTTCTGGTTCCAAACATTTCAGATAGCTTTCCACCCTGTTTAGAAATTCCTTTATATATGTAAAGATGTGTTCCTTACAATATAGTGTCCTTCTAGTAAAGATTAGGTCATGTTATTTTTACCCATAAAGAACACTGGCATCATCTTGGGAAAGGTTTTGTCTTTGCTTGCTTTGATGTTTCATTGGCTTCGTTTCTTTGATTGAAACAAGGCCTTACTATGTAACCCTTGCTGGCCTGGAACTCTTCCCACCTAAGTCTCCTGAATGCTGGGCTTAGAGGTGTGCTATAGTCTGTTCAGTATATTTAGCTTGCAACTGCTTGCCCCTGCCCCCACCACAGAAACGTCTTGCCAAGACTTCCCTGTAGCTTTTAAATAGAAAATAGAACTTCCTAGGATATTTAAATATGTGGTGGAATTCTACAGCTCAAAGGCTAATGAGATAGTGGGACTGTGAGTAAATGAAATTTGGTTTTGAAGCAAGGATTCTGACTAATGAAAGAAAGTAGGAATTTTACACACACACACACACACACACACACACACACACACACACACACACA
>OU015745.1:108201305-108236459 GCA_907169655.1 Acomys percivali | reverse complement strand
ACACACACACACACACACACACACACACACACACACACACACACACACATTTTTATCTCCTCAATGTGACATGGTTAGTAATATGCAGCATATATGTCACACACAAAACAGATGGTGCCCATGTAAATGCTGTATAGACAGTCCTATTCGTAGAATTTATGTTACAGTTCTCACCATGTTTTGCTTTGTATTACTTATATACATCATAATCAATCCTACTGAAATATTAACTTCTTGAGAGCAGAGCGTGCATGTAAGGGATTCATTTGCGGTCACTGCAAAGCCATGTGGAAGAAACCAAATGAGTGTTTGTTTGAATGAATGAATGATAAAACAGTGAACAAATATGCATCCTATGGAGAATCCCTCAGCATTGTCCTAAGCAGTTTGTTCATTTTAAAAGATTTTCTGAACCAATTTTAACCCCAGAAAGAAAAGATTTCCTAAAATTTCATCAACAGCAAAGGATAGATTTCAGATTAGAGACTGTCTACTCAAGTCCAAAGCATATGTTCTTTCTATGATACTATATAATCTATTGTGTATTTTTTAAAAATAAAATAAAGTTATTCCTCCTTGAAAAAAATAAAAGATTTTCTACTGTATTAATAATTGAAATTGGGGCCCTGGTATGATAGGGCTGGCCTGTAATCCCTAGTACTGGAAAGTAGTGGCAGGGGCATCAGGCAGGAGTTTCATATGTCCCTTGGTTATGTAACAACAACAAACCTATGAGTTGTGTTGTATTACTGCAGACTGTGATGAGGACACTAGCTCCTCAGATCTATTTTACACATTCCATTAGCTATGGGAGCCATGGCATCATCACAGTTCATGTAGTACCATTAGCTATGGGAGCCATGGCATCATCATAGCGCATGTAATATCTGGAAAAGTTGTATGTTTTTGAGAGAATGAATAAAAAGGGTGTTTATGAAGATAGGGGGACCTTCTGATCTCTTGGGGACTATACTTTGAAATCTGTGCTATAGAGGATATGCAAGTGAAGTCAAATATCTTTCTCCAGAAACACTTATGGTTTGGACGGTTGCTCTATTACTTATCAGCCTTTGTTTCATCAGGATGGAGTCCCTAGTCTGTGTTGATGTTTTTATCACTAACACATCCATTTGTTTGCTGTCTACCACAAGAGATAGGTTCTCGGCCTTCAGACTTGTTCTTCCCAATTCTTTGAACTAGTTGCATACTGTTACTGTTTTGCTTGAAACTACTCTTTGAAATGAGGGCATCTAAACCACTGAATTTGCAGTTTGCTATTCTGCTACTTATGCTTTTTTGAGACAGGTCCATTGCTGTGTAGCCGAGGCTAGCTCTGAACACCCAGCCTCCTGAGTGTTAGGAGTACAAATGTATGCCATTCAGTGAGTCCATGTTGCCTGTTGTTCAAAAACAGTTCAGCTGACAAGTCTTTAATTCATTTCAGGTCTTTATAAGACAAGTTCAGCGAGCTCCTACTGTGTGTAAGACACTGTACTTGGTATTTGCTGTATTTGCTAGTTTACATTTTTTTCTTAAAAACCAGCATCCTTGCCCAGCCCAATCTGATTATAATTTGTGTAGTACCTTTTCAAGACCAAATGGTTGATCATAACAGATCTGTTTAGTCTTAGGAAGATAATGTAAGTGAATGTTATTACTCTAGAGGCTAGTTTAATACATTTTCTTGCTGCTTTGGCATGCTGATCCATAAGAAGAATACTGCATTTACCACACTGCATTATTCGTTTTTATAAGTGCTCTTCTGGCTATTAAACTTGGTACTTTGGTTCTGTTATATTTCATTTTATTTTCTAAATTCTTGTTTAATATGTCATTTTAATTATTGGATTGTACTGATAACAAGTTCTAGCAATTTGAAGAGTAATACATGGGGTTTGTTGGAAAGCTTCCCCCTTTTCAGATAGTTACTGTAATTTATGTTTCCTGCTGTGCTCTTTGCCTTTTCAATGGAACTTTTCACTGTTTAGTCTAACTTCTAGGAGCATTCATAAAAATACTTATGACCAGCCTTTTTGATTCTATGTATGCTGCTTCCTTTTATTTATCTTACAAGTCAAAGGGTTTTTCTCCCCCCCCCCCCCTTTTAATTATAGTTACTGCATGCCATAGCTGTAGTGTAATGCTCAATTCATTTGACTTGGTCAGCAAGATCTAGAAGAAAAATCAGGATTTTTTTTTTTTTTTTTTTTTTTTTTTTTTTTGCATCTGCTAGCCAAGTATGAGTGTACATCTGTGTCTGCTTTATGTCTTTGTTACTGAAGATCCTGTCATCATTGTTGAGATCACTTAGAGATACCATAAATGGGTCCAGAGTCAGCAAGCTGGCTTACTATTTTCCTTCACTGTGAAGAATTAGGACCTAAGTGATGGAGAAGAGGTTGTTCAGGGGTATAAAAGTGAGTTGGACAATCTTATTTAATTCCCCAAAGTCAGGGAAAGTGAAATAACAAAGGGCTTGGGAAGTTTCATCAGATAAATAGGATTCTGGGAGGAGCTATGAGCAGGAGCTGGTATGGGTCAAATCCTGCTGTCTTAACATTGAGAAAAGAACAAAAGAACCAGGTAATGGACTGAGGGTCCCTTAGAGAAAAACTGCAGAAAGGCTAGGTCAAATGAAAGACCAAGTTCACAGAGCTGCAGAGAAGGCAGACAACTACAAAGAAACCAGAGGAGGCACCTGTGGAATCTGGGCTAGGAAACACACTCCCCCATCCCCGTGCCAGGTGGCCATTTGCAAACCTTGGGCTGGGCCTGGGAAAGGAGAAGGGAACAGGAACAGAAGAAATTCCTTATTGAGTTTTATCAGCACGAGCCTGAATTGTGCGTCATGTGCTTCTGTGCTATAGTATCAGGAACCTTTCTAGTTAGAACACTGACGGTGATGAATGTTCACGTAATTCCACTGATGTGGGTCTGGATGTAGCTCTGTAGTAGAGCATCTGTCTAGCATGCCAGAGGTACTGGAGTCAAACTCCAGCCCTGCAGCAACAACAACACATATAAAACAAGAGATTTTAAAAGTGCCATGACTCTTGTGCCTTACCCACCTTTTAGTTCAAAATTTTTATATTAAGAAATACTTAACCAGATTTTCTTTTTGCTGTTCTTGTGAACAATTGGCGGCGGGGGGGGAGGGCCAGTAGCAAGAGGGAACTTTTTTAAAAAAGCATGTATTTCTGAGCTTGTATAGAGAACCTACTTACTTTTGCAGGGGAAGGGGACAGGTTCACCTTTGCTCACTCTTCTCTGAATTGTGGTTCTTAGCTATTTGGAAAAGACTCCTCAGATCAAAAGTGTTTCCCTTTTCCAGACTTTACATTTTGATCGATACTATGTTCCCTGTCTTAACAAGTAAGCAGCATTTCCAGTCCTTGCCAGACTAGGTTTCAGATAGGTGTCTCCCTGAACTTTGTAGGTCTGAAGGGCCCACCTCAGCCATGCAGGACTGCTCTATGGACTTCTCCTTAGGGAGAAGCATTCATTAACTTGCTTGGCATGGGCAGCTTTGCACTCTCACAAGCATGTGTGTCCCTGAGAGTGCTGAGACACCTAGCAGAGCTCTAAATGCTGAGTCAGAGTGGTGTTGAGAGGCGACTGCTCGTGTCCTCATCCTTTCTACCCTCTTCCTGAGCTTTACTGTCTACCTCCGTGATCTGTATTTTGTTCCTTCATATTTGCCTTCTTTTACATAGGACTAGTGTCCTTTTACCTGACCCCACTGTCCTTAGTAGTAGATGACAATAATAATGCAGGGAGCTTCATGACAGTAGCCTGTGCACTGGCCACCCTGAAATATGCATTTGTGGTCTGTAACCCACTAAAGAGAAATGTTTGCAGACATCACACATGTTCCAGCACTCGAGTGGAGATGGAGAATTGTCTGGTTAGTGACTACCATGTAGGGTGAGTTAATTTGTGGGAAAACTTTAGTAAAAAGTATCTGGTATTCAAAACTCTCCTTTATCGACTGCTCATTGTCTTTGAGGCCAGCCATTAGTTTTCATTTCCTTTTCTGTTACTCCCCAGCTCTTCTCTCTTCCCAGAAGAAAACAAGTGTATAATTCCCAGTGCAGTGCCTGCGTACCAAATGGATGTCACTAGCTGACGGGCCCAAAGCCCGTCTGATGCTTGAGTCATAATTTGCTTTTCCTTCCTCGAATGTGAATGTGTACTTTCTCTGTTGGGCTCACAACTCACACTTGATCTGTTTGGGCATTCAAAGGTGGCGGGGGGCGGGTGTCAAGTGACTTAAGACAAATCTGAGGGGAATGTCCTTTTATTTGGTTTGGTTTGGTTTCTGTAAATATTTGGTAGGCTTTGCTTCTTGAGTTAAAAAGAAATTGTTAAGACCGTTAAGGATATTTATGTTTTGTGATGTGTGCCCACTGCCCCATGCCTTCCTCCCTCCAAAGCAGTTAGAGGATGAAGCTATGCAAAGCCCACCTTCCTGCTTAGAACCTAACAGGTTGAAAGATCTGGTTTTCCCCAGGAACTGTTAGCTTAAGGTTTTTATATTAGGAAATGTTTGGCATAGCTGAAGCTGCCCTTGAACTTGCCATCTTCCTGTCTCAACCTCCAAGTGTATCTATCACCACCATTGGCTCATATTGTTCCATAACTGAACTTGTAGTTGATTTTATATACTTCAATTCCTTGAGAACATAGGTTTCAGTCTTTGTTTACAGATTAGTATTTACAAATAAATATCTCAAAATTTGTACATTAAATGTTGTCATCCCACTTTATCATTTAAGTCCCAAATTATAACTACTGATGTGAATTCCTTATTGCCCCTTCAAGACTAGAGTGTCTAGAAGTTAACAGTGGACAGCATCTCATTCCTCTTACACAAATAGCTACCTAACCTCTTTTGTCATACAGCATTCCTTGGAGATTGCTACATTAGATCAGTTCTCAAGCAGAGGCAGGAAAAGTTAGTAGAAATTAATCTGGTTATGAAATAAATCTTCACAACTTTCATGGTAAAATCTGTCAGTTTTAAAAACAAAATAATAGGTAAAGTTATAGGAATTACAGGCTTTTTCCCTTTGAAAGTTTTTACTAGAAAGATCATTTATAATAGTGGAATTATTTGATTTAAAATACTGGTTTGTTGTAGATTCCTACCATCACAGTGTCCAGCTTTCTGGAAGCCTTGGAACTGGACTCTGGGCATCTACACAGGATACAGACTGACTGGCACAGGTCTTTACAGTGCCACCTGCTTTAACTTAATTCTTATAACTGTATAGGTAACTAGTATGGTTCTTTTTACAGGGTTGGGAGGGACCAAATATCTATAACTTAGATGTGATTTAGACCTGGTTCAATTCCCCTAACAGTTAACTTACTAGTCAGCACAAATAAGCAGACCAGAATAAGAATACATGGGCAGCAAAACCTGTGCTTCACACACCCTCACGCGTCTTCCCCCACCCCCAACCATGACACATGTGAGAGAACCCACGTGGACCCGAGAAGAGTTTGCTGTCTCCCCTTTGCCCTACTGGCCTCCTCTCCACTCCTTCTACTTCAGTCATACCAGGCTTTTGGTTGGTTTGTTTGACACCCTATATGCCTTTGTTTTGGGTTTCTCCTCGGGAGGTTCTGGACTCTTAGCTTCTTTAGTCCCATTTCCCATACCATCTGTTGCTTCTTTATTTGATTATTTCTTAGAATGTAAACATCATGGCTGGAGAGATGGCTTAGTGGTTAGGTGCTTTGGCTGCTTCTCTAAGAGACCTGGCTCAGTTCCCCCACCTACATGATGACTTACCTGGAGTTATCTGTAACTCCAGTCCCAGGGAATCTGACCACTTCCTCTGACTTCTGTAGGCACAAGGTATGCATGTAGTGCACACACATACATGCAGGCAAAACACTTATGTTCTTAAAACTAAGGTAGAGGTATATGTGGCCCGTGCTCGTACATTCTATTTAGTAAAGTGGCCAATCATTTGGGTCTGTTATAGGCAGTGCTTCGTTCCCACTGTGAAAACAGTGCAAACTTGGTATTCAGTAGAGTTGAACAAATACCTCTTCTACTTTTGTATCAGGCACAATTTCAGGGAGTTAGGGGATAAGTATAAATAGCAGACACATGGGAATCCCTCTCCTCAATAATGTGGAAATAATACAAATGGTTGAGCAATTGTTTTATACTGTGTACCATGCTATTCTGGAAACACAAGAAGTGGCAGAATCATTGTTTTTTATTTTGTAAATGAGAGCTCAGTCAACCTCAGAAAAGTTAAATAGCTTGTTAGAGGTCCAGCTTGTAATTAGCAGAGCCAGAATGCCAATCCAATTGCTGCTCTGACTTCTGTTCTTATCACTAAGGCAAATGTTTACACCTATATCTCATGTATCTTGTGTGCCATCCTCATTATGGATCTGTGTGCTAGAATATTCTGTTTGTCAAAGACAGAAAGGGTTGCTCTTTTCTGTTTCCTATAGGGTCATGGCTACTTTCAGCCGTGGTCATGAGACATTAACAAATGTCCGCTTCATCATTGTAATAGTATAGCAAGCTTAGTCATTCGGCATACATTTGTAATTATTTTTGGATGGTTTTAAAAATTGTGACTTTGCCAGTAATAACATCTCACAGTCCCGAGAGGAGGTGAGTGTGTCATAAATGCAATTTCCATAGAACATTTCAGGGAACTTTAAGTTCTCGGAAAATTATTTTTAACAGACAGCTTTTTCTCAGACAGACTTAAAGGGCATAATAACTGTATGCCCTTAGAAATGTTTATATTATTTTAGTTTGTTATTTAGGTATTCTTTTGTATAATAGTAGATTGAGGAAATAGAAATTGATTTTCTAGAAAAGCATTCTGACATAGGTGTCAATGTTTTTAAAAAATCTCATTGATCCCTCTTTTTTTTTTTTTTTTTTAACCTTTCTAGACCTGGTTATTTCATTCAGATATTGCAAGTATATATTTGGAAGATTAGCATAATTCCTTTCTCAACACTCATTTATGTGTTGGCTTTGTTTCTTTTAGTCTTCTTAGGGGGGAAATTTGTAAGGAATATATCCTTTTCCAGGTGTTGTTTAGCACACTTCCAAAACCAAAACCCCAATATTTTTAATCCCTCCAGTCTCTCTTTCTAAAGGCTTTCTTACATGAATTTATTGGTGTTAAAGGCTCCCATGCAAGGACCAGTCATGTGTCATTGTGGATGAGTTCACTGGTTTTTCACCTTCTAGTGGCCTGGCTTTCCACACGGAGGCAGTGGCTAGCATGGTATGCTTGGGAAACCAAACATTTCCAAACTTGTTTGAGAGAAATTCAAACTTCAGAAAATGTAAAACCACAACAACAGAGGCATATGGCTTACTGTGATTACTGAAGTCACAGTTTGCCATAGAAACTGGGTAGTTCAGAATACCAAGAGTGTAAAATGAAACATTGTCATTCTTAGAGAGGACTTCGGTTTCTTTGGTTTGGTTTCATTCTTCATTTAACTGTAGTAAAATAGGGGAATGGGAACCCTGAATACAATTAATAGTGCTTAGAGGGTAGAGTGCTTGAAAATGGGTTGTTACACTGTAGCCTGTTTTTTTGTTAGCAACAGATTACAGAGCACAGTGGCATCCTCTGCCCACTGTTAGCCAATTTTTCTTAGTTCCTGAGAACCTAAGCATTAGTTTATTACTTTGGAAAGCTAAAGTTTAAGGCCTTATGTAAAGCTTAATTTCAGACAGGCAGGAAAGGTTTTTGTTTTGCTTTTTTTTTTTTCTTTTCTAAAAATCTATCAGAACACAGGTAACTATTGCCTTGTGTTTTTATTTTGTACGTCCTTTTGTATTCACTATAAAAATAAAAATTATTTTGGTCATCAGAGCCTTAATTTCCCCTTGACCAATAGTCCAGAGTAATTTGCGTTACATTTTCATTTTCTGCCATTTCTGGGCCCTCAGAAAATGCAATGGTATAAGCATCTGGTTGTAGCTGACTGTACTTTAGGCACTTCCATCAAGACATCAGCATCCAGGAGGGGTTCTCTAAAACACACTCTAGGATCTCAGTATCCAGACTTGCTTGGCTGACTCTGCCTTTGTGTTTGTCCCTGAGTGAAATGTTAGACATTTTAGTTATGTTTGTCTCCATAAGGAATGGTAAACTTACAGCAGAAATAGAGAGGTCTCAAAGTGTATTTTATCTGTTTGTTTTATGAATACCCATCTATAATACTAGAGTTTACATTAATTTTGAATTTTAAGAGCAGGCAAACTAGTTGAAAAGCTACTACTGGAAGCCTGGTTCAGTGGCGCATGCCTATAATCCCATCTTTCTGGGAGGCAGAGGTAGGCAGATCTCTGTGAATTTGAGGCCAACCTGTTCTACAAAGTGAGTCTAGGACAGCCAAGGCTACGCAGAGAAACCCTCAACCCCACCCCAACCCCCACAAAAAACAACAATAACAACAACAGCAAAAACAAAAACAAAAACAAAACTACTAAGGGAAAAAAAAAAAAAGAAAAGCAAAACCAGAGTTTGTAAACAGTTGAAAACCAGTTTTAACAAGCCAGATTTCTAATAGACGGAAATGCTAGGCCAGAATTCTCTCAAGACTACTGCTGGGTTTTCTTCTCCTCCCACCCCCCCAGACACAAAGAAAGCAGTACAGTTTCATGACTAAGATCTGGAAAGCCTTGGACAATCCTCAGACCTAAGTTCCATAAAACAAAAGCTTCCAGCAACCTTTAGGTTTCCCTTCCTTTCCTGTTTAATGTTGTACACAGGTTAATATGTCAAGAGATCGTATGCTTCATCAGACCGTACTGGCTTGTTCACTATGTTGAGAACCTTACTTGAAATTTTATGGCATTCTGATTTTTGTTTCTATAGAAAGCATTTGTAATCAGTTATAGGTGTAGTTAAAAGCAAAGAAGTAAATCTTACTGTTCTGTCACTTAAAATGTCATGCTAAATTGAAAATACATAAAACTAAGAAATTAACACCCAAGGGAGAGGCACTTAGACTGTTAGTTTCCTAAAAGAAAATGTAATTGTCTGTGTCTAAGATCCAGGCATAAGCCTTTAGCCCAAGTTTTAGATTCATTTCACAAACTTTTCATTTGTGTGCCTCTGAGGCTGAGGTGCAGTCAAGTTTCACCATTAAACAGGTTCTAGGCTAGTTTTTAATCCTTTTGTGTAACCTGCTCTCTTCCACACTTTACTCAGCAAGTTGGGTCTTCCATAAGTGACAAGACACCTTTAGGAATGCTGTGCTTTCCTCCTGAGGAGAGGTCATCCTCAGAGTGGCAGAGGTTAGATCAGCAACAGATTTTCTCCAGGAAGTTCATTCCTTTACTTCATTGCTGGGTGTCAGAGAACCTGAGCCCCTCCAGGCTGCATCCTACAAAGCATTTCCTGGGTCCTGAGGCAACCTCTATCCCCCCAGCCTGCTGGAAGCTAACAGTAAGCCCAGGCAAGTAGGGAGCCTTGTAGGAAAGCAGGCATAACTTAGCAATGGACAGCATTTCCTGAGCATCTGCACTAGGTACAGAACGATGCCAGTTGTTTCCTCAGCCTCCCATAATCCCTTCACCTTAACACTGTAGGCTTTTAAGCTGTCTTCCTGTCCATAAAGTCCAGGTTGCTGTGAAGGCTAACTAATGGGTTAAGTAATCACTGTGTGTGTTTTGACACAATTTTAAACTTGGTTTAAATTTTTTCCTTTAGGTTCTTTTCATCATAGGCTCTTAAGGAATAAACCCAACATCTCTAGACTGTTCCATTCAGAAGTCCACTGACATTTACCTTTGTAAACAGTTCTTTGAGTTGTTCATTCTACAGTTTTCACAGCCTTTAGTTTTATGACATCTATTCAGTATTGTCTTATACTACTTTCTAACTTGTTTTAACATATTGTTTGATCTTGAAGGAATACTTCTATACCCTTCATTTAGGTTTAAACCCTATATAAAAGAAGAACCATTTTCTTGGGCAATAATAAGCCTCTTAGGATGAGTGAGCTAAAGGTCTCAGAATTTCCTTTTATTAGAACAAGGAAACAGAGTGCTATTGTTCCTGTTGCTTCTCCCTTTACTGTGAGGTGAGGAACACTTGGAGGCACAGTTAGATGAAGACCAGATAGGAGAAAATGGTCAGAAGGCCTTACCTTTGCCTTCGATTCTTTGTCTGTATGCTCTACCTATGTGTTCAATGAGATTGTAAGAAGACTCAACAGAGTATCATGTAGTGAGAGATGAGTGGAACCACAAATCCCTTGACAAAGCTATCGCCTCTATTTAATAGGGCCCCATACAGTTGTATAAACATGTATACATGTTTGTATATATATATTATAGATGCTTATTATATAAAATTTATTATGTATTGTAAATGTTTTCATAATGCCTCCTACCTCCCTTGAGGATGATATGCTATTTCATACATGATGGAGTACTTGAGTGTTTATCTAGATAGTGATTGAAATGAAGCTATTTTTAAAGGGTAATCTTCCCTGTAACCAAAGTGCATTCATTTCCCACAAATTCCAGGATGATTCACCTCTTTTTGCTGTTCCCAATTAGCAGACTAACAAGCTAAGGCTTAGACAATGTCTCTGCATTCCTTTGGGTCCAGCAAAAACAAAACAAAAACAAAGAAAAAAAAAAAAAAAAAAAAAAAAAACCCAACAAAAACCAGGCCATTTCCCATGTGCTCCTGGGTCTAGCCGTTCCTTTCTTCAAGTTTTAACAGTTGCAGATGGTCCAAATGCAATGAATATTGTACATTCCTCTTATGAACTGCTCAAGAGATTGTTTTTGTTTTGATTTGTATTTTTTAAAAAATTTTAAAGAGGAGGGAAATGTCGTTCACCTTTAAACTTTTGTTCCCAGACTAGTGGGCCACGAGACATGATGAATCAGGCAGTTTTGCTTCTGTCTGAGCAGCTTATCCTGAAGGGCCGCCCTTATCCCCGAGGCTGCTCTGTAAATGATCTGGAGCTTTTGCAGGGCTGATGTCCTTATGTTAGGCTGACCTGCGCTTTCTTCAACTGATGTATTTGTAATGACAAATCAATACCCTGAATTTTTATAGATGGTGATCAGAATTCTTATAAAGGCTACTGCCCACTATTTAATCGTCCCCCCAAAACTGAGATACTTGGGGTAGCTGGCATTGTCTCTTTTATGAGGTTTGGGGAAAGCAAGGGTGTAAGAGGATGGCCCAGTGAATGAATGGCAGAACTGTTACTCTTAACTCTTTAGTTTCACCATACTGTGTGCGCCAGTAGCGTCACTAGCAAGCACGCTCAGCAATTAGATGTATTCTGTTGTATAAGTTTTTTGTGGGAAGGAGGCAGTGGAGGCTCTGTCCAGGCTGGCCTTGAACTGGTCTTTAACCAAAGAATGACCTTGGATTCCTTCCGCCTTTCCTAATAACTCCCAAGTACTAAGATCAAAAGCATGCACCCACCTCACCTCTCTCTCTCTCTCTCTGTCTCTCTCTCTCTCTTTCTCGCTCTCTCTCTCTCTCTCTCTCTCTGTGTGTGTGTGTGTGTGTGTGTGTTTGTGTGTGTGTAGTCTCATTGCTTAATTTTTATGAACAGCTAATGTCTGTGACCTACAGTGTTTCACTGAGAAGCTGAGAGGGGGGGGGGGGGGGCAACTGAAGCCTGTGTGCAAGACGCTGGTGATCCTGTTCTTCATCAGTTCAGAGCTAGGCAGCACTAAGAGGTTAGTGGCGTGGTGAACTTGCTTGCTGTCCCTGGCCAGCTCATCTTGTGAAGTTTACTATTTCTGCAACAAGCTATAAGGCCTGCACTGGATTCAGAGTGGGCAATGGCGTTGCCTAGCTTTGGAATTAGAAAAATACCTCCTGTGGAAGGGAGATATAGAAATTTAGATATAGAAAGTACACACAGAAACTTTGGAGACAAAGTCCATAGGAAAAGCTAGTCCAATCCTTTCCAGTTACCTGGAGAGTTAGTTGTTTGGCCACATGCCTGCACCTTCCAGGCCCACAGCCGGGTGCAGAGATTAGAAATTCAGAGGAATCCCTTCTTCGTTAAGGACAAAACCGCTGTACTGTGCTGTTCTCTCATGCCCTACGGCAGTTCACCTGGTGCTCTCTCACCACTCTCAATCTCATTATTTGGGGGAGGGAGTTAAAGGAAATATGGAGAGACGGGCCCAAGAGCTAAGAAGCATTTGACATAGTCTGTGTACACAGTATACCTGGCACAGTGAGTTCAAAGATTTCACTGCCTTGACTTGATCTACTAACTGTTTTTTTGTTCGTGTGTTTGTTTGTTTTATTTGTAATTCAGTTCTGTGGTTAATTCAGGTAGTGGCAGAGATTTGTTTGGGACATGTGATCAAAATGTAGAGGGCCTTTCCTCAGCCCATCATTGGCAGAGGAGTCTCTTCCCAAGTCAGAAGCTTCTGGGTTGTAGGTCTTTTATTCATACTTTTATTCAACATCCTTCTGGTCCTAGTGACACACCTGCTAATAAAGGCTAGACACTAGGGAGAAAGCTGGCTGTAAAAGTGATATTGAATTACTTTATAATCCCAGATACAGACAATAAACCAGTTAATGTATGATACATGTGGCAATGCATGGTGTGAGGGTAAAGGAATCAAGGTATCACCAGTTGCAAGTGGACTTCAAAGGGGCCTGTGTTTCATGAGGCGAGTGTTTTGCAGGTACTAAGCCTCTGATTTTTGAAAGAGGGCTTCTTGATAGCCAAGGAGGTTGGTGGAGTAGAAACTGTTTGGTACTAACAAGTCACCTGTCAGGTCAGTTCAGAATGATGTCAGCACACACCCTCTTTAGCACCTCTCACCTCAAGTCAAGAGTGGCCTTTCCCATCCAGATGGCCTGGTTAAGTTGTATTGACTGCATCTCACGCCTTTCCCTTTGTTCTCTTATTAGTTATTAATGAGAACATATCCACCTTTTTGTTAATGAAATTTATGTCCAAATTACCACATACAGTTCTGAGGCTTCTGTTTGCTTGTCTTTTGAGCACTAATTAAAGGAGAAACTCAATAGTGGGCTACAGTCCAAGAGCGGAGGAGTGTTGGCTCTGCCTGGGAGTTGCTCAGCATCACTGGTGCAGTCACACAGGATGTCAGTGTCTTCTGTAATGTCAGGATCAGATGACCGCTGCCACTTGCAGCTGTGAAGTCCTGCTGGCATTCTTTGCTATGCTAGTGGCCAGCGAGCACACACTCCTGGGGTAGCCCATGCTTATTTAGGACCTAGTAAGGCCTACATCTCTGTGGTCGATGTGGTTGAAACGTTTGTTCTTCTGGTGTAATATATTCTGTCTTTTGTTGATAACTGACCTTGGGACTAGAATAAGTAATTACAAATAGAAACAAGAAATTGGGTGTGTGTCTGCACCTGTCTGTCCCAGCTATCACCTGTCTGTCTCCTCTGCATACCTCCCTACTGCTCTCTTGTGCAAACATTCCTTAACTTTGTCATCATAAAATAGTTGAATCCTTAAGACTTAGACATATTTGGGAACCAGTTGCGCACAGGAATGCAGGGATGGTTAGATTAGAGAAAGAAAATGACTAATGTGTTCTTTACTGTTCTTGAACTTGGAGTCACAACTGCTGAGATCGTGTCTTAATCTACTGAAACATTTCACACCACCATGAAGAGGGGGAGGATTCATCTCATGGCTAAGAAAGTTTGCTTGGCAAGGCCCCTCGGCTTTGTTTGCCCAGCTTTCCCAGTCAGAGGCACTGTTGATGCAGATTAGTGAGGGAAAGAGATTCTCAAGTCTGTGTCTTAGTGAGAAAGAAGGATATGGAAGAGTTTTCAGCTGTGTTGGTGATGAGCTATCAGCAATCACTTAGTCTCATAGAAGGATTCAAGATAAATGTCACACACACCTCACTTCACATGAACAGCCAGAGGAGAACCTAGTAGTCTTTGTAGTGTACATCAGACTTACTTGATTAGGTTGGTGGCTCAGAAATACTGCGGTGATGGCAGAAGCAGCCATAGGATTGCTGCTTTGAACATTTGTGATGCTGGCTACAGATGCAGTACCTTATTCTTCAACAATTATTTAAACAGAGTTCACAGAAGCTAAGCATCAGTTGACAGTGAAGCAACAGTCTTGGCCCACCACAAGTTACATAAATGTAGGATACTTGAAGTTAATGATATGCCCAAGAGAATAAGGTGTAGAGTGTGTTAGAGTTCTGAGTGAGCCACAAATGGCACCTTCTGGGTACCCAGGGAGGCTGAGCCAACATTGCTTTCTGTTCTGATGAATGCCCCACAATATGCAGTCTTTTCCTGCCCCCCCCCTTCCTTTAACTAAGAGGATCTGCGTTTTGTTTGTTTTCCTGTTTACTTGTAAAAACCTACAAAGAATCAGTGGAAATTTATTTTTTCAATTCTCACTTTTTCAACTTCAAATTCTGTTTATTACCAGAGGTAATTTTTTGCTTGGAACAGAAATCTTAAAGTGAAATCCTAAGGGGTGTGTGTATGTGTGTGTGAGAGAGAGAAGGGGGGGGCGGGGGAGGAAGGGAGAAAGGAGGAGACAGAGAGAGAGATGGAGATGGGAAATTAGTTGAAATTGCAACAAGACTAGAAAATGAAGACAAACACTTGATTCATGTTTTCACATTGGCCCTTATTACAGTCCATCACAGAATTAAGAAAGCACAGCAGAAATCCAGTGATTAACAGCTACGTTAATTGCTGTAACAGGGGAAATGAACTTACTAAGCCTAAGACTGCAGTGTACTTTATTTGAAGTTTAAAAAAAAATTCCCATTGTGCAGATTGTCCTAAGAACTGAAAAATGCTCTGCTACACAGCTCACTTTGACAGTGTATCCATGATAAATTTGGTTTAACTTTCAGTTTTAAAAGAGGTCTTAGTTTCTTTAAAGCATGTTTAAAGGTTAGTATAGCTAAAAAAAAAAAAAAAAAAAAAAAAAAGTAATATGAAAAAGCATGTGATTGGATGTTTTAAAAAGTGTATGTATACTTAAAAACAAAGGCAGACTCTGGGAAACACAACTGTAGGTTTGGACAGGTTTCTGCTTTTCAGCAGTTGAGCTGTAGTTAATGTTACAGATGGTGCTTTGGGTATAGCTCAAACAATAATTGATGGTTTCTGTTTCCCTCCTCTCCTACTTCAGAAAATTCTAATACCTTTTCCCTAAGGCAGACTATCATTGAGCTTCTAATCACTGTCTATAAAAACAAACAAACAAATAGAATTCCTCCTTATCTTCTGAACACAGAACCCTATATCCCAAACATCCTCACAGAGCCCTGGCAGCTGGCCCTTCCTTTCCTGCTGAGAGACTTCCCAGGGATTGAGATGATGGTTTGGAGGAATTATACTACTTAGTACTAACTTGCAGTTTATTTAGCTTATCTTCAGACCAGACCACATGTAATTTATTTTTAGGATAGAAAAAATAGCCTTTTACTTTTCCAAATAAAATTAAGACAAAACGAAAAACCTCATAGGCAGCAAAAATGGAAGGTGTGTTATATACTTTCAAAACTCATCTACAAGAACTACTAAAACCATTTCTCAATTTTTGATCACATTGAAAATACTGTTTCAGTCTTAAGTTTTATATTTAACTCTCCCTCTCACTGACAAATATAAATAAAATACACATTTGTACCTCAAAATGGTTGTGGTTCGTTTCTGTTAAACATCAGAATGATACAGTAGCCTTGATGGTCTTTCCAGTGCCAATGGTATGAAAGCATTTCCAGCCTTTCAGCTTAAGTCAATAGCAATGGTAGCCCATGGATTCTGAGCTCCTAATTGTGTAAACTTGGAAAATAGAGGTTACTTAAAAGGGGATATAATTCTTTTGGTTCCTAAAGTTTTGTTCCACACTGTATGTTCGGATCAGGTAAAAGCACAGAAGTCGTTTCCCATCTCTTCTTCTAGTGTGCTAAACTTGACATTTAAAAAATTCCTCTGCTGATCGTTATTTTGAAAGGTAAAGTAAAATATATAGCTTTTCAGTGTCTGCCAAATGTTCTTTTCTAACTGAAGCCTTTATAATAGCAGTGGCCTTTTCAGGTTTAGGTGTAATTATTTATGGTTAAAAATGCCAGTGATTAAGAGTATTTTGTAGATGCTACCTTCAAATTCAGTTTTTAAAATATATTATCTATAATGTTAATCTAGAGGCGATCGCTTCATCTTTTAAATGAGGATTGTCCTTTACAAAGTAGAGCTGAAGTAGAAAGAACTAGAAACGAACAACTTCCTGGTACGGGTTGACATGCATTTGAGCCAGAATAGTAAAAGTTTTTTGTATCATCAAAAAGTTATTTTAAAGGTTAGTTTCCTACTAATTCCAACCGTATTTCCGCTGTTTTTAAGAATGCTTTTATATTAAGATTACTAACGAAAAAGCTGACACTAACAAATCCAATCCCAAGTGGCAGGATTTCGCACTCTGCTCTTGGAAGAGCTTAAAGAGTTTAAGTCCTGAGGAGATAAGAAAGTGAAGTCCACAGCCCTTCAGATTTCTCAGTACCGGTAGCCTCTCGGGAAGCCTTGGAATCCGTACCCGCCACCTCCCATTTAAATTTAAATCGCGCCTTCTCCCCACCGCCCGCAAGAACTTTGAAGTTCTTGAATTGGGAAAGGGCTTGAAGCTGGCGGTCACTGAGTGCGCTCCGCGAACCTGCCCGCCGCTCTAAGCTGAGCCGGTGCGGGGCGCGACCCACACACTTGCCGCTGACGGGGCGGTGACCGTGCGGGAGCCAGAGCGGCGGCTCTCTCTCTCTCTCGGGCTTACCTGAGCTGCGGGCGCCGGGCTGGGCCGGGCCGGGCCGGGCTGCGAGCCGGGCCGCGGTTGCGCTGCGAGCGGCTGTGCGCGCTCCGGGAGCCTCCCGAACAATGCGAGCGGGACGCCGGGCGCGCCGGCCTAGGGGCGTTACGTCACCGCTCAGCCTTATAAGGAGCGCCGCATGTGCGGCCGGGCGGCGGGGCAGTGACAGCCCCGACCCTCGCAGCTCCGTAGACGCGGGCAGTGTGTGCAGCGTGGGTCCCCGGCTCCCGGCGCGGTACCGCGACCCACCCGCGCCCTCCTACCAAGCTGCCCAAGATCTTGGAGGGTCAAGGTTGACCCTCCTTCTGCCTCTCACAACTTCAGATGCTGCTTTAACTTCTTAAATTGCACATCCTGATTCTTGAGTAAACTTTTAAAATACATTTTGTTACATTTCTTTTGGGTTTCTGGGGGAGGCAAGAGAGAAAAAGAAGGAATTTGGGACATGTAGACTTCAAACCTCTTTTCTCTTTGTAGAGAGTAGGGGTCCTCAGAGGATAGTATTTTATTTCCTGATGATGTAACTACCAAACAATTCTACAAGTGATGATGGGAAGGCCAGATGAAATCTTATTTTTCTGTGTTTTTACTGAAAGGACCTCCTCTTTTCCCGTTTCTCCGTGCCTGGGTTTTAATGAAAGCAGTTACAACTCAGCTATTTTGGCAGGGAAAATGTTTTTAAAGAAGTTGAATGTTTTGTGTGTACTTGCAGGACAATGTATAAAAATAGAACTTCAGAACCAACTTTAATCTGCTGTTCTCCTACTAACCAAATAAGACAAAAGCTCAAAGACACAAGAAAGAGAACATTGGCCAAATATGATTGAATTAGATCTGTTATCCTCTAATGTGGGACAGATTTCCTACTATAGAAATCTTCCTTGTAAATGAGTGCTGACCCCCTAGTTACCTTGAACGTGAGTAAGAGAAGTAACCTCCAGAGCCATATCCCAAATCTGTGCATCTGCTAAGTAAATTAGAGATGTGCCAGCCTCATTTGCAGGCTTCAGATGAGCAGTTTTAGTAGCTTGAATCTATTTAAAACCTCCTTTTAAATCACAGTGAAATAGGATTGCTTCCTATTATGATGTACATGTCTATGGCGTTATTGTTCCCATATGTTTGCCAAGCAGGAATAGTGAAAATGGTCTGCTTGTTTCTTTGGTGGGGGGTGTGAGAGAGGATGGTTGTAGAATTATCTATCCAGGGAAGTGATGTGGGGGAGCAAGGGCCCCAAAGTAAGCATGTATCCTCTGCTTTACTGGGGCTCACTGGAAAAGTGAATCTCCTGAGACAGCCAAGCTGCCTTTCATACAGCTGTTTAAAGACAAGGGAACACACACACCCTTCATCTGAATTTAAAATTCATACTTCATATTTGCTTTTCAGGATTGTGTCTATATTAGATGTTGGTTTGCTAGCTTTACTACAATTCCATTTGAGAAGCACATTGTGATCTTTTTCATTTCTGTATGCGCCTCTACTTACTAAATGTACCCATTGAGACGATTATGCCTTTTCTATTTCTAATGAGATAAGTGACGGATGAAAGCTGCATGAAACATGAACTCACAGCATAAAGTGCTTTTATCTAAGGTTGAGCAGTTGCTAGCTTGCTGTGCTTTTTTTCTGTTGGTGAAAATTTCCTGACACTTTACACTGTCCCCTATTTTCCTTCTCTTGGTTTTGCACTCATACTTTCCATTTACTCTCATTCATTGACTTCCTATATCCTCTGTGAAATTATTTCCTCTTTCTCTGTAGTTCTATTTTGAACACAGAGAACTGGACACATGCAAGACTTGTCTACAGTTCCTGAAGCAAGTTTCTGAAGCCTTACTTGGTGCCCTGTTGCTCCCTGAGGCGCTGGTCTCGGGCCACTGTGGTTCAGCTTTCCAACTAAGGTCGTGGTATGTAAGCAGCATCTTCAGTAACTAACAGAAACCTTCCCTTTTTTGAGCTTTTACATCGTGCCAGTGGCCGTCCTTTGAGTTTTACGTGCACACCATTGTTTAATCATTACAACACATTTTGAGATAGGATTTTCCATAGTTTTCAGATGAAGAAACACATTCCAACTGAAATCTCTTAACCAAGGCTACACGGTAATCACAGTTAGAAGCAGGGGTAAAGCTTTTTTTTTAAACGTAATCTTGGAGGTTGGTTCAGTGGTGTCTATCGTTGTCAAGGGACTACTGTGATATACATGAGTGTTTACTACTGTTTTACAGACTAGGTGATGAACCAGGAAAGCCAAGACTCACTCACTGTCTTTGTGAATTTCACACCAGAGCTACCCTAGTTGTGCATTAAATAACCCTATAGGAATTTTTACACTGGACACATCATGGAATTGGATATGTGACAGCTTTATAGGAGGTGGCAGCAACATGACATAAACACTAGTAAAATTTGAGCACGAGAGAGATTTTCTTATAGTTCGAAGTCAAGCACTGTGAAGTAGACACAGCAGCCTACCTATACTGTATCTGCAAACTCCAGCCAGCATTTGCTGTGCATCATTGGTTCTCAGAAGCTCATGAGTGGATTTTCATTGCTTTCCCTCTTCCTATGACATTTATTCTTGAATTGTAATTTTTGTTCCCTCCTAATACATACTCATTACAAAAGCAGTCTAGATAGGACTTCTGTACCAAAATAGGCTGAGGAAATCTCACTTTCTTGCCTAGTTCTGGTCAGTTACCATAAAGTAAGCATATTAGCAAATTAAGGTAAGACTTTTTTCTACAATTAGTAATCTGCACTCATAATCTAAATGAGCTGATCCTCCCCCCTCTGCCTGCCTAGGATTACAGACCTGTTCCCCTCTGGTGGCCTTGGGCAATTCTGGGGATCAAACCTAGCGCCTTCTGCATGCTAGGCAAGCACTCTGCCACCTGAAAAGAACTTCTGTGGTCACAGATAGTTTCCCTTGGTTTAATTTCATGTGGTTCAAGCTAATGGAGGTTCTTGTGATGATCACAGCAACCCATGTCATTAATCAAGCCAGTCATTATTAGCCATAAGTACAGCATCATCCTATTTAATGCAAGTGATGCATGCTGCTAAGCATGTCAAACCAAATCCTCTTTGTGGTCTGGCTTGGTTTTTAGGTAGCACTTCTCCTTGCCTCTGTGTCTTCTCTGTCATCCCAGTATGTGCTGGAGAAACAGGGTTAAACAGCTTTTGTCAAATGCCCATACCTTCAGTGATGATCTTCATTTAAGTGGGTAGTATTCTTGGCTACCTATGAGCCCTGTCCTAGCCTAGTGGGTGGTAGCCACACCTCTGAATGTGATGTGTTTCCTTTTTTGCCCCGATATAATACATGAAAAAACACTACCCTCTCTGAACCATAGTTTTGGTAACATTAAGTGGAAACAATCCCAAAGCCTTAAAAGATTTTTACTATAATATATTGATTTCTGCTATTTTATCATTGTCATTGTTAGTTAATCTTTTGCTATACCTAATTTATGAATTAAATTTTATCAGAGATATATGTACATAAGAAGAGTAACATTTATGCAAGGTTCAGCTTAACCCTGCTACCTCGGCTTCAGGCATATGCAGAACATCTTCGAACTGAAACCCAAAGATAAGAAAAGGTGTGTGTTAGGAACAAAGGCCGACAGTAAACTTCATATGTACCTGGTCCAGATTGGTAACCTGAACAGAGTAAGGACAGACTTGGATGGCTCAGGGAGGTAAAGCTCCATAGTCCTCCCATTGGTTTTGGTTAAATTTGGATTGGCAACAAAACCACCCTCAGTGCTAATATAGTTTCATGAAGCCCTCATGCAAAGCAGCTTTACCCCTGAGCACCAAGAAACTGCCACGGATCTCGGTTATGGTGCTGGTCCACACCTTCTTGCTCCCACACAAGAGCTGAGGGACTGAGCACTGTGCAAGCAACTGTAGACTCCCTTCACACTTCTTTCTGTTCCCTGAGTGATACCTGCCTGGTGGGATGATGTAGATACTCCCAAAACTACTCTTGTTTAGGGCAACAATTACTGTGCTCCAAGAGTACCCTAGATATACATACATACATACATACATACATACATACATACATACATACATACACACACACATACATACATACATACACACATACATACATACATACATACATACATACATAGACACACACACACACGTTTGTGTGTGTGTACCTTCTCTTAATGTACAGCCTATAGTTTTGGGCATCTGTAGTCCTTGAAGTTTCCAGAAGCCCTTTGATTATTTCTTTTCCTTCCTTCCTTCCTTCCTTCCTTCCTTCCTTCCTTCCTTCCTTCCTTCCTTCCTTCTTTTCTGCTCCCTCTCATGCCTGCAGACAGTAGACCAGGGTGGCGTCGAACTCAGAGATGTTCCTATCTCTGCTTCCATAGTGCTGGCATTAAAGGTGTACACCATCACTGCGTGGCAACCTTTGATTATTTCTACACATGCTTCAGCTGACAAAGGTTGTCTAAAACAGCAGCCTACACCCCAGAGAGCTGATGACACCAAGTGCAGCAACAGTGAGGCTGTGGGAGAAGTACTTTATTAGTGAATGGTGGTTTTTTGGGGGGCAAGAACTAATTTTTAATAGTTCTTTTTTTTTTTTGCTTTTATTTTAGGATTAATAGGTATCTTCATAATTTGAAAAACAAAACCAAACAACAAAAAAAGAAAGTTGACACATAATTCTGCCAGATGAATATATTGTTTAACAATTAAATGTTTTCATACTGTAGTGGGGGTGTAAATTAATACATTTTAATTATGTTTGTCACAAACCCAGCTGCTTCCTGCTATCCCCTAACATTGCATGGCGTCTACACTGAATGGAGTAAGGATTTGGTGTGGAACAGAAGTCTTCTGTTCTTTTTCCCCATGTCATGCTGTGACATAGATGTGGTATTCTTATGAGCAAGCAGGCCAAGTAGGTGAGCAGAGTGGCTTGGAGAGAATGAAGAGGCATAACATGATGCCACCACTGCATGGGAAGTAGGAAAGCCTGCTATTTAGGTCCAGTCCATTTGCTTATTTATTCTGACAAACATTCTGTGTTTCCTTGGCAACTAATAATAGTTTAGAAAAGTTGTTGGACTCAACAAGTATTACTGTCGGAGTAAAAAACCCTCGAATCACAGAAATTAGAGACGGAAAAGACCTATTAGCCTTCTTGTCTCTTGCCAGTACAGACTGTCCTCAGTGTTTTATCTAGTCCATTTTTAAAAGAGCCTTTGTCAAATAGATTATACTCCGTGTCTCAAGGAATGTGTTTGTAAAGAAAGTAGTTTGACAGAGCTTTCCATATAGAAGCAGAACTTGTTATCAAGGAAAAATATTTGTGGAGAAAAAATAGCCCTTTTGTACCCAGTTTGTACTCAATAATTAAGCTCGAAAATAGGTAACTTTTCAAGAGTCAGAAAATACCACTATCAGCCAGGGGTAGGGGATGGGAGGTGGAGAGGGCAAAATCTCTATGAGTTCAAGGCTAACCAGGTTTTCAGAGTGAGTTCCAGAACAGCCAAAATTGCACACAGAAAAACTCTGTCTCAAAAAACAAAAACAAAAGAAAGACAGAAAAATACCAGTGTCACTTGGATCTCATTCATTTTTCTGTTGGGCCTTCTCTATACAATGAGGATGTATTTAAAGATATATTACATTGCAGGACAGTGGTGGTACACACTTTGAGTCCTAGCACTCAAGAAGCAGAAACAAATTGATCTCTGGCCCTGAAGGATGCATTTTAACTTCATTCTAAATATATTAAGTATCTAAGTATATTAGATTTATGTCTTTTATGTGTTAAGAGTTTGCATGTATGTGTACCATGTGTGTGCTTGGTGCCCATGATGGTCAGAAGAGGACATGAAGAGTTATGAATGGTTGTAAAATACCACATGGTGCTGGAAATTGAGCCCAGGTCCTCTTCAGGATCAAGTGCTGATAAGTGATCTATCCAGCCTCAAGTCAACATATTTAAAAATAAGATTCAATAGTTGTCATAAGACAAGTCTGCCTCCAAATAGGAAGCTGATTATGGTTTCATTTAACAAGGTTACAATATTGGTGCTTGCAAAGTCCAATAGGCAGACAGATGTAGTGGTGGGAAAAGGATTGAGAGTCCAAGGCCAGGTCGGGCTAACATAGGAACAACCTATGTCCAAACAACTTAAAGCACAGGCAAACAAAACAGGTGAGTATCCTGTTTGTCTGGGGGCTGTCTGCCTAGTGAGTGGGTATGTGCTTTCCAGGAGACTGTCAATATTCACCTTTGCAAGGTCTGCACTTCCTGTGCATCTTCATGAACTTCTTATAGTCATCAGTGACTTCCTCGTTAGTGGGACATTTGCAATTAGGAAAGGATCACTCTGGAACTATCATCTCTGTCCCCCCTCTGACAAAGGCCGCCAGGCTTTGGGTTCTTCTTTTCTTTATCTAGGATCTTGAATTCTATATTGTTTTGAATAAGAATGGCCATCATAGGCTCATATGAGTGGCACTATTTGAAAAGGATTAGGAGGTGTGGCCTTGTTGGAGGAAGTGTGTTACTGGGAGTTGGCTTTAAGGTTTCAAAACCCCTGATTCTTTTATAGATGGTTTTAACCTTACAGTTCATTTTGTCTTCTATCAATGTAGGCATATAAACAACTTTCTTTTGTAGTTGCTCACTTCATCCTGTTTTCTGACTCTTTACTTTTAGCTTTACTCCATTGTGTTCTGGTAAATCTTATATAGACAGCACATGGTTAGGAGTTATTGTTGATAGAATTGTTTTACTCCAGTTTGCAATCTTTGTCTCTTAGCAATGGCATTTATGGTAGTTGGTGTGTGTGTGTGTATGTGTACACACCTGTGTGTGTGCCATATGTACATTTGTCACTTGTATGTGGCTGCCCTAAGAACCTGAAAAGGATGCTAGATCCTTGGAGCTGGAGATACAGGAAGTTATAAACTGCTGTGGTGCTGGGAATTCAACTCAGGTCCTCTGGAAGAACAGCCAGAGTTTGTTTAGTTTCATTTGTGTGTGTGTGTGTGTGTGTGTGTGTGTGTGTGTGTGTGTGTTCTGAGACAAGGTATCACTGTATATCCTTGGGTGGCCTGGAACTTGCTCTGTAGACCAAGCGGGCCTTTGACTCACAGATGTCTGCCTGCCTTTGCTCCTCACTCCCAGCTGAAGAACAGAGCCCTCTCCTCAGCCCCTATCTGTTCTCTTTTTAATATTTATTGCTGCTTTGTTGTTAGTGTCTGATTTCTTGGCTTTTTTCTGATCTGCAGTTTTGTTGGTTTTCCTTCCTAAGTGCTTTGGAAGCTTCATATGTATCTCTGTTTTGTTGGGGATTATTTACTCTGTCAATTTTTCTTCACATCTCAAATCCTAATATCTTAAGATGCCTAGTGTTTTAATCCTCTTCCTTTTTTTTAAACTATAATGACACACTTGTAATTTGTTGTCACATACCCTAGTTGTTCTTCGTTCCACAGGACATCACTGTCATGGTCCTACTGGATGCCGGCTTAGATGTTTTTAATTCCACGGGGCATCATTGTCTGTTATAGTTTTAGGGATGGTGGTTGGATGCTCCAATATACTTACAATTGCTTGTTTATCATCCTTATAGTTCAATTTTTCATCTGGGATCAATTTCCATCAATACAAATGTATTCCTTTGAAGTTTTTAAAGTGGACGTCTGTTCATTCGTGCATTCTCTTTTTATTTATTTGAACTTCTTTCACCTCTACTCTTAAGATTTTTCTGTGTATAGGCTTCTTGGATGACACTGCTTTCTGTTAGTTGATAGACAATATTATCACACTTCTGGCTTACCATGTTATCTGTTGACTAGTCATCAATCTAATTGTCATTCCTTTATTTCTTTAGTTGTTTTTATCATCTGACTTTTATCTTATATTCTAGTTTCAGTGTGGTGTGCTTAAGTATAGATATATTTTATTCGTCCTAATTTTCATTGAGATTTCACTGATTCTGTAGATTGGTGTCTTCAGTTCTAGAAAATTCTTAGCCAATATTACCTATTTAGATATGGCTTCTGATCAGTGCTCACTCGTTTCGGCTTAAAAACTCACTTAGGTTAGACAGCTGTTAAGCTTTATTCTTCTGTCTTCACACACCTTTACTCTTCTGTCAGCTTCCCCAGCTGTTCGCCTTTTAAGATTACACCCTGCTTAGGTCCTTCGAGTGAGACTGGTTGTGTCCCGGGTGATATGGCTGTAGACTGCAAGTCCTTCAGATCTGTCCTGTTCACTAGTCTATTGCTTGGTTGACATAATATACTTCATTTCCGAAGGTTTCTCTCTTTCACTCCTAGTACGACTACTTTTGGGAAGTGTCTTGTCTAGGCAGATGCTGTCAACTCCTTTGCTGTTGTTTAAAGAGATGAAACATGGTTCACATCTGTCCGATAGTTTGAGTCTGAGGACTTTGTAAATCTATTCCTACTTTGGGTTTCAGTCATTGTATGCCATTTTCAAGCATGTTTCTGTGTTTCTGTTTTTTATATGAGCTCATATATGGAGAACTCTTCGAACCTTGTGTTGAAAGGAGCATCTACCAGAGAGGATTTCCATTTGTTTGTACCAGGGGATATTTTCAGCCCCCAAAGCTCTGTACAACGTCAACACATGCTATTGTTGTTCTGTTTGTTTTTGTTTTGTCTGTTTTCTGGTTTTAGGTTTGGACCACCCACATAAATATTGAGTCTGGCTGCAGTTCTCAAGTGGGCCACATTGCTTCACTGGGATTCCTCCTCCCTCTCTCAGTGCCAGGGTGCGAGGAAAGCAGTTGTCCTTTCAGTCCCCGGCAGTTGGTCCTGCTTCTAAATTAGCCTGATTTGACATTTGAGCTCTTTGTGATCACTGTCTTGTGTGGGGGATTAGGAGGACTGTGGGACTATCACACTTGTCCCATGCTACCTGTCACACCATGAGGTCCAAAATTTAAGTTTCTACAGTTTAAAAATATTCTCCAAGAAAAAGCCATATTTGCTGTTTTGTTTACCTTGCTAGGTTGTCATGCCATACTTTGGCCACCCTTAGTAATTTGCCATCACATTAATGTATTTTAAATACTTGTTTTTAAATATATTAAGGTGTGTGTTTGTATGTGTGTCTGTGTGTCTTTGTGTGTGCCTGAGGAGAGCAGTCTATGTCACTGTCAACAGTTGAATATTAGACTCATACAACCCAGTACTGAAAAATCAGCCTGAAAACCATATAAGAAATATCCAAAAGATTGGTATGCTAGAATCTTTATAGAGAGAGCTGGACTTTAGAATACTGTCTCAAGGGTGTGCATCTCAGCATTGCCATTCAGTTTATATAAAATAGACAATTGGTGGGGGTTTTTCCTAGCTGCCAAATCACACAGTATTTTCTCAGATATAGCCCATTGAGTAGAATAACATTTGTGTTTTATTTTAGTCTTTAACATAGAACGATGGTTGTGAGAGGTTGGGAAGCTTCTTCTGGGCTTTGTAAGGAGCCATCATGGGTAGTAGGTGTTGAAGTCTCATCCTGTGCACTCCAGGGGGAAGCTTCTCATGTAGCTGATGCTTTCTGGGGGAAACCAATTTGAACTGGGCAGCTTTTCACAGAGTCCTAAATTACTAGACAAGTATCTGATTTTGTGTAAAGGATTGTGTAATGCAAGATGGCTTCCTGTCTCTGGAGAGTAGAGGCGTGGGCAACTTGAACTTATTTTCCTCTACTGAATACTATCCTAAAAATAGTTTACTGGATTCTTCAAGTGGTCCAGAGTGTAAGTGTCCAAACAAATGGTAGTGGCAAGTGTTCCTCAAGCCACAGTTACCAGATTGAGTGGACTCTCATTAGCTCAGACAATGGTGAAAGGTATCACAATCTCCCATGCTCCAGTCTTGGCATGCTGCCTTTGTTTCTCTAGGTCTTATGGCTCTGGCCTACCCCCTTGATGGTTTCATTGTCTCACTGTTGGCAAAAGTACTTCTGTAATTCCTAACATCTCACCTGAATAAAGTATCTATTTTTTGTTATCTCCTTAGGAGTCAGGAAGCTGCTACCTTCCTCTCATATTATCTAGAGTGGCCAGAAGACAGGAGAGTGACATGGCTGACCTGTAGGCCAGTTACCTTTTATCTCCAGCCTGGCTGCATACATGACCATATTTGTGGGAGTGCTGTGGGCCTAGAGTCATTCTAACTTTACTGCTGTGTAAGCTCTGAGTGCTACATTGCTCTGTCACTTTGTCTGTAAAGTGTAGAGACCCTATTGATGATGACCACAAAACTAAATTAGAGACGGTGAGAGTGTGATCACCTTGAGGGGCGGCAGGGCCTTCCTCAGGTGAAGCGGCAGGGTGCTTTACTTCTTTCCCCTGAGGTGTCCTGAGCCTGTTGGGACACTCCCCTTTGTAGTTAATTTATGTGTATAATATCCCTAGTGGTAAATTTAGCATCTGGATATTTTTTTAACCATAAACTAAGGAATATTGTTCACTTTCTATGGAAATTAGAGTCCTCTTCAGATCTGAGACTAACTAAATTTTACCTCTTTAAAGTATGAAGATTTTATAAATTTTTTTCTGTCATAGTAGATCCTGAATAATTATGTTGTTTGTTTGATGAAAGCAGATAGCTAATTCTTTCATTGTGCTTGTGCAGAGTTCATTGCCTTCATGAAAGCCTCTCCAGTTGCTTTAATCTCCACAACCACTTCTTGTCTATAATTGATTCTTTTCATATAGAAGTCAAATTCTGTGGTGATTGAGGATGATTTCTGTTTGATAGAATCCTCTTTATAAAATACACACATTTAAAAATTAAATTAAATTTTACTGCTCACCAAAACAATTCAAAGGTGGGAACAAATCCACTCCCTCTTTTGCTGACTTCACAGATGCTTCTACTAATTGCTCTGTGTTTTCCTCTCCTTGAAGCTGGCAGACCAGACACTAGGCATTCTTTCAAAGTGCATTCTGTACAGCCTGATCTTAGGTGAGGAAAAGCCAGTTAACCAAGAGCCAGCATGTACCCATGCATCAGCAAACTAGTTCCTTCCATGCCTGCTGCACTATTCATCTACCATTCTGTTATAACGTACTACGTTTCACTGTCTGGTAGAAAGTAAGACAGATCCCTAATTTAAGAAATTTACAACAGGATGTCGGCTGGAAAGGTGTGGATATAAAGAAAATAGATTGGATCCAAACTAATTCAATTATGCACTGCATATAAATCACTTGATGTCTTTACCATGCAGTAGAAGTTCTGTATCTGAAAAAGTGCAAAAGCAGCTGGCAGTGTGGCCCACAGGGCATGCTATCTGTTGTGAGTGTGGGTGTGTGCTCATTCTGCTGTCAGAGCTGCACAGAAGAGCTGCTGGCCCCGTTAATTCTGTGACCTGGTGTGTTGTTCCTTCCTTTCCACTTACGATTACTACTTCCTTTTATTTTTTCTTCTTATTATTTAGTGTTTTTTAAATGTCAGGGGTTTTCCCCACTTTCTTTTGCTCATGGAAGAAAAATATGGTAATACCGAACTGAGTGTCACTTCAGGTCCTAGAGCAGTTTGCCTTCTTATAACAGGGACAGAAGTAAATATTCTTAACAATGTAAGAAGTTCCCTGTTTTGCAAAAGGGCCATTTGAAAGGCTCACTTGTAAGATAGTTCCCTCTGAAAGCAGCATTGTTAAAAGACTGGAGTTGGTTCTCACTCTAGCAGAAGAATACAAACCCACATTAAAACTGAGACCCTACATTTTCGTAACTGATGGTATGGTGATGTTGTAACATAGTAATAGCATAATTCAAGAGATTTATACATACTGTGACTATTACAGCATGCACTGGAGGGCAATGTGCTTGCAAATGTATAGGCTTTAGGCTATATTTTGGGTTAGTTAGCTTTTTGTGAACCAGCTGAGAGCCCGCATGCTACATAAAATATGATATTTATTAGCAAATGTGTTCCAGGTTCGCCCTTTGGATTCCAGGTGAATACCTCCCTGTCATTTCCATGGCAGCCGCAGGCCAGCCAGGCCTGCAGAAAATTAAGTAGCTCTGGAAATGATCTTGCTCATCAGATGTCATCTTTTTGAGTGGAGGGTGAGTGGGCTTTTTATATAGAAGGACCATTCACAAGTCAGGTGTTCGTAACTTAGAGAGTGTGTGAGTAAATATTTTACATAGCCAGTACTATGAAACTTAACTGTGCCTTTGTATTTGCTGTCCCAGCAAGAGCACTAAATCATGTTCTTTTCAACAACTTGTGGTCCCCAGTGTTCATCCTGGAAAAGCTGCCATCCCCCTCTTTTAAGGGATGATACAGGCTCAGCGGGTTATCACTTAGCAGGGCTTGTTTGTTTGTTTGTTTGTTTGTTACCATATCCCTTTTCATTTAAGTGGTAGTGTCTGTGGACTGTTCAAGTGTCAAGGCACTGTATTTGACTTAATTCTCATGAACAAAGCCTAATGTTTTGGTTGACAGTCTTTTTTACCAGGACAAATTTCTGGTAGTTTCTGCTGCTTATCATTTAAGGTGAGTTTGGTTTGTTTGTTTACTTGCTTGTTTTGTAGAATAGCATAGCAATGCCAGTGTTTCTTGTCACATACTTATTTCAGTAAACCAAAATAGAACAATTAATGGAGACTGAAATGAGCCTTTATTTCTTACTACTATAGATGCTGTGCTAGCCTTCCATGTTGTATCTCCTCAGCTCCCTTCCTCTTTGGTGGAAAAGCCCTTCTTCCTCTTATCTAATCTCTGTCATATTTTCTTTCCCTGCAGCCTGGCCCATGGAGCAGGTGCCTCATTAAGGCTGTGAATTAACGTTGGGTAAACTCTAGAGCGATGACGAGAAAAGAAAGCTATGTTAGGCTGATGGACGTTGGATAAAGGTGCACTTCACCTCTGTTTGCTCAAGCTCCGAGGGTTAGATATGCTCCTTTTGTAGAAGACGCTGCTTTGTGGCAGGAGGAGCCATTTGCTTTTTCAGGGAATTGCGTTGGTTCCATATTCTAAAGCATGAGTCATGGATGTTTTTCTGATTACACATCCCTCCTAGCATATGAGGAATAAACTAGAGAAAAGGAAGTTAAGAGAAAACAGAAGTGTGAATAACTGTTAATGGTGCTGTCTCTGGCTCCGTTCCGTCTGCCATTTCATCATACATAAAGAGCAGGTCAGAGATTCCTTTCCTGGCAAATAAGTGGCAACATATGTTTGAAACAGCAAATGGAAACTATAGAGGAAAGATGGCAGGCATATGGCAACAGGAAGGCCAGGGAAAATTTGTTGCCCCAATGTTAGCTACCTAATGGCTATGCTTTTCTCAGGGGTTCTGTTTTACTTTTGAAAGCCTGAATGCCCCATTCCTACAGCAGTTCTCTGTGTGAAATGTGTTCGTTCTAGTTGGGGTGGAGGTTGCTTACTTGTCTCTTCATGAATTGCAGTCACCTTAATCCTTAAGTGTCACACCGAGTCCTTGAGTAAGAAGTTCCCAAAGGATAGACCCCTGTTAGGAGTGCTTTATGTGTAGTCACAAATTCCAGAAGTTAGCACTAAGTTCTGGCCAGCCCACTCTCAACTACGTGTGGCCCACAAGCTAAGCTGTATGTATTTATGTATGTATGTATGTATGTATGTATGTATGTATGTATGTATGTCAGTAAATATATAATTATGTAAGGCTATATATAATTATATGTGAATAAATATATATTTATATAAATGTCTATACAGTTTTAGATAGAATAAAATTGAGAAATTATTTAATGATCTGTGATACTGGAAGGTAGTAGTGGATTTGCAGTTCATTAATAATGGACGCCTTTTGCCTGTGAACCAGGAACTGAAACTGAGAAACATTGGTTACTGGTCAGAAAAGTGGGATCCTGGCCCTGGGTGGAGACATGACATTCTAAGTCATCTAAAAGCACACACTATACTGTCCAGCCTGAGGCATCCTGGAAGGAACAAGGAGGTACTGTTGTCCTCTGTCTTACACTCAAATACAGATGCTTTTATGCACATGACTAGAGAACCTCTCTCAGGAAAGCTGTGTGTTCTAGAGACTTTAGAGAAACAGTACTGAGCCTGCGAAGATCTGTTGGCCAGCATAGCGATCTCTTGAGTCACTGTCCACTCTCACCCCATGAGGGTTTCATATTTCTCTCTGATAACCTTGTCTGTCTTCCTAACTACGTGCTCTATGTCGCATTTGAATTCTTCCTGCAGCTACCACAAGAAAAGGGAATGGGGAAGTCAGAGCAAACTCCTGCTAACAATGCTTTATTAAAGTAGTGAAAACAGAGCAAATACCAAAAAACAAAACAAAACAAAACAAAACAGTCCTCAAAATGACTATAGAAGAGAGAAATGACCCACAAATTACTATATTCAGGGAGGCTCTATTCAAATAGTGTTTCAAAAGACTATTTATGGTTTAATGATTGTCGTCACACCTAAACCTTTGCTATGCAGAGTTCCAGTACCTCTGCAAGGTATCTAAGAACACAGGTTTCACAAAATATTGTACCCTCCACCTCACCCCAACATACACAAAAGGAAGCTGAGGCCCATTTCCAGTCATCTGTCAGACATGACAAATAGAAAATGTTTTAAAATGTGATTGTAATTTATAGAGAAAAGTGCTAGAAAGATACATGATGATTTGCTTCTAAAAGTAAGTTTCTTTTTCCTTTTTAAAAAAATTTTGTGCAGAAAGGACTGTGGTAAAGACCATTTATGAATGTTCTGTCTCTTAAGATCTAGTGACATTTAATTTTAGTTTTAGTAAAACTTAACTGCTTTATTTAAAACTTGCCAGTTGTAGGGAAAATTCACTAGGTATTATTGTTGATTAGGGTCTTTTCAAAGACAATGCTATTAGCACTATTGAAGGACTTACTCAGACTAATACTGTATAAACTCAATAGGCATATAACTAACTGTGATTTATGTCAGTGCTGGGGAACCCCAACTCTGCCTGCTGTCTTTCCTCCCCTCTGTTATGGTTATTAGTGTAAACGGTGTGTTTTACTGTCATGCCTTAAAAATAAATATGTGTAGTTACAAATTTATGAAAGGCCTCACTAATTTCTGTAGCTAGGCCACTGCCAAATTTTTTGGGCCCACAAGCTAAGACTAGTTTTTAAGTTTGCAGATATTTAAAAAAAAAAAAAAAAAAAGTTTTACCCCATCATACATGACCATTATATAAAAAGCAAATTTCAAGGTCAAAATTGCAAAGAATAGAGCCACACTCCTTTATTTACTTGTCACTTGGCCCCTTCCCTCCTGCTACAACAGAGCTGACAGCTGCACTAAAAGCCATCTGGCTCATAGAGCCTGAGCTATTTCCTACCTGCTCCTTACAGAAAAGTTTGCCGAGCTGTTCTATGATTCAGGTAATGACTGTGTACAATGAATAGCATACCTATAATACATGGCCATAAATAAATATAGTTCAAAACAAAACAATAAACAACCTAAAGTTTAGACTTAGGTATTTCAGAGAATTTATGTTCATTTACCTGACATCAGAATTTGAATTTTCTGTTCTTTTTTAAAGAACTTGAGTAGTCTGTATTTTCTAAAGGCTAATATTATTGCCAAGACAATAGAATAATAAACAAACAGGATATTTTATTTTATTATTTATTTTGGGGGAATACGGAGGTAGCAATGTAGTTTAGGAAAATTTTGTACACTAAAAGCTGAAAACCAAACTTGTTGCAGACATTCAGGAAGCAGTGAGATTCTGCACTGGGTTCTTCAGTTTCTTCTTTCTGTGTCATAGCCCTTTCCTACCTCCCTCAAAGTGGCTTCTAGGATTTCAGAGATCTCTGTTTTGAGCCCTCACTGGAGAGGACATTCTATAATGTGTAAAAGTTGAGCAAATACTCATGAATGTCTAGTACTCTTGCTTAAATAGTTGTTTGTGCTTCTAATCACTATGACTAATTAAAAACAGATTGTATTTGTTTTTGTTTTAATGTGACTTAGATGGTCCTATAAGAATATCCAGAAAGGACTGGAAAGATGGCTCAGTTGGCATAGTGCTTGCCAAATGCAAGCATGAGGACCTGAGTTTGAGTCTCTGAGCAAGGTAGCATGTGTCTAATCCCAGCACTGGTGAGAAGGAAGACAGGCAGAGCCCTGGAGCTCGTGGAGCTTTGGCTTCAGTGAAGGACCTATGTTATAAAATAAGATGGACAGTGATTGAAGTAGATACTTAACTTCTGACCTACACATGCATTTACACACCAAGAGAAATATCCTCAGAAAGTGAAGTTAAAAGACACTGTTCTTGAGACGTTGGTCTCAAGAGCTCATAGAAATTTATGTGCAATTTGAACTATTTTTTTCTAGATAACTAGTAATACTAGTGCAAGTCACATTGCTACTGCAATTTCATGTCAACCAAGAAAGCCTGAATATACGTACTAAAAAAAGGTATGCACTCCTTTTTTCACAACAGCTATAGTGAATATGCTTTTGATTATATTTGATAGGGGTTTTTATGTGTTCATTTCTTTAGAGGCTGAAACTGAAAAGTCATTTCTTTTCATCTAAAAATATCTTTTAAAAGAAAATAATGTCTGATATTTGTTAATCTCTATTTACATCACTTATTTTAAACAGAACATTTGGTTATAGTTTGAAAAGCTCATTTTTTATTTCCTTTATCACATGATTATATTTTAAGGGCATTTTGGTCATTTTGTAACACATACTTTAACCTTAATAAGCATTATTAATGCACTAGACTTAAAAGTAAAAATTACATATTTTAAAATCATTGGAAATACTCCCCCTAATTCTTTGAATTAAGTTGATTACACAATTTAAATGACCAAAAGCGATTTCATGTACAGATTTTGTGTTTGTGACTATTGCCATTCCCCTAATGCTTTCCTCACTTCTATTGTATGTTTCCACAAACTCTAAGGCAAAGTGTGAGGACTTACACATGAAATGTACTGTTTCTGAAACTGAAGGGCAGACATTTAGACTCCCACCTGCTCCTTGATTGTGACTTTACAGATTACATCCCACAACCCAAGTTAAATACTTAAGTCATGGACAGAGAAATCTTGAGTTATTTGCATCCAAGTTGTATAATCTCTTTGAATTTCCATTTTGCCATTTAATTTGAGGATACTGGGGTGTACTTTCCTTGCAGACTGTTGTATTAATTAAATGAGGCATATAGCATCTAGCTGCTTAACACCAGCTAGCTCTCATGAACCTCCTCATCAGACCTTGCTATACACTGGGATTCCCTGGAGAGCTCGCATTGATGACTGCATCTCCGGATTCTGACCTGGCTGCTCAATACAGGACTTCTGGTGACTTCAGTGTACAAAGCAGTTCCAGAACCACCGGTCCACAGGGAAGTAAACTTGCCCTTGGTTAGGTCCTCCAACATTCTTGAAGGTGTGAGGTATGCAGATAGGAGAGTCTAGACTCTGCAGTAGCTAGGAGTTCAAACTCAAGGCAGTCCGGTTTTTGTGTTGAAATTGTGAGCGCATGCAAGAATAATGAGTGGGAATGCTGGGTGGTACTGGGTTTGAGATTGGCCTCTGTATACTGTCTAGTAACATGTTGTAAAGAGTAAACACTCTGATGAGCTTTAACTTTGCTTTAGGGACTGGGTTTCAAAGGATTATTAAAACTTTCCCAGAAGGTGGTGTTGGGAAAACAGAATGGCTCCTAATTAGAGTAGAATAGTGTTTTCCTTTGGGGCTGCATTCTAACTGCTTTCTGAAAAGAGTAGCCCTGTTTTACTAAACTGTTTAGGGAAAATGGCATTTCTTTCCAATGTTTAGGTTCTCTTTCTCAGAAGATTAATGCCAAATCCTCAAAAATGTAGTGACAAGCAATGACTCATTCGAGCTCATGTCAAAACAATGTGCTTTTGTAATTTTCCTGTCCCTGGAGAAGCTATTAAACACTAACCTAAATGCCTCCGAGTGAAACTGATTGAGTGTTTTAAATTATGAACTTTTGCTTGGCTATCAGCCATATGTTCATAGGGAAATCTCCCTGTACATCAAGACCTATGATTTAAGCTGACAATTGTATGACAGTTTAGAAAGAGCAAATAGCAGCAGTGTGTTCTGAAGCTAACAAAGAAATCTGTTTCTTTGTTTACTTGTATCACTCTGCGTGACAGGATGCATCTATTGAGTTTTCTCTGAATTATCTTGTTGATGAATCTTGTTGATAGATTCCAGCCCGGATAAGAACAAGCTTCAGCACACACTTTAAAACACACACACACACACACACACACACACACACACACACACACACACA
>OU015745.1:108177259-108201295 GCA_907169655.1 Acomys percivali | reverse complement strand
CACACACACACACACACACACACACACACACACACACACACACACACCGTTTCCATATAAGTAACAACACATATGTTCACAGTAGAGCTCAGCACAGTGTTGCACAGGTATACAAAATATGTGTTATTGATAATAATGATAAAGGTAGCTTTTCCACTAATGTCCCGAGCACTGTCTGCTAGTACTATATAGGCCTGTAAGAGACTTTTGCCAGCTACAATTAATTTTTTAGGAACAAAATTCTTAAATGATTATGCTACCTTCACTAACCTAAGCAATCAGAGGGAGTGCGTACTTTTTTGATTTTTCAAAACAAGGGTTCTCTGTGTATTCCTGGTTGTCCTGGAACTCACTCTGTAGACAGGCTGGTCTCTAACTGGACCTCAGAGATCTGCCTGCCTCTGCCTCCCAAGTGCTGGGATTAAAGGTGTGAATCACAGTCTTTGTGCTTAGATTAGACATTTTAAAATATTTATCAGAATAAATGACTTGGTTTGTTTGTTTTGAGACAAGGTTTCTCTTTGTAGCCTTGGCTGTCCTGGGCTCACTTTGTAGACGGCTGGCCTTGAACTCACAGGAATCCACCTGCCTCTGCCTTCCTGAGTTCTGGGATTACAGGTGTGCACCACCGTGACTGGCTATAAATGACTCTTAATATCAGTTCCCAGGATATTTTTAGTACTGTGTAGCAGCATGCTGTTCAAATAGGACTTTAGGGCTTGGTCTCCTAAACACAGGACGGTAGGGGGAGGCAGGCTAAGGCTCCTCAGCAGTTTATACCATATTATGCAAGAAAAGATAGGAACTCCATAGATGGGTCTTGAATTGAATAGACTCAGATACTCACATACTCATTCTTTTGAAAGAGTCAGTTCAATGAGAGGTAGTGAAAATGAGATACACTTTAGCTAATTCTAGGTAGCATTGTTAGGCTTCCATTCCTCACAAAGCTATCCTGACTGTACCAGCTTTCATTAGTCAGCTAGTCTAAGACGGAAAATTGTGTGGAAAGTGCTTACACAAAATATTCCTGAAAACTTATTTTGATACAGGGAAGAAATCTTGGACCACATTCCACTGTCAGGAAAAAAATGGACAACTGAAAGGGTTAACAAGTCAACAAAATTCTTGTCTGGAACAGATTCATACTAAATGCAAAACATTATTTGTGATTACAAATATGTTACTTTCACATGTTATGTTCTAGGAATCTCTCTGTCCTGAAAGTTTTAACAAAGTTTGGAGTTCTCACACATGTATAAACAGAATGAAATAAGGTGACTTCCATGGGAAGGCAGTTAAAGCACTGGAAAAACTGGAGGTGGAAAAGTGGGTATGATTAAAATCTATTGATTATAAGCATTGTGACAGGGGAAACAAAATCTTGATCCTGTAAGTCCAAATCAGCTAGAATCCTATGGCTTCTGGTTGTATAAGTGTTTCCATTTCCCCATTTGTGAAGGAAGTTCTTTTGCCCACAGACCAGCGCCATCTTATGACTGAGGGCACAAACATGGCCGTGTGGTGTGTCACCTCCCTCCCTGCCCATTTCCAGCTGGTCCCTAAGCAGCTTATGCACATCCTCAGGCATTAGTTTCTCAGCCCATAAAACTTTGCTGATAAACATACTTAGAGTTATTTTGAAAGAAAAAATAGTAATAAGTTGCCTCCTCTCCTCCCTTCTACTCCACCCTCCCCTCTGTGTATATACATACAAATATAAATCCAAACGTGTAGGTGTTCAGTTTTAAAGTATTAGTCATATTGGTTTGGTAGGCTTAGAAAAAAAAAAGTTTAGAAAAATTGTAATTAGTTGGTGAGTGTAAAATTTTCATGCATCTACATAGGTTTCTATGTGTAACACCCATTGTAGATAACATGAGAAAAGAGACCCTTGATTAATTGGAGCAGTGGTCTGACATCCCCAAAAAAGGATGTTCTTGCAAAAACAAAACAAAGCAAACATCAACAAAAAACTAAGGTGCTTCACACAGAAAAACTGCATAAAAACTCTTTTCCAGATTGAAAGAATGATAAAGGTCCCGTGCTGTTTCACTTACTTATACTAATTTGTCATAAATGAACAAATCTTCATTTGGTAATAGAAAAATAATGGCCTCAAGAAACAAAAAAAAAAAAAAAAAAACAAGCCTGAGCTAATTGAGTTAAGCAAGATCCTTGGCCAGGAAAAGTAACAGGAGATATGCATCTTGTTTTCCTAAGCAAATGCTCTTATTTCAAAATCTAACTGGCCCTTAATTTACTTACCTGCTTTGAGCTGCCCAGCTTTCAGACCAGAGCTTCCACTCTTGGCAGCAGTGAGTGTGGCGAATGGTATTGTTGTTGTTGCTCTTAATGCTAAGTATGTGGTTTTTATTCTCACAGTAAACAAAGGTCTGCTGGGTCAGTAGACCATACTGTTTCATCATTAGAATGTGCTTATTTTGTTATTTTCACCATCTGTAGTTTAGTGCCTAATCTTAAAACAGATCTTTCAATGGGGAGAGAAGAACATTGTTTTTCAATCTAGTATTTGTAACCACTTTAGGTAATTTTACCTTCATGGTAAAGGTTGTTAGTTTGTTTTGTTTCTATAAGGCAGTATTTTAGGTGCTGGAATTATTGAATGGCTAAATTTAAATATAGCCTTTAAAATATAGTCAATATGCTACTATAAAGTAGGACATTCTATTAATATAAGTAGTGTAACCTTCTGAATATATATATACATATATATATATTTGTTTGTTTGTTTGTTTTTGTTTTTGTTTTTTGAGACAGGGTTTCTCTGTGTAGCCTTGGCTGTCCTGGACTCATTTTGTAGACCAGTCTGGCCTCAAACTCACAGCGATCCACCTGCCTCTGCCTCTTGAGTGCTGGGATTAAAGGCATGTACCCCCACACCCAGCTAACCTTCCAAATATTAATTTTTGTTAGCTGGCTATCTTCTTGCTATTCCAGGCCCAGGCCACAAGTTTACTTCATATTTAAATTTCTTTCTTCTTGTGATCATATGCTGATTTTCTCATGTTTTTCTCAGCGTTCCTTCACTGTAGTCACCACCTCCGCCTTGCCTCCCACATCTACTGGTCTTCTCCAGGACTTGGTTCTATTTGTCATGTCTGGTTTCAACGTCTGCCTAAAAATCTACAGTCACACTTGTAGCTTTCCCTTCAATTTCACTGCTTCCACAAGTGACTGACTCCTGTCTTCCTTTCCAAATCCCTGGCAAATCTCTTCAAAGAACAGTACTGTGTTCATTGTGTCCACATCTTTACCAGCCTCTTTGGATGGACGTCTGGACTCACTGCTTCCCAGCATGATGGTACTGCAGCAATCTGGTGCGTAACTTCATTATCACATCTAACAGGTTCTCTTTGACATCCTGTCCCTTGCTGAGCCATTTACACAGTTGACTGCCTGCCCAGTCCTTAAGGTTTTTTGTTTTGTTTGTTTGTTTTGGCTTCCAAGGCACTGATCTCTCTTAATCCTGTCTTATAGAGAAGTCTTTTCTTAACAAACACAGGTTTCTCCAGACTCCCTGTCTCATATAATATTCTTTTCTAACTTCATAAACACTGGCCTCTCCAAATTCTCTGCCTCACAGATCATTTTCTAATTTCTTATTCTCTGAATATAGGCTCCTGCCACCAGCACAATCCATTCATCTGTTCTCTATCCTACTACCCATGTCATGCCCTCCTCCACGATGTTTCAGCTTTCCCAAATCTTTATCATTAGCCTTCACTCACCCAAGTTCTGCCTCACCTGTGTGTGCACAGCCTCCTGGATGCCTCCATCACAACACTCCAAAGCTAGATTCACCTGCCCCTCCATATCTTCCAGTTGCTGTTAGAACCAGTCATGTGAGCACTGCTCAAGACTGTTGAGCTCAGCCAACTCTTTATACTACAATTTTAGGATATGTAGCATAGCCTCATTTTTTTTTTTTTTTCACTTTCTAGTTTCTATCTGCTTCCTTTTTTGGAAGTAACCACCATTTTGACCTTTGCTACCTTAGATTATTTCTGTCTGTTTTGGATAGAGCATCAGTGGCCTCATAGTAATGGAATGATGTGTCTATAAATAGAATTTACAGTCTCTAGAAATGTATGCAAGTTCTACTCGATCACCTCCTCTCAACATTTAGTAATGTCTTTTTTGAGACAAGGTCTCACTTCTCAGTTCAGGTTGGAATTCACTAGCCCAGGCTAGCCTGGTATTCTTGGCGCCTGAAATTACTAGGTGCTTCAATTACAGATAAGAGACACAACACCTGGATCACAATGTTCATTTTGATTTAGTCTTTCTGGTAAGGCTGAGTAGGATTTGGGGTTTTGGTTTGGATTTTAATGGTTCAAGTTGGGTTCGATTTTTCTGTTTGCTGTGCTGGGATAGGACTCACTGCTTTGTAAATGCAAAGCAAGCACTCTAGTATTGCAGAGCTGTTACCATCAGCCCATAAGTTAATGTTAATGCATATTTCCCTAAGAATTAACAATGTTGAGCTCTCTGTCCACACCCTTATTTGTTTTTTTTTTTAATCCATTTCACTTTATTTTTTTAATTAATTTATTCTTGTTACATCTCAATGGTTATCCCATCCCTTGTATCCTCTCATTATTCCCTCCTTCCCATTTTCCCCTTACTCCCCTCCCCTATGACTGTGCCTGAGGGGGACTTCCTCCCCCTTTATATGCTCATAGGGTATCAAGTCTCTTCTTGGTAGCCTGCTGTCCTTCCTCTGAGTGCCACCAGGCCTCCACCTCCAGGGGACATGGTCAAATATGAGGCACCAGAGTACGTGTGAAAGTCATATCACACTCCCCACTCAACTGTAGAGAATGTCCTGTCCATTGGCTAGATCTGGGTAGGGGTTAGAAGTTTACAGCCTGGATTGTCCTTGGCTGGTGCCATAGTTTGAGCGGGACCCCTTGACCCAAATCTGCCTATCATAATGTTCTACTTGTAGGTTTCTAGGACCCTCTAGATCCTTCTACTTTGCTATTCTCCCATGCTTCTCTCATCTAGAGTCCCAATAGGATGTCCTTCCCTCTGTCCCAGTTTCCTGGTAAGTGAAGACTTTCATGGGACATGCCCCTTGGGCTAGTCACACCCTTATTTGAATATCCTCTTTCAGAAAGCACCTCTTCAAATGTTTGCTTTTTTTGTATTGGGTTATTAGTCTTGTTATTGTTGTTATTGCTTTGTGAGTGCTGCTTACTTTTCTGAGTTTTTTGTTGGTTGTTTCAAATAGATTATCTTTTTCCAATCTGCGGTTTGTCTTTTCATCTTATTTTTGTATTTAACAGAATTTACTAATTTTAATGAAGCCTACTTTTTAATCTCTTGTAATCTCTTGTTTTTTTTATCCTTTTCAAGAAATACTGACATTCAAGTTTATAAAGATAAAATTAAGATATGAGATCTGGTTTGAGATATGGTTCAGTAGGTCAAGGTTCACTGCCAAGCTTACTAACCTGGGCCTCCCATGGTAGAAATAGGGAACAGTTTCTACAAGTTTTTTGGATCCATTAGACACTATACTGTGGCATGTATACCCCATCCACAAATATCACCTCCATATATTAATATTAATAATAATAATAATAATAATAATAATAATAATAATAATAATAATAATAATAATTACACTGTAGTAAAGCTTGCAATACAGAAAGCTTAAGAGGCACTAAGATTACAGCTGACTTAGTTACACTTAACCATCAACTGTCTGCTTCCCACTATGACCGGCCAGACATTTCCTACTCTTCATACTTTGAAAGTTGTTAAGTGAATTTGGGTTAAAGCGGTGGATGTAGAGAAAGATAATGCTCTCTTACTTGAAGGCAAGATACCTTTTATAAAATTTCCCCTTTCCTCTCATTTTTTATATCCCTACCTTAAAAGTCTCTCTCTCTCTCCCTCCCTCTGTCTCTCTCTCTCTCTCTGAATTATTTTTCTCTTTTATAGTACATCCTGACCACAGTTTCCTCTCCCTCTAATCTTGCCAGTCCCCACACATACCTCTCCTCTCCCACAGATCCACTCTTCTGTTTCTCTTCAGAAAAGAGCAGGCTTCCCAGGCATATGAACCAAACACCATAACAAGTTACAATAAGACTAGGCACAAACCCTCATATCAGAACTTGGCAAGGCAACCCAACAGAAGGAAATGGGTCCCTAGAGCAGGCGAAAGAGTCAGAGACACCTCAACTCCTACTGTTAGGAGTCCCACAAAAACACCAAGGTAATATACAACCTTGTCTAACGTAAAAGTGACTTCTCCTAACCCTAACAACAAGAAAACCATAAGCACTTGTTAGTTTATAGTGTTAAGTATTTCTTCAACTCAGATCTATTGTGTTTGCTTCTTGCCTTTCTGTTTTTGTGCTACTGAAATGCATCTCTGCTACCTACAGCGTTCTCAATTTCACATTCACAGCTCTTTGTTCTTTGACCGCTGTGACATTGCAGCCATTGATTTGACTATTTTTCTACATTACCTGTACTTAAGTGGAAGCATACTCCCCTCTGTTCCCTGATTTTGGTTGTAGTGTTTTGTCTTAATGTCCTTCCTTTATGCCATTGCCAATCTGTAATGATTTCTGTTTCTCTTTCTCTTGTTCTTCCGCCTATTTGAACTGTGCCTGTCTTTCTAGATGCAGCTCAAATGCTACCTTTTCACAGAGGCATATTTCTGATCCTGTAATCAATGATGACATCATTTTCCATTACCCAAATGCTTTCCTGCCTTTCAGGGCAGAGGTCATATATGTGGGTTTGGTGCCTTACGTGTGGAAGGCACTCAATAAATAGTTTGAAATAAATGGATACATGAACTACACACATGAATTTTTCAGAAGCTTAAACTTTATAGTGAATATTAATAAATGTTGATCTGGTCCTGCGAGAACACGGCCAGGGATTTAGGCTCTCTCTACCTTGGTTCCCATGCCTTCTGCCTGGGTCAAGTTCTGAGCTAACAGTTGTTGCTCAGCAGATTTTCTGTTGTAGTATCGTGTTCCTCTTCTCTAACATTGCTCCTGCGGTGGTGTGTCTTAATACTAGCTGCCGGCGCATTCTGACCGTCACCTCATTTGACCCTGCAGTAACAAGACCTTCTTGACCATTATGGAGTGAGGTTTGTGTGGAATGAGAAATTCTACTTCTATTCCGGGCAGATGATTTGACTTAGACAACTATTTGACAACTGGCTTCAGTCGTGCTCTCTTGGCATCTTGAAAGAACATCTGAACCATACTTGAAATGCCGTTGTGCTGGTACCTCTGACCACCATAACCAGGAATCTGCTTGATCATGTTTAAGAGTTGGCCCAGAAATCTGCATTTCTAAGTATCTCTCCGGGCAAACAGTGATGATCACCCAGGTTGAGGAACCCCTGCAGAGAAAGGGCTAAAAACTTAGACTTAAAAACTTAGAATTGGACCATTCCTTCACAGTGGCTCACAGTGTGACCTTGGGCAGGTTCCTGATGGTCTTCAGAATGACTGTGTGAGTATTCTGTGGACAACAATAGCACCTACTTCAGAGGGTTATGCTGAGGACTAAATGAGGCAACTCACCTCAGAGCCTAGGGGTGTTTGAAGGTAACTGTAACTGTTGCTGTTTCCACTGTTCAGCTAGCTTTCTTGTTCTTCGTAAGGGCTCTTTGTATTGTTTTTGTATAAAGTATGAAAAATAGAACCTACCATCTCTACAACAAACAAATCTCATTATTTCCTTGGTGTCCCCCCCCCCAGGAGATTTTACTGTGTTGTTTGAGTTGGTCTTCTGCCGCAGCCTCATACGTGTAAGAAGCACAGTGCAAGTGCAAGAGCTCACGCATGCGCATGCATCTGAACCGTTGCCCTCCCTCCCTCCTCTTCCCCAGTAATTAGGTTTTAGGTATAAGGTATGCTCAGAGCTGGGGGTGGAAGCCGGGGCCTCACATGCTAAGCAAGCATGCCACCAGCTGAGCTGTGTCCTAGCCCCTAATGCTCTGTGTGAGAACCTCTGAACCTCTTTCCTCTACACTTCCAAAACTGATAATGAAAGACTGTTCCTGTGTGTCACAGGACCATTGCATAGAACTGTTTACCTGCAGAATTTAGGAAGCCAGTGCTCTAAGGCAGCATTTCCAGAGCAAGATGATGGTGAAAGTGGCATAGTTTGGGAGCAGGAATTTAAAGCCTGGATGAAAAGAATACTGAGCCACCTATTTGACTCTTGAGCGTCTTCTTGTGAAATGACTTCCTTACCTGCCTCAACATCGAACACAAGATGAAGAGAGGCGCTTGGAGCTAGGGTTGGGTGTGGTATGAAGCCTACAAAATAAACATGAGTTTCCTATTTGTGTGTGTACATGGCTATATGCACACTTGTGTGATTGTGGACATCATGAATGGCTGGTTTGGAACCTTTGACAGGAAGAAATGGGATGGAGGCAGGGAAAGTCACCAGTATCAAAAAGTTTTCAGACCACTCAGTTGTCCTCTAATTATGTGTGAGGCATTCGCCCCCAGGGGTAACAGTAAATAAGGAAACATCAGTGTGGAGCAGAAATGTGAACTCACAACTGGAGCATCATTTCTTTAGGTGAAGCAGACATCTCCAACGGCAAGAGAAAGAGAATGGGGTGGATATATTGGAAGAGTATTGTTTGTACAAAGAAGTAATGATATGATAGCAGTGGGCTGTTAAAAGAGAAACTTCTAACATTTTGATCCACCTTGTCAGTCATCTGATAGGTTAAAAAGTCCAAGATAAAAACACTGCAATCTTTAGCTAGTTACAGTTGCTATCAGGTCAGTTAATTTAGATGCCCTTGGTGTGTATTTTTACCACATTTTTATGCCATTTGCATTCAACTGCCTATTGAATTCTCAGGTTGCCTGCAAAGTAGGTGATGAGAGTCTTGGTCTGCAGCCCCTTCCTGTTCTTTCACTGCAGTGCACCCTTCAGACTCAGAGTTCATTTATCATTGTCAACAAGAGCTGTCGTCATCCAACCAGAGTGATGGAGAAATTTTAGTTCTTTGGGCAAGAAGTCTATTGAGAACTGAGATTTTAATTAAGAATGAGGCCGATTAGTTAATAGTAAAAGGCTTCAGTTTCAGATCAGCTTACCTTAATTGCTCTTTATGGTATTAAATGGTCTTAGCTATCCAGATTCCGTGGACTTTTTAATAGAGTTTGTTTATATATAATTTCTGTTATTTAACTCAGATGAACTTAAATCTAGTCTTAAAAACCTGTATGGATTTCACAGCTCACAGAGGATTAAAGGCTATAAAAATTCAAATAACTTGTCCAGTGAGCATGTTTACCTTAATGTGTCATCAAACTTCTCAGTTTTCTAGTTAAAAAACCAGTTTGGAATAGACTGACTCACACTGTGGACTGATAGAATGCCAGCATAGAATTCTCCCAGCAAACACAATGCAGGAACAGAGCTTTGAGAGCTCTTAGAGGTGAGTGCCCAAATCGTTGCCTTTAATAGTCCCAGATAAGCTTTGGGCAGGAAAGTAGAGCACAAGACTGTTTGTGTCCATTTTGCAGATGGAACCTATGTCACTCTTTTCCATCAAATTGTCCAACAAACTTGGAGTCAAACTCAAAGTTTGGGCAAAGACAGGATAATAGCTAAGTGAAATTAGCTGGGTAGCTCTTTTTGAGGATGGGGGATGGAGATTGGAAGGCCTCCTTGGCAGAGGTCGGACACATTTAAAATAAATAGATGCTCCTGTCCTTTTTGGTTTTCGTTAGGTTATATTTCATTGCCATTTGCTCACATGTTCCTGTAATTAGCTAATTTTAGGCCAGGCAAAAAGGATTAGGTAGCATATTACAACAGCTCCCTTTTTATGATTTAGGATAAAATGAGATTTAATTTTCCATTTGCTTCAGCCAAATGGAAATGTATTTCTCCAATCTCATTTTGCTATAAAAGACTTTATCAGGAAGTTGTACAGGAACGCGATGGCATACTTGGAATCCTTATTAAAGAGCTCTGGTTAAAATAGTGTTCTGCTAGTTAGTCTTGTTATTGTTAGTATTCTTAGATTCTCTCCAACTTAGGCTTTAGATACTTACAATGCAGTTATGTGGATTCTCTGACAAATTGGGGTGTCAGGTTGAGACTTTTCTGCATGGTATGAGTTCAGAATAAAGAGGAGAATCTGGCTTGTGGCACACAACCTAATGTATATCCATCCTCAAGAGACACAGTTTTCACAAGTTGTCTTCCTTACTTCCTTTGTATCTGAGCATTTAATTTCTGCCAGCTAAATGCCTTGAAGCTAATCGCTGGGTACCAGGAAGCCTTCACACTCACTCCTTAAGAACTAATCATTGCTTCTAAACCAGCCCTTCCCACAGAGGACACCTAATCCATGTGCATATCAGACATTTACATTAAGATCCTAACAGTAGCTAAATTAGTTATGAAATGGCAATGATTAATTTTATGGTTGGGGGTCACTACAGCATGAGGAACTGTCTTAAAGGGTCTCAACATTAGGGTGAAGAACCACTCCTATAAATTCTTTAGAATTTATCAGTAAGCTCTTTCCACTCCTCTCCCTTCACTTCTCTGCTCTTTCTCTTCTCTTCACTTCATTCCTCTTCCCACCTCTCTTGAACTCTTTCATCTCTTCTCTCTTCTCCCTCCCTCCCTCCCTCCCTCCCTCTCTCTCTCCCTCTGTATTACTTCCTTCCTTCCTGCGGGGCCACTTGTATACCAGGCTGAGCTCACTGCAGAGCCCATGATGGCCTTACACTCTGATTCTCCTGCATGCCTCTTCGTCCTAAGTGCGAATATTTCCATTTTGTTCACAGTGCTTTGTTTATGTGATGCTGGGGAAGGACCCAGGGCCTCATGCTTGTTGGACACAGCATCTGCCAACTGAGCTACATTCCCAGCCCCGTAAGGGTTCTTTTGAAATACACACCCACAGAACGATTAACATAAAATGTGAGAAATAATTCTGTAGTATCATGTATTCTGCATAATATTCAAATTTCCCTTTCCTCTCTCCCAACCTGTGTGTCCTCAAGCCATGATTCCAGTAAAGCAGGTGCAGTGTTTGCATGCCTATAATCCTAGCAATCAGACAATAGCTCAAGTCAAGTCTGCTGAATAATGAGGCCTTGTCAGAAAAAAAAAAAAAAAAAAAGATTTAAATAGTTTATGCACTGAACTTTGTGGGAATGTCTAAATTTATTTACCATCGTATATCCCTTCAATATTTGCCCCTTGTGTTTATTAATGAAACAAAGCTGTCATTTAGAAGTCCCAATTTGTCATTTTGATTGCCAGACTTTTCAGGCAGTGAGATTATGGGTATTTTATGTATAAATCTGTTCAAATTGGAAACATTTGATGTTTTTGTATGCTTTCATCAGGGTAGAACAATGTCTTTTCTGCATTTTTCCTTTACTTAGGTATATTACCATGTTTGTTATGATACAAGTGCCTTAGCTATCATACTTGCCTAGAACCCAACATGTAAGATATAAAATACAAAACAGAGTTGGCATTCCTGATTTTTAATAAAATAACACAGAAAGCATTTTTCTTATAAAACTTGATCATATCACTTCTGAAGCTGTTGCCTGCTTGTCAATCAGCTCAGCCATTTCAAGGTGCTTGAGACATTTGTGGGTGTGAACAAGTGTATGTACATGGTACATGGAGGAAAAGCAGGAAAGAGGATGGTAGAAGACATGGGGTTAAATAGGTTCACTAAGGGTTCTGTTCTCACATGGCCTCATTTGGTTAATCCCTCCACTCACCAGAGCTCTGTCTGATACCACATCCCATGAATAGATGCTCTAAGCTTTTGCTTTCTCTCCTTGATTTCAGTAGTTTGAAACAGGAGCCAGGACAGAATGGACAGTGTGTGCACCCTTAGCTGGGAGCTCAGTCCATGCTGGGCATCTTTTGACCTGTTTTCTTAGTTATATTTGCCACGTGTGTAATCCATGCCAAGTGGATTATTAGAGAAAAAATTTAATGATATACTCCTTAAATCTTGTATTGGGAAACAAAGAAGGCTGGTTAGAGCCATGTAAGGTCGATAGTGAATGTTGCTTACCAAATACCAACAGAAGTAGTATTTAGTTCGACTGTTGATGCTCAACTCAAAACCCTGAATTTGTTGGAGAACGGGCGTGGGAATACACTGAAATATTAACAACATCAAAATGCTCTAGAGGAAAAATGTTATAATCTTTAAGTGTGCTTTTGATGATGTATTAGAGCTTTACTTCAATAAATAACTCTTAAAATCAAAGTCCATGTCAGTGAGGAAGTCTGATTCATCTTATTGACATTCAGATTTAAGGATGTTTTCACATCATATGTTTAAATGAGATCATAGTCATGATTATTCCCAGATAAATGTATAAAGTGTACACTGAGGCTCTCTGTTATTGTTGATAGTTGCATAAATATCTGCAGATGGCCATGTAGCTACAAACTTCAAACTCCTTAAATAAAAGAGATTTAAAACCTTGACCCAGTAATAGACATCAAAGAATTTATCCTAAAGCAACAATTAGGAGTTCGCATAAATTAATTGAAATATGAAGCTATCATAAAGTTCTTTATAATAAAAGAAAGTAGAAGGAATCGAAATGTTCACAAAGCGAACTCTGCTAAATTGTAATATATCTACATGTTATAGTTAAGGACTTAGGAATATATTCTTGATATTTTGTTAGTGAAAAATGATAAGATACAAAAAGTGTATATAGCATAGCTCAAGTGGGTTGGTTTTTGTGGCTTTTTTATTTTTGGTAATTGCTGTTTTGGTATATGTGACTTCAAAATCTAAGTGCCCACCTGCTCTGTTGGTCTGACATGTACTCACAGTTCCTGTCACAGCTGATTGTCTAATACTCTGTTCTCCCATAACCATGCTAATTGACAGGGCTAGCCTATGAGACACAGTTAGTGGAAGATCATAGGTTTTTTTTTTAAAGACCCAGCAATAAAGGTTGCCTGTGCTCTCTCATGTGGATCTCAGCTTATGCTTATATGTGAGTAGGGAGTAAGAAGGGGCACAGCCTGTAAAACTATGGCAGGGAATGATAGCTGTTGAGGTAGGGAGATGCAGTAGACACAAGTGGGAAGCAGGCTGTGGGGTGAATGAACTGGCATAGAGTGGGGTCAAGGGGATAGCAAAGAGGTGGAAGGGGGCCACCATGAAGTTCATCTGCAAATGCCACAATGAAACCTAATACTGTGTATGGAAATTAATTTTTTTAATTAAAATTTTACATTTTTGTTTCTTTTTTGTTTTTGTATCTCTGTGTTGCCTTGGTTGTCTTGGAATCACTATAGACCTGGCTGGCCTCGAACTCAGAGGTCCACCTGCCTTTGTCCCCCAAGCACTGGGATTAAAGGCGTGCACTACCACCTCCCAGATCAGATTTTTAAATGCTTGAATTTACAGGAGGAAAGTAAACCAAAAGAGTGAGGATGTTTGGTATTCTGCAGTTTAGTAAAGAGGATGCCGTAGGGTGGAGAGTCTTCCGACTGGTGATAGGCCGGGGCGAAGAACTGGGGCTTTTGATACACTTCAAGCCATCCCATTAGATGGGCTGATTTTGCGCATATGACAGGCTGAGTGCTTCTGAATACCACTGCACTCAACATTTTTCTTATCCTTGTGGGATGGCTTCCCCCAGAGAGATCTCAGTGGTGTCAGGTTTTGTTTTTTGTCTTAAGTTCATTGAGCATTGTTTTACCTCAGTTCATTGTTTTACTGTGTTAGATTGTTAGAGTATTTCAAAGCTCCTCTGCACTGCAGGAAATAAGATGCAACTGTGACTTGGGAATGACTTCTTTCTGCCTCCTCTGTGGCCCCTCTTCTCATCGACCTGTAATGCCTCCTGCTTACATTTGTGTCTGTTTTGAACAGCATTTCCCTTGATAGTTCTCATTTGTTGTCATATCCTCAGAGCCAAGCCCAAGGTCTAGTTAAATCCTTCCTTGGCAGTCTTCAGAATGCCAGTGGTATGGCCCAGTATATGAAAAACATACTCTGAAAAAAGACAACTGTAAAAAATGTAGTTCTGTTGCTTAATTTTATGTGTCCACTTGGTTGGGCCATAGGATGCAGATAACCAGTTAAGCGGTATTTTGGGGTGTGTCTGAGCTTGCTGAAGAGGTTATGTTTGAAACAGTGCACTGAGTAGACTGTGTGGCCTCCCAGTGTTGGAGGGCATCATCCATCTTTTGAGGGCCAGAATAAAACAAAATTGAGAGAAAGTTGAGTTATCGGTGCATAAATTACTGAATTGATAATGCCACTCATGGTTTATAGTCCTTCAGACTTGGACTGGAATTTGGATGATTTGCTCTCAAATTTTCAAATTTCATTGCTGCTTTTCCTGGCTACTTTCACTTTGTAAATGGAAGACCATGGACTACATAGTGTTTATAATAATGTAAGTCAACAAACTGCAAGAAAGGTCTTTCTGGGTGCATAACATATATCTATAATGTAATGTCACGTTTGTCTGGGAGAAGCTAGCCAACTCAATCTCAATATCTCCTTAGTGATTTCCACGTGGCAGTGACTATTATTATATTCCCTGTGTAGGGTATGATTTAGTTATTTCCTATAAAATCCATATATTTTTACCCCTTGAAGGAAGTTCAGGGACAATTTTATTGAAGTTTTAGAGAAAAGAAATAGGGCAAGAAAACTGAAATTTTTAGAGCTATGAGGAAAAAGGAAATGAAAAAGAGGGAAGTGCAAGTCATGTGTTTAAGCTGGGGTCCTAGAGAGTGGGCAGGTTCCTCTGTGGAGAATAAGGAGCAATTGGATAGCAGGAGGTGGGGGAGCTTCAGAGAACAGCTGAGGTAAACCAGACTGTTGTGGAAAGCATGTTTTAGCCAGCACATGAAAGAAAGGGCATGCAAAGAAGGGAAAGTGAAGTCATACTTTTATGAGCAAACAGCTTTTATCAGATACTTCTTGACACTTTCATTAGAAAACAGCTGCCTGACAGAGGCCTCATAGGAGACTGGATGAAGGATGACACCATCCTCCAAGTCACAGCTTCCTAGCCCGAGTTCCTGCTGTCAGCTCTGCTACCTTGGGCTTCAGTAAGACCTGTCTGTGCATTGATACTCGCTCATCACTGCCAGTCTGCCCCACCTTCGGCGTGGTGTGGTCATAGTTACATCTCAGGGATTAATACGCCTCCCAGGGAAAATTTGAAAGGTACAGTTTCAGGACATAGGTCAAGGCACTGCTTGATTTCTATGTAGGAGGCCATCCTTTTCACTGTGGCGTGCTTTAATACTCTTCTTCCTCTCTGTATTTTATAGTCTGGATGGAAAGGGAAGTTTGAGTTACATTCAGCCTTTGGCTTCCTCTTTCATAAGGCTGTTAAGCTGGTGGCTGTGAGCCAGTTAGATGTATTTACCAGTACTTGCTGTATGTCCTACATCTTCTTAGAGCTATACTGGCCATTGAAGAATCAAAGTCCTTAAATCCCCCTTTTCCCGTCCCTTTATAATTTCGCAACCTTGGTTTCTATGCCATAGAATTAATAGGCGAGTTCTTCCAAATTTTTATGACCACCTTGTGTTCAGCTGCACTGTGGCTAGGCTGTGCACTTCTTCTGGATCTCCTGTGACACCACGCCCAAGGCTAGGGTGCACAGTGACGGTGTTCTGGGAGAATGGCAACAAGAGTTTTTTTTAACTTCTTAGTTAGAACTTAGCAGGTCTCCCTATTTTCAGTTCAGAAACCACAAGATTGCTCTATCTATACCATAGTTCTATTCTAACTGAAAAATATAAGATTCTGAGCTTTTGGTAACTTGTGTTATTTACTTAAATACCAGTGCTTTAACTGTAGTCGCCCTGTCAGGAGTAGAAAGGTTCTGAATGACCTGGAATTGCAGGTGATGTTAGGGTTAGTTAAATGATATTTGATCAACCATGGAGTACACTGAACTCTACATGGCCTAAGAATGGAAATGCGGATCTGCAATTGGAAGCTAGCATTTGTGGCGCTGTCACTCTCACCAACCTCTTGATAATGTGAGTTACGCTTCACATCAGCAACTCATGTACTCTGATCTGCAGCCCTGAGTTCCCAAGCCCTTAGTTCATCATCGAACGGCACTGCACTGCTGCCTTAAGCAGTCCTAGTCTTTTGAATGGGGGTAAACTTGCTAATCATTGTACATCCAGATTTACATTCAAATAGATTTGTGAAATTTAGTCTCGCTATCTGGGTAGGAGAATGTTGGTCAAACAGCGTCAGCACTGTGTTCAAGCTCTGACCTCTTTCATTATGTAGCGTGAATAAAAACCGCTGAACTGTGCAGTCACATCAATACTCTTTTGTGGTATCTGTTAAAGATTGAGTTGTGATGTATAGTCTAAAAAGGTTTTTTTGGTTTTGGCATTCATGAGTTAATTTATCTCTCTGCATCCTTGCCTAGCTCCTATGTTAGGTATCAAGTGGGGGATGTGACAGAAGACTACTCACATTGTAATTCTCTATAGAGTACAATATCAAAATAGGTATTTGTGGTGGGTCTCCATTTTGTTCTGACAGGGAACTGGATACCTATGACAAAGGTCAAGTGGAGATCTGTCATCTATTTTACTACTTGCAGGACGTAGTCTAGAGAATATGTAATACAAAAGCTGCTTGCCAGAAAACTGAGAGGAAATGATTGCATTTGTGTGCAATGTACTCTACAACAATAGTTTAGTGTGCATGAAATTTAAAACTGCTGGCTTTCCAAATACTGCATTTTAAAAGTAGAATTTTAAAGTATTGTAGCCAGGGTATTTTGCTTTGTGGGATACTAGAAAAGCTGATATTTAAGACCAAAGATGATAAAAATCCTTATAGCCATAGTTGCAAGATATAAAATCCTTTAGTTAAGTTCTCTGTTTTAGTAAGTTTATCGGCTTCTCTTGAATAGTTGGTCCTTGTGAGCATCATGTTATTCTACTACATGGTGGCATTTTTCCTATATATTAAAATGCCTGATAAGCAACACAATTTCAGGCTACTTTGTGTCTACTTTTTACAGTAAATACATCTGGGTTTTATGTAAATGAAACTCTCCCTTAACCCCATCAGTGTCTAGTATAGGACTGTCCCGTAGCCAGTGTAGTTACACGTTTTTAATGAACCAATGAATGACTGGTAAGTCACACTAGTAAGCTCAGCACCTGGGTACCTAACTCATTTAACTTAAATTCTGATATTTGATATATTCATTCATTGATGTATTTCAAGGGCCCATATCCAAAGCCTTCAGAGAGGTCTGATGCTTTTGGAGAGGAGTTGAAAGTTGTCTAAGTTGTCTTGTGAGTGAGGTAACAGTAGGATCAATAGAACTCAATATTTCAGCCATTTTGCCTGAAGCAAGTCTACAAAGTAGGCTTGTCATGTTAGAATGGGAACCTAATGAACATCTTTATAAAGTTGCTTCTTGTCAAAGGAAGGAGTGGGAATGGTTTGCTCTTCACTGAACCCTAACAGTGAAGGACTTGTCTAGAGTGTGGCCAAAGCACCCCTGTTGACCTCCAGTAGTGTGCACTTGCCCCAGTTACTAGCTACTCAAAACCTGGGAGAAGAGGGTAGGAAGTATATTCTCTCTGTGAGGCCTTCCTCTGTGTGCCTCCTAAGACGCAAAGGTGAGCGTCTCCTCTGTGAAGTTGGATCATCAGTGCTAAGTGACTTGGCCAAGATACTTTGAAAAGTAATTTAGGGCTTTCGAACCATCTAGAGTTGAAACCACATTTTTCTGTGGTTGCTGTAACAATATCTGCTTCCTGCCTTAGTAGCCCTTTCAGGGGCAGAAATACAGTAATAGATGTGGTTTGTGATGTGATTTGTTTTAGTCAGAGAATTAATTTTTTTTTTTTTAAATAAGACTTCTTTTTTCCTTTACAAACTCCATCCCCACCCCCACACCATTTACACTAAAGAAAAATTCTGCAGGGTTTTTTGAAAGCACATACAAAATTGGCATTTTACTTATGGGAATTTTTTGCAAAATTACACTGACTGAAAATGATTTTTGCTTGGCTCTCCTGTGAAGCCGTCCAGAAAGGCCAACAGTTCCTGGCTCTGCTTTAGTGTGAAACCTTCACATAGACTCCACTTGTAGTTCAGCCAAGTGTCTAGAGCGCAGGTCATCAGTGACACACATGCTCACTCAGCAGAACTGGTCACTGTGCAAAAGCTCTCGTGAAGTGTGGCATGATAAGGTTGTGTGGACCCACCAAGCCACACAGATCCCAGGTAGGGAACTGCTCCGCTAACAAGCTTGGCAACATGCTTCCCAGCACTGATCCCTGCCCCCCACCCCTCAGTGGGAAAGCCAACTGCTTACTGATTACAACAGCGACATCACTTGGCAAACATTTTGGCCTGAACTCAATGTGTGACATCAGGCTCCTTTAGGCTTTTTCACATAAAATGAAATCTCCAAAGAAAACACAAAAATTGAGCCTTCATTTGAAATCCATTATTGTATCCTCTAAGGTCTCATTAATTATCTCAGTAATATCTTACTTAATTTTTTATGTAGATATTAACTAATACTTAAAATGCTAAACTCTCACCTCACAGTGTTCTCCTCATACTTTTTTAGCAGATAGTCCTTTGTTGCTGTACTCACACAACCCGCTTATAAGTAGGGTTTACACTGTGTTTTACTGTAGTATGAGAGTTCACAAATTCTGGAGTGACTCTTAAAACACTTTGATTGAGGAAGTAAACACTATTCTTTGTTCCTCTAGGAAAAGGTAGTCTTGCTTTTTTGTGTCAGCACAGTTTAAAAGGATTCAGTGGTGGTGTGTGCCTTTCCACTTGAAAACGAGACACTGATGTTTCCCTTTCTTCTATGTAAACAAGCACCTCCCTGTGTGTGCTTACCTGAAATCACTGGAGTGCCTTTCATTGCTTGTTTCGTTAGGTGCTGTTCCCTCAGTAATTTCGCATTCATGGCCTTAAAGCGGTGGCTGTCAGTCACGCCATATGAGGCTTGCAGCCTGTCTTGCAGCGGGCTGGAGCAAGCCTGGAGGGGAATGTGCTTACAGTGCCAGCAGACCGGATTGGTGTACAGGCAGAGCAAAGGACGAAGGTCCTGTGTGTGGTGTGAGTTGGGAGGAAGCCTGATATTCTCACAGCCACTGAGTGCCACTTGGAAGCCTCTCCTCAGCAATGGGGACAGGTGACTGCTCACCTATCTATTACACTGGCCCAGCAGGGAGCGAGCAACAATCCAATTTAGTCACTTCCCCTATTTCTTTGCAGTGCCCTGTTCAGTTTGATGATCTGCTAAGATTCTGTATCCTGTAAGACAAAAACTAACCCATTGAATTCTTCCTCTCCTGCTCATTTGTTACTGTAGAAAGCCTTCGTTAGCAGACTGGTGCCAAGGTGTGCATCCCCTCTTTTACTTCCCCCCTAGCCTGTGGCCTGTTTCCACTGATCTTTTATTCACATTTCTGGTGTTATTCCTCTTTGCTCTCTGGAATGAAACAGCCATATGCATCTGCTGCCCAGTGTTAGTGTTACTGTGGTTGCCGCCCCAGCCTTGCTCCAGAAGATGAGAGCAGCTGTGAACATGAGAACTGGACCCCATCAGCCCTTCACAGTCTCAGCCTGAGTCTCTGTCATCTTGCCTCTCATGTGGTCAGCCCCTGGACAGGGACAGCCTGCACCTCTTTGTTGTCTGCCAGGCAACATCCTGACCATGGTCAGTGAATGTTCACAATAAGGAGAGATGAAAGAACGTGTCTGTTAGCAAGTGAATGCCAAGACAGTATGGGGGCCAAATGAGGCCACTAGTGCCAAACCACAGGGGTTCAAAATAATATTTAATATAACATTGTCTCATTGAATAATAAATCGTATATTTGTAATGTCTGAGTTGAATCTTCCATTGGTGCCAGATTTCTTGAGCTTTTAAAATCTGTTCTTGTGGATAGCTCTAAAGTTCATGAGGTTCAGATTTGCTAGGCTGTCTCTCACCTTTGTCTCTACCGCCCATGTGTAAAACAAACACCCGGGGGGGGGGGGGGGAATAGAGTGGGTATAGGGGACAGATATTCTCAAGTGAGGGTTTAACAGGAAGTTCACTGAAAATAAGTGAGCTGGGACGTCAGTTTCCTAGATAAAATACTAATTGGAAATTTATTGGCCCAGTTTCGTAGTGTAAGACTTTAATCTCAGTACTCAGGAGGCTGAGGCAAGGAAGGTTGTCTCAAGCTCAAGGCCAGCCTGAGTGACACAGCAAGGCCAGGACTCAAAAACAATACAAAACAAACCAGAACTGTTTGAACTGAGCAGTTGAGATGGCTAATGTTTTGATCACTGTTTCTGCATTATTCTGTGCTTGTTAGTCTTCAGTGTCAACAGTGTGACTGTTGCAAGTACACATAGAAAGAAGTAAACCAAGCGCCATAGAAACTGCCACTGCAGACATGGCTTGTCTTTTTCCTTTGCAGTATCCATGGAGTGGTCGACTGTCCTTCTGTGTGATATGGACAGATGTCCATACTGTTGACACTGATTCAGAGTAGGTCACAGTAGAACAAACAATCTGCCCTAGGTACTGTAATAAAAGCTTTGCCCCACCTCCAAGCCCCTGTTAGCAGTCACTCCTCTCAAGTATTGGTTCTCACCTGGAGCAACTGTATTTTCATCTTCTCTTTAGAGCATTGCACTGGTTTCTGCTCCTGTCTTGGTGAAATGCCCATTTAAATTCCTGTAATGTCTTCCATGTCACCAAAACCTAGGGCATTTCCTGTCCTTTCCTGTATGATTTTTTACTGCTTCACTTTCCACTATCCACTTGTTTTTGTTTATTTTGTTCTGTTTAAGTTTTTCCTTGGTTATTTTCATGAGCTTTTTCTTCTGGTTCTTCTATCCTGATATTTTTTTCCTCCCTCGACTTTCTTTACTGACTTCCTAGAAAACATCAAAGCATTGATTCTAGGGTTCTATTGTCAACATTTTATCTCCTGATGGCACCCGCTCAGACAGCTTCAACTGGTGCCCATTACAAATCCACACATGAGCCCATACTTCTGTAGACCTATAATCCTGACCATAGCAGGAAAGAAGAACCAGAAGAAAAAGTTCACGAAAATAACCAAGGGAAAACCTTAAACAGATTCACCTTCCTGAATTAACCGTTCTCTTCAGCCAAAATTCCACAACCAAAAGCTGTGCCCCATTTCTCTATTTCACATCTGCATAACCAGAATGCTGGCTAAATAACTCTGCATGGGCAATGCACATCTCTCCAGTCTCAGCAGTCACTGTGTGGACTCTCCACATAACCATTTCCTGTTTACACCCCTCGTCTCCCTTATCTGGGCTGTTGCCTCTACACCAGGCTTCCTGCCTCCAATCTTCAGCTCCTCCAGTCTTTCCTCCATGTTGCTCTCATTGTTCTTTAAGAAAGCATACCTGATGACCTCACTTTCCTTCTCACAGTTTTTTATTGGCTTCATCTTGAAAATACTGTATTGTGTGAGTGTTTGTGGCTGGGTGCCTGTCTCTCTTTTTCTCATCCTGAACCTGCACCGTCTCTGTAGCTGTGTGGAGTGTTGGGCTTCCCTCGCTGCTGCTCATGCCTCTTCTTGCCACACCACTTGCTCTTGCACTAATTTCTCCTCTTACATTGAGAATCAGTTTGAATGTTTGCCTTTGGACAATTTCTTTTACTCCCCATACAGTTTCTCAGTGGCACTCCTTTAGAGAATTGGGAACTCAATATTTATATTTCTATAATTATTATTGCACATAATAATTATTGCATAATTATCATGCCTTTAAATATATGTTTCCCTCACCCTGGGCCATCAGATCTTTGAGAACAGAATATGTTTCACATTAAGGCTTGCAGTTCTTCCAGCCCACAGTGACCTTTGTAATACTCTGCAGAAGGGGCCATTGTTTCATCCAGTGCTGGTCTTACCTTTCACATTCTTGTTCTAATAAGTTTATGAATTCGTCGCTCTTCTCCATATATTCTTTGTGTTTTCTCTTTTCTTCTTCCATCTCCATTATGGTTTGCCTGTGGGATTTTTCTACCATTAGGAGTTGCTCCAAGATTCGCTTGTGAGACTCTTTATGTTTTTCTATGACTTTATCCAACTACAAGAAAAAAATGCATTTATTGACTGTTAGTTACAAATTACTCACATTACTTCTACCTTTCAGCCTTTTATGTATTTCTGTGTTTTCACTAACTAACTTGATAAATTTTCTTTACTCCTTGGACAGTTTTTAAAACATTATTTTACGGATGTAATGCAAGGTATTATAACTGATAAAATACTGTTTTTTTTTGTTTTGTTTTGTTTTGTTCTACCATATAAGATTGAACAAATTGTGTCTCGTTGTGAATTTAATGCCAAGTACCATTTTATAATATTTAATGCACAGCTTGAAAAGCATGTCTGTAGGTTGTAGAGTGCCATGTACAATGAATACTATGAAAATTTTATTTTAAAGGAAAAATTATCATATAATTAATCATGATTTAATTTGTAATGAATTGAAATAAAAACTGTATTCATTCAAATAGAGTATATAGATACATAAACTTTCTGATTCCTAGTTTTGTTACTTCTTGGGTAGTGATTGTTGGTTTCTTCGCCACCTACTTGAGAGGGAGGCTGGACGGAGTCAGGGCGATGCATTTGTTACATGGACCCTCTCACCCTTTACTTAGGCCTGATAGTGTGTGTTATCACCAGTGCGAATATTAATTTTGTATTCTAGCGGTTCTCAGCTTGTGGGCCGAATGATCATTTAACATGAGGTTGCATATATCTTGCATATCAGAAATTTACATTATGATTCATAACAAGCAAAATTACGGTTGTGAAGTAGCAACAAAAATAATTTTATGGTGGGTGTCACAGCATGAGAAACTGTGTTATCGGGTCACAGCATTAGGAAGGTTGAGAACCACTGCTTACTCAGAGTCATCTGTCACAAGGACCCCATTTTCATTCCATTCTCCATGAGCCACATTGGGTTCAGGCAGTTCTCAGAACACACAGCGATACAAGATTGCTTTATTTTAATGTTGAGACCTTTTCCTCCCCTATCCCAAACGTCTCTTGTTCCCCACTCACTCCTCGACAGAGCTGTTTCCTTCTTCATATTAAAGGCGGATTCCTGAGACTTCCTTTTTTCACATTCCATGTCTCTAGAGGAATGGTTTGAATTTCCTATATGTTATTCAGAGCAATCCCCAGGCAGCTTGCCTTTGTAACAGCAGTCATCAGAAAGCTGTTGCATAACGACCTCGCAGAGAAGATGCTCCCTGAAGAGGCTTGTTGATTCTGGAGTTGCTTTAGCTTGTGTTTGAAGTTTTGTTCCATGACTTAATGTATTGGTATGCCCCTGGTTTTCCCTGCAGTCTCTTCTCACTCCTGACAGATCACACAATGGACCTAACTCTTCCCGAGTACATGGAGTTTGGCAAAGTCACTTTTCTATTTTATACTTGAGATTCTTCTTTTATAAAACAAATGAATGGATTTAATGATTTATAAGATCAAACCTGGTGCCTTAATTTTTACAACAAAGCAAAAAGTATTCTAGTGACTCTTCTGTCATTTTAATGCCAAGCCCTTTTGCTTTTACTAGGAAGAGAAGATAAGCCCACACATCACCTGGGACCAGTATAAGACACTGTATCATTAGGTGCTAAAAGATGATCAGACACTGCCCTTTCCATATTCTATCCTTTGTAGCTTGAGGCTGGGAAGGAAAGCAGCAATACTTGTTGGCAGTTTCAGGGGGCACCTGGGTAGAACATTTAAGAAATGGCTTACTAATGTTTACTGTGTGTTGATAACTTCCTGTTAGTCAGCCTGACTCCTGTTCCTATGCAATCAAAGTACATCTGGTCCTGTTGAAGTTTTGACACTAAAACTCCTTTTCATAGTCAGAAAAATAAGGACAGTGTGTGTGTGTGTGTGTGTGTGTGTGTGTGTGTGTGTGTGTGTGTG
>OU015745.1:108152627-108172335 GCA_907169655.1 Acomys percivali | reverse complement strand
TATATTAACATATTCTGTGCCTTATGGAAAGGTATTTTAAAATAAAAAGGGAAAGATGGATGTAAATTATATTTCTAATTATTTTCCTCCAGGCATTGTACTTTGTTGAACACCTCAAGGATGCCCTTGTTCTGCACTATAAAAACAATGGAAAGTTATCACAGAGATTAGATATAGTCATAGCAATAAATACTGTTCTCTGCCTTACATTTGCACGAGAAGAACGAGGTCATCTCGTGCCTTACACATAATGTTTTTATTCTGTCTTCTAATGTATATATTGGGAGGAGGAGTTACTGAGGATGGTACCAATTATCTGTTCTATATGAGCTATACCAAGCCCTAATACAGTTAATCACTGTCATGTCTCCTGGGATGTACCTTGCCTGATTCAAGCAGAATGTTCTTCAACAGAGTGACCAATTTGCTCCTTGTACTTTGTGGGCCTTTTGTCTCAGGTGTTTATTATTGTTCTAAACTCTTCTAAAATTAAGATAGTACCCACAATGACTCAATTCTGCAGCTCACTCCGTAGCTTCACCCATCTTGCGTTGGCCTAAGATGCACATTTCTCATGTATCTAGCTGCAGGCTGTTTGGTGTGCTGAGGCTTCAGCCAGATTGTCTCATCTCTGGACTCATCCTCTTGTAGGCTAGACCCAGATTCACCCTTGGTAGCATCAGTCAGCAGCATCAGCAGTACAGCAGCAGTGAGAACGGAAGCTCTCGCTCAAGCTCTTGCCTTAGATTCAAGTATGGAACGATAGCTTTTCCGTGTACAGATGGAGAGAGATATACACTCACAAATCAGAGGCATTTGGAAAAGCCCACCACAGCTACAGAATAACAAAAATCCAATTTAAAAGTGATAACATATATTTACTTCTTTAGATGTATTTTTTCTTAAAGGATTTCTATGTTGTGTTCTTTTTTTTCTTTATTTCTGTCTTCTTGATTGCTGAATATATATCTTTGTTTTTTATTATAATTTATTCAGATTATATCCCAATTGTTATCCCTTTGCTTGTATCTTCCCGCCCTCCCTCTTTTGTCTTATTCCCCTCCCCTAGATCTCTGGCAGAAGGGGACCTCCTCCCCCATATGACCACAGCCTATCAGGTCGCATCTTGATAGCCTGTTTCCCCTTCCTCTGTGTGCCACCAGGCCTCCCCACCAAGGGGAAATGGTTAACTGGGGTCAGGATCCTCCATCCTTGATGGTCTCCTTGTGGGGTTCTTGGATTCTCTGGGTCCTTCCTTCCCTCCATTCTAACATATCACTCTCATCTGGAGTACAGCAGTGAGTCCCTGTAGGGAACAATTGCCTATGGATGGGAATCACCATGTGTTTTGCTGCTAGTCACTAACTACTGCTCTTCTCTTGTCATTGTCCTAAAGTATGCCCTTCCTCCATAGCAAGATAGCATATGCTTCTTTGCTTCTTTGAGCTTGCTCAGCATTGCTCATAAGCACTGCCCTTTGTGCCCAGGCTGCCCAGGCTGCAGCAGAAGATGGAAGGGGGCTCTGGGAGTCCTCTGTGCTTGCTGCTCTCCCCTCACTCTTAAGTGACAAAGTTGAAATCTGACAAAAGAGAGCCAGTAACAATTTGTAAATAAAAAACAAGCACACAACTCCAAAATTTTAATAGCATCTTTATTGTTCTTTTCAACATGATTATAGGGTTTTTTTGTTTTTGTTTTTCTTCTGAGACTACCAGGTCTGTTTGGAACTAGAGTGAGTGGCTGTAGTACTGCTGATTAATGAAGCAGTACTCAGGAATTGAGAGCAGACCCAGCATGTATAGGTGCCTGGTCTGCTGAGTATGTGTCTCTGCATGTTTCTAGTGGTGGAGTTTCCTTCCCCCTCTGCCAACACCCACAACATGATTAGTAATGAGAAGTAATTACCAAGAGGAAGAAAACAAAGGCATGAATTTAATGATACTCATGCGTTGTATTATCAGTGACTTCATTGTTTCTCTTGGCAATTTTTAAGTACATCTGTGCATGGCCCAGGGATACAGAGTGAGGTAAAGAAAAATGTATTTGCAATGGTGGTTTAAGATAGATTTATTTATTTATTTATTTTTATTTTTAGTGCCACTTTACAAAGAAGGAGGAGGGAGGACAATTGCCTTTTTCTTTAAACACTAAATGCCAAGTAATGGTGACTTGCTGCTTCCATAAATGCACCACCTTTACTGCCCTCCATATGATCCACCATGGCCTTTGAGTGCACAGCCTAAGAATCGGGAAGCCTGACTTCTGGTTCCAGTTCTTCCTTTAACTGGGCAGGCCTGACTTCCCACTTACAACATGAGAATTTTGGCTTGTATTGACCCTTCCAGATCCTTCAAGATGGAACAAGAAGCAAGGCTTCTTCTCCTTGACCTCTGCCCTGTTTCTTGCTTACTAATGGCTCCCCTGATGGCAGGACTGGGGCCTGAGCCTAGATGAGCCCTGAAGTCTTGGGGCTTCCCGCACTAAGGTTTTGTGATTCTCTGTTCTCTCGTATCCATGGATACAAATACCATGCAGTTGGCAGCGACAAGTAGATTGTATTTTGTTTTCCTTTGTAGTGACCTTGGTCTGTTTTTCTTTGGTTTAAACTAGTTGAAAATATGGCAGATTTTGGTAAGAATGTGTCAATGCAGGAGAAGGACTACAGAGAATTTGAGGGTTTTTCTTCGTAATTTTGTTATAAGAAACAGGCAAATGTAAATAGAAACTTAATCTGTTCACCCTCTCTTTCAATGCGCATGTCCTAGTCAAGTAACTGACGTCACTCTTATTATCTTGTACGCCACAAGTGTTTACTGTACATAACTGGGTAGTCATTCAGAAATAGATTCAGGATTAATATATGGTTAATTTCCTGAGTAAATTATGGAAGAAATATGATTTTGTATAAAGTACCTTGGGAAAGGCTCAAATCAGCTTGGGTCTTTTTCACTTAATATAATATTGAGGTAGTTAATCAGAAGTACTTTGGCTTAAAGGAAATAATAGTAATGGTGAGATAACTAGCATTCCATGCTTACCATGCACACCCCTGTTCAACATGGCCTTCCTTAGTTAACTTAGTTAATCCTCCCAAACTCCTTATTTCTCCTCTCTCCACTTTGAGGGGAGAAAAACAGAAGTTGGGAATTGTTAAAAACTACAGCAGCAAAATTGGGATCTAATTTGGTCATCTATGTACATCACCCACGAAATCACCACTGTGGCTACGTAGAAGTTATAAAAGTATAAAAGAAAATAATAAAGGAAAATCCAGTTTAGCATTGATAAGTGTCGTTGATGCCTTCCCACACCCCCACTTGTAAATTCCCGAGGTCTCCAGGTTATACAAAATTCCAAGTAACATAAATGCACAGCTTTGGAGCAGCTGGTCTATTCAGTCAGAATATTTCCCGGAATATTATACATGTGCAGAAACATATTTGAATGTACAGTTATTCATAAATACCAGTTTTCCTTCTTGACTACCTTGCTAACATGTTGGAATGGCAGGAAACATGCCTCAGGGTAGAATATGAGGTTTGTAGAATTTGGTAGCTCTGAGCTCAAACCCTTGCTCCAAGGGAGGACTGTGGCCTTGGATCCATGTCCCTACCTGTGAAATGAAGAGCATGGTGCCTGCTAATGGATCTATGGTGCAGCCAGCAAGCAAAAGCCTCCTGCTGTTCATGCCTGTGTCCCCCGTGTTTAGAGGAACTGGACCCTCAGCAGGATTTACAGGATGACTGAATCATGCAGTTCTTCCTCAGCAGAGCTGATTGGGTAAGAACAACTTCAGGGTAGAGATGATTCATCAGTAAACACTGGTTCGAAATGCTGTAGAGCTCCTGAGAAGCAGTGTATAGCCAACTGCATGCCAGGCACTGAGTGAAGTATGCTGTATGTACATTATCTTAGTAAGCTTAAAAGACTTTTAGCAAAAAATAAAAAAATAAAAACTAGTAAAAGGCTTGCTAAAGACAAAGTAAAGTTGTAAACTCATGTCATCAAAGACATAGAAAATGCCTACAAAAAGCTGAGTGTGTCTTTGTGTACACACATGGTAATATGCCAGGGGGACATGACTTTAGACCCTAAAGGCAAACTAGCAATCTCCTTTTAATTTCACCGAATTTAGAAAGTGTTTGATAGCACTTCTCCTGAAAATTACTAACTCTCCTCCCTATATACATAAAATGAGCTGAATGTCCGTCACACTTTTTATTTGGCTATCATTAGCTTTGTGTTGGGGCATGTTATAGTTTGTTAATTTTATGTCCTTTAAATTTATTAAACATGTGGTGAATTTAAGGTGTGAATTGTTATTTTGATGACTGGACAACCACATAATGCAGAGCCACCCTATGCTGCCTCGTTGCTAGGAATGACCCAAGATGTGTTTAAAAGCTCATATTTCAGTGATTTCCTGTCTGGTAACTTTTCAGTTCCCACCGGTCTCTGCATTGAACCATTAAATGAAAACTTAGTTCCCTCAAAGGAAGATGGACAGAGCTGGAGTAAGATTACAGGGTTCTCAGCAGAACTGTTTAGGACTTTAATATCATTTGTCTTACAGTAAATGTGATTCGTGATGAAAATGCTTTCTATAAATAGATGTTAACAGTGCTAAGTCAGAATAGCCAGGTTGTGCTTGCATGGCCAGATTTTTGGAGGGGCAGGGAGGTGGATTTTGTTGGGATTTTATTTGGTCTCTCAAACAAACAAACAAAAAATTTTTTTAGGTTTCTTTTTATTGCCCTAGTCACCAGCATTTGAAGACACTAAATTCAGGCAGCTGTACTGAACCTATCTGATGGCTACCAAGACAAGTTGAAAATCAGATAACCTAAGTTAGCATTTGCCTCTCCTTATCTTTTTCTCCCATTTTCAATTAAAATGAAATCACCAGCACATTCCACTATGGGTATTTTTTTTCCATGTAGGGCACGGACACAGTTTCAAAGAAGGGAATGAAAAATGGTGAATGTGGTTTGTGTTGATTCCCAAAGATCCTGAGTTCTGAGAAAAAACCCCACAGACTCAGATGTGAGCAGCACTGCGTTCTCCTCTGTACCCCACCAGGACCTCAGGTCTCCCCTTGTCAGCAGATGCAGCAACATCAGGTCATGTACCTTGTTCTTTCTCAGAGCTAGCACTAGCAAAGCCACTTCCCTTGCCATAGAATCTGCCTTCTTTTAATGGGCAGGATTATTCTCTATTATAAAGACACAGTTTTTCCAACCTATTCCTTGCACCACCTAATTTCAGGCCATCAGCTGGCACACAAACACATTATAATTTTATTCTTTTAGACCCAGTCACTCTCCGTTAGACCTGAGTCTTTCTAAGGAAACGTAGAAAGTTGGACACAATTTCTCAGATCTTAAACACCAAGGAAACAACAGATTGTTGAGGGTGTTTATAGGGAAGATTTTAGCAACTCTTCGTATATCAGCTGTCAGTTGAAATTTTACATTTAGACCCCAAAATTTAATAAGAGACATTGATGAAAACTTATTCCAGGTTCCTATCAAGTATTTACTTACAAACATCTTTCATGTGTATGTTGTTTGCTTCCATTAAATGACAGTTATTCATCCTATTTTGCCAATGAGGAATTTTAGATTTAGTAAGCACAAATAACTTTAGTCAACAAATACTGGGACACACACACACACACACACACACACACACACACACACACACACACATACACCTTTTTATGTGCTCTCCTTGCTCATGCTAGACCCACTGACATTCATAGTCTCTATTTAACTTGAAGGTGCTCTTTGGTTCTTGTCTTCTAACTGCTGCAGTCCCAGAAGCAGCTAGGCTGTAGATACAGAATAAATAGCCTGCTGATGAGGTCTAACAGGGCAAACTTACATCATGGATTTTCTTAGCTCTGTGTTATGGAGAAAGGACAAAAAGAAATATAAAAATCTCTTGAGTATAAATAGTTGATTTATCCAAGTTTTCCATTACAAATCAGTGGCTCTTTAAAGAGTCCTTTCTCATTTACGGTTGAAACAGCACTAAAAATGGTTTCCAGATCTGGTGGAATAGAGCAGAAAAAGAAGATTGTTTTCATGTAATTCAAGTTAGTTCTAAAAGCCACACTCCCAGGACTAACTCAGAGCTCTCTTGAAAATAATAGGATTTGTTTAAGTTTTCAAACTACATCACTTAAATATTTCTTCCTGCTTTGATTTTTCTTAGAAGTGAGATGGGATCATGCCAGTCATTAAAGCTTTCTGTCCTCTTTGAATTTTTGTCTAGTAGGGGCAGCATGTCCAGTCTCCTTTTTTCTATAACTAAGCCCCACTGAAGTTAATGGACATGAGTGAGGTCACACCCAACACTAACACCAGCACAAGGGTCTTCTGCCCACAACTGTGTTGCTGTGTCTGCTAAAATGGCCCTTGCTCATATCCAATCTGTATTTCCAGCTCCAGAAAGATACAAATTCTAGAAAATAAAACATACCTTTGAGAGTACTTGAAAGTCTCCCACAAAAAAATAAAAAATAGTCTTTTTCAACCATCTTCCTCATCCTTTGCATAGCAGGTCACATGACAACATAGTCTTTCCTGCCCCTTCTTTTACCTAAGGCAATGTGACTAAACAAGAAAAGTCTGTGTTACAGACAGAAAGTCATAACTCATAAGGCAGCTGGGCAACATGAGACCTTTGAGCCACTGACTGCCTGTTGTCCAACATCTCAGGTGTACCCCAGTATTATCCTGTAATTGGAGAGAAAGCCCCAGCATCTCAGGTGTACCCCAGTATTATCCTGTAACTGGGGAGAAAACCCCAGCATCTTAGGTGCATCCCAGTATTATCCTGTAATTGGAGAGAAAACCCCAGCATCTCAGGTGTACCCCAGTATTATCCTGTAACTGGAGAGAACGCTGAATGACTCCTTACTTTTTTCTGCATTTTTAAATATTTTATTAATTTATTCATATTACATCTCAATTGTTAGCCCATCCCTTATATCCTCCCATTCCTCCCTCCCTCCCACTTTCCCCCTACTCCCCTCCCCTATGACTGTGAATGAGGGGGACTTCCTCCCCTGTATATGCTCCTAGGGTATCCAGTCTCTTCTTGGTAGCCTGCTATCCTTCCTCTGAGTGCCACCAGGCCTCCCCATCCAGGGGACGTGGTCAAATATGAGGCACCAGAGTTCATGTGAAAGTCAGACCCCACTCTCCACTCAACTGTGGAGAATGTCCTGTCCATTGGCTAGATCTGGGTAGGGGTTTGAAGTTTACTGCACATATTGTCATTGGCTGGTGCCATTGTTTGAGCAGGACCCATGGGCCCAGATCCGCCCATCATAATGTTCTTCTTGTAGGTTTCTAGGACCCTCTAGATCCTTCTATTTCCCCATTCTCCCATGTTTTTCTCACCTAAAGTCCCAATAGGATGTCCTCCCCTCTGACCCACTTTCCTAGTAAGTGAAGACTTTCATGGGACATGCCCCTTGGGCTAGTATGCAGATATAAGTGAGTGTATACCATGTGACTCTTTCTGCTTCTGGGTGAACTCACTCATTATGATAAATTCTACACATTTCAGGAATCCCTTGTTTTTAATAGCTGAGTAGTATTCCATAGTGTAAATGTACCGCAGCTTCTTTATTCATTCTTCTACTGAGGGACACTTAGGCTGTTTCGATGTTCTGGCTATTATGAATAAGGCCACTATGAACATGGTTGAGCATATGTCCCTGTTGTGTGTTGGAGCATTTTCTGGTTATATTCCAAGGAGTGGAATAGCTGGGTCTTGAGGAAGCCCTAGTCTCATTTTTCTGAGAAAGCGCCAGATAGATTTCCAAAGTGGTTGTACCAGTTTGCATTCCCACCAGCAATAAAGAAGTGTTCCTCTTTCTCCACATCCTCGCTAGCATGTGGTGTCTCTTGAATTTTTTATTTTAGCCATTCTGATGGGTGTAAGATGGAATCTCAGAGTTGTTTTGATTTGCATTTCTCTGATGACTAAGGATGTTGAGCATTTCTTTCAGTGTTTCTCAGCCATTCGATATTCCTCTGTTGATTTTTTTCTTATTTTAGTGGATGAGTAGGAAAGCAACTTTTCAAAATTTCCCTTTCATATCAGATAGTGTAATTTTTGTACTTTGTGCCTTTAAAAAATTAAACACATAAATTTATTATTCTCCCTCTGCAAATGCAAAGATTAAAAAACAGATATTGAGAAATTCACAACTTAGTATGATAGAAATGTAGGCTCATGTTTGAATACAAAATACTTTTAAAAACACACAATAAATAATCTACAGTATACACAGTACGCAGTAAGTGCTTTAGGAGTATTTGAAAAGGAGAGACTAGCTCTGCCAGTGGACTTACTGAGGTCACTTTGCAGGTAAGCTGGTTCTTGAAGGATAAAAGGAGTTTCCGGGTCAAATGTGCAGGAAGAAAGTGGCAGGAAAACACAATATATGTGAAATATTAACCGTTCCTAGGTCTAAGGCAAAGGTTATGTTCAGCAATGCAAAATAAGGGAACATGTGGGACAGATACGGTTGCTCCTTACAGGGCAGCTCATCTATTAAACAAGGTGCAACAAGCAGTGCCCAGCAAACACTCTGGGAAATGAAATGGATCAAATTAGAGACCATGGGTGTATGGTGCTGTGTCCCGGTACCCAGTACATGTTAGGAACTCACAACATCCTGGTGGAGATGACCTAAAGAAACAGCTTCATCCCCTTACCACCACACGTGTCCTCCTCGTAACATGAAAATAGTTTTAGCATTTTGATGCAAATATATTTTTTAGTCCTACTTCATTCACCAAGTGAAATGAGTTGGTCTAGTCAGAGCTAAACAAGTAGTTTAAGAGTGTGTGCTATTGTGTGCCTGTCTGCACCCAAGATTGGCAAACTGAAGGAACTGGGATTTGGCCAGGAACCCATCGATTGCTGCTGTCCAATAGAGAAGTGATAGTGAACTGTGTCCCTGCCAGTGTAGAGGGGCTTGGCATGAAGTGACTCTTTGGTCTACACCGGCCAAACTCTAGAACTGCTATAAACAAGACCACAGTGTGCTCACCAGACTCCTGATGGTCAGTGAAGACTTTCAGAATCCATCATTGACACAGAAGCAACATAGAGCTTACTAGCTCCAGGGACCATGCTAGAACATTTTACATGCATAGTTTTGTTGGAATGAACCCTATGAGTTCATGTTATTATCGATCTGTGCTTTAATATGGGTTCTCAGACCTTAAACCCTATGAGGTTAGGTCAGCCTGCCCCAAGCCATAGAGACAGTAAGTGGCAAAGCAGGCCACTACATACATACTTGTATGTTGCATGAGCGCCTTCTCATTAGAATTGATGGCTTGTATCAAGTTAAGACAGATACCTTCTCAGCCAAACTGTTACAGCCCTGTGTCAGCAAAATTGAGGTGGCCCATCCTGTCTCATGAAACACCCTCATCTCGAAGTGGTGAGAGATTAAAACAGTGTGGCTTGCATTCAAGCCCCTTTATTCAGCTATGCTAGGCAGTGGGAAGAGAGAAGCTGCAAAATCAGGAAGTCTGTAAACAGTCACACAGGTATATCAAGGAAAGCACAGCAGCCAGGAGAACACTGTAAGGTGTTATGGCGCCAGCTAGACCGTAAGAATTTGGGTCAGGCCTTGGGTCTTCCAACTGAAGTGTTTTCCTCATGCCCTCATGGAGGAAGTGGCCGGAGAGGCGAGCTGGCCTTTCATGCTATCAGTTCCATCAGAAGAGCACTTTGGTCGTTAAGGGAGTGCCCCTTTGCAGCCTGTGGAACAGACCCAGATCTCAGACTCTCTGAAGCCTGTCAACTGTAGCGGGTCCTTTCAGCCTGAGACAGATCAAGTTTGCAGCTTCTGCCTGTCCACTGTGTGTGGATCCCTGTAGCCCTTTGTTAGAAAACATTCAGGGCCGCCAAGAGTGTGTGCTGACCACGGTGGTGGCTGCTGCCTGGAGCTGTAAGTAAATAAATGGATGTCAGACACTTTTAATTGTGGGGGAGTGGGAGCAGAATCCTTCCCCTCCCCTGAGCATGCTGCCTTGGATGTAATGATCGTGACGCCTTTACACACAGACTAAACTAAGCCCTTTGTATTCTTTGCAAGGTGGAGAGCTTGCCAAGCCAATTTCAGCATACAAAACACGGACAATTATTCTCTTGGCATTTAGAGGCCGCCTCTGTTTTTACTGGGGGAGGGGATGGGTGGCTGGTTGATAGAAGAAGGCTTTATAAGGAAAGATAAGTCAACTTTACCCCGTATTCCTTTTAAAGCTCCACTCCCTTCTAGACTCCCGTGTTGTGTCCCTGCCTGTCATAGTCAGCCCCTCATCAGAAGTGCCACATTCACTTTGATGTTCCCAGCATGTCACTTACTTGTGGCTATTTTCACATGTTCTGTGTAGTAGCTCTCCATGCAATTATTGTATTTCTTTTGTGGATATATGGTTACAGATGGTTGGTGAGTATGTTTCTAGTGGTAACCAATAAAAAGGCATAGTCCTTGACTATGGTCTGCATCCATTGTGCACCATAAGCTTTATGATAGTGGTTCACAGCCTCTGTTCCCAGATCTGCTGCAAATCCTTCAGAAGTTTTAAAGGGCCCACCCTCCTTACTCCAAAAGTAAGGGAGACAACAAAGGGTGCTGAGGCTAAGCCTATGCAAACCTGCCTCCCACCACAGTGGGAACTGGCTTCTTGCTTAAGTACTTAAGTGTGCTTTCGACTTCTGCCCTTTGGTTCTGCCTGAAAGGTCTGTTGCGCAGCATGGCAAACACATAACAGTGTCACCTTGAGTAAACTACTTCATTCTCAGTGTCTGTATCAGTTGATAGAAAAACAAATGACCCTATGATGCCCTTGGGCTCTTTCCTTTTCAGAGTGCTAACGGTCTGTATCTCAAAGTACACAATGTTTTCCAAAGAGGTTCAAAGAAGTATATTGTACTCTATAACTTCCTAAGCAAAAAGTACTAATAGATAAAAGGCTGTTGGAGTTGGACAATGCAACATTTCCAGTAGTTCTTTTAGCCTTCAAAGTCTAGAGTTTAATTTTTGTTTTGTAATTGCTTCTAAGTTCTGAAAACCACATTGAGCATTATTTCATATGCAGGAATAATTTTTTCTTTTGATGTTGCTAATCTTTCCCTTAAAACCAGATAACATGACTAACAAGGGCGTTTTTAAAAATACTTATTTTATTACACATGTATAAAACAAACTACACACAAGGGAGAACCATGTGACAATCATGAGAATAATGAGTTCTATACATGTTACATTCATAGTGAATTGGCCATCTGCATTCGTCCCATTTGAAGTAAGTGTTTTTCCTGTCTTGTTGGGTCTAAACTTCCGAATGAGATTCAATAACCTATCCTATCTCAACTCTAATAGCTTGACTTCTTTAACTTAATCTAAGACGATCTTGTCCCCTAATCAACTAAGCTTGGTTGTAAAACTATACTATCTTGTCTTCAATGCCCCTCAGAGACTTGAGAAGGAATAAAACTTAAATTCCTGAGTGAACCAGCAGTATGAGTTAGCAGCTTCCAAAATGTACAAATTGACTTAAGACAGTTTACTGCCTGACCAGTCACCCAATACACTTTATAACATTGGAGCCTCATCTTCAGCTTTCTGGCCTAATATCTCTGCCAGACTTGTTTGCAGGGCAAGAACTATTGAGGACTTGCTTACCATGACTTGGCAGAGTGCAGCCTTCGACTCTGCCTGCATCTAAGCTGCCCATTTTTAGGCAGATTCTGTTTGTGGCAGGAACGAGGACATTTTGCCCAATGGTTGGTTTACCACCTTTGAAGCCATCTCCATAAGGAGGTTCTTTGATGCTCATCATCTTTGAACAAGGGCATTTTTAATCAATCCTGTGTTTGTGTGTGTGTGTGTGTGTGTGTGTGTGTGTGTGTGTGTGTGTGTGTGTGTGTGTCTTAAGAGAGTTCAAGCTGAGTTTTACATAACAACTCTTAATTCCATAATTATATTACATGTTTACCTTTGTTTTTATGCCTTTTCTAACCCACACAGGAAAATTAAAGATAAGATCATTTTACAGCGTTAGTTCTCTGAGCAAGTTATATTAGAAAACAAAAGTTGATAATGTTTACCAGGCAGAAGGAGCTGTCTGTCTACAGAGCAGCAAGTCCTGACTCACAAGTACACCTGTGTCTTCCCCCGCCATTATGGCAGCTTGCCCATGTGCATTGACATACATCAGAAATACAGAAGGAAGAAAAGTGCGGCGGAAGGTCTGTTATGAATCTGGAACTTTCCAGACTCTCATTTAGCTCTCATTAAAATTCTAAGCATGCCCAGCTCTCAGACTTAACAGGTAGGAAAGACAGCACTGAAAAGTTACTTTGCTTAAGTTCATAACCATCATAGGTGCCTGGGCTGTAGTCACTTGTTCTGTTCCTATTCCTGGGATTTTTTCCCCCCAAGCTCATTATGTGGCCTTTCGTTTTCAGGTGCTACCTTAGTGGCTTGCTTGGCCTTGTAGCTGCAGAGTGCTATTTCTGCAGTCACAGTTTTGAAGTCTAAGAATTGGCTGTTTCCAACAGGAAGGTGGTACACATAGCTCATCATGCCCAACAGGAAAGGAATGGAGGCAAGCCTACTTTCTCGTTATCATGTTTAGAACATCCACACAAGGCTGTACTATGCATTTTCTGCTATCATGATTTCTCTTCCACTTTTGCTGATTGATTTTACTAATAAAGACATAAGGGAATGTTCAGGACATTAGCTCCAGAGTGAAAAGAAAAACGGATCATAAAGATAGCTGTGGCCCCAGGCGGGAGAATTGTCACCCAGGGATTACTGGGTTTAACTCTGCTCTTAGAATAACTCTAAACTTGTTAATAGGGATCCAAGCACTGCTTGGTTTGGCCTGCCGCTTCACCCCGCCCCCACTTCAGTCTATTTTCTTCAAATGTGTGGCCTTCTATTAATGACTTAACACCCACCATTCTCCCTTTCAACTCTGGGTGTTTTCTGGGGCTGTGCTCTCTGCTGAGGCCTCTTCCTCTGCCATCCTCCCATTTGGCCTGCAGCCCTCAGCTTCAGCAACTCCTTTTGAGAATCTCTCACTGACTTCATAACCCTGTTATTTGCTCTATGGGACAACATCCTTTATATCCTCCCACTAAATGGTTACCTTCACAAGTGAATGACATAGTCTCTTGGCTGAAGACACAGCTCTAGTGGCTTACTCTGTCAAATGAATGGATACATTTATCTTAATTATCTTAAATGACCAGATTTTCTTTTAGTGTAGTATCCCTGATTTAAGTCCTACAGATTTGACCAAGCAAAGCTCACATATTCACTCAACTACTGGATATTAAATTGAGGAATATGGGAAATAATATGGGAAATAGTAACGAACCAAGTACAGGTATGACAGACATCATTATTCCCTGACCATCTCACCCCACCACGTTGGCCATCTGACAACAGCCCTCTTTAGATCAGAATTCAGCAAACTTTTTCTGTTAATGACCTAATATCAAATGTCTTGGATTTTTTTTTCAGCCCACACAGCTCACCCCTTCCCTCCCCTTTTCTCTTCTTCCCTCCCTCCCTCCCTCCCTCCCTCCCTCCTTCCCTCTTTCTCCTTCCTCCCTCGCTCTCTCTCCCTGTCTCCAGGAAGCAGCCATATGTGCACAAATGAATGGCAATGTCTGTGCTCCAGCAGACCTTTATGTTTAAGAGGGGATCTAGTTGGGGGGTGCTCAGTTGGTAAAGTCTTTGCCATACAAACGTGAAGCCCGAGGTTTGGATCATTAGCACCCACATAAAAGCCAGCATACACCTTTAACCCCAGAGCTGGCAAGGCAGAGACAGATGGATCCCTGAAGCTCATTGGTGAGCCAGTCTAGCTAAATTGGTGAGCTGCAGGTTTAATAAGAAATTCTGCCTCAAAACCTAATGCAGTGAAGTGACTGAGGAAGATGGCACTCAGACACGTGCACTCAGAGATATGCAGAGATATGTTTTGCATATCTCTGCCTTAGATGATGTGATGAAATGATAGTCAGGGAACCTATAAGTAAGTCAATCTGAAAGAACGTCTCCTCTGCCTCTTAGTGGAGGTTTATTCATAAAGTCACTGTTTATTCTAGCTGGAGAGGAGTTAGCTGTATATGACCTTGGGCCAACTTGGAGGCAGATAGCGAGAGTGTGTACATTTGGTACTGACATTACCAGGGCCTATAAAAAAACTCATGGGCCACGGTCTCCTGGAGATACGATTTTGTCATTGACTTAATGGGAGAAATAAGGTCAATTCCTGTTTGAGATCCCATAGTTTCTGGTTACAGAATGTGAGTCCTGAGCCAAATGGGGGCAGTTTTAATGCAGCTATCTGACTCTCAGCTGCATGTCTCAAGTATTTCTGTCACGAGAAAATGACAGTTTTGTGCTGTAGAATTCAGACGTTTTCCTCAGCTGTTCTTCTGCAACCCCTTTGTCTGCTCAACTCTTAGAAACAAAAGAATTTTTTGGCTGATTCTGTGTCTGCTCAGAAATGTCCAACTGTTAGAAAGAGTGTAAAGAATTTTGGATCGTGGGAGTCCATCCATGGTTAGCTCAGCCATGGTGGAATGGAAGCCGTGTGGTACAGCTTATTCCGCTTTATTAAGCCTCTGCTGTGAGGAAACCCTGTCGTGGTTGCCTCAGACATGGGAACATGACTTCAGGACACCAGAGAGAGATCTGGGTTTTCCCTTCCCGCCATGGATTCCTATCATCTGTGCTTTACTAGCTTTGGGGGAATAAAAGAGAAACAAAAGTAGAAAGACTTAGGCTTACTATTAAATTGCTTGTGAATGCTTCTAAAAGGAAACACAGGAAAGCCTTCTGTTTTAGGTTCTACTTGAGTTGGTTAAGGACAGTTGTTATCTCTATATTTTGGATTGCTTTTCTGGTACACAGTAGAAAGGAGAATGCTATAAAGGTATGTTCTTTAAAATGGGAAACAATATAGTTTTGAAAGAAATCCAGAATAATATAACTTGATTTGTTTTTTGTCACAAACTGGGTGGCCTGCAGCGGGGATTCTCCGAGGACTGCTGCTTTCCTTTGGAAATGCTGAAGGGTAGTTTTGTTGGTTTTAACAGCCGCTCTGTTGATTCTTTTTAAGGTAATCTATACTTCTTTGTATACTTAGTGGCCAGTGCTATTCATATGAGCAGTGTTTGAATCTCTAATGACAATGTATTTCTTTATTTTGTTTGCTGCTCCTGCTATCAGACTTGCATCTGTTGCTTTCCCTTACTCAGTGTGAAGTTTTAGCTGCTAGGCTGCCATGTCTTGGAAACTGAGAGATCACATGAGCCCTGGGTCTCTAGGCATGGAGTTGTGTTGTAGGTGCAAGTGTTTGAAGGGAGCTTGGCCTCCTTTTGTCTCCATTGAACTTTTATGAAAATAATGTCTCAGAAAGGTGGTCATTGATCAGTTTCCTGACACAGTGAGCCATTTTGCCTTTGGAGTTCTGAAAGAACGAGATGAGCGCTAAGCATTGCTTTTGGTTTGCTTTTGGTTTGGTTTGGTGTTTTTCATACAGGGTTTCCCTGTGTAGCCTTGGCTATCCTGGACTTGTTTTGTAGACCAGGCTGGCTTCGAACTCACAGTGGTCCTCCTGCCTCTGCCTATCCGAGTACTGGGATTATAATCATCCTTTTTTAATACTTATTTAGCATCTTCGTAGAGGTTGAGCCTATTCTGCCATTGTGAGGGCTTATCTTCCCAAGCCTATGAGGTATGAGTGTTAGTTTTCATATTTTATAGGTGAAGAAATTAAAGCTCAGAGAGCAAAGTACATGCTCAGTGTCACACATAACAAGGAATGGAGCTCACCTCTGATCTCAAGCTACCTAATTGCATAACATGGCAGGGTTTCTGGTACCCCATGCTGCCAGGAGAATGGGAAAAACAGATTTATGCTAGACATACTTAGGACCATATAATAACCTAGTCTATGAGATAGGTATCATATTGTTCTGTTTTCACACACAGACAAATAATATCACGCCATGTAAGAACAGTCACACATCCCTTAATGGTGGAGTTTTGACTTTATGCTTCGGCAGTGGAAGCTAGCATGTTTGTAAGCCAGCTATCTGTATAACACAAAGGGTAACTTCTTGGTATTGATTTTGTGAGTAAAAAAAAGCCAGTTGGTGCTGGAGAGAGAACTCATCATCAGGTAAAAGCACAAGTACTGTATAAGGGCCCAAGTTTGGATCCAGCACCCACATAGAAGAGTGGGCCTTAAGGGTCTGGAGAGATGTCTCAGTGATTCAGAACACCTGCTGCTCTTTCAGAAGACTGGGGTTAAGTTCCCAGCACCTAAGTTAGGTGGCTCACAATGGCCTGTAACTGCACCTCCAGGTCATCTGTTGTCTTCTTTTGGCCTCAGGCAGAGAGAGGGGGCAGGGGGGGTGAGAGGGGGGATGAGAGAGAGGGATAAATGAATGAATATTTTAAAGACAGGTATATTGATATCGTAGTATGTAGGAAGAAGGAGACCTACCTGGAGCAGGAAGAAGGCCTATTAAGCAACACACATGCACATTTGGGCTTCCACGTAGAACTGGCAGCTTAGAGACCTGCCTGGGCATGCCCTGAGGCAGACTGCCCAGAGACCAGTGACATCATGATGGGAGCCAATGAGGAAGAGTCACAATAGTAACTTGCAACTTGGGAGCCAGTGGGATGCTGAGAGGGACTATAAAGGTATGCTCTATTTTTCTGCAGTAAAGGAGTCTGCTTTTGCTACTTGCCTGACTCCCAGAGTCTGTGTCATTGACTCTGCGAGCTCACCCCTGCCCCCAAGGATCCAGGGCCTGGGTCTCTGCAACATTGGTACCTGTAACCCTAGCAACTTAAGGGGCAGCGACAAGTTTGCCTAGTTCCAGGTTCGTTGCAAGAGCCTGTCTTAAAGGAAGAGAGAAGAGAATAGAGTAGAGAGTGGTAGAACAGAGCACATGATGTCTTCTTCTGGTCTCTACATGTGAGTGCACAGGCACATGCATGTACACGCATACATAATGCACATACTCCACACATAAACACACTGACTTGTCATGGTAAGTATTCGGTTTTTTTAAATGGGAACTGAAATTTACAAATCTAACAAGTGTGTAGAATATATTTGCAACTATTAAGGAATATCATTGTAAAAGTGCTTAAATAGTTTCTATGCCCCCTTTAAAATTTTAAATATACTATGAAGAGGAATTGAGTCATTTAATTTTTATCTAGGTCTAATTTATTTTATTGGCTTAATCACAAATTCAGTAATCTGTAAATCAGAATGCTATAACCATTTAGAAACAGAAGGTGAAATAATGGCAACAAACACGTGCTTTAACACATAAAGTGAGAGTGGACTCTCAGCAGATTATCACATCAGCACCCAGGGTGTATGGGGCAATTGTGTAGCAAACAATGAAAGGAAGTTACTCATGTAATTCTTAAAAAAAAAAAAAAAAAACCCTACCTAGCATGGAGTCTGATTGCAGTCTTCTGTCTGCAACCCCAGGCAAATTCAGTTGTTGAGAATAAGACTAGGCCCACTCCCATATGGACAGAGGAGATAGTGCGGTCAGCCTGCCCCTGTCACAGAGGCAGAAAGAGATGTGACTGTGCCTAGTTGTTTCTTTGGTCTCCCCTCCCCCAACACACGCGCGAGCGCACGCGCACACACACACACAACTTCTTTCATAACTGTCTACAGTGTGTATAATAGTACATACCTTGTATAATGCAATAATTACAAGGCTCCACCACAACCCAGGTTAAATTCATTTTCAGCATTGAAAAAGTAAAAAGGTAACTCAATAAAACGGAGAGTAGTTTCATTGTTGTTTCTTCCAGTCAGCAAACAAGATGAATGAAGATTTTTTTCTCTCCAGCTAACCAATGTTACACACCCAGTTTTAAGTATCCCTGTCAAGAACTGGTATGAGGTAGATATCTAAGGATTCCCATTTTACAGAGGGAAGGGGAACTAAAGTTGCAAGAAACCAAGTGGCAGGACTTGAACGTGATGTAAATACTGCGGCTCCCTCCCCGGCCCTTGCCCACCTCTGCTTCTCAGCCAGAGAGGCCAAAGGAGAAGGTGTGGATTTGATGGCTTGAGGAAGCAGTGTTCCTGAGCGGGACTGTGGAAGCCCCTGGGGTTGCACTGTGAGGTGGAAGCACCTCCTCCCCAGACCTTCTGCTCCCCTCCATGCCCCTCCATTTGACTTGCTTCCCTACTGGTCAGCTTGCCCTGTCCATAAGGACTCAGCCTAGTGAGGAGGAAGAGGAGGAGGATCACTCTCACTACAGGGCTATTGTTCCTGCTTCCTTTTGGGTGATGGAGGAGTTTCTGTTATTACTGTTTTGTTTACTTGCTGCTTAAATCTATGTCAATTTATGTGCCCTTGGCTCTAACCCACAGTTTATATATTTTCATGTTGTTAATATTTTTAATTGGTGTTTTTAAAGTAAATGTACTCTGTGTTTGGCAGGCCAACAAAGTAGAATAAAGAAAGAGTTGGTTTTTGAAAGTAACCATATAAGGTGAAAAGTCGTGTTTTGTGTGGGTGCCTGGATACATGTGTACCGACTTCAGGTTTTATCAGGCATAATGCTCATTAATATTTATTATAACAGTTTACAGTGTAGCCCCTTGAGTCCCTCTGGATTGTGCACAGCCTCAATGACATAACTGTGGAAAATGCAATAAATCTAAAGTTGAAACTACTTCTAATGGGAAGTTTCTTTATAGTTGTAAAGTTAAATTGCCTCCTCCAAGATGAGAGAGGTGGTGTGGACAAAGCCCTGGCTGACCTTGGTATGCTTTCGGGGGATGCTGGCCACTGCACTGAAAAGTTGCATTGTTTGTGAGGTATTTTTTTTCCTGCTGTGCTATATTTAAATTTCTCTGTATATTCCTTTCCAATATTCAGTAAGTTGGCAGGCCCGTATGTATTAAACTATAACCCTTGATAGTCTTCTTAATGTAACCAAAATTAGTATTCCTCTACTTAAATAAGCAATTGCATGAAGATAATTTAGACTTAATTTGTCATGAAGTCTAAACTATGCAAAGAGCCTAGGCATTATACCGTTCATTTTTGCCAGCCCCTCTATAAACCTCTTCAGTGACTTGTAGCTGAATATCAGCCAAAAAATCTCATGCTCTGTATTTTAGGAAATTGTTCATGATATTTGGAAAGAAACTTCCAGGACCTACACATGTGGCTACGGTGGGTCCTTTTGAAACTCCATAGAATAAATTATTCTTTCCCTTCCATGTTATTTGCTGATGTTTAAAAATAATGACATTATCTTGCCTTTCTCTTCATGGGGACAATCTATTTTCTTGTGACAAAGTTCATTTTTTTTACTTCTGCTTTGTGTGTGTTAGATGCAGCTAGACCTGAAGTATTTAGGACAAAGTGAGCCATGTCCTTGCTGTACTGATCTTTGAGTCTCATAATGATAGAATGCTGAGCGCCACAGTCGGGTCACCAGGAGTAGCAGGAGGAGGGTTGGGAGAGTTAAGGAAATGTTCCTGGAGGACATACCGGAAGACACATTATACAAGCCATTGTGAATGCCCATTGGGATCTAGATAAATGAAGGAGAGAGGATTCTCTTAGAAAGGCTGGA
>OU015745.1:108140305-108152527 GCA_907169655.1 Acomys percivali | reverse complement strand
GGGGGGGGGGGGGGGGGGGGGGGGGGGGGGGGGGGGGGGGGGAGAAGTTCTAGGACTGAAAGTTGAGTTGATGGGTGTGGAGATGAGGTCAGACAGGAGGGAGGGTAGAGAATAATAGGATGTCCTGATCAGATGGATAGTCATTGTTCTCTTGATTACTCAATAACTTTGGGCAACTTGAAAGACTCTGTATGAGGTCATTTAGGTTTGGAAATATTTTTAATATTATGCTTTGTTATTAGAGCATGCATGTGTTCACTCACTGAAGATAGGTAGATATGGGTCATTGTGTAGCTGGGAGATTTCAGAGAAGGAAGAGAAAAAGATACTGCTAAACATTTTTACAACCATGGCCACGTTTGGAGTGCCTTCTGCACCCAACATGAGGAAGGAGAAGGAAAAAAATACCTGTAACATGGATGACCTGGCCATGTTATATGAAGAAATTTAAGACTCAAATTAATTCTATTAATTAATTAATTTTAAAAAATATAGAGATTTTAAATAACTTACCAGAGATTAAAAAGCTAAGTGAAAAGATAGAATTTGAATACAAGCCCTAAAAAACAAATATGGAAGAGTTAGAGTTCAAACAAAGGGAATAATGCATTCCTGTAAAATTAATGGCTTTTAGAGATGTGGCTCCTGCTTGTTGCTTGCGTTCTCAGTGGAGGCCTGTCCTGCACACACACAGCAAGTGTCCATGCATGCAACAGTGCAGCCAGAGAGGCCATCAGTTCCTCGGTGGCTTTCAGGAACTGACCTGGGTTTCCATGGCACTTGAGGCTTCCTGCTGTCTCACTTGCTTTTTCCGCTCTCTGCCACCTCAAAGAGCATTTGTGGTATGAACACCTGCTCAACACTAAGCAAGAACAGAGACTGTGGAGTGAGGGTGGCATATCTATTCCATTTCATGGGGAACTGGAAGCACTCTTCCCGGGCTTTGTCAGTGTCTTCTGAATATGCACCAGCTAATGATGTGATTAAATTATGTCATGAAGAAAATAATCAGTAGGCTCTACCAGTGGTCCTAAGTAACATTCAATATGAAGCTAATTCACTAATTCACATGACTATAATTGTCACCGTCATCATCATCTCTCTTAATGACCTTATATCTAGCTGTCCTCTAGGAACCTTTGGAATATAGACTGTCTTTGTCTATTCCATCTCCCTCCACACTGCAAGCCCAGTGGTACTCTCTGGTGCTCAGAGGTGCAGGAATTCAAGATAGATGGGCCCTTCAGTTGTACCAATCCACTTCTGTTTCAGGAGAGCACAGGGATTCAGGGACAGTGAGAAAGCTGGCCATAGCCCAAATCTTCCTTGTTCTTCTCTAGGATGGTAATATGCTGACACAGCTTCCTGCATGAAGTTCTTGTGCTGATTTGCTGTGTGTGTCAGGTGTTCCCTGAGCTCAAGTTTCACAACCTGTGCTTCGCAGTGTGGTTCACAAAGTGGCGATACTTGTTTGGGACATTAGGGCAAAAAGAGACTTCAGAAGGATAGCTTCTTTAAAAAACAAGAGGCTTCTAGGGACACTGATGGGCACAGGCCGAGCCAGGTCACCCAGCATCGTATCTTCACACATGTGTACTGGAAAACACTTTCCTAAGTTACCTCCTATCAGTCGGGCAGCAGCTTATATAATGCGCAGACACAGGACCTCCCCAGGCCCCCAGAGAAGGTGTACAAAAACTGCCATTCTAAAGTAGTTTTCAATGTATGAATTGAAGTATTAAGTGTATTTAGTAATTTCACCTATTCTGTAAATTATGGTAGAATACAAAAGCATAGAATATGTTACTAAGTAGGTGTATTTTAGTTAACCACCAGAAAAGATTACATTGCTCCAGAAGAATGTGATTTAAACCCAGTGTCCTAGCATAGCACCGAGGCCCCACTGAGAGATGAAAAGCATGAGTATGAATTATGAAACAACACACCCAAGAGCCAGGTGCTTTTCATCAGTGAGTAAGCAATTCATAACCATCTTTCTCATCTTTTGTTTGTGAAGGAGCATTACAGTTTTATTTTGTTTTTAATAAAGTAGGAAAGGTTAGAATACGTCCTTGTCAGTAGTAGGCTGCTGCATGTGTTTCTTCAGGAAGGGGAAGCAGCACACACTTCATGCCTCAGCTTTCTCAAGTCATAACTAATTTTTCCGATATCAAGAAATGATATAAGTAGTCAAGCTCTGATTTACTCAGGGTGTGTTTCCGCATTGGTTTGTGTTTTCACAGAGGAGAGGATATTTTCATCTCATTGTATAGGAAAATGTTCACAATTTGTAGGTGAGTAAGTGTTCAGGAGTTGCCTCCTTACCCTGCAGTAGGTAGCAGGTTCTACGTAGACTGCAATACAGGGAGGGCGTTCCCAGGCTCAACTCTAAGCGGATTGCCCATAGTCATGCCAGCACCTTGAGTCAAATTGTAGTGAGTGCTAGCAGCCCCGGTTGTTGAAATTAGCACTGAGAATTCGTGACCTATAAACGCAGTTCCTCAGACCTCATTCCTTACTGTCAGACATCTTCCTATTGGAGGGGCAGTACAAGTCCTTGAGATAGAAACTTGGGTACAGTTGTTTCTGATCTTAGTCTAGAGTAGGTGGGACAAGGACAATGCATTGCAAAGAACAAGTTTCTGATAACCAGGCCAGGATTGTCACCTGGCTGCTGTCGTGCCTACATATGAATCCAGTGAGATACTGGAGTTGACTCTTACTCGCTCATGACCGGTCAGTTCGCAGGGACTTATGAGCTCAGCTTTAAACACAGTCATCATCAACATTAGATTACTTTAACTTGCAATCACATAAATTGTTTTTAAAACAAAGATAGCAAGTACTCAACTCCTCATTTCCTAATTATTTTTACTACATTGTGTGTTTACCCATGCGCTTGAGGTTATTTATACCTCTGCTCTTCCCAACTCCATGTTTATTGAGATCATGCTGATAGCTTCACAGCAGCCATTTTAGAAGGATTTGAACCACGGAAACAGACAAGCAGCCAGTCAGGGTGTATATGTGTTCTCCCACCGAGCCGACCATTACTCGTTCCCCAGCACATTGCTGGGCTTGGTTATTGTATGCCAGCCGGTGGGAAGAAGGGTGTGGTCTTTGTGACAGTGAAGTGCACTCAGTAGGCTTAGGTCCAGATCTTCCCTCTAGAATCTAGACGGTGCTGCCTAGCTGGACTGGTGTTAAAGGAAGAACAAGCACTGGTAATAACTTTCCAGGTATCTTCTCATCTGCTTCCACTACATAGATGCCTACCATCAGTTAAAATTGTCATCTCAATGAAATAAGATCATTTGTGCTTCTGTTTGGGTTTTTATCTCCAGTACCCAGTCAGTGTACAACTAGCTTTTTACCCAGCTGTTGAATAAATGATGTGGTGTCCCCCACCCCTGCCAGAATCTAAACATGTCAGTGCTCAGGAATAGGAACTAAACACATTTTTGCACCTCTCCTTAAGTGTAGGAAACAAATACCTGTTTTATTTTGTTTTCTCTCACAGGAGCATTTACTCCCCCTTCCTTTTCTCTTGCCTCTTTCTCTTCTCTTCTCTTCTCTTCTCTTCTCTTCTCTTCTCTTCTCTTCATTTTCTTACTCTCTTCCCTTCCTTTTGTTCTCACACTAAAGGCTGAACTCCTCAATGACTGTGACTTTTGTATGTGTGTGATTATTCCAGTCAGCCCAGCAGTTCTGCTCTTCCTACATGGTTGCTGTTACATAGGGCCCCACCAAAATAGTTTGGAAACTTAGTTAAAACCTTCCTTACAAATGTAATGTTTGAGACGTGCACATCTATTTGGAGAGTGGCATCTCTGGAGTTTATGGGCCACCTGTGTAAGACATGACTGCAGAGAAGGATGTCAGTAGACCACGCTGTTCCTGGAGGCCACCATGATCTACTCTGACTGAATTAACTTAGGCTGATAGGACTCTGCACTGCCTTGACTCAGATCTGGAAAGGAAGTAGGTGGGGTGTTCCTTGCTGAACCTCGACACTTCTCCAGATGTCGCACATGTTGGATGTCCCCTAAGTGAATATTTCATTCTTTAGGTTTCCCCGTTGGGAATAAGTAAGGAAGAGGGTTGTGCAAGAGTAGTCTAGAAAAGAAGGAATAAAGTTCTTAGACTTTTCATATTCTGAGAGTGACTTTTTGAAAAGCTTGGATCAGGTTTGGCAAGAGATGTAAGCACTGAACTCTTGGAATATGTTCTTGGCTCTTACTGTCATCTCTGACTTAGAGCATTCAGCTGACTTCTCTGCCTGTAAAATAATACTCCCTCTGACATTAATACTTACCTCATGAGGTTATCTACAGGATAATGCTGTGTTTACATCATTTCGTTCACAGAGAGCTCAATGCACTTTTCATGCATTGAGAGTGAACATGAGAGCTGGCTCTGGAGAATTGAACTTAAGCCATGAAAGTCTGACTCCAGTGTGGTCAGGAGGAAATGCATACAGAGTGATCTCGTGGGTCAAGTGAGTTTCCACTGTGAGCCCTATCTTTTTGTCTTACTTTTGAATTAAGGGAATATGGTGAGTCCTTACACCTGCATGGGAGATTTCACCTGTACAGTTAGATTGGTCCCTTGTGATACATCCAGAATTTGGAGAACAGTTCAGAAATCTTTTGACTACAGGCATTTGTACCCTGGTGATAGCTAGGAGACATCTGGGAAATATCTGTCTGAACAATAGAACCACACTAGATCAAGAATCCTAACCCTAGAAGATATAGTAACATGGGGAGGTCTTCACTGTACTTTACTGTACCCAATATTGATGCTTTTCCTGTCCATGGTTTTAAGGGATGTGGAAAATAAAGGAGATTCAGCTTGTCTGGCAAAAGTAAGCTGTTAATAGCAAGGAAGTAATGCAGAGTTTACAAGTGGATAATTGTGGCTGTTCTCAAGTGGTCCCAAGAACATTACAGAATTGTGTTATATGGGGAAAGTAGTTTATCTGGTTGGCCAGCCTCAGTGTTGCCCATCTGGCAAACAATATGTTGCTCATGTCTACCCTGGGGACCTGGACAGGAATACATCCAAACTGATGATTTAAGCATGTTTTAACAAATTCAACGATGAAGGTATGGGGCCTTGTTTGGAAATACCGACAAGTTTTTTTTATGGTTTTTGTTTGTTTGTTTGTTTTGTTTTGTTTGTGTGGGATGAAACGTCTTCTAAAGTCTAAAAATTGAAATAAATGTGCAAAGAATTTCAAGCTAGGAGATTAGTACATCATAGGTCCAGTATTTTGACTACTTTGGAATCACAGAAAGTTTGGCTTTATCATAGTCTAAACTACAACTGGGGGAAGTAGTAGAAAACAGGATTTCAAGGGCCTGTCTTGCTGTCATTCCCTGCTGAGCTCTATTAAGTGGATCATCTGGAATATGAGCAGTAAAAGTAACTGAATAAATGTCATGCTAGGCTCAGGCTCGTGTAAGGTCTCATGGATATGAGATACAGAAAAGGAGAAAGTCTGGACTAGAAGTATAAAATTAGATTTTATTCCATATCACTAGTATTTATAAAATCAGTGGCGTTGAAACTGGATAAAGAGAATACTCCAAATAAGCAATACCCCAAAGGTGAAACCTTCAAGAGCACATATCAGGGGGTAAATGAAAGAATGTATGAGAGAATGTGAGAACCCAGCAGAGCAACAGGAGCTTGATGGAGTCCTCACCTAGGAAGATACCTTGCAGAGATCATGGCAGACGTGAGGGTGAGACTTGTGCAGAATAAGGAGGAAGGATGAGTTGGTGAGTCAGTTTAAAAGAGAACAGTGATGGTCTTCATGGGGCAACCAAGGATCAAGAAGCAAATAAATAATAAATAATTTGATGAATTATTAAATAGGTTTCTGGGCTTAGAAAAAGAACAAGTAGCCCATGAGAAGTTGAAGGTTTAGGAATTAAGTGGTATTATTGGAACACAGTCCTGGGAGAGATGAAAGAGGATTGAGGCCATTTGTGGAAGGCCGGGCCTGTTACTCGCAGGATACTTTTCTTTTCCAAACTGGAAGGAAGCATACAAGTAGTGTGGAGGTTTGAAACAAAATGGCCCCCAGAGGCCCATGGGGAAGGGCACTCAGAGGTGTGGCCTTGGAGTAGGTGTGGCTTGGTTGCAGGAGGTGTGTGACTAGATGGTGGGCTTTGAAGTCTCAGAAGGTCCAGCTAGTTCCCTTCCTGTTGCCTGCGCATCAAGATGCAGAACTCTCAGCTTCTCCAGCACCGTGTCTGCCTTCATCCTGCCATGTTTCCTGCCGTGATGACAATGGACTAAATCTCTGAACTGTAAGCCAGCCCCAATCAAATATTTTCCTTTACAAGCATTGCTGTGGGCGTGGTGTCTCTTCAGAGCAATGAAACCGTAAGACAGTAGATCCAAAGTATTCATAAAGGGGAGACAAAGAATGTTAGGATCTTTTGTGTCTCATGAAAAATCGTGTCATTGGTGGAGAAGGGTGTGACTGGAGTTGGGGTCTGGTAATGAATGAATCTAGGTCACTAAAAAGCTACTTGTTGTACTCTTTTTGTGGGCCTTGTTCAAGTTCCTGACCTTGACATATATAGTCATGATGGTAAAAAAAAAAAAAAAAAAAAAGTAGGTTAGTAGTATGATTACTATACTCGTAAGGAGTATACTCAGCACATGGATAAAATAGTTAAATATCTGTAATCTGTCGAAACAGTAAGTAAAATAGTGGGAATACTATTGAGAAGACTATGGTTGTGACAAAAACAGTATAGTAGTACAGAGACATAAAAAGTATAATCTCTTATGCAATGTACAGGAAGAGGCACAGTTGAAACAAGTCCTTTCAAGGTCTTAATGCATTTGTTGATGAAATGGGAAGATGACTCATTGCTGCTGGCCCTGACCCTATGGCTACCCTAATTTTGTTCATTTGCAAAGTTGACTTAGATCTCAGGGTTTGCGTGTGGAAACTAATGCCTTGGTAGAATTCCTAGGCTGCTATTTCATCAGGAAGCCTGAGGGCAGCATAAGCCATGAGAGGCCCATGACCTGCAGCAGCACCCGAAAGTTCCCAGTCTGAGAAGCACTGGTAATCCATTTTCTTCCTTTCCATTAGTTATTAAAATAATAACGGATTGGCAACACAGCCCCAGTTTCTACCTCTAGCACTGTCTGCTGCCGAGCACAGCTGTTCCCAGTCATTCTTTCCAGTGTAAATAGTGGTTCGTGTTTCCATGGGCTGTCGCGAGAATTTTCTGTACTTGTAAAATGAGCCCGTGTCACCACCGTGTTGGGAAAGATTGAAGGTATGGGAGAAGCCAAGGAACTGCATGAGAAGGCCAGACTTTACCCTCTGTAAGATATGTTTTCTGCTCCTAAAGACATTTCTATTGACTGAGTGTTAATGATGTGAACCTCCATGGGTATGGGCAAGAAAATTCTTGTATCTCTGTGATCCAGACCTAGTACTTTGGGACTTTTCTTTCATGTTTCAAGTACATAATGACCTTCTTTGTTATGAGATGGCATTACAAGACACTGAGCACTTCAGCAGAAAGCATCTTTTGATCTTCATGCCTTTGACAATAAAAAGCTAAAGCCAGAAACTGGCTGAAGAATTTGGCATAGAAGCCACTCAAAGCCTCCTTTTATCTATTCATGAGATCAGGTGCACAATTACAGGGGTAATGAGTGACAGTTATTAAGAAAGATGAAGAACAAAATGAGGCCACTTGCATAGTAAGAGATTTGTTCTCTTCCAAAATTCCTTAAGAAATCAATGAATATTATAAGAATCTTGTGATTCTGGTATGGAGGTAGGGTGATGCTATCTTGGTCTTAATGCATAAATTTTCCTAAATCCTATATGGAACATTGTTAATTAAGTCACAATTCCATATTTATAAAATATGTAATTAAAATATATTTTTTAATTCTGTTTTTTTCCTTGTTGTCTTGAAAGTATAACTTCACTGCTAGGTGCTGTTGGTAAATACCTAATGTCTACATTGTTATTTAAAACTCATCAGCCTTCCTGTTTCAGAAGCTGTAGAGTCCATGCCTGTATCCAGTAATGAGTAGCCTTGAGAGAACAACCAAGGGGGCCCCGCAGAAATAGTAGACATGCCTCATCCGGAAGGAAGAGCTAGGCTCACACTTAAATTTCTGGTTCAGGCACATTGATTCCCAGGTTGGGCAGCAGCCTTGATGACAGATAGTAGAGTAGAAGCGTCAAGGCACAACATGTTCTGCTTCCACGGACCCAGGGCTGAAATGGGAATGGGAAGGCTGATCTAAATTAAGCTGTCTAGATTTGTAATGTATGACTGACAACTTTTTAAAAGCCAGGCACAGTTTTCCATTCCATTTTACCCCCCAGTGCTTGCTTAGCCCACACTTCCTCACAGACAGCTGCCTGGCTTCTCTGATAAGGAAACCTGAGGCTGAAGTCTGAGAGCAGCAGCTTTCTCTGAGAAGCTTTTCCAGAGACAGACTGGATACCTGAACCTCATTTTAATGGCCTTCAATTTGAAAGTTGAACTCCCTCCTAATTGCTTGTTAGTATTGGACTGTATGAGTATTTCCATTGGATAACATGGAAGCAGCAGTTTATCACAGAAGCCCTGGTCACTTTCATCCAGGCTGAGTCAGGTGCCAGTACATACAGCTGTGCTGTCATGCTCCTGTTGATTCATTGGGCCTTGAACCTGCAGCTTTTAGGGCTCGTAAAAGAGGGTGTATTTTGGAAATTTTAGGAAAGCCTATTTTCACCTTGGTGACTCTGAAGCTCTCGTTACCAAATCAGACAGGTTGGAAGGGAAGTTAAAAATCCAGATTTGGAGGGGAAAGTCTATCACTTCGTGACATAATTCAGATTCATTCAGTTTTATTCAACTGAAGATGGTGAAAGAGTATGCGTGGGTGAAGGAAACTGAAAGGAGATTGACAGTGAGCATTTCCGCATCCTCTTTCCCACCCCTTGGCATGACCTCTGGTGCTGGCCACACCCGCATGGATTCATCTCTACCCCTTAACTCTGTAAACATGGGTGTGTTGTTTGGTCTTCTGGAATTGTAGAACAGGAAATAATACCCCATGAACAGGCTAGCTCAGACAAGTCCATGAGATAAGAAAGCAGTCAACAATTACAATCAGTAATACTGTGCCTGCTGATGTTCCAGCCGCTGTGCTGAAACCTAGCTCATCTAGAAGCCCGTGAGGAGCCTCGTTCACAGCAGGCAGTGAGTTTTGCTCTCTGCTCTTCTCTGCCCCTGACTACCAGATTCCAGCTGAAGGGAAGGTCTCTCTCCACAGATGAATATTCAGTTTTCCTTTCCTGGAACTCTTCTAGATGTTGGAAATGCAGTGGTGACCAAGAGAGAGAAAAATCCCAAGTGCTCTACATTCTAGCCCAGGAATTGACAGCTGGAGGCCAGTTTATGTGAACCTTCATCTAATGATAAATGCTATGGAGGGGGAAGGAAATAAGATTAAGTAACTAAAGTATTGAGAGACACAAAGACAGATTTCTATTGTAGAGAGAATGGCTAGCAAGAAGCCACTGTAGTAGAATCTGAAACAAATACACATGTATGTATTAGTATGTGTCTGTTATACACACACACACACACACACACACACACACACACACTCATTATATATTCATTCCCAGATCATACCAAAAGTATATTCTCACTGGTACAAGTATGTAATGAGCGTCAAAAAGTCAAGATGAATCAACACCATGTATTTGTTGTCTTCGGGGTAGGAAGCAAACAATAATAACAATACCTGGCTTAATGTATCTAAAGATCTACAGCTGTCTAAGTGTGTGCTGTTGCTAGTCCCCTTAAAGAGAGCAACGGTCTAGGTATACTTGTTTCTGCTTGTCATAGTAGAATTGAATGCCAGCTGATAGTCAATGAAACTTCTAGGTTTGTTCGTTTGTTTTATAACTTCAAGATCTTTTTGGTTGTATAGACTTTGGGTCTGTTCAGTTTTGGTGTTTGACACTTTTATTTCTTTGCAAGGTTTTTATTATAAATTATTACACCATTTCCAAAACAAATAGATCCCATGAACTTAGACACAGTATCCCTATGAGACAGCTGTGTCAAACTACAAACAGGACTTATGCCCTACCCAAGTTCCAATAATGACCATTCATGTCATTGGTTTTTCTGTAAGAACTCCTAAGATTGCACATTATTATCTTAGTAATTTGTATCAAAATTCTGCTATGATTTTTTATTTTGTTTTTAGATAACACCCCCTTCGCTTTTGGCTACTTCCTCTCCAGTTATATTTCAGTAGCTCAAATAGAATGTGAATTTGTTGTTACCAGTTCGGCTCATAGTCTGGCTCTGCTTTTTAGAAAATGTTTGACCATTATTCTTGAGTTTCTTCTGTCCTGTTTGCTCTTACTCAGGAGTTCTCTCCTGACTCCCACTCTCACCTGCTGTTTCTTACAAGCCCCTGTTGACGTCTGGAGAAGAGTCTAAGGTGACTTGAACGCCCCTTGTGACACCAGCTCTCACAAGTCCTGTACTCTTGTTCTGTCCTCTCACCGGCTCTAAGGCCTTAAATATATAGCAGAGTTCTTCTTAACTGCTAGTAGCACCGAGTCCTGTCCCCGTGCTTTGACTTCAGGTCACAGTCTCCTTGGTATGGCCTTGGATTTCAGCCTGTTTGCTTTCATGCCTCAGCGCTATAGCCCAGGAGAAGTTTTGTGTTTATAGAGTTTCTCGTTTTGAGGGTGAATGTGACCCTCTCACTTGTGTATCCTAAGTAGAATTAGAATTCTACTCCATGGCAGATGACCTTTAGGAATTCTCCAAACCTGGGATTCAAAGTATAATTTACAGATATTTCTATTGTAGTAAAAGTTGAAGTCACAATATTTTGCTTATATGCCAAGTGTAATTATCACATACATTATAAATTCTTTTGGGAAAATGTCTTTTTCGCTAACATTGATACACTTGAAATTATATTACACATACATTTAAATGATTGCAATACATTTTTAGAAGTCAGAATTATCTTCAGCCACATATTTTTTGGTATCTTACCTAATGTTTGATTTTTAAGAACCAACTATTTCCAAAATATGTTCCCAAACCATCCCCAATAGGCAATATAATTTCCACTGGTCTAGTGGAAGTAATAGTAATAATGGTAAACACTTTGAGACGGGTTTTGATGGACTATACACTTTCTATGCATTTTACACACACACACACACACACACACACACACACACACACACATACACATACAATTTAACCTTTTGTCAACCTTATGTGGGAGCAATTGTTATCACACGTACTGATCAGATGAAGGGAATAGACAGATGGTCTATTGCAATCATTCAGTCACTTAACCAGGATGCACAATGGTTTCACTAACTGAGCTGTGCTAACAATGGAATGTTGTAATGGAAGTCTATTTCACTGTGAAATTTTACTTCTTTCTCCCATCCCTCTGTGTGTCTCCCTTCCTCCATCCCTCCCACTTTTCTTTCCACCCCTTCCCCAGCATTCTTTCTGTCTCAACACCTCACACATGCTCAATAAGTCTCTTGCTATCCTTCTAGTTAATCATGTGAAGTTTAGGTGGGGAATTTGTTAATTACCCTTGTAGACACAGTGAGCCCTAGTAAGACAGATATCCCAGCAGCCTGTTTTGGGTGTCAAAGACCAAGCACAGCCAGCTTTGGTTCTGCCCTGTTTTCTGAGGACATTGAAGACACTATGTGTATCTGATTATCCCACTACCTCCAGTTACTCCCATGAACAGTCCCTTTGTTCTTCTGGGATGGATTTCCAGGGAACACTCGGTGTGCCAGAGGCCCTGGAGTAGCAAGCCTGGGACAGCAGCTTGGGAGAACATGAGCCTTTTCCCACAAGTGTTCTCTCTAGTTCACACATGATAGACCTCCCCAGCCAGGTGTTAGGTCTGCCTTGCTGTTTAGGAAAGGCCCTAAGTTATAACATTTTATAGTATTTATAGTTTGGGGTGGTGTTCTTAAATAAGCTTTTTAGAGTGAAGATATTAAATAAAGTGTTTTTATTGTTTTTAAAGTAAAGCAGAATTTCCAAATGACCCATAATTAAATTGTATCAAATCAAATCCAAGATGACTAGAATTTGAAAAGACTTAAAAATTATTATTATTATTATTATTATTATTATTATTATTATTATTATTATTATTATT
>OU015745.1:108115967-108134880 GCA_907169655.1 Acomys percivali | reverse complement strand
CTCTCTCTCTCTCTCTCTCTCTCTCTCTCTCTCTCTCTCTCTCTCTCGTGTGTGTGTGTGTGTGTGTGTGTGTGTGTGTGTGTGTTTGAATTCACATAGAAAGTTCAGGATAAAAGAATATCAAGTGCTCAAGTACAAAGTACAATATTTCTTTATATTGGCTTTTTCAAATTTTAGCTATGCTTCTTCACTTACGCATTTATTTGTTTTAGTAAAGTTGGAATTTGATTGTTTGGTAGCCAAAGATGGATTCTTTACTATTAGCAATTAATTTATTCATTATGTAGAATGTCCTGTCATAGCAAATTAAAGGTTATACTTTGTCTTCTCCACATGTGATCTGGAGCCAGAATGAAAAACACATAATATGTTTTAGAATTAAACCATTTATTACTGATAGATAATGACAGGCTAGAAATAGGAGGCACCGGTCAGTCTGCACTGGCTCATGAGCCCTGAATCACTTTCTTATGAGATCTCTTTGCAGTTCTGACACTTGTATTAACTTCTGGTAACTTTCTTCTGTGGTCAGTTGTCCTCTGCCTCTAGTCACTGACAGCCATTCTGCACTGTCCAAGGGCTTCTGCACTTAGCATATCTTTGCCAGAAAGTCCCTTCTTCATACACTTCTTAGGAAGAGTGAGCAAGTTTGTGAAAACATGCACCTTGTCTCTGGCCTTCCACTTAAGCCACCAAGGGTAAGGGGACCCCAGGAGATAAGAAAGATTTATATTATAGGAATAGAAAAACCTATTGTTTACTCCTAAGTCTTCCTGATTGAGAAGATAATTAGGTTCACATTCAGCTAATATTGAGTACTTTGCTTGCTATAAAACACCAGTCTCACAGTACAGAGTATAGGTGAGGGATTAGAACAATTCTCTAATCCAAAGAATATACGGGATGGTGCATTTAGATACAGGTACCATTTTCTTAAGGGGATACATTAACAAATGACCACAGTGACAGGTTTTTACCACTGGCATTCCAGGGCCAAAAAAATTGATGATACTGTTTTTTAAAAGAACTGGCTTAGAGAACAGGGTAATTCTTGTTAAATGTAAGTATCTAAAAGATTGCACAAAAGGGTATAATAAATGGGGCTCATGTAATTAGAAAATGTATATTAAGCATTTCTTTCTCTTTATAAGACACGAATTATCAAAAATTAAGGTCACAGGTTAATTGAAAGAGAGAAAATTGAGTAACAAGTTATCCTAAGTGCTAACAGTTTATTTGTTTTTAAGGCATTTGAAATAGAGTAAGCTAATAAGTCTGAAGAAGATGAGTTATCAAAACCACATGCATAAAATTAAAGTCTGAGTTTAGTGTAGTAGTACATTAATCCCAGTATTTGGGAGGCAGAGGTACGTGGATCTCTGAGTTCAAGGCCAGCCCAGTGTATATAGTGAGCTCCAGAACAGCCAGGGCTGTGTAGAGAGACCCTGTCTCAAAAATCAAAACAAACAAATTAAAGTTCCAAATTTCTCTGTAGTCTCTGTTTTCTCATAATTATCACAAAATAAACTGTGACCTAAATATGAGCTTTTATGCCGGTGTGATTACGTATCACACACTTGGCTATCACAATGCTTTGATACCAATAGGAGTTCATAAGATGCAATCTATACATTAATCCAAAGCAATAGCAGGAAGTGTATTTGTAGGTAAATGAATTGCTGTGAGACATTACAGTTTTATTTCATATTTTTTAACTTACATAGAAAGACAAATAGAAAGCTTATAAGATTTTTATTTTAATAAGAAGTCTATACCCTGGATGTGGGCATTACTAGGTCTAAAGACAGCCTTTGTCAGCAGAGGGATTGGTAGGTGCTGCATCAAGGTGTAATGGAAAGTGATGTGTCCCTCCTCCCCCACCATATGACCACAGCCTCCTATCCAGTCTCATCAGGATAGCCTGCTTCCCCTTCCACTGTGTACCTGATGGGCCTTCCCACCAAGACGAAGTGGGGAAGAACCTTGAACTCATTAGCACAGGACACAACTTCTGGAACAGAGTACCAACAGCTCGGGGTCTAAGATCAGCGATTAGTAAATAGGTCTTCATGAAACTGAAAAGCTTCTGTAAGGCAAAAGACACTGTCAACAGAACAAAACGACAGCCTACTGGCTGGGAGAAGATCTTTACCAATCATACATCCGACCAAGGGCTAATTCACTCCCTTTGTAATCTGCACTCAATCCTGTGGCCTGTTGGTCCAGCTCTCTTACCTAGGCATTTCCCAGCCATCCTTTTCTGTCCTCCATTTCCTTCCCTTCAACCTAAAGATAAGCTAACACTTTTCTGTTTAACAATGGCAGGGATGAGAAGTTTCTTAACTTCTTCCAACCATTTCCTCCTGTTGTTTCTCCCCTGCATCAAACTTTCCTTGCTTTCAAGAGCACCTGCTCCCTGTCCACCCCCCACTTTCCCCTCCCCTCCCTCTGTGTCCCTCCTCAGTTCGCAGACTTCCTGTGTAAGCACAGGCGTCACCCTCAGAGTCACAGCCACAGACACCTCTCAGCACTCACTCATTTTCCTTACCTTTCCATTAGTATTTACAGTGGAAGCTACTGTTTCAGTCTTGAAATAACTTTTTCTGTGGGCTTCTCTGGTCCCTTTTGCCCCTCTTTTGCCTTATTTATTGAGTGTGGTCCACCCTCCCCACCTCTATTTTCCATTACTGCCTCATCTTTGTCCATTCCTTGAAGGCACATGAGGAGTTCCTAGGCCTTCTATTCCCAGGTTTCTTTGCTCTTCAGTTAGTCCCTTGATAATTTTGTTCATCCTTGGCCTCGGCTACAGTGGGTTGAAGCCAACTCATAAGAACCAGTGTTGCACAACTCTTTCTGCTCTTTACAATGACTGTCACAGATAGCTTAAAACCACCCAGTGTAAGAATATTGATAGCCCCACATCAGCAAACCACAGGTCAGGGCTTCTTTTATATAACCAGGTAAGCAACAGAATCCTGGCCTCAGCAGGGTATAGTCACCAGTTTCTGAAACTGTCTCACACTTTCTGAGCTCCAGACATTATTCCCAGCTGATCTCTAGCCAGCTCATCTTGAACACCCACATGACGACTGGAATTCATTATCTTCTCCAGCAGTCCTGCCCTGCAGCAGCCCATCACGTTACTAATGGCCCCGCTACTCTCCTGTTAGTGCCCTCTTCTTGCCCACCTCACCATGCTATCTACTTAACTGACAGGTATTTCTCGTCACCTCATTTCATAGATTTATGCCAGTTCAGTCAGATGCATGGTGGGACACCACCGAGTAAATTCTCTCACACTGATCGTAAAAGAGGAGGAGTATTGAGCAAAGAAGGAATGAATACCAGAAGAGCAGATGACTCTGGAAGTGAGATGGGCATACAAAACACATGTCCTGGAGACCAGCCAGCCACGTGTTGCTAGTTAATTCAACATCCAGACAAACTCTGCCAGAAAAGGCAGTATCCCGGCCTCTCTGCCCTGTAAATGCATTTCTAGCTCACATTCACTTTCCTCCATGCTTCTGAAGAATTAATTCTCACAAGACCCCATCACCGCATCCTCTCCCTGTGTTGAGATTGCCTGGAATTCTCCAGTGCCTTTGAAAGAAAGTTCAAGCAGACACCTAGGAAAACTTCTACCAGGAGAATTTTTGGCCTATCCTTTAAGACTCAGCATTGATATCAATATTCTTGGAAGCCATCCTTGGCTCTCCAAGGTTTCTTCTGATGTGTACCCATAGTATGATTCAGTTTGTAATTATTGAACATCAATGGCATCAATTTTGCTTCTATGGAAGATTACCTTTGAAAAGGTAATCCTCTTTAAAGCATTTCTGTTTTAGAAACCATCCTTAGGAAATTTTACAAAACTCAATAATTCCAGTACCCAAGAGGGTGAGGCAGGAAGATCCCAAATTTCAGGCTAGCCTGAGCCAAGACCCTGTCTCATGGTAAAAAATAAAATAAAGTAAAGTAAACTAACAAAACAAAAAGACAAAAAAAAGGGGGGGACAGATAAAGATTTTCTATCTACCCTAAATGATATCCTGGTGTCAGTCCCCAGTGCCTGAAAAGAAGAAAGGAGAAAGGGACAAAGGAAGAGAGGGAGGGAAAGAGGGAACAGGGAAGGGAGGAAAAACATAATAATTTTCAGACTGGAAGAGAGTACTGAGTACACTGAGTACATGGTAGCAGACAGGAAGAAAGGGCCTGTCTCATGTATAGCACATAGTACTTTGTCTTAGGACATTTACTAGCATTTCTCCCACTGTAGTGGGAGCCATGTGCATTACCTGAACCACAGTGAGAGGTACAGAGTAGGTAGGCAACAGCAACTGTAGGATGGACGGAAGAAAACTGTAACAACTGCCCAAAACTTAATAAAAGTTTCTTCTGTTATTTTATTTAGATTTGCGTGATTAGGGAGACAGGATCATGAGAACATATATCTTTTTTTTTTTTTTTGCTTTTAAAAAATATATTTTATTAATTTATTCATATTATATCTCAATTGCTATCCCATCCCTTGTATCCTCCCATTCCTCCCTCCCTCCCATTTTCCCTTTACTCCCCTCCCCTATGACTGTGACTGAGGGGGACCTCCTCCCAGAACATACATCTTTAGTTTGTATAGGCCAAATCCCCGCCCTGGGAATTGCTTCCTGTGATTCACGGAATGAATCGGTTGGCCTTCAAGGAAGAGCTCAGGGCCTAGCCTGTTCAATCAGCCCTTTGCTAAACACATAAAAGAAGCCTGCCACTTGATGGTTCATTTGCTTTACAGTTTTCCAGCGGCCCAAGCAAAAGGTCCTAATTAAAAGATCTGTGTTGTTTCAATGGTCTCTTGCTCAATGGTAAGGAGAGAATCCCCAGGGCTTCATCTGATCGCCACACGGTGAATCCAGTTAATCTTCTAGATTAAAGCAAAACATGCACACCATCCTCAAAATTTACAGTTGAGTTTCACACATAGTCTAGTTTCCTCTACTCTCTGAGGATACTTGTGGATATAAAAATGCCTGTCATTGGGGGCTGGAGAGATTACTTGGCACCTAAGAGCACTGGCTACTCTTCCAAAGGACCCAGGTTCAAATTCGCAGCACCCACAAGGCATTTCACAACTGTCTATAACTCCTGTTCCAGGGCATCCAACACCCTCACAGACATGCATGCAGGCAAAACACCAATGTACATAAAATACAAATAAGTAAAATTTGTTGTAAATGCCTGTCAGTTTCTCAATTCTTAAAGGTTCTCAGTCCTGGAGAGGCATGGTGGCACGGGTGGGGGTATTTGTCTGCAAGGAGTCCAAACATACATATTGTTAGAAAGTGTTCTCAGTATTTATACTGTACAAACAGGAGTGATGACATGGTCCTAGAGTCAAGACAGTATTCATTGCACTCCGCCTTGAATTGCTTCCCATTCCCTCCTTATCCTTCACACCTCTGCCCTCCACCTTAGCTGGTGTTTTCTAGTGACCTCACTTTCAGAAGGAATATAGTTGGCCAGAGCCACTGCAGAGCACTCCCCACAATCTGAAAATGTTTGTCTCTTTATTTTTATTTTTATTTTATTAATGTATTCATATTACATCTCAATGGTTATCCCATCCCTTGTATCCTCCCATCGCTCCCTCCCTCCCATTTTCCCTTTACTCCCCTCCGCTATGATTGTGACTGAGGGGGACTTCCTCCCCCTGTATATGCTCATAGGGTATCAAGTCTCTTCTTGGTAGTCTGCTATCTTTCCTCTGAGTGCCACCAGGCCTCCCCATCCAGGGGACATGGTCAAATATGGGGCACCAGAGTTCATTTGAAAGTCAGACCCCACTCTCCACTCAACTGTGGAGAATGTCCTGTCCATTGGCTAGATCTGGGTAGGGGTTTGAAGTTTACTGCACATATTGTCATTGGCTGGTGCCATAGTTTGAGCAGGACCCCTGAGCCCAAATCTGCCTGTCATAATGCTCTTCTTGTAGGTTTCTAGGACCCTCTGGATCCTTCTACTTTGCCATTCTCCCATGCTCCTCTCATCTAGAGTCCTCCCCTCTGTCCCAGTTTCCTGGTAAGTGAAGATTTTCATGGGACATGCCCCTTGGGCTAGTGTGCAGATATAAGTGAGTGTATACCATTTGACTCTTTCTGCTTCTGGTTATCTGTCCCTCTTGCTGGACTAGGAGCATTACACACTGTTTATTGGCACTACTGTTGAGTCAGTGTCAGCTGTTAGTCTAGGAATATGTGGCTGCTAGGCTGAGTCAGGGGGAGAAGGAGCTGGAAGGAGCAGCTACAAGCCTGAAGGAAAAGTCATACAGCAGCAAAGTCACAGAATACCTTCAGTGAGTGATTCAAGCTAAAAAGTGCTTACAGATCACCATGTCAAAGGTCACCTCCTCTTGCTGCTTCCTTACAAAAGAACAATTAAACTCACAAAACAATATATGCTTATAAAAAACTCAGTGTTGTTAAAAGTGAAAGTTCTTGGTGCTTGTTATTTGAAGTGTTTTATACAGTCTACAGAATTACTATATAGGTCAATTTAAAAAGAACTGAACCGTTTCAAATATAGTATTCAGCCAGGCGGTGGTGGCGCACGCCTTTAATCCCAGCACTTAGGAGGCAGTGGCAGTCGGATCGCTGTGAGTTTGAGGCCAGCCTGGTCTACAAAGGGAGTCCAGGACAGCCAAGGCTACACAGAGAAACCCTGTCTCAAAAAACCAAGAAAAAACAAACAAAAATCAAATGAAGTATTCTGCAACTGTGTTCCCTATAAACATGGTGTCAAAGTCTGTAGTTTGCCTGTAGCAAGCTTGGGTCAGGGTAGGATAGGGATTTAGTGGTAGACAATCTGGATTCTGAGTGGTAGTTGTGTTAGAGCACTCACTTCATTGAGTTATCCCATATTCCATATTCTTTCTCTTTCACCAAAAAATGAGGTCTGATTTTGTCTATTATTAGTGTTACTTGTTACAGTTGTCAGTTCTCTAAATTGGGGCTTATACTTAATCTACATTAAGGGTGATAATAAACTTGGTAGTAGCTATGATAGCCTCTCACTGGAGCTCAACTTTAGGCATTTTCAATGGCTAAAAGGCTAAATCTAATACTCCACCTGGTTTTTCTAAACAAGTCTTAATGGAACATAACACTATCTGTTCATCTATTCATTGTCTGGAGCTATTCATGTGCTACAGTGACAGGGGTGAGTCATTACAGCAGCAACCATATGCTACAAAATCCTTACTATCTGGGTCTTTGAGCCAAGCATTGGCCGACTTTTAGTTTATCTGATCAAAAGACTCTAACTATGAGCAATCAGAACAAAACACCTGAGCTCTGTATGTGAGAATGAGAGTGCTGGGATTTGGTTTTTAATGCTAAACATGTCTGATTGCTTTTGATCGAATCAGCACGAACACAGTAACAGACAGGGCAGGGAGAGTTGGAAGGCATGTTCCATCTAGTTGGGTCCTGTCTTCCCGTCTGACAAGTCACATCTTCTCCCTTTCTATTGTCCCCTCCCAAGAGGAGCAGTGCTTGCTGAAAACGTGGCCAAGATTGCTGGAATACCTATCGGTTGGAGCCTTTAAATTCAAACCAGTCCGCCCTGTCTTTGCTGCCAAAGTTCATAAATCATTCATCTGAACAATTAAAGGCTGGGCACCTGTTGAATGCTGGCCCAGGTGCAGTAAGTTAACCCCCCTTTTCCCAGCTGCTCACCATAAAAGGTAGGGGACCCCACACCAAGTCAGCTGTGAAGGAAACATCATGAGGCATTTGGTTTTCATCGCCATTGGGCTGTATCTCTCACACACACACACACACACACACACACACACACACACACACACGACTTAGGGGACACCCCTCTCTGGAGATCTCCCTGCAGATAGGTGCCTGAATGTCTGCATTGGCCACTCTTAGGAAGGAGTGTTACTGCAGGAGCAAGCCTTGTGACAGAGCTTACTAGAGCTGACCCCTTCTCTTCACCGTGTACCTTGGTTTCTAAGAAACTATTCTTTCTGTGGAGCTTGGCCTGTGTGATCACATCCTGCCAGACTGTGGGTGTGTCCTCTAAAGGCCAACAGTGAATTTGGTTTAGAGTTGGGATTTGAATATCTCTTTTGATTTGGACCTTGCTACACACTCCACTAAACTCAGACTGGGTTAAAACTAACCTGAACATTGAGTGGCCCACATAATTAAGAAGAAACAAGTTGATTCTCTGTCTGGCTTTTTCAACTGATTGTCTGCCCATTCTATGGGTGTGATTAGCCTGAATTTTTAATAACAAAATTGCAAAGCCGAGAGAGACCTTGAAAAACATCTAATTGTGCTGATATGGAAATGGGGCCTGTAGACTTGGAGTAATTGTCCACAGCGATGAAGACTTTTTTTAGGCCTTCAGACCAAATGGCTTACCCCATCACTAAGCATCCCAGTTGTACGACTGCCCCTCTAAAGCATTATTTAAACAAAAGGAAATATTAGAAACATCAGTTTGCCTTCGCTTTGCTTTCTTTGATGAGTGTGTGTATGTTCTGAGACTCCACTGCTTTCTGCAAATCAGACATTCTTGCTGGGTTGCATCAGAGTCCAGGCGACATGATTGATGAATAAAGGGCAGAGGAGGGATGATGTAATGGCTCGTGTGGCCTTTACCTGAGAATTCTCTCTGGCTGTGTGCTGCCCAGTGTCTGGGTGAGTCATGTACTGAGGTGCTGCCGTCCCTGTTATTCAGCGTGATAGCCTCACACTTACCTCACCCTATGTTTCTCTGCTTTTCTTGCCAAATCAGATTAGAAGTACTTTTGTTTTAAGCCCGTGTTTATGAAGCATAAGTGTGCTTTGCACCAGTGACCATACCGACTCAGTCAAAGCAGCCTGATGTTGGCACCAGGTTAGAGCAGGAAGGACGTGCAGAGCGCCTACTATGTGTCCCACACTGTCAGCGTTCTCTCATATAGTGCTTTGGGATTTTTGAGTTTTGAGGTTTTTTTTTTCTTTTTGTTTTTATGTCTTTCCACATCAGTTTGACAAACTCATTCCAAAATAAACCTGAAACAAATACCCACTGTGAGCTATAATTGGAACAGATGCTCTCAAATGCTTTTCTCCTTTAGCCACAGACCAATAGTGTGGAACAATGACTACCTGTACTATGTTAGGGATGAGGACACTGGATAATATGTGTCTGAACTGAGGTTGAAACCCTACTTTCTTGGCATCAAGTATAGTAGTTTTTCTACTGCACCACAAATGTTTCTAATATATTTACTCCGGGAGCTTTTCAAAAAGTATGTGTAGTTCTCTTGAGGTTATAGGCATGCTTGATTTATGATCGTCATATGTGATACACTGTCTGTCTCTATCTTTATCCGTGGTGTGCTACAAACTAAGAGAACAGAAATTTATTTATTGAACAGTAACCATGGAGTTCTACAGTTTGCTGAAATTCAATTATATCTGCTTGGCAAATGAATATAAAAAGGCATAGAATGAAAATGTATGTGTACAAACAAGTGTCTTTAGTTAATGCTCAGTGAGTCTGTACTGGGAACCTAACCTAAGATAGATAGATAGATAGATAGATAGATAGATAGATAGATAGATAGATAGATAGAAAGAAAGAAAGATAGATACATACATAGAATGATTGCTTTTTCTCAGTCTGTGTCCATTTCCATTTGCCTCTTTCAGGGTAAATATCTTGCCTTGCCTAATGTGGTGCCTTTTTGTACAATCTGTACTTTAAACACAAGTCAACTATTTAATCTTTTATGCAACTGAAGACATCATATCTATGCCAAAGCTTGAGGGGAAATCCATCTGGGTCTGGCCTACTAAGAAACATTATATTATCTTCCTGCAGGAGGCCTTCCTGACACTAGGTGAAGGGTTTTAGGGTGTTTTTTCCTCTAAGTAGTCTCTAAAAATCCTAACCTCCAATAAAAGTCACTCCCTTTAGGAGTTAGATTGCTTATAATCAAACAGGAAATTTTAATTAGGATGTTTTAAATTTTTTCTTAGGCCCAAGAGCATATATTGGTGACTTCTGTTTTCTCTGTATTATGCCAAGTTGAAAGGATTAACTAAACAGACTAAATATCAGTGTCCTCATAAGAAAACTGTTAGACCAAGTATGGTAGCATATGCCTGTAGAAGATCAGGAGTTCAAGGCCAGCATTGGCTCCATGTTAATTTGAGGTTAAATTGAGCTACCCAAGACCCTGTCTCCAACAACAGCAATAATAACTGTGTTACCACTGAAAGCAATGGCACAATGCCAGCAGGAGGGAAAGTGAAAACTGCAGTGGACGGTCCATCAGAGAGGTGGACAAGAGGACGAGGAAAACCACTTTGGGGCCACTGAGATGGCTCAGTGAGTAGAAGCTTTTGCCCTAGAGCCTGAAGACCAGAAGTCAATCCCAAGATCTACATGGAAGGAGAGAACAAATGGTCTGCAAGTTATTTTCTGGCCTCCACATGTGTTGTGGTATGTGCACACAGGCACATGCGCGCGCGCGCGCGCGCGCACACACACACACACACACACACAGAATAAAAAAATGTAAACAAATTTCTGAGTGACCATACAAAGGAAAACTAAATTGTGTTGTTCTAAAATTATGTTATTTACAACATATATCTAGGAATATCTGTTTTAGTGAAATTTTATAAAGTTCTTTGAAATACTTAAATTCTCATTTAAATACAAAACACATGCAAAATATTAACAGTAACAAGCACTTGAGTATAGGGAAAGGGTGTTGTTACACATTCTGGAAGGCTTTATGTTTCTTCAGGTCTTTCTCCTGTCCTTAGAGGAAGAACTGTAAGGACGGAGAACACAGCGAGGTTACCGTGACGTCAGGCTGTGCCTTTGTCCCACTTGCCTGCAGTCTGCAACCAGTTCCTGCCACAGTCCCTTTGCCCCAGCCCAGCCATGTCCCGTTTGTTCCCACCCCCAGGACCTGTACGACAGCCCATATGTCCAGAACCAGAGTGGAGAGCAGTGGGAAAGAGACAAAAGAAGCTGGCAGGAAGTAGAAATTGTTATAAGAAAAACGGAAGCAAATTCTAAGACACTCCACAGCAATGGGCTAGAGTGCCTTTAGCAATAATTCCCCAGCTAACATCTGCTGGAACTATACAGCTGTGCAGCAGCTTCTGGAGGTCAAGGCAGTCTGAGGGTGGCTATAGTTTACTGCTGCTGCGAGGACAACCACAAAACCTTAACGTTCCCACTAGCCCTCCTTCGCCTGATGGTGCCTCTTATTTTATATCTATCTTTGGATTGTTTTCTTTGGGTAAGTCATTTTCCTAAATAATTTCCCAATTTCTTCATGACTGGAAGAGGAATATGCTCCTTTTGAGTACCTTGGCCAATACCCACTTTTCCTCACATCCGGTACCCCCTAATTACCATAACTGCTGCCCACAGATGGCTGAGTTTTGAGTCTTATCTTTCAGCCTTTTCTATGAGATGAGCATCTGTAATTTTCTGCTGCAAGGCTCCTCTAAAAGAAATACACAAAGAAAGTATCTCTTCTCTGTAGCCACAAAGGTCATCATTCACATCCCAGAAGTTTTTGTTTTGCCTCTTTTATTGTGTATTATTAAAACTCAGCTCTGGAATGATGAGAATCCAGCTTGTTTATTTTACGTCTGTTCTTCCCGTAAGAAAATTTCAACTTGAGTTACACTTGGTCCTTAGACACTTAAAATTTCTATGGAAGTTTAAGAAATTAAAGCTAAAAGAGCAAATGTTCCTGATGATGTTTTGAATCAGATAAGCAAATGAGCAGTTGCAGCATGTCAGCCAAATGAAACAGGCTTCTTGATGGGTGTGATCCTCCATTGTGCCGAGCTCTTTGATTGTGTCACCACCAGGGCCCTTTTCCTTGAACTGTGTTTTGTACATGGTAGAAGACATAAAATAAGTGGTTTTAGAGTGAATGTATTTGTCTTGTTTATGTAGATTTGATCCACCGTATGCTCTTCTTCATAATTCTTTAGGCATCTACCTGCTTGTCTTGTGCTGTGATTTTCTCTATCCTTGGACTTCATTAGTTTTTGGTAGACATTTGAAATTGGAAGAGAACAAGTCACCTTGTTATTCTCAGATCTGAGGGCTGCTCTTTCTTATTTTCTTTGTATAACAGTGAGAGTTAGCCGAGCATGGTGGCGCACACCTTTAATCCCAGCACTTGGGATGCAGAGGCAAGTGTATCAGTATGAGTTCGAAGCCATCCTGGTCTACAAAGTAAGTCCAGGACAGCCAAGGCTACACAGAGAAACCCTGTCTCTGGGAAAAAAACAAAACAAACAAAACCAAAAACAGGACAATGAGAGTTGATGATTTGATTCTTTACTATTTATCCTTTTTACCTTTTACTCATTGTGATGAAAATACATAATGGCTTTTACATTTTACATTTTTTACATTTACATTTAACTGGGGGACCATGCAGAGCAAGACCTTATTGACATATGCACAAAACTGACTTGCAGCTGATCATTTTGTGTCAAGTATGGAATTCTGGTAACATGTGTGACTGTCCCCTGGCATAAGGTGAGAGGAGCGAGGAAGGGATGGAACCAGGTCATTTAAAAAAAAAAAACTGCTCAGAGCTGGAGACGTGACTCAGCAATTAAGAGTGTTTTAACTACCCTTGCAGAAGACCTACCTGTGTTTGATTCCCAGCACTCATAGAGTGGCTCACAGCTATCTGTAACTCCAGTTCTAAAGTATCCAATTCCTGCTTTGTCCCTGAAGTCTCCTACATGCGCTGAATAGTATAAAAGTAAATTGTTTTTAATCTCTTATGCAATACAAAAGAGCATCAGAGGCAAAGATCTGGTCTAGTTGGATGGCTGACAGAGCAGCCCAAAGCTGACCCAAATTGCATAGATTTTTCTGTAATTGCAGTTCATGACCATAAACAAACTCACTTTGTTATTTACTTTTTTTTTTTTTTTTTTCGTTTTTTCGAGACAGGGTTTCTCTGTGTAGCCTTGGCTGTCCTAGACTCTCTTTGCAGACCAGGCTGGCCTCGAACTCACAGGGATCCATGTGCCTCTGCCTCTTGAGTGCTGGGATTAAAGGCATGTGCCACCACGCCCAGCCCTTCTTATTTACTTTTTAAAGATAAGTCTCAGTTAGCCCAGGCTGACCCTCTAGCGCCAAGGATGACCTTGAACTTCTATTCCTCCTGCTTCCAATTCCTGAGTACTGGATTACAGGTGTGCACTACAATGGCTGGTTTATGTGATGCTAGGGATGGGACCCAGGGTTTCACACATGTGAAGGCCTAGGTCTTAATTTACTTTTAATACAACATTTTAATTAAGTCACTACCTCCTACCAGATCCATGCCCACCTACCTACCCACCCAACCTGTCCATCTTCCTTGTACCCCCTCCTTCTTCCCCTCCCTCCCTCTCCCATGAATTTCAGTTTGTGTCAGGGAAGCTACTCTTGGGTGTAAGGCCTCCCTGGGGGTGTGGTTAAATACCAGAGGCCACACCATTAAAGAAAACTGAGTATGCTGTTCACCACAGGTATCAAATGCTCCTCATCTAAGGGAAGGATACTATCTAGTTTAAGATTGATCAGCACTTGTGCATGCTGTCACAGCTTTTCTATAAGCTCATTCATGCATCTGCCCTGTTGTGTTCAGAAAACCTAAAGCCATCCATCACCTCTGGCTCCTGCAGTCTTTCCATTCCTTCTGCTGAGAAGATCCCTGAACCTTGAAGGGAGGGGTGAATATAAATGCCCCATTAGGACTGAGCCTGTGAAAATCTTTTATTCTCTGCATGTTGGCCAGTTGTGGATCTCTATTAATTGCAACCTACTACAACAAGGAGCTTGTCTGATAAAGGTGAGAGATGCACCAATAAACTATTTTGTATTATTTTGATTCTGTGTCCATTCAGCAGAATAACAGTATTAATTTCTCCCTTACAGCCTATGTTGCCACAGGTCCATGGCCTCTGTAACAGTGCCAGATATGGGTTCCATCTTATGGAGCTATCCTTAAGTCAGAAAGTTGTTGGTTGTTCCCATAGTGTCTATGCCACTATTATACCAGTAAGCAGGTCATTATTATATATTTAGTAATTCATGGTTAGGTGAGAGCTATGATTACTGTTCTGCCCCAGTAATGTACCTAGAACTTTCCGGCAATATGAAAGCTAGTTAGTAGAGATGAATCATCTAGGTCATTACCCACTTGATTTCTTCATGTTTATGACTCTAACAGGTATTTTCAGCAAATAGGGTCTTTTTGGTTTTTGTTTTTTGGGGTTTTGTTTTTGGTTTTTTTTTGGTGTTTTTGTTTTGTTTTTTTTTGGTTTTTTGTTTTTTTGTTTTTTGGTTTTTCGAGACAGGGTTTCTCTGTGTAGCCTTGACTGTCCTGGACTCACTTTGTAGTCCAGGCTGGCCTCGAACTCACAGTGATCCACCTGCCTCTGCCTCCCAAGTGCTGGGATTAAAGGCGTGCGCCAGCACGTCCGGCACAAATAGGGTCTTATTAATTTCAAATTCTAGAAGGTACCCAAGAAGAGAATGGGACTAGCCTGTTATATTTGGGGACCTATGTGACTGCAATGGCCAACAACTCAAAAAGAAGTAATAATAACAACCTTTTGTGTCCAGTTTGTGCTTCCTATGTACTTCTGGGTGTGGTCTATCTACCAGGTACTGCACCCTTAAAGAAAATTGACTGTTTCTCTCCCAGAAGCCATCAGCTGTCCACAGTTCCTCATTTGGGGTGGGTGTGTCATGAATCCTTTCACCACTCCATGCTAGAATGTTGACTGATTTGATCTTGTGCAGACAACTCCAGTTGATGAGAATTCATAAGTGCAGCAATCATGTCATGTCCAGAAGACACTGTTTAACTCCAGTCCTCCTCAGCCCTTGCTCTTCACAATCTTTTTGCCCTCTCTTTCACATGGACCAGGAGCCTTGAGGGTGTGAGGAAGACAGAAATATACATGTTCCACTAACATTTCCCTGTACTTTAGCTGCTGTGGGTTTCGGCATTAACTGCCACCCACTGCACAAACAAACTTCTGTGCTGAGATTTGAGAGCTGTACTGATCTATGAGTACAGAGATATGAATTGAGGGGAGGCAGTGTCCTCCTATTCTGTTCATTTAGCAGAGTGATAACAGTAAGGGCCTATGAGCTCCCCAGCTCTGAGTTCCTGACCATATTTTCAGTACCATACATCTGTTTTTTCCTGTGGAGTAGGATTAAATCTATCAGAATACTACTGGTTAACCCTACAGCAGTCATGCCACTGTTGCACCGTTGGGCATATCTTGCTCCACTGGTCTTTACATTAGTTCACAGCATACACAGTATACACAGCTGAGTCAGACTGTTGATAATCCCTTCATTCCCTCCTTTAGCATACAAAGCTTTCAGTGCTAGGAAAGCTAGCCATCTAACTGCTTAACCAGACAAGTACTTCATGGATAGACGCTAGAGTGTTGCTTAGGGAGGCTGGACCTTACTGCTTTTACTGCTATTATTAAGATATAGGAGTAACTGGTGTCACTGGAAAAGATGTAGAGAGAGCAGACTATTGAGGAATTAAGAAGTATCTATCCATGGCTGTTTCACTTAGCTAGCATCTGGTCCTTAGTTTTCTAGCTAGTCTCTAATTGTTTTGGGATATGGGAAACTGAGACTTCCTTGGAGATAAGGTTAGATGAGGTTCATTTCCCTAGCACAACCTTGCCTGAGACCTATATACAGGGTGTGGCCCTCTACTAAGTTGGCCTAACATTTTCCACCTTCCTGGTGTTTGTACTAACATAATTGCAATAAATTGCTGCTGTGTTTGGAGATAATCTCTGCTCTCATGTCTGGGTTCAGGTTGTGAGTAAGGCTCCTTCCTCCCTCTGCTTCAGCAGCCTTACTCACTCTCTCTCTCTCTGTGATGTAATGGTAACACTCAGACGAAGAGTGTTACCATGTGTTTGCTGTCGTCCCAGTAGCCTGGGATTCTCATTCCCCAGTGCTCCTCGAGATTAGAAATCACAGGAAGTGCTGGTCAAGTTACTATGGAAATCTACCCTAGCTGCACGGAATTTTGGTGTTTGACAAAACAGACAATGACAAAGACAGAAAATGACTGAGATTAATACTGTGATCTTTCCAAATAAGACTGAGTTATTATGTTCTGTTAGTCAGCAGCATTCAGTGTTGTACTTCGTTGTTCCACTAATGTTGGTTTTAAAGATTTATTTATTTATAATGTATACAGATCTCATTATAGGTGGTTGTGATCCAATATGTGGTTGCTGGGAATTGAACTCAGGACCTTTGGAAGAGTAGTCAGTACCCTTAACCTCTGAGCCATCTCTCCAGCCCATTCCACCAATGTTTTGCATGTGTTCGCCAGACTCGATTTTTTTACTGTTAGAAACTCCTGACTAGAAGTGTTGTCTCTCTCTGGCCCTTGTGTGTCCTGTGGAGAACTAGCATGGTGAGGCCAGTAAATACTTGTTGGGCATCTGAGGAGTTAAAGCCAAACCATTGTGTCTCCCTCGGCAAGAAGGAGACAGGGACAATGTGCGTGTGCTCTGGGGGCTCCCAGACCTGCAGCGCCAGCAAGTGAAGGAGATCTTCTTTCTCTATTTCACACAGATTTTCAGATTCCATGTGTAATATAACATTAGCCTCTCATCTGCCAACCCTTTACTGTAATTACTAACAACACAATTCATGAATAAGCTCAGTAGAGTGGAAAGGGAAATACAGATCTCTGATTCTTAAACATTAGACTGTCTCTGAATGAGAACTCAGATTCAGCTTAGGTGGCCGAATTGCTGAGGCCAGTTTCGACCTGACCACTCAAAGCTTTGGCTCCTGTTTGAAGCCAGATTAATGGATATTTACCAAACTTAGAATATGACCAAGAATATAAGGTCTATCTTGAGTTCACTTTATTCTTCTGTCATTCTGAAACAAATTGTCAGCAGATATAAATTATTCCCCAAGGGTTAGAACTCAGTAGTATTAACACTAATAACAGCAGTGGAGCAGAAACTAAACTGTCTGCCCTGGTTAGCAGCCTGAACAGTGAAAGACCTTAATGGACCATGAAGACTGCAGGGCTGGGGTGACGTGGGTCACAGCCCAAAGAACATAGGCAAGCACAGTACAGGAGGACCTTTCATCACCTCTGTGACATTGAACACTTTCTATCCGTAGAGCAGGCGCTTAATTTCCCCAGGTTGTTAATCTGGCACCTTTCATGAACATCACTGTTCACTCTGGGAAATAAAAAAGCAAATAGCTAAAACATCTAAGTGTTAAGGGGAAAGAAAACCAACAGAGGAAATTACCGTAGCACTTGGTGTACTGGCACCTTTCCCTTGAGCCTGAGAAGGCAAAGATAATTTGAAATTTACAGCTTTGGCAGTCTCTTTTAACAGTAATGAGTGGTCTCAGGAATGAAGGTGCCATAATCACACACTCATAGAGTTCATCCCTGGGCTTTAACTACATATATATACACACATGCTCCCAAAATTGGACTCCAAATCCACTTGAGAGCCAAGTAAATGAAAGGAACAGGCTCTTCCCACCATGCACTGATGTTGCCGTGTGCTTACCATTTCTGTTCTAAAGGAGTTGTGTTTCCTGACCTGGCGTCCTGTGTATTGCCCGTCAGCTATTGGAATGTCTGCCGTGTTTTAGTGTGCTAAGGCTTAGGCGTGATACCAAGTCCTTATGTGTTCTTTTCTGTCTCTTGATTTTAGGTAAGTCCTCTGATTGGAGTGATACTTCCTTGGATGGAATTTGCCACCTGGTAAAGTATTATTATTTGCATCACATGATGTCCACTGTCACTTTTGTGATTTCTCAATTTGTCCCCCCCCCCCAATACAGTACAGAGTAACATACTCTGTCACTGAAAGCAGTGATAGTAACAAAAATGTGAGGAGGCCATAGAGAACAAAGAAAAACGTGGCATTGCATGTATTTGCCTATGAAAAGACACTTTTGAAAGAAGCCCATCTATAGTAGGTATTTTCCTCAGCTTTGAGACATTCAGGAAGTAGTTTTGACTTATGAATGAATGAATGTCCTTCTGAGCCTTCCACATCTAGAATAGTAATTTCTACTTGTGTTGGACACAAGTCTGGCAGTCCTTGGGTGCCTCAAAATGTTGCTGTAATGTTATATGAAACATTCTGAGTCTTACGGACTATGAATTGAATCGCAGTTTGTCTTAAAGCACAGTCTTTCCGAGACAAGAGAAAAAGCGAGCTTCAGAATTGCAAACCCGCACTCTGAGGCATGGAGGTGGTGCTGGGCCTGTGTTCCACAACACAGATGAAGCCTCTAAGAGTAAGCAGCATAGTAGGATGCGTGCAGTCAGTTGCCCTTCCCAGCTCATTCTGGATCTTTTCAGTAATGAGAAGAATGTATGTGTTTCTCAGAACTAGACCCAGAATGAATACCCAGAAGGCCGGTTTGCGTCTCATTCCTTCCACTCCTCTCCGTTATCCTAGTCTGAGTTTCCTAATCTACAGCGTCTTGCAGCCTGTAGTTGTAAGTCATTCAACAGACTGGTAGAGGTTTTTTTGTTTTGTTTTGTTTTGCTTTTGCCAAACAAAAAGCCTTCTAGATATGTCCTATAAAAAGTATTTCATTTTTTTCCATTTTCCTTCCTGAGAATGTAATTTCTCATCAATAATCATTAAAAACCAAAGAACACCGTTTTTATATCTTCTAAGAAATGACCATTCAAAGACCCTCATCTCTCCAACATGGTGATGGAGAGAACGAGGAGCTCTTTAAGGAACATGGGTTTGTTAGGGACAGAGGAAGAGTCTTCCTCAATATTGGGGAGCCTGGGAGAATGATGATGCTTCACAAG
>OU015745.1:108095781-108115957 GCA_907169655.1 Acomys percivali | reverse complement strand
ACACACACACACACACACACACACACACACACACACACACACACACACAGCCTTTCAAACTATGGTGTCTCTGTCAATTTGCAATAGGTGACTATAACTGATTCCAAACCTAGAATTCCTGGTACCCATTTATCCTTGCCTGCTTGTCCTTATGTCTACTCAGGGCAACCAGCTACACTTTACAAATAAATTGATGGGCAGAGAATAGCAGAAATAAACTATAACAGCTTGATCAGGTTTCCTTCTTCATTTAAGGTTTTTATTTGAAACACAGACTACATTATCCTTGGATTGTGTGTACACAGTGACAAGCTTTATAAGATGCTCCACTTTCTATTACTTTATGACAGCCCCATAATACATTTTGAAAAATTACTTTGAAAATATTTGGAAGAGGTACTTACAACCGTCTCTGCTTTTTTTCCTAAGACAGGGTCTTATTATGTATCCCAGCCAGACCTGGAACTTGCTATATTCCACCAGACTGGCCTGAGACTTTCAGTAATCCTTCTACCCCTGTCTTCTGGGTCTGAGGTTACAGGTGTGAGCCTCCTTATCTTTAATATTATCATGGGTTTTATCTGTAGCCTTTTCTTCATCTAACTACCTTCATCTTAATATCTTTCCTACTTCTACACTGTGCCTTGCCTTATAGAAACCTGGCCCCAGTGTGTGACCAGCAATTGCTGTTGTGAGTGAAGATCCAGTGTGGAGCTTTCTCAGATACTCTCCATTTCAATACATGTGTTTGGAAACCTGGCGTGGAGGCACTCTGGCCTGTGATTCCATAATGAAAAACTAAGTCATGACTATATATGAGACAGAAACCAGAAATAATAGGTTTGGGGTTTTTTTGGTTTTTGGTTTTTATATACTATGTCTGATTGTCCAAAGTGAGAAGGGTAAGAGTGAGAAATGCAGACTTTGGATGGATAAACTGGACATCGTAGTCCATGCAGGGAGATGAGGTGAAGAGAAGAGGAACAAAGAGTTCAAAATGATCTTTGGCTACTACTTAGGAAGTTCAGGGTGAGCCTGGACTCCATCAGATCCTATCTCAAAAACCAAAAATTGAAGGGGGAAAGAAAGAAAAGAAAAAGCAAAGCTACCATGTATGATGCTGCCAGGCAGTGTTTCCTATAGTGTGTTCTGTCACACTCCATTCTCATGAGATGGACTAGCAGAAGTCAGGTAAATTTAGGACAAATAGCAGCCCCTGCTCTTATAGGTTCATAGTATAAATTGGGTAGCCTGGGCAATGCTCTCAAGTGCCCTACACAACACAGGTGTGCCTCTGCTGAGCTGATGCATTGGGGATGCACTTTGGAGAAGAGTATGAACTATAAAGCTTCCTTTAGAGATGGACAGTCCACTCATTGTTTTTAATGTTTTTTTTTCATTTGCTCTTTTTAGATTTTCTATGTGATTAAGAATTACTAAACCCACCATCTTGTTAACCTTTTGTGTTTGCCCTTGCCAGAATGATATGACCTAAAATTTTTCTCTCATTACAAATTGATACTTCCAAATATTTGTTATACTATATGTATCTGATTATTAGTTGAACTGGAAATGGAATGAACAAGAGAGAGAGAAGTCCAGCCTGGTCAGTTCATTATACAGAGCAGAAGGGGTTGTTTGAAATGTCTAGACGAGCAGAGAAGCTACATGAAAAGCTTGGCTCCTCCCAGCCATCGTGCTCATCTTATCCACACCAAAATTACACATCACAGCCCTCCAAACCTCCCCTGCCCCCCCTTAGTCCCTCCCAACTGGGAATTACCATAGTATCCAAAGCATGTTCTTAGAATTTGATATGTTCATTTTTATTGATCTAATTTAAAATTTTTGCAAAGGCCCATTTATGTGGCATTTCTTTTTTAGCTTATTACAGAGACTGTTTTATTAAGGGATAATGGGTTTGGGGTTTTCTTAAAGCCAGTGTGCTCACCATTTCAAGCCTACACCCGTAATCACAGTGCAGAATTTCCCAGCTTGTTGCTATTTCACCCAACACTGGAGGATGCCTTTTTTCTGACGTCAGTCACTGTTTCACAGAGCATCCAACAACCACTATTGAAATTCCCTGAGTTGAAAGTTCCTGGTAACACTCTGCTCGTTATGCATTAAGGTTTATTCCATAGACTTGGAAATCAAAAAAAGACTCAAGTTTCCATGCGTTCAGATTTGTTTGTCCCCTTTGCTCATTGTTATTTTCCAAGCTGATATCTTAGCACTTTTACTCCTAAAACTAGACTTAGGATGCACAATATTAAAAATTTTAGAGAAAGGGAGTCCTGCCCTGAATATCAAAATTGCCTTGTGGGAACAAAAACTTCTATAATGTTATGTTTTACATAGCAGTGTCTGAAAGAACAAAGATAGGACAAGGAATCTGAGGCAAGATCTGCACTGTGGCCTTAGATTAGAAGCTGGTTCTTACTCCACAAAGCAAGGCCTTGAACAAGTTAGTCAATTTCATGTTAGACATTTTGCTTGCTTGTACTTTTAAGGTCTTAGAATAGACTTAAATATCTAAATTGTATATCTTGGAACTTCTGGAAATCACTATATAACTAATGAGGGAATTATAAATTAGTACAAACAATGACTTACACGTTAAAGAAGAAATCCAGCACTCTGTCTATCTGTCCGTCCGTCCATGCATCCGTCCACCCATCCCTCTATCTTATCATCAGAGGACAGCCTCCTTTGCTGTCTTTGCCCTCTCTCTACCTTGTTTAAAGCAGGGTCTTTCTTGTTTGCAGCTGTGCGGTGCCCTCCTGCATAGCTAGACTTAAAGTTTTGAGGAGCTTCTCCTGTCTCCACCTCACACTGTAAGAATGCTAAGATTACAGACACGTGCCACCATATCCAGTTTTTATGTGGGTTTGAGGAGCCAGACTCAGTCATCAGACTTGCATAGCAAGCACTACCCACTCAGCCAACTCCCCGCCTTCTCAGTTGTGTCCCTCTTAATAGAGATGGAAAAATGAATAGGCCAGACAGTGGGCTGGAGAGGTGAGGGAGGGGTCAGAAGAACAAGAAGAGAGGAATGGACGAGGAAAGAGACAGAAACACACATCAGTGTATTCACCTTGTTTTTTCCATGAAACATTTATAGCAGCTTAAAACCAAAACTTTAGGACTTTTAAACACAAATAGAGGGAGTATGATGTGAGAGTATCCGATTTACTTAGGAATCCTACAGGCTTTTTGACTCAGGTCAGTATCAGCAGCATAAGAAGATCATAGCATGGTGCTGTCTGGGAGCAAATAAGCAGTTTCCATTGGTATCCCTCCACAGGCAGCCTCAGCAGGGCCAGCTCCAAGTCCGCAGTTAGCTGGGGCTTCACCTGGCCGGTGCGTCCGCCCTCATTCTCCTGGCTTTACCTGCAGATGTGATGTAGCTTGGCACTGCTCTGGTATTTGTTCCAGTGCTTTGGAAGGTCCTGCCACTCCTTTCACAGCCCACTATCGACACAGCATTGAGCATGACTTTGGAAGATTAGAACATGCGTCTCATTTTGAGCATCTCAGGGACCTTCAGCTTTCACTCTTGGTACGTGAGTCTTGGCTTCTCAGGTTCCCAGAGGATCAGGAACAATCCAGGTACCAAGGAAAGGAAAGTCAGTTCTTCCTCCTTACTCAGCTGGGGTAGAGACAAATGTGAGGATCAGCAGTCATCCCTTGCTTTCCCTGTTTGTTCCCATGGTTATTTCTGCACCCAGGTTTCATTTGCACTTCCTCAAAACATCAGTGAATGCAGGAGTCAGAAAGACTTGGTGTGTTAGGCCAGAGGCTGAGAATATTCTATGTTTTTGGACTGAAGTCCTGTCTCTGAGCTCAGACTTTTTATTACTCCATATTTGGCTGAAGATCTGACAATAGGTACACTATAGCCATTGCAAAGACCACATAGTAGTGCTTTGTAGATTTTTCATGGGCATTTTTGCATCTTGTTGTAGTTTCCCTTTTCCTTGAGTTTTAGGCATTTTAACCATTTAGGAGAAGAACATGGTATGAAGAAAGGAAATGGTTAAAGAAAAGGTCCCTAAGGATGGCCAGGGCACAGTGAAAATGGAGTATGTGCTACATTCTCAGGCAGGCCAGGTGGTTGGGTGTGGAGGTCATGTGTGTCCCCAGTGCAGTGGTAATTCTCCCAGTGTAGCCACGACAGAGTATTGTTCTTTGTTTTCCTATAGTGCTTGTCAAAATGCTATGACAACTGGCTGGTTTTATGCAAACAGAGCCTGGCTCTCTAGAGACAGTGTGTCTGAAAGTCAAACATGGATGGCAGCCATTGGCACACAGAGCAGTCAGAAACCACAGATTGTTTTCTCGTTGGATGAACAGCTTAAAGCAACGTAAAGTTAATTGAAGAATTCCTTGAAAGTGAAGTCAGACTAAAGAAACGCTCGGAGTCTATAATTTAGTAAATGTGAAAGATCTGTAAGTGGTAGGAAGACTAAAAGTTTGGGGGTAAAAAAGAACATTTTTGTAAACAGATCTGGCTTGCGTTATTGCCTAGGCTGTTTTAATTATTTGCTCTAATAATGTAGATCTGCAGAAGAATCTCTAATTAGGTAAGGCATGATTTATGGAGTTGGCCTCATGTAAACCATGATGTCATAGTGTGCTGCAGAAAATTACAGGCCTGGTCTTGCCGTTGAAAACTATTATTTTTACCTAGAACTGTTCCTGCTTTGTGCATCTTACCCTTGGGAAACCAAAGCTTTCTTTGCTCTGCACAGTGAAGCCTGCCCAGGTAAATGCAACATACATATATTGTTACTTATTGAGTAATTTTAAAAAGGCAAAACAAAACGCAAGAGAGGGCCAAACAAAAACTTCTGCCTAGTTAAAGCAGTCTCCACCCGGTGGGAATTAGTGGGAATTAAATGAAGATCAACATGTCTGTGTACAGAAGGGAACTCATGCTCCTGTTAGCTAACACAGGCAAGGGTATGCCAGCCTGTCAAGTAGTATCTGCCCTTCTGTCCCTCCCTCCTGCAGCCTGAAGCCCATCCTCCACCCTCCATTCCCGCCACTTCCTGGAAAGCAGCCTCTGTGTCCTGTTGCTCATTTTGTCTGGTTTTGCATAAGAACTGGGGCCTCTGTAAAGTCCTGCCTTGCTACTTCCCACCTTCTCCTCAGTGTGGGAGACACTCTGTGATAGGGCCAAGGACTTTTCTTTTGGTCTGCTGGTTGCAATGTCTTAACGTTTTACATACATTAATTATATCTTAATGATTTTATTTTCTATGGTTTCTTATTTCAGTTTTGTTGAATTCTTGCTCTTAAGGAACAAGATTAGAGCAAGAATGCCCCTAGACTTTGTTACGTACCTTTCCTGCCTTTCATAGTTGTCTAATCTACATCTACACTGATAGATTTTTAAGTCATTTTTCCTTTATCAGGCTTCTGGATAGTATTTAATGAGTTTATTGTATATAAATTATGTATACTAAATTTCATTATGATACTTTCATGTTTATACAGATTCTTCTGATTGTAGTCATACCTATACACACACCTGTTCCTCCACTTTGCACACTCTATAGTGTTGTTTGCATAGAGAACAACTTCTGCCTTATACTGTCCTGCTCAACCAAAGTATAAAACATTTAAATAATTACAGTAACAAGTCCAGGAGGCACAGCTGGGAAGTGCGTGGGCACCCTGGAGAGTTGACCTTCTCCCTCAGGAAGGTCCAAGTACAAGAGATTCTAGGTCTCCAGGAGGAAAAAGATGAAGTGCTGCCCCACGTAAGCGTGGAATGAGGTTCATGTCACAAGATCTCTGGTCCAGCTAGGGGTGCAGGGGGAGGCATTTTCTCTGCAGTGACTGTTACTGCCCTTTTAACTGTGCTGTTGGTACTAGGCCATGTGGTAACAAGGAGCTCAGGGCTCCAAGACCAAGGTAGGCAGTGACAGAGGCCCACCCTGACTCAGGTGAATTGGGCGGCTCCTTCTGGGAACAGCCAGCAGCTCACTGCAGCCAGGTGAGCTCTAGCAGGGACCTTGGTTCAGTGCTGACTGCCTGGCCAGCAGTTGAGTCCAGGGTTCCAGCAATGAATTATTCGGGAGAAGAGGAACCCTTCTTTCCCCCAGTGGTACAGCTCATAATAAATAGCCAGTCTCAGATGTCCTTTGGTGAAGTAGATGGTGCTCACCACTTTATTTCATGTGAAACAGGGATTTATAAACCTTGGGTAGTGGGGAGGGGCTTTCAGGATGAATGCATCTCATTGGCTAGGACTTAGGACACTGACAATGTTCTGTTTGCATGGGGAATAATAACAGGTGACAAGCTCATGTGACTGACCACCTGTAGCCACCTGGAGGTTGTGTCTCACACTCCTGAGGCAGGCACAGAAACAAGGAGAGAGCTTTGTCCCACACCTCTCTTCTCAGGATGAGATCTTAAATCTGAAGTTTGAGATTTCTGGGGTTTCTCCATCTTGCTAGTCTGTTGGCTCTGTTTCTTAACAAATAAACTTTATTATACAACCCAACTAGCTTACACAAGAAGGAAAAAAGGTGAAAGGGACAAAAGAGTGAACCTTCCGGTATCCGTTCCACGGGATGAGTCCTTAGGTGTCTCTCTGGCCCGCGTGATAGTCCAGCCTGTTCGCTCTCTCCCCACGCGCTCCAAAAACCCTGGGCTGAATCTGTTGTTTTTCTCTTCCGCACCTGCCTGAGTCACATGGGAAGGGCGGTCTCCTTCTGCCGTTGAGGGTCCATTAGGAAAACAATAGCCCAGGTGGGGTTCCCAGGTCGGCTTCCTGAATTCCAGGCCCAGGATGGCTCCACTCAATCTGTCACAAGGTATTCATGGGGTGCCCCAAGGGTAAAGCCTGCCAAGAGTGCTTCCACCTGTGACAAAGCTTAATCTTTCCCACACAAGTCCCATACCAGTTCCCCTGAGGCATAGCCAATGAGACCCCACACATGTGGACTCATTCCCAGGTTAAGTAGCATTTGACTAGATAAAATGGAGGTCCACTTTGGAAGCTTCTGAAAGTGTTCTGTCCACACTGCCTTCATTATCCAGAGGGCAGTTAGGGGTGTTACATGGCTTGTTTGGGGTCAAAAGCTGGTTAGTGGTCAGGCTGGATAGACTGACTCTCAAGCTTGGGTTTTGCCAGAGCACCTTTAGAGGACTGCTGTCCTGGCTGATGGCTGCAAGTGGAAATGCAAGCTTGAGTCATCACCAACCATCTGTCTTGATAATTATCTAAGTTTTAATATAATAGGAATCCCTTCTGCAATGTAGTTTTGCTTTCCAAGGCTTACTATTATTCATGGTCAGATGTGTTACACAGTTAGTAAGTGGAACGTTCCAGAAATAAGCATTTCATACATTTTAAACACTCTTCTCACTTCAGACCATGCTGGTTTTTTTTTTTTTTTTTTTTTTTTTTCCTGTTACTGTGGTCAATTTCTTACTGTGACTCATTTACAAATTAAGGTTTTGCATATTTATTATCTTAATTTGCTACTCTGTTGCCATGATAAAACACTGCCCAAAACCAAGTTAGGAAGGAAAGGGTTTACGACTTACAGCATACAATCCACCACTAAGAGAAGCTTGGGTACAGGAACCCAAGCAGAGACCATGGTTGGGGTTGGGGGGTGGGGGTGGGGAAAACGACACTGTTTAATGGCTTACTCCATGGCTTGCTCAGCTTATTTTCTTAAATAACTGAGGCTCATATACCCAGGGGTAGCACTATCCATAGTGGGCCACAAAAAAATACCCCACAGGACATTCTGTTCGAGGCATTCCTCTCCCAAGAGATCCTCTTCCCAGATGACTCTAACGTATATCAAGTTGACAGAATCTAACCAGCACAGATAAGCCTGTCCACAGCCCTACACTCTCCAAGGCTACTTTTGTTAACGTAAACCCAGTTTCTAACAGGCATAGCCATTGGGGCAGAGGGGTGATGGCATTTGTATTTATTTAATAACTTTGAGAAATCACAAATTCTACTTTCCTGATACTGTAGTGGGCAGATTAATTTTTGAAAATCACTTTTCTTCCCCTCTTTGTTGGTCCCCTCCCCCATGGGTAAATTTTTTTTTTTTTTTTTTTTTTTTTTAGTTACATGTGTGGTCAAGTTGATGTTAAGCATTTTCTACCGTGAGCATTCATGGGAGAGTTTGGGACTGGGACCCTGAACTCTAACCGTGTGCAGGAGTCAAACAGTACAAAGAGCTGCTTCTCACCCAGAAGGCCAGGGACGAGGACAAGAATGAGGCAAGGACCTGTGTCCTGCCCACAGGGGACAGTGGCTTTCTTAGGTCTGCCTTACTTTCGTCATGTGAAGAAGTGTAGGTGTGTGGGTGACAAGGTCTTAAACTCCTTTGAGAGAAATTGGAAGTCAGGATTACTTAACTAAACCTCCTGATTTCCCACGTTGGCAACCTCTTTCCTCCATGTCCTTTAAGCCAGAAACCTTGACGTTTTCCTTGACTCCTTTCTTCCTTTCAAAACCCACTTCTAATGTATCAGGAAATCCTGTTGGTTCTAGCCTCAAAATACATCCAGAATCTGATCACTTCCTAAGGGTCTTTACTATGCTGCTGTAGTCAGACCGTCACCACCTCTCCCCAGGACTGTCACAGTAACTGTCCTCGTGCACACAAGATGACTTCCCCAGGGTCAGAACAGCGACCTGCAGAAGCCAGACCAGATGGTGCTGCCCGGTGCTCACCACTCGCCAGGTTCTCCCAATCTCAAGCAGCCGGAAAGCCACGGGCCTCCCGCTGAGGCTTGACGCCCCCGCTGGCCTCATCTCTGCAGCTGAGTGGCCTCCTGCCTGTTTATCAACTACACCAGTTCATTTCCTCCTCCTCGTGACCCCTGTCACTGCTCTTCCTTCGTCCCCGGGTTATCATCGTGCCCCCTTGACCCCTTCACCCGTTACTCAGAAGTCTTCTCTTCTCAGTGAGGCCTGCCTTGGACAGTGTGGGCTTCTGCCAGACATGTCCATGTGTGAGACTGTGCCCTTCCTCTCCCTTGCCTTCCTCTCCCTTTAGCACATATCATGATCCAGTAGATTCCATATGTTCTCCTTTGGCACATGGATTGTACGACAGTAAGGACTTCAGATAGTCTCTGTTCACTGTTGTATTCTTAGGGTCTGATCCTAGGCCTCATTCCCACATACTGGGTAAATATTACGTGAATAAATGAACTTATAAACTACTTTTTTAGTGGTCGACCAAACCAAAGCTCTCTAATGCACCAGACTCAACCTTTTCCCCTAGAGGCATCTTGTAGCTGGAGGACAGACTATGTTGGGCCTCATTTACTTCTGGCGTGTTCTACATGGCACAGAAGAGCTCTTCCCTTCCAGTCACTCACATAGAGTCCTAACCCGCACCCCTGCCCAGACTTCAATGCATGCCTACAGTTCAGTCAGCCAACATTGCTTTTCCCAATTTATTCATGTTTAGAATATGGAAAACATGAGCTGATGAGATGGCTCAGTAGGTGAAGGCACTTGCAGCCTAGCCGAATGATGTGATTCCAATCCCTTAGCCCATGAGGTGGCACGAGAGAGCCATTCCCTTCAGCTGCCCACTGACCTCCATATGTACCCATGCCATGCATTATAAATGAATGTTAAGAAGAGGTTTTTGTTTGTTTGTTTGTTTTTCCTGAAGAGGGGATATGGAAAATGTGTGTGAATTACTTCAGCCATCTGAATGAACGTCTCAGTCTCCAAAGGTGAGAACTAATTGAAGAGTTTGGCCTGCTTTCTATAGCATGTTAGTTGGGTAAGAGGAAGAGCATTGCAAGGTAACAAGAGGGAGCAGGGCGGCTATAGGAAGGACACTGAAGGCAAGGCAGGGCCCAGCAGCCATGGTGAGGAAGCCCGTAAGAGTCGTAAAGGACCTGAATGATGCGGCTTGGGGTTGCATTGATTGAATCTTGCTGTAGCCACTCTAGGAAATTAAGTTCCCAGTAATAGAAACCAGGAGAAAAAATAATAAAAATTAATTGAGCATCACTGTCACACTGTGTGTTACGTGCTTTGTGCATATTATTCTAATTACTTTTCACACCACTCAGTCACATTCTGTGATACAATTCTCCTTTTTCAGACAGGTAATATAATACTCTGACGTTAAGTAATCAGCCTAAAGCTGTAGTGTTAACCCAAGCTATCATTGCAGCCTTACTCCTAGCCGTTCCGCTTCACCTCCTCCCCTCATCTGTTGACCATTCCCTCAGCCCTTCCACTCTCCCCTCATCCAGTGATTCCTTAGGCCATCCATGTTGAGCAGCGAGAAACTTTCAGGGGAAAGAGAAGAGATGGGCTTCCTGTTAAGATTTGTTTCCTATTGGTATTTATAACTTTTATCCTAATAGAGTGGGGTTTAACTCATGTCAGAGAATAGGTTAGCAAACACCAGCACTTTACTACTTATTTTAGAAATTTTTAAAGATGCCATGTATTTATTTTTGGATAATTTCATATATGTGCCATGATCATATCCATTCTCCCCTCTCCCAGACACTCTGCAGCACATCCCCTCCCACCTTCAAATCCTGTGTGTGTGTGTATGTGTGTGTGTGTGTGTGTGTCTGTCTGTCTGTCTGTCTGTCTGTCTGTCTGTCTGTGTCTGTGGTGTCTCTGTATGTGTGTGTGTCTGTGTCTCTGTGTGTCTGTGTAATTAGTGTTGCCTACTGGACTGATCTTGTGAAGGTCTTATACAAGTAACCATATACTAAAAGTATGTTTTTATCAACTTTTTGTATACTTTCAAATATCGTACTTTTACCCAAAGATAAAAGATAGGGTGATATATAGGGTTTACTTACAATAATGAAGTACTTACGGTAATGTGTGTGGTTAGAAAATAATCTTGACTCTTGTGCAGAGATAACAGTATAGTGATAGCTGGGAGGCCATATTTCCTTAGTAAGAGCTGATGCTAAGCTAGGAGACACTTGTGATTAACAATCAGGAAGTTATAATAGAATGATGCTGAGCTCAGTACCAGCCTGACTACTAGCTATCATACCAACGGATAGGGTCAAAACTCACTGTGAACTCTACAATGGCTATTTTTGTTATTTCAGATACCTTTTTCCAGATAACCATGACAATGGATAGTACATTGATCTTCTAGTCCTCTCTTTCTCCCTCCCTCTCCCCCCCCCCATAGACACACACACAATACCTTTTTATGAAAGTATATCATAAGTATATTCCTTTTGATGTTTCATTGTCAGATCAGTCATTTGTTAATTATTTCAGCTCTTAGACTCAATTGATTTTGTTTACAAAAGTGAGAGGCTTATATGGCTGAAAAAATTTTGTTCTTATTTTTACAATAAAAGACTAATCAAGTGCCTTAAAAATTAAATGCATCTCCTTGTGCAGAAAATAGGGCTGCGTTAGCCACATAGCATGGGTGATTTTGATTACAGTTACTGCTCTTCAAGTAAGATTCCCCAAATGCATTTTAAGTTTAGTTACATATATAAAATAATAAATGGTTATTTGTTTGCTATTAGGTTCACAACTTCAGTTACCATCACATTGTGTGTAGTGGATTTTGTTTCTATAAAAGAATCAGAACTGTTACAATGAAACCTATTACTGTTTAAAATTAACAAGCATAAATAATTTTAATAAAACTTTAAAGAATCAACATTGAATTGCTTCATGCCTCCTAGGAGACTGAACAAACCTTAGCTTAGTATAAGAGGTCATACACACATATCTCATAGGATTGTTTTGGTGGTGGTGGTGCTTTCGTTTGGTGTGTGTGTGTGTGTGTGTGTGTGTGTGTGTGTGTGTGTTTGTGTGTGTGTGTGTACACACACATGCGTGATGTCAAAGTTCCTCATAACAAACTGCTTTTAGAGGGCTTTTGTGTCTTAGTCGGCCACTAATCTCCAAAATGTCAGATTCCCAGTCATAAAAAGCATTTCAGATGGCAACAGTCAAAACAAAGGCATAGGTGAACTAGAAAGACATGCTGGACACTGAGCATTGGGTTGAAACCTAGAAAATGTTGGCTTCTGCAGAGGCATCCTCTCAGCTGCCATTCATTTCTGTGAGAAATGGAAAGTCTAAGGGAGAAATGCAGAACAGGGAATGACCAGAAGGATTTCTTACAGAAAGGAAGCTGACCTCAGAGGCTTCCGACTCCCTCCAGCTCCCATTGTGAGTCAAGAAAAAGACTGAAAGTCAATTCGGAACCACTGTCTTGTAGCTCAGTGTCCTTTCTCTGTTCTTGGCTGTTCTGACCATGTAGACATCAGAGCTGTACCTGAATTAAAAGAGCTGGCTTGAGGACAAAAGGGTCTCCTACTAGCAAAAGTGAGCAAGTGGGCCAAGACCAAAGGTGATTGCTTGTGTTGTCCTCCATTCGGTGGTGTGGAAAGGTGAGCCCTCTAAGGCGTGGCCTGGGGCCTGGATGTAAGGGCTCTGGGCACGGAGGTGATGCCTGCCTGCCTGCCTGCCCTGCACGGTGCATTAGCCGAGTTCCTGATGAAAGGTGGGTTTGCTTTCTTTGCTTTCCTTCTCATTTCCCTTGCTCTGTGCTCTTCCACCTTCCACCAGGATGTTACAGCAAGAAGGACCCTTGCTAGATGCTAGTTAGACCTTTTTTATGAGGCTTCTTCGCCTCCAGAAGCTTGAGAAGTCAGTTTCTATCCTAATTGCCCTGGCTGCGGACTTTGTCGTGTGGCTGAGACTGAGACAGGAAAAAATGGCTTTCCGAAGCACCTGTTGATCTTCTAGGAAGGAAACTTGGGCCCAGGGTTCCGGAAGGAGTTTCCTACTTCTGATTTTGAGTTTGAATCATATTTGCAACAGTAATAATTTTCCCCTCTACAACTGTTGGACCCTAGAGTCCAATTCAGGGAGGGGGTCGCCGCGAGAGACCACTCAAGTCACACAGGCTGGAGGTATATGTAAAATTTATTACTGACACATCAGAAGTCCCAATTGTTGATGTGTCAGGGTCCCTCAGCACTCAGGAGGTGAAGGACCCCGAGTAGCTGTTACAGGCTAGCTTTAAAGGCTAAAACCACAAAGCACGTGGGGTTTCTTATCAAGTGAGGCCGTATGGACATTAGGACATCTGGCATTGGGAGTCTCTTTGTGGGGGCTTGGGTGTGGGTCTCCATAGCAGTTACTGAAAGCCATATGGGGCCATCTGATATATGGAAACTTACATGTAACTATTCTGGGAACTAGGGTGGAACTTTTGAAGTTAGTATTAACTAGAACTGGGCAATGCTGGACAAGCAAGCAAGCATCTTGTATTTTATAATTTTACAGTTTCTCACAACAATATCCAATAACTGTTCCTTTTCCTCTACCATAAAATACAAATAATTACATAGTTAGTGATGAAAGATCTATGATGGAAGCCCATCAGCTGTCCTTCCCAACAGCATGGTCAAGTGTGGTAAGAGCTTACCTTTTTATGACCTGGGAAGATATAAATGATTTTTAGAATGAACTCTATTCTGTGCAACTATTTAGTTAGCTAATCTTGGCCTAGGATGAAAATGCATAGATTGATACTACATTTGTAAAAATCTATAAAATGTGAAGTTTGACCAGAAATGCATTTGCCAACTCATGTTGTCTATATCAATATAAGCAATTTTTTATGAACATAAAATGACTCTGCCTGTCCTGTTTCTGTCTTATTCTGTTACTGGTTATTTTTGTCAATTCACATAAAATAAAGTCACCTAGGAAGAGGACCCCCAGTAGAGGAATCGCCTCTATCAGATTGGCCTGTAGGCAAATCTGTAGGCATATTGTCAGTGGCTTAATTGAGCAAGCTCAGGTCGCGGTGGGTGGTGCCATACCTGAGTGGGTGGTCTTAGGTTGTATAAGACAGCAAACAGAGGAAGCCATAGAGAGCAAGCAAATGAGCAGCACTCCTCCACGGTCTCTCTCTCTCAGGTGCTGCCTCCAGCTTCTTGCCTTGCGCTTCCGCTATGGCTTCCCTTAATGACGGCTGTGACCTCTAAGCCACACACACCCTTCCCTCCCCAGGTTGTTGTTGATCTCGGAGTTTATCCCAGCAACAGAAAAGAGCCTCAACACCTCTCACTGTCCGGCCTTTACCATCTGAGGTCACTGTTTTCATGCTGTTATTTAGATGGTATTTCCCTGGACATTAGTGTTGGTGAATTATCTGCTGAAATAACATATTCATGGTAGGGAATTTCCAGAAACTAAGCAATTCAGTATCAGTTGCTCTAAGTGCCCCATTCTCCAGTGGAGCCCAGAATGAGTCATTCATTGTAATCATTATATAGTCACATTACAGTCCAGCTCCATAGGTTTACAACAGTGGGTTTTAATTTTTAAGTCAGTCTACTGCGATGGTTTCAAAGATCCTTGTCCCACTCCTTCCTTAGATCTTGGGTTGATTTTGGACTGACAGTAAGGAAGGAAATGGTGATAAGACTTCACATAATTATCATAGCGATCTAGTTAGTGAATACAGGACTCTTTTTTTCCCCACAGGTGAAGGAAGTTGAAAACCCAGCAAGGGAGATTACAGGCCCAGAGAGTCCAGAGTCAACATAAAACTCAATATCTAAACACGACTTGAGACTCACACCTATTGGTCCCTATGCCACTTCTCTTTTTCTTGTCTCATTCTCCTGCCAACATGCAGCTAATATTCCCTCCCAAGCCTGAGCATCCAGGGCAGTGAAACAGAGAGTATTAATACAGACAAACATTGGCTTCCCTTCCATAGAAAGGCCTTTTATGGCAGCAGCAACAACCTTTTTTCTGTAAATGGTCAGTTAGCATATCTTACAGGCTCTGCTAACCCTAGGTCATTGTAACACCCACCAAACTCCACCCTTGTAGCCGCCACAGACAAGATGTAAAGGAGCAAGCATGGCTTTGCTTTCAAAAAACTTTACTTATTGCCAGAAAATGTTAGTTTTGTTTTTCATGAGTCACAACATAATGCATTATAAATTTTCAACTTTTCATAAAATGTAAAAGCATTCTTACAGTTGGCTCTACAGGTTTGGGGCAGATTTGGCCTACTGGCGATTGATTGATTGCTAGCCCTTGGCCCAGGGAGCTAAATAAGAAGTGTGCCCGAAAGATTTCCAAAGTGGCTGTACTAGTTTGCATTCCCACCAGCAATGAAGGAGTGTTCCTCTCTCCCCACATCCTCGCCAGCATGTGGTGCCACTTGAATTTTTGATCGTAGCCATTCTGATGAGTGTAAGATGGAATCTCAGAGTCGTTTTGATTTGCATTTCTCTGATGACTAAAGATGTTGAGCATTCTTTAAGTGTTTCTCAGCCATTTGATATTCCTCTGTTGAGAATTCTCTGTTTAGTTCCAAGCCCCATTTCTCAATTGGATTATTTGGTTTGGTGGTGTTTAATTTCTTGAGTTCTTTATATATTTTGGATATTAGACCTTTGTCAGATGTAAGGTTGGTGAAGATCTTTTCCCAGTCTGTAGGCTGTCACTTTGTTCTCTTGACAGTGTCTCCTGCCTTACAGAAGCTTCTCAGCCTCATGAGGTCCCATTTATTAATTGTTGACCCTAAGGCCTGGACTGTTGGTGCTCTGTTCAGGAAGTTGTCTCCTGTGCCAATGTGTTCCAAGCTCTTCCTCACTTTTTCTTCTAACCGATTTAATGTCTCTAGTTTTATGTTAAGGTCTTTAATCTGCTTGGACTTGAGTCTTGGCTCTTTCTCAGAAAACTGGGAGGAGGGCTTCCTCAAGACCCAACTATTCCACTCCTTGGAATGTACCCAGAAAATGTTCCACCACACAACAAGGGCATATGCTCAACCATGTTCATAGCAGCCTTATTGATAATAGCCAGAACCTGGAAACAGCCTAAATGTCCCTCAGTTGAAGAATGGATGAAGAAACTGTGGTACATTTACATTATGAAATACTACTCAGCTATGAAAACAAGGAAATACCGAAATTTGTGGACAGATGGATGGGACTAGAAATAACCATACTGAGTGAGTTAACCCAGAAGCAAAAAGACTCACATGGTATATACTCACTTATAATTGAGCACTAGCTCAAAAGGTATGTCCCATGAAAGTCTTCACTTACCAGGAGATTGGATTGATGTGAGGACATCCCACTGAGACTCTAGGTAAGAGAAATATAGGAGATGGGGAAATAGAAGGACCCAAATGGTCCTAGAAACCTACAAGAAGAACATCCTGACTGGTGGATCAGGGCCCAGGGGGATCTGCTCAAACTATTGCACTAGCCAAAGACAATACATGGAGTAAACATCGAACCCCTACTCTGATCTAGCCAATGGTCAGGACATTCTCCACAGTTACGTGGAGAGCGGAGACTTACTTTGACATGCACTCTGGTGCTCCATATTTGACCACCTCCCCTTGGTGTGGAGACCTTGTGGCACTCAAAAAAAGAATAAGCAGGCTACCAAGATGAGACCTGATAGCCTATGACCATACAGTGGAGGAGGAGGTCTTCCTTGGTCATAGACCTAGGAGAGGGAGGGAGAAATGGGAGGAGACAAGTGATGGGATGGCAGTTGAGTTGTAATCTGAATAAATTAATAAAATTTAGAAAGAAAGAAAGAAAGAAAGAAAGAAAGAAAGAAAGAAAGAAAGAAAGAAATGTGCCCGAAACTGGAGATGCTGATACCTGGAGTCAGGTAGCCTTGCTAACTGAGGTTCAGATGATTTGAATGTGCTAAGGGAAAGTACTGGTGGGTATGCAGATGCAAGGAGACCCTGTACCTTGATTCTATTTTTAAGTAATCTTGGTTAGTGCTCTGTCAAGTTCCAGACTGGATACTTTGATTTACTCTCTTAAGATTTATGAAAAGCAGGCTTTAGCTGGCCCTACAGAAGAAAAGCAGAAGGAAGGAGGACCTAAGCCTTACAGCTTGCCGTAAGGTCCGCAGAGCCATGGAAGGGTTTATTAGGGATGGCAGCTGCTGCTGTGCATCATCAGTGAGTCACCAGGAAGTCCTCGGAGGCAAGGAGGAGCCTGCTGCCTGTATCCTCCTTTAGTAAAACCCGCTTCAGCTATTGTAAAGCTTCTACAGAAAACGTCTCTCACTATACTGAACGAACCCCTGGAGATTCCTATTTTGTGATAAACTTTTAAGTTACAAATAACCTGTAAACTCAAAGGCATAAAGAAGATTACTAAAAACAGCATAGATTGTTTACAGGCACTTGACTGAGATTGTTCTTTTTTTTTTTTTTTTAAGGTTAGCTTTACCTATACTAATTAGTAGATGGTAGAGGGAAGCTACTCGTAACAGAGGAACTACTTTAGTAGATGGGGCAGTAATGACAGCTCACCTTATTTTTTTTTAATTTGCCATCTGCTACCACATAATGTTCAGTATCAGATATTCCACCTGCAACAATATTGCTCAGAAGGCCTACTCTCTATACAAAATAAAACCAAGGCTCCCTCACAGAGGCGCAGGAGCTCAGGTCCAAATGCAAATCCGTAAAACGAGAACTCGTCTCTTCCCCTGAAGCATGACTAACAGTGAGATAGACCGTCTGCTCCCATTCCCTGCTCCCTCTGCCCAAAAAAGGCCAAGTGGGAAAGCTAGCCTCTGTCGTGTTTCCTAGATATTAATCTTATCCAGTGCAGTGATTATGCAGTAATAGAATGATTTCAGCTGTTAAAACTTTGGAGAAAATCAAACCAATTCTGCCTCTTAACATTTGTGGTTTGTGTGACCATTTGCCGCTCCCCGGTTCTTAGCAGCGTGCAGCCTTGAACTGTTCACTGTCTGAACTTGCCCTCAAGGAATCCGTCCTCCTGTTTTCCCCCATCAAGTGGCAGCCAATGAAAAAGCCACAAGCTTGGCAGCTGCCGCCCTGGAAAGCTTCCACTGAAACCCTCCTTCCCGACGCTCTTTGAAAATCCCAGCTCTTAGAGCTGCTGTTATCTTCTTGAAGCTGGTGACTGATGTTTGCAACATTGTAAAACCCACCCGGCAGCAAATACTGTCTGCAAGCCTTGGATTCCTTACCTTGGACTCCCTGTGACTTGCCTGTATGAGACACCCACTGCCCGGTAACTGCTCTGTCCCCACTCTTCTCACCCCCCACCTACTATCCCTGTCACCCAGAAGGCAGGTATAAAGATGGGTGCTTTTTAAAAAGCAGATAGTGGGAACGCTTTATACATTTCACAAAATGCCTCTGAGGGGCCAGCATCAACCTCAAAACTCAACCAGACACAGAACTGCCTATGACTAAGGTAAACTCAGCCTTGTCCCTGCTTCTCTGATGTTATTCTTTTCATGAATTATTTTTTAAATTTAGAGGTCAGTTATCCAGTATGCCTCTCTCAAGAAATAATTTTATTTTTCTAAGTGAAGTGAGGACGTATGCTGGAAAATGGCAGGTGTTTGGATGACTGAGTAGTACCAAAGCACAGTTTTTTGCCAGCCTTTTCATATGTAGATCCACATTTATTTGAAAACACAGAACAACTCAGCTCAGTATGAATATGTGCCTGGAGAAGCAGGGTTGCTGCTATTTACCCTCTCACGTTAGTGACCCCTTATTGCATTTTTTAAAAGTAATTTTCATTAGCATCCACTGAAATTAGTAGATACAGGACCCCATGAAGAGAGAATTTCCTGATCAGGATCACCACACCAGTTTTCCTAGATAATCCCAAAAATATATCCAATAACTCAGAGGCGGGAGGAGGGAGGGGGAGGAGGGGGGGAAGCAGCCCCAAGACAAGTGTGCGCCTGTGCAGCATTACTATCTGGAGAGATGTGCTCTCAGGGCAGACTTGGGTTGTTGGCTCCATACGTCTTCCCAGTGTGCAGGACGCCTGGTGTTAGTCTTCTCACTAGGCCTGGGTCTAATGGAAAGAGCTACCTTTGGGTTAGATGTCATCATGTAGGTGAGTGACCCCCAAAGGTTCTGAATTACTCATGGCCTCAGGAAAACCGAGCAGACATGTATATTTTTAAAAAGTTGGCTAAATGTCTACTATTTAGGTAAGACAGTGAGTTTAGACTTGTGGTATAGAAACACTCATAATCCAAATTAGACTTTCTTAAAATGACACTGATAAAGAGGCCAGTGTCAGCCTTCACAAGGTGGGGTGGGGTCGGGGTGTAGCTCTTATAAGGCTTTCTACAGCTAGAGAAGTCCCCTCTCTTTAGAGCAGTGCATACGTGCACACCTGACGTCGTTTCTCCCAGAGCAGGCCAGTCAGCACTGCAGTTCTATGCTTTTTGGTTTGAATATTTTAACTACTGGTCATTAAATAGGAGGCAATGACTTGGCATATCAAGAGCATCCATCTTCACAAAGTCATGTTCTGAAATAGTGAAAAAGCTCATGAGATTCTTCCTGGATCTCTGGACAGCTGATGAATTGCCAGCTCTGCTTCCATGTTGCTGTAATGTTAACGAAGCTTACTCCTAGGGTAGGTGCATCTGTTTTTCCTGATTGTAGCCATTTCTGTGTTGTCACAGTGATGGAACGTGACTAACACAGCTAGCTATAACTGTCCCCTTTTCGTAGGCACCATCTTCCCAACAGATGATGAGCTTCTGGGAGCAACAAACCAGTAAGTGGTCCTCTGTGTTCTCAGGAAACAAGCTTTGACTTATTTGGGGGACAAAGGCATGATCTCTGCAATTCAAGTGTTGTTATTTTTAAGGAATATGTATATGTTGAAAGGAAATAAAATGCAGGAGTGTAAATTTTTAACACTTTGGCAGGTGTAGGTAAAGAGTCAACTAATTTAGTGCCCTTCCTGCAACTTGTAAGCTGGAAGTTAATTTTTCAGTTGTGAAAAATAGACGAAAACAGCAAACACACATTTAAAGTTGACTAAAACAGCAAACACACATTTAAAGTTATCTTCACTGTACAGCCAACTCAACAGAAATCTGAAAAACATCTCTAGGCAAAATTAGCGAATAGTTTATATTCCTTCATCAAAGAGACTTACAGACATCCTTTAATAGTCCTCCTGTTCAAACTACAAGATGTCTAAATGTGTCATAAACAAAGTTTCCAACTGCTCGTATATTATCAAGGCACACCTGTGTTTGTTCTGTGTCCATCTTGAATTCATCTGTCTAAAGGTATGTGGTGTGTGTGTGTGTGTGTGTGTGTGTGTGTGTGTGTGTGTGTGTGTG
>OU015745.1:108082166-108095771 GCA_907169655.1 Acomys percivali | reverse complement strand
GTGTGTGTGTGTGTGTGTGTGTGTGTGTGTGTGTGTGTGTGTGTGTGTGTGTTTCAGAGCTCTGTGCTGAAACTGATGACACCTTGCTCCAACACCCTGAGCCTCTGTCACCTTAGCAGCTGCCCAGTCACAGGAAGTCAGCTTTACATGAACTCTCTGTGCATCTGCCTCCAAAGCATTGCCATTTCCTTTTTCTTTTCCTTGACATGAAAGTGTGACTAGTGTGGGAATATGAAAAGTAGTGAGTGGAGTGAGGAGTCCCTGATGCTGAGACAATCCAAAAGAATATTGTTTCACTAATGACGAAAAAAAAATTATGCTATTGTCCAAAAGCTAGCCAGCCAAATCCCTGTTTTGCTCTTCACAGAGAATTGGAGTTGGAAGCAGAAATGGGCAAAGTAATCTGTCAAATGTGATTTCCTCCTGTTTAGTTAATAGACATTACATGTAATATCAGGGCTGGCTAAATAAACCAGATATATCTAAATGTAATCAGACTGGAAGGCTCTTTGTGTATTGCCATAAAAAGATCTTTCAGGTATATTGTTCAGTCCTAAGTGTACAGTATGAAATATACTGTCTACAGTGTAGTCTGCAATTTTCTTATCATAAAGGGGAAAGAAACGAATGCATATTTGCCTTACATGTATTGTACAGGCTAGTTTTACGTCAACTTGACACAAGCTGTTATTGGAGAGAAGGGAGCTTCGATTGAGAAAATGCTTCCATAAGTTAGGGTTATAGGCAGACCTGTTAGACATTTTCTAAATTAACGATTGATGGGGAAGGGACCACCCTTAGGCTGGTGGTACTGGATTCTATAAAAAAGCAGGCTGAGTAAGCCATGAGGAGCAAGCCAGTAAGCACCATTCCTGTGGCCTCTGCATCAGCTCCTGCTTCCAGGTTCCTGTCCTGTTTATGTTCCTGTCCTGTACATCAGTGATGAACAGTAATATGGAAGTGTGAGCCAAGTAAATTCTTTGTTCCCCAATTTGCTTTTAGTCATAGTGTTTCATCACAGTAATAGTAACACTAGCTAAGATATGTATCAAACAGCTCTGAAGGGATACACATAAAAATGCTTGCCCACAGAAGTGGGAATTTGTATTGAGATATTCTCCTTTTGTTTTTTGCCTTTTAAGACAGATGTCACATTGTAGCTCAGGCTGGACTTGAAGTCCTAGCAGTCCTCATGCCTCTCAAGGTTAGGAGACAAATTTTATTACTTTCATTATAAATAGATATTGTAGATATTCATAAATTTAGTGCTCGTAACAAACAAGATACAATACTTTCCACCATTTTGTTTGTTTATATTACTAAGTTACACAGGCTGGTCTTGACCTTCCAGTCCTTTGCTTCAGCTTTCTAAGTAGCAGGGAATAAGTTCTGTGCTAGGCTTGGCTTTCACTGGTGTTTAAGTCTATGGAAATTCCTGTTCTAAAATTATAGTTCATCAAACACAGGAGATACTTCTCTTTGCTTTCACTGTAGTGCTGAAAACATCCACCTCCTATTGAATTTAGTTAGTACTCTCGTCTTATTAACTTAGCATAAAAAATTGACCAGCTTCTTTCCCCAAGTGCTTTTGATGGCATGGTGGGGGCAATGGGGCGGGGAGGCTGTTAATGAATACAGGACTCCCTTACTACCAGAATGTTAAAGTACTAAAAGGTATAGAGTTCATTTCAGTGGGTTCTACTGAAAAAGCAATTTGTACAAAGATTTCATAGAACATAGAACATAGAACGTGGTAAACACATTCCAAATTAAGTAATGTGAGATTCAATCTTGCTGTGATGTGCAATGTCAGAAGCATCTCAGGAAAGCCATAGGTATCCAGTAGAATCCAGAATAGCATCTTCCCTAACGCTGATATTTGAAGTCATTCTTGAGCCAAGAGCTCAGTCTTTCATGTAAATAAGGTATTAATTAAGACTTGGTAAATTTCTTCCCCTGATGGTTTTCCTTAGCAACTTTATCTTTCCACGTCCTTTTTACGGTTGGACAAACAGAATCCCTCCAGACTGTCTGAATGTTGTTCCATTTTCTTCCTGCCCCTCTCCAAAGTTGATGTGAGGTACAAATCTAAGAGAGTCTTTGACCCGGGTTATCACCTTCAATAAAATCAAGTCAAGAGAAATCTCTGTAGCTTATTTGCATATTTCATGTTTCTCCGGGTTAACCTCCTCTTTCAAAGGAATCATTAATTAGCTAAGCATTATTTACTCAGCCTGTGAACAGTAAATGAAAGCGCTCTCTCCTGAGGATCATTTGCATCGTTTCCGTTTACAGCCTTTCATTTTAATGTGGTTGATTACACAGATGTGACCATAGCTTCTCCGGGAATAGTCTTGGTAGCATTAAGAAACATCTGCATGGTTTACCCGAAGCCTGAGTAACTAAGTAGTGACTTGTTGGGACTTCTCTGCATCTGTTCTTTCTCTGTCCTTTTTTTTTTTTTTTTTTTCCAGCAGATCCAGATGAATAACACACTAAACCCTCCCGAATGTGCTTTTTGACAGCCTCGGGCACTGTCTGAGTTAACAGTACACACTTAAGCCTCGGTTGTGTGCAGGAACCACCCCGTTTTGGGTGTCTGATTGGACTGAATAGGATGTCCTCTCCCTGGGGCTTGTGACATTTGTAAGAAGACGGTGCTGGCAGCCATATGGGACTTTGCCCATCACAGCCCAGTTAGTATTTTCTTGGGTTGTAGGATGGTTGTGCTACATAGAGACAGACTTTGTATCAGGCCTAGACTGTTGTCCCCTAAGTCTGCGCTGGACACTGGAAGAATTGATTTTTTTGACTGAGGAAAGGGAAGACATAAGCCTTTTAAAAAGAAAAAGACCGTGTTTGTAACCACTTCATTCATCCATTCTGCTGTGGCTTTTGCTGAAAGCATGTCTGCACTGCCAATCCCAGGTTTCCCAGTTACAGAACAGACTCAGTATGACCTGCTGCGTATTCCTTAGACAGTGGGATATGATCACACAAGACTGATTGCCAGCATTTTATTTCAGCTCAGATGAGGCTGTGTGCAAGAATATCACTTCCTGACACCTTTCCCCTCCGACAGCCCCACCCTTAAATCCCCATTTTGAAACACAGTCTGGGATCTACAAAATGTTCTGCCTCTGTTCCAAGTTAATTTGGAGAGTGGCTTTTTATGGCTGACTTATAATCCTTAGAAAAGCAGCTATGATGGAAACACTGTGACATCCTGAGCTGTAACAAACGATCTGTTCTTGAAGATAAATGTAACTTCGGGTCTGGGAAGCTAAATATTTACTCTGCAGATGATTTAGTGTATCTCTGTTCCTTTCCTCACTATGCTCTTCTTTGTATGAGTCCCTTCATCTCTCGGCTACTTTTTTTGTAGCCCTGTTATATCAGTGTTTTGTGATGTTACAAAAGAGCAAAAAGTGTGAGGTCAAATTTTCCATTACATACCTCAGCAGGAATGCCAGGGAACTTAGCCAAACTAATGCTACAAAAAATAAAAATTACAGGAAAGATGATTCATTAGTCAACAATTGCCTTCCCAAGAAAATAGAATTAGTTATATGTAGTTGGTTTAGGGAAGGGGAACAAGTTCACACGGAGTGATGGGTGAAAGGAGTGGGGGACAGACAGACAGTATTTTATGACTATATATTTATATATAACCTGGTTTTAACCTCCATGGTATCTTTTTTTTTTTTTTTTTTCCTCCATGGTATCTTAAAGTGTAACATCAGGGGAAGGAAAGCTCAGTTTGTGCCTTGATTTCTCTCAGCATCTTTTTTCCCCTCTTCACCACATATTGTCTTTGAATGTATTTTGATTTTGTGCTAGAGAGGCCCAGCCTGCAGCTCAGCCTGGGTAAGAGGGAGCTGTGGCATCCTCTTCCTCAGTCTCTTCTTCCAGGTCACATTAGATCTCCTTTCTCTTCCCTTTTGATTTAACTATAATGTCAAGATCCTGTCCTTTAAAATATTGTAAGATTGATAGAAATCCTGGAATTTTGTTTTTAAATACACTTATTACTACATATTCAAGGTTCAAATTTATGGCACCAGATGGTGGGGGCCAGGATTAGCACTGAAGTTCCCCCAGACTCCTGACAGTCTTCCTATGAGCAAAATTTTATGATCAGAGCATTCAGAGCTATAAATGCCTACCCACAATGAATCTTCTAAAAAAGGGTGGGGGGGCAGGCGGAGGGGCACATGTGACCTAGTAAGAAACCCAGCCAGTAACAACAGCCAACAATAAGTATTGTGACTTTGTTGTCTGATACCCCATTCGCCAGCCAGGAAGCACCACAATTGTAATAAACTATTGGGCTGTGTCTCCAGATACTGCGGATCCATGTGCACCTCTGGCTCACCAAAGAGTGGAAATGCTAAGGCACTCCTTTATTTTAAATCTTTAAAAATCAGTAGTTTATGTGTGGTTTAGACACTGTCTGCTGAGCCGGGCTTGGTGGCTCACGCCTATAATCCCAGCACTCAGGAGGCAGAGGCAGGTGGATCGCTGTGAGTTCGAGGCCAGCCTGGTCTACAAAGGGAGTCCAGGACAGCCAAGGCTACACAGAGAAACCCTGTCTCAAAAAAACCAAAAAAAAAAAAAAAAGACACTGTCTGCTGGATTACATAATTAAGTATTCCTAACCATGCTGGATGATACTAAATTTACTGAAAATTTTTATTTCCTTTTATGGAGAACATGAGGAAAATATCAAAAAGGATTTTTTTCCCTTTTGCCAAGTAGTTGATAACCCAGTTGCTATTATCATTTCATCCATACAAAGGGATTGAAACATAAGAAATAAACTTACTAAAGTTACTTATACTTCAATATTTCTTAAAAAGCTGGAACAGTTCACGGAAACAAATGGGTTGAAGATGAGAAACCGAGCCAGAGTCCCCAGGCCTTGAGAAGTGTGGCAAGCCTACACTCATCACAGAAAAATGTGAAGCCTTGTATTTCAGTAGCAAGACCTGACTGAGAACAGAAGAGGAGGCTATGGATCAGCATAACCTGTGCTGGGCGTGCCCTCAGGGCTCCTGTGCCACGGCCTGGCCTGAAGATGAATGACAGACCACCCAGCTGAGAGTGTCGAATTGTAATGCTCAAAGCGAGTTCCTGGCTCTCAAATCGAAAACGATTACCCCCCTAGTCCTCTCAGCCTAGAGAAACATTTTTCAAGCACTTTTATGTATATTTTATTAATTTATTCATATTACATCTCAATAGTTATCCCATTCCTTGTATCCTCCCATTCCTCCCTCCCGCTTTCCCCCTACTCCTCTCTCCTATGACTGTGACTGAGGGGGACCTCCTCCCCCTGTATATGCTCATAGAGTATCAAGTCTCTTCTTGGTAGCCTGCTATCCTTCCTCTGAGTGCCACCAGGTCTCCCCATCCAGGGGACGTGGTCAAATATGGGGCACCAGAGTTTGTGAGAAAGTCAGACCCCACTCTCCACTCAACTGTGGAGAATGTCCTGTCCATTGGCTAGATCTGGGTAGGGGTTTGAAGTTTACTGCACATATTGTCATTGGCTGGTGCCATAGTTTGAGCAGGACCCCGGGGCCCAGATCCGCCTATCATAATATTCTTCTTGTAGGTTTCTAGGACCCTCTGGATCCTTCTGTTTCCCCATTCTCCCATGTTTTCAAGCATTTTAAAAAGCCTATACTTTCATCTATTATCCCTTATCTTAACCCCACCACCTACACACACACACACACACACACACACACACACACACACACACACACACAAAGGACTAGAATAGAGGAAACTCTGCAGTGTTTTCTTCTCCTGTGAAAAAGTTGTTTTGTCTTTCCATCTCTCTACTTGTGTTCTTTCCAGTTAGAGAAAATAGAGATTTATATTGTAAGGGGTTTATGCCAAAGACCACAGCTCCAGGAATTCCGTGAGCCAGGTACCAGCACCTAGCCCCAGATGCCAGGGAATGAGGTGGAAGTATCGAGGGCTCAGAGGGTGTTTAACCCATCTAGCTGTAGTAAGAAGGCAGAGGGCCAGCTTCCTCGCCTGTGCCCTCTATGAGTGCTGGCGTTAGCTGCCAGGTGCTATAGGAAAGGACTGGGCTGGAGGGTAAGAAGCCTGCATAGAGAAATGGCACATGTCAGACTGAGGTCCTAGCAGTCACTAGCTCAGGATGATCAGGAGAAATACTCTACTGCCGACTGAGGTGGCCACTATTACTATCAAGGCTTTTGATGCTACAATGAGATCTGTGGCTCCTTGGAATCTAAGGTGGTCACAAGAGAATGATGCAAAGCAAGGGCCACAGATGCCTAACGCAGGAGTTGTTTCTAGCTACTCGTTGGACATCTCTGCAGGCCCACGTCAAGAGCTGAGGCATTTTAGTGAAAGCAGCCTTGAAGGCCTTGTTGCAATTCATGTGCTTAGTTCCAGACTCTTGTTTTGTTCGGGCTTTTTGGTGCTCAGCAAACTCTAAAGCAGTGGTTCTCAGCCTTCCTAATGTCCCAACCCATTACTATACAATTCCTCATGTTGCGGTGACCCCAGCCTTAAAATTATTTTCATTGCTACTTTATTACTCTTTATAACTGTAGTCTTGCTGCTGTTAGAAATCATAAGGTAAGTATCTGTGTTTTCTGAAGGTCTTAGGGGATCATGTGGAAGGGTCATTCGACCCATGAAAGGAGTTGCAGCGCACAGGTTGAGAACTGCTGCTCTAAAGTCTCCTCGCTCTTACCCACACTCCTTTTTCTGCATTGGACTATCCCTGCAGGCCAGTGGCTGCGGGTTATGTCACATGCGGCTTCGGAGGCGGGTTCCTTGCCCAGCTTATTACTCCAGCCCACCTCCACTCCCTTTATCTGTCTTACTCTCCAACCATGTGGGCGGGTAAGAACTTTGAGACTTGAAAACTTCACATCCCTGAAGCTTATAGAGAACTCCTGTGCCTTGAAGGTTATTAGAAAGGAGTGTGCTTGAGGAAGGGGGCAAATAACCTGGCTGGACTTGGTGATGCGTGCCTTTAATCCGAGCACTCCAGAGGCAGGAGGATCTCTATGAGTTCAAGGCCATCCTGGTCTACATAGCAACATCCTGGGGGGCCAAGACTATAGAGAGAGACCCTGTCTGAAAAAAATCAATATCAGAAATAAAAGTAAGACTTTTATTCAAGTCCTGTGATGTCAAGCAATTTCTTTTGTTTAATCATGTGACAAGTGCTAAGTGAGCACTTCATATGCACTCGTCGCTGAACTAAGCAAGACAGAAGACAACATAACCATGGCCGTAACTCTCATCCCGTTGGTACTCAGTTGAGCAAAGCATAGAAGTACAACTGTTAGTAAGGGTTATATAAGCTTTTCAAATACACGGGTGTCAGAAAGAAGAAATGGGAGAAATCTGAGTCAAGGGGCAGAGAAGGCTGTGTTGTGAGTAATGTTAAGCTAAGGTTCTAACAATGAGCAGGTGCAAGCCAAGAAAAGGTGGGGAAGACCCTCCTAGGATGTAGGACAGCTTGTTCTAAGACACTAGTGCAGGACAAGACCTGGGACAGCAGGAGGCTGGAGCCCAGAACAGGAAGGACGTAGAAAAACAGAGGCACCAGCAAAAATTTTGGTCTTTCCTAAAGTAGCAATGATTGGCCATTTACACTTAAATACATGCACACGCACATGCACAGGCACACACAAGACAGTTTCAGGTTCTTACTGTACAGGATGGGATCTTAACTTATGAACAAAAGTGATTCTCCCACCCATGCCTTCCGAGTAGCTAGATACTAGGCTACCTTCTGTACAGTGAGCCACCATATGAACAGAAAAATATTTAGAGGGGGGTAAAATGTCATCACAGTGGTGTTTAAAAATGGGGAGAAAGGAGGACCCAGAGGATCCAGGAACCCTGTGCAAAACCCATCAAGGCTGGTGGATCTAGACCCAGGGAAGCCTGCACATACTGCTGTACCAACCAAGGTCAATGCATGCAGTAAACCTAGATCGCCGCCCCCCCCCCCCCGTTCAGATCTAGCCAATGGACAGCTCATCCTCCATGGTTGAGGGGAGAGCGGGGACCGTCTCTAACATGAACTCTGGGGTGCCCCTAATTTGACCACTTCCCCTTGGTGGGGAGGTCTGGCGGCACACAGAGGAAGGGAAAGCAGGTTACCAGGATGAAATCTGATATATTGGTTATATAGTCGGGGAGGAGGTCCTCTTCTGTCAGAGGTCTAGGGGAGGGGGAATAGGACGAAGGAGGGTGGGGCACGGGAAGATACAAGTGATGGGATAACAATCGGGATGTAATCTGAATAAATTATTTTTTAAAAAAAATTTAGTTGACCAGGTTAGATAATTACAACAAAATTTTAACTCATATATTTTCCAGATCACTGTGGTACAGAGGCTTTCTGATTCACAAAGGAACATAGCCCTACCAGTATGGTGGGATTTATGAACCCTTTCTCGCTCTCGCTTTTAATTGCAGAAAGTACAATGTTTAGAACAACAACAACAACAATAAAAACCCTTCAAGGACTAATAATACTAAATACTTTAATAGAAAGAAAAATAAGTATAGTTTAAATTAGTATCTTACAAAACAAAGCATCTCAGCTGGGAGTCTTGAAAGTGCCTAATTTTGAACAATTCCATGAAACAACTGCATCAACTTTAGTTTAGTATGAAATACCTCCAATTTCTATTTTGAAAATTCATGGCTAATGATAGATAATATTGCTATTTTCCTTACTTTTGTCCCAGATTCTTGTTATTGAAAGGATGCTAAGTTTCTGTTAAAGATTCATGGAAATAAAGAAAAGAACATTGTATCTCATCAAGTGGGTGGATCCAAGACAAGCTCAAGAGTGGAGCTGACAGCACTTGCTTTCCCTCTGGATTAGTGTCACTGCAAAGTCGGACAGTGTCCCTTAAGACTTCTGCTCTTCTAGGATGAGGGGCTAGTTCCTGAAGGGAGAATTCGCTTCTGCACAGACAAGCAGCAGTCCCATGTTCAGTCTGTTGCTTATCCAAGTGGAAACATCAATGTCATTGTAAAGAGAGATCCAGAGCTTGGGATATGGCTGGGTCCTAGGATGGGCAGCGCCTTAGAGATATTTAAATGCAAGCATGGATGAGCTTACGAGAGAGCTCAGAACACCACCAGGTAAACTTGAAACCGGGTTATCTATCCATCTGTGCAAAAATGGTTGTGAGGAGTCCTTACAGACGACAGCCTCATATACATCCAGCAATAAGCGTCTGGTGGCTAGTAATTATTACAACACTGAGCAAAATCTTAGATCCTCATTCTGTGGCCTAAGATGACCTCAGTTAATAGGAATGGAGTTCTAGTAATGAAGGTGTGAAAGAATAGACATGCCTCTGTATAGCCATATATACATTTTTCCCCAGTTTCTATGTTCCGTGCAGTTCTCCTCTTACAGACAACCTCCTATTACTCTTCTCCTGAAAAATCAAGGGTTTTCGCCTTTTGCAGTGATTGGCTCTCCATATGCCTTGTAAGGCTCTGTGACCAGGTTTGTGGGTTTCTCTCCTCGCTGCTGCAGTGGCTGATTGATTTGTTGAGAAATAGCTGGGTGTTGTTTTGTAACACTGGTTTAGGAAGGCAAAAGCCTTTACAATTCCAGACAGCAGCTTTGTTGTGAATGTGGGGAGACCACAGAGCTATAACACATTGCACATGTCGGTCGGCAGGACCGTCTGGGCTTCTTGGCATTACTAATGATGGTAATGATCCCACTTGGTGCAGGCAGACCCTCCCTGCAGCTGGTGTCCTTTCTGCATAGGGATGAAGTCATGCGGAGGGGGGGGGGCTGGAGAGGATGAGAGAAGGGGAAGTTGTCCCTGTCTGCATTCTTGGTGGAAAATGGAAACATATTTACCACATGCTTGCTTTGTTCACTTTTTAAGGAAAGGGAATTAAAAGACAAGGGGACAGTGAAGGATTGTAGGAAGGTGGCAGCTTGGTCCTTGCCCCCCCCCAAGGCTGCACAGCTGTCAGTATTCACAATAATTGCCCTGCAATCTTCCTGGACACTGATAACCCTGTAAGTCCAATCTCCCAGATATTTGAAACTGCTTAAAGCATGAAATGCCAGCTACTTAGGTGCTGGGAGCTTCTATAAAGCTGTAGGTCATGATTCTAATTGGTATACTCCTCCTGCTTCAGGGATGCTGAGAACAGGGATGCTCGAAGTACTTTCTCCTTGACAGTGAAGTTAAAGGTATCTGATTGTGCTTAAGCTATTTATCAACGTTGTCAATGAAAGCAGATCACCACCCTTTCTGTATGTCACCCCCATAGTCTCCTCCCCGGAGCTTGCATGCTTAGTTCTTGTTCACCTGCCATACTCTGTAAGTTCCCAGCTTGGCACTCTTTTATAGTAATTAGTTGTTGGGGATTGTGCAGGCAGAGTGGGCGTGGAGGAAAGTGGGAAACACACCGGCCTCTGAAGTTAGGACATCACAGTCAGCCACATGGCCATCTCTGTCCTGGGCCAACACTGTCCAACTGGAAGATGACCCAGAAGCATTGTGGAAACCCTCTGACCACCTCATGTGGAAAGCAGATCTGCTCAGTGCTTCCTTCGGGTCCCTCACATAGTGAGGGGTGAGTGTGAGGGGAGCCAGTTTACCTATTTTCCACACTGTTAATAGCTGCAGCAAATGCACATGAGCACATTAATGAAGGGAAAAACACACCCTGTAGTGCTTTGGCTAAGGAGCTGTAGTTAAATAATCATCAACAGTATTGACTTCTGGCTTGATTTTGCAGTATATACTGCAAACTGCCCCACAGTCACAAAGGTCCAAAACGTAATACCTAAACATTTTAGGTACTAACTTCACTTTTGCTTTGTTTTGTTGTCAGTAGAATGAGAATAATTCTACCTATCTCCTAAGATCATTTTTGGGACCAAATATTAGTAAGGAAGTGAAATGCATAAGAACCATGGGTGGTAAGATATCATTGGGACTCAATGTCTTTGGTTTTAAAAGAAAATAAAATGTTTTGGCTATTTAAAGAAAGTAACTAGAGAACATCTACTGCTGCTTACTGTTAGTTCATCTTTACCCTTCATCCTCCTTTAGTCCCAGCTCTTGGAAGGCCAAGATCGGGGATCTCTGTAACTCAGAGCAGCCTGGTCTACATAGTGAGATCCTGGCGCAAAACAAAAACAAACTCTCTTCCCATCCCAGGCGCTGCAGGAGCTGAGGGTTACCATGCAGATATGGCCAAGTCCAAGAACCACACTACACACAACAGTCCCACAAATGGCACAGAAATGGCATCAAGAAACCCTGGTCACAAAGATAGGAATCTCTTAAGAAGGTTGACCCCAACTTCCTAAGGAGCATGCACTTTGACAAGCACAACAAGAAAGGCCTGAAGAAGATGCAGACAAAGGCAATGAGTGCCGTGCACAGGCCATTAAGGCACTGAGAAGCCAAAGGGCCCCAGCCGCAAACTCAGCTGACTTGCTTTCATCGCTCATCCCAAGCTTGGGAAGAAGATTCGAAGCTACATGGCCAAGAGTCATAGGCTGTGCCAACCAAAGCCCAAGGTTCAACCAAGGCAGAGGCCACAGCTCCAGCCAAGGCCCAGGCTTCAACCCCAGCTCAGGCTCCCAAAGGTTCCCAGGCCCCTGTGAAGGCCCCATAGAGAAAGCTTCTCCAAGATGGACTGGTGTACACACCTACCTACACATTGGTTACAGATGACCAGTATGCTATGCTGTTTTTACAAATAAACCTGAAACAAGATAAAAAAAACAAACAAACAAAAACCACACAAATAAAACAAAACAAACGCCCAAAATTAATGGACACTCTCCTCTCCCTTTGTGTAAAGCTTTGATAACATAAATTGGAATTTTGTTTGTTAAAAAAAGAAATCTAAGTTCTTAGGCATTCCGTTAAAACTACCCTTCTCACTAGTATCCCCTGAAAACTGCAAGTTGTATAAAGCTGCCAGCTGAAAAATTGAGTAGTCACAAAGAAAACACTGGTGCTACATGTGTAAACTTTCCCTATAGCCAGTGATTCAAATATAGGTGCCCATCGGGGGACCCGGGTCTGTCCCACCACGTGACAGTGCACTCCAGTGGATGAAACAGGGACTGCCTCTGCTACTGTCCTGCTGCGACCCCATCAAATCTCCCACCTCTCTTATGACACTCTTAGGAGTCCTTGTTTTCTAACTGACAGCATTCAGTGGCTTTACACTGGGGCCTCCCTTCTCTTCCCAGAAGACACTGGAAAAGAAGGAGGGCATATATTTGTCCAAATGACAGAGCAGAGTGATCTTTTCCACTTTGTGTGTAGAGGTAGGTCTGGTACGTAATGCTGGGCCATTGCTTAAGAAAAAGAAGGAGGTCACAGTTCATAATAAAAAGTGTTGGGAGCAAAAGTGGAGTTGGATATCTGCATCAACTAGCCCAGTTGTGTGCACGGTCTTGTCTTTCATTGCCAGTGTCACAAATGTAAAACCCTAGCCCTGTTAAGCTAAGTCCATAGCTCCTAGAATGGGGCAGTCTAGACCACACCCCACACCACCCATTGTCTGTTCACCTTGAAACTGAGCTGTGAAGGTAACTCAGTCTTTCACCTCTTTAGTCCCAAAGCCCCTCTTCATGTCTTCCCTTATCCTCAGAGCCTTGGGCTCAGTAAACAGTCCTGTGGCAGCTGCCTTCAGCATTTGTGGAAAGTGGGGGGATGGGGGACAGCGGTAAGAGCAAGAAGGAAGAACAGAGCCAGCTCTTCTTCCCTGCAGCTGTAGCTAACCAAAGCAAGCTGCGGACACAGCTCACCCCATTTTAGTCAGTGGCCACCCTGAAGCCGTATGTGTGGCTGCAAAGTGACTGTGACACATTCCTCCTGGGGTGGGAGAGAAGAAACTGGGCATGGTGGTGGAGATGCCAGATGGTCCTTACACCACTTTGGGAGGCTGTCACTTAGAGAGGAAAAACAAAGCGGAAACCAGGAGTCCTTTCTTCTGGCCCCTCAGCTGCAGGACACGGCAGGTGCATGCACTGTGTTTCTTAGCTCCTGTCCATGAACAAGCCTCCATTCCAGAATTGTTTAGCTCTGGGTTTTTCCTCCTACTTAAATTTACTTTAAGCTTCCTAAATTGTATTTTGTTCTTTAAAGAAAATCTGTTGTGCAGAATTGTATAAAGCTTAACTTGCTGGCCTAGAGTGGGCTAATTGTTTAAATATGGGCTTAGACAATTGTTGAAAAGCACTTTTGTTTGTATCCTGGAATGAAAGTTACCACATACACAATAGTCTATTTTCAAACCTAAATGGATTTCATCTTAAAGGAATTAACGAAGCATCACAAAAAGAACGTTAATTCTTGTAGAGGTTTATGTAGTGTATGTGTGTGTTTATGTAGGTGGCGGGGAATGTGCATGCACATGTGTGTGCGTGTGGGTGGAGGCAAGAGGCCAACATCTGCTGTCTTCCTCAGTTGTACTCTACCTTACTTTATGAGACAGGATCTGTCGCTGACCCTGAGTTCATTGACTGAGCTAAGCTGGCTGCCAGTGAGCTGCAGGGAGCCATTTATCCCCGAGACACACACA
>OU015745.1:108063288-108082156 GCA_907169655.1 Acomys percivali | reverse complement strand
ACACACACACACACACACACACACACACACACACACACACACACTCACATGGCTCAGGAGCTGTGATTACAGATATATACCACAGCACCTAGAATTTTTGTAGGTACTGAGGACCAACACTCCAGTCTTCTTGCTTGCATGGCAAACACTCAAACACTTTACTGACTGAGCCATCTCTTTGGCCCAAACATTAATAATTTATTAATTATTTATGCCCAAGCCAAAGTTGATGTCTAAATTCATCTGGAAAGAACTGGAGAGATTTGATTCTGGCTTTACTAGTTGCCTTGCATCGTTTCACCTTTCCTTTTCACTTAGCGTTGCAAGCTGTGCCTTTGGGAGCACAGGGCTTCTCGGCATTACAGAAGATGTGCGTTTCAGTCACGCTAGCACACAGGCTTTTCACTTCACTCCATTCCTCTTCCGAGACTGAAACAGACCTGACTTTACCAGGAAGCTCAGAATTGATAGAAAGGAAAGTGGTAATTTCGAGAAAACGTGGTTTGCTTTTTTTGTTTTGTTTTGTTTTAATAAAGTACCAAAATGTCCCATGTGACTTTTCTTTCTAGTAATTTATTTCTTGTCTGTTCCTAAAATGTACAGTACAGTATGACAAGATCATTACCTGAGGTAATCAGAGTGCTTGATGTTCAGAGCCGGAGGTTATGGTAGAGAACTAAATACATATACATACCACCTAGCCCTTCATACTGTTAGGCAGAATGACAGGTTAGCTCTAAGCTTTCTAATGTCTTAAGCCAAAAGCAAATAATTTCTAAATCACCAGACTCACCTTGCAGAATACACTTATGAAGAGCATTTATTCAGTCATCTACCAATATTTAAGATTCACATGACATGCTCAGTATAAAAATATAGAACATCTTAAAGTTAATGTTAAACATGGTTCAATGCTAAAATGGTAACCTAATTATGAGATCTAAATTAAATCACAGACCTTTTTTTTTTGGAGACAGGGTCTCTCCGTGTAGTCCTGGCTGTCCTGGACTTGCTTTGTAGATCAGGCTGGCCTCGAACTCACAGCGATCCACCTGCCTCTGCCTCCTGAGTGCTGGGATTAAAGGCATGCGCCACCACCGCCCGGCTAAATCACAGACCTTTTAATAGCACATTTTAATACCTTTTTTGCATGTATAAGTGTGTGAGTCACTCGTGCATGTGTGCATGTGTGCATGTATACATGCGTGTATGTGTTTGCAGGGATACTTGTGTGTATGTGTGGAGACCCGAGGTTTGCATCAGGTGTCTTTTTTGATCCCTTTCCCCTTTATAGAGTGAGGCAACCTCTCTCACCTGAGGCCAAAGCTTACCAGTTTGCCTGGTCTAGGTAACTAGCTCACTCTAGGGATCCCTTTCCCTGCCTCTCCAGCATAGCTGCTAGCACAGGTAGGCCACCACACCCATTTACATAGGTGTTAGTTGTGCAAACTCCAATCCTTCTCTTACACTGCACTCACTTTATCCACTAAGCTAGGTCCCCAGCCCCACTTTTTAAAGGAAGTATGTAAGTTTCCCAAGGTATTATAAGTTGCTTTTGGAGCACAGAAGTTGCTCCCCCTGTTGAGGTAAATCTTTACAGGCAGAATTTGGTCAAAAGACAGCTTTGTAATTCCTTCTACCAAATGTATTGTCTCCACATATTTTTCATAACAGAGGCTCTTAAAAAGTTATCTTAAAATAAATAAATAAATAAATAAATAAATAAATAAATAAATAAATAAAAAGTTATCTTCCCAGGGTGGGAGAGATGTCTCAGAGATTAAGAGCACTGATTGCTCCTCCAGAGTCCTGAGTTCAATTCCCAGCAATAGCATGATGGCTCACAACCATTTTTAATGAGATCTAGTGCCCTCTTCTGGTATGCAGGCATACATGCAGACAAAACACTTTATACACAATTTTTTTTTAAGTTATCTTACCACCCTCCAGAGAAAATACATATAAGTGATATTGATTCATGTTCTTGTTTGTTTGTTTGTAATAGACCACTATAGTAGGGCCCAGGTTGTAGAAATATTACTATGTAGCCCAGGTTGACTTCAAACTAAGAACAGTCATTGTGCCTTTTTGTCAGCTGTTGGGTGACCTTCTCTGTAACACTGCATTACTCAGTTCAGCTGAAGGCAGAGCTAGCATTTTTTGGCTAAGCTGGCAGTCAGCAAGCCATAGCAATTTTCCAGTCTCTGTCCCCATACAGCACAGGGGTTACAGACCACACCCAGCTTGCCACATAGCTCTTGGGATCCAAACGCAGGTCAAAGCTTGCTTTGAAGGGCACAGTCAGAGCACAGCATCCCTCAGCCGCATCCTCTCCTGAAGCGGTGTTCCAGCTTCGATGACCGCCATGTTCTCTGGGCCTTTATGTCTGATGCCGAACATGTTGCACCGATTTAGTGTAGTTCTAAGTCATTGTATAATCCTCGCTAGCAAGTCTGCTAGCCCAGAAATGACTGAAAGGCCAGCTTGCTAGAGCCTCACCACTAAACTACCCTAAGTGCTTACAGCAGAGTACGTTTTCTTTCTCTCATAGTCTAGAAGCCAGAAGTTTGAGGTCAGAATGTCAGCAAGGCTGTTTTCCTCCACCAAAGCTCTAGGGTGAATTCTTCCTTGGCGCTCATAGCTTCTGGTGGTTGCCAGCAGTCTCTTAGTGTTCCTTGGTTGTGGCAGTACAGCTCTACAATCTGTCTCTCTGCCTTTGTGTTGACTGTCCATTCAGTATGTGTCTGTGTGAAAAGTTCTATCATCTTATAAGGACACAAGTCATTGTACTGGGGCTCACCCTGATCCAGTATGATGTTATTTTAACTAAATCACATCTACTATAAATCCTATTTCCAAATAAAGTCACACGCACAGATCTCTAGTGCATAAATGGAAAACAGAGCAGACAACCTGATACTGGAGTATTTTATTTATCTAGTTTCCAGCAAAGCATCCTAGAACCCCCATCCACTTGGGGTACGGGTATTTATTTTTACTGTTAATATCTTTCATACCTGAAACTCTTTCCAACGCTACAGAAACCCTAACCAATCAATTACATGGTCACTGCCATAGCACTTGCTAAGCATGTTTCATTTTATAAACGTGCCCCTCGGGGCCAGATTTTTGTTCTCTGGCATTCATATGCAACTTCCTACTAGAATCAAAGTAAATTATATCCGAGTGTTTTCAAGCACTGACTTGGGCCCACACGTCTCAAATCCTACTTTGTTCTCTACATCTGAATGTTAGGCTTACGTTAGAGTATCACATCCTCCCCAGAGCCACAGTTCTGAAGAGCTATATTATCTCAGATTCTCGTACCACTGGATCCTCCGTAGGAGGCTAAAGGCTGGCCAGGAATTAGAGACCTGCATGCGTTCAAGGCCATGCCTAGTGATATTTTGAACTCTTCCTTAACTAAAATTGTGATTATTAGAAGAGAGGCTCAAAGCAACTGTCACAAAGTAGATCAAGTACCTCATTCATCCCAGATTTCTTTGACTTGCATAATGGTCTTTTTACAAGAAAATGAATTATTTGCTAATAATAGCCGAATTCACAAAGAAACCCAAATATCTAATCATATGTTACTTGTCCCATCAGCCACCAGAACCACTTTCTTCTTACATGTTACCTGCCATGGCCCCTGTTACATGTCCCAACTGCACCCAGATTTAGGAATTCAGCTTAGGAATGTTCCCACTGACGTCTAGTGTTTTCAGCCGACACCGTCAAGCTCAACAATTAATTCATTGCATAAATTCAGTGCACACTGCCTGGATTCCAGAGCCTTGCTCCCTTCACAGCTCTGGTGCTGCACAAAAGCACTGAACTGTGCAAACATGAGAGGTGATTGCTAGCTCAGTCTCATGAGGTTCTGTTAAGCTTCATTTCATTGTTATAGCACAAGTCATTCCGGAAATTGTCAATGCCGGTCGCTAGCCAGTCTCAGCCAGTCTTGCCTCTATTGGCCTTTCTTGCTACCATGCTTTACCCTTTACCCCTTGATCTATAGGATTGTGACCTCACGCTAGAACTATCTTTATAGACATTTTATACTTCTGATTCTTACCAACATCCTTGTGGTCTTGCCAGTCAGACATCTCTGAGCAGCCCCTCTCCCGATTCAGATCTCCTTGATCATGTCCTGTAGAGGTTTCAGTAGCGATCTCTTATCTCAAGCACTGACCTCAGCATCCCCAATAAGGCCTCTCTACCTTCCCCCAGGATCCTTAGTGTTCCCAAATACTCCCTGACTCTCCGTTATCCCCTACAGCACTGGCATAGTCCAGCCAGCCCACAAGTAGGCATGTTCACTGTATTACCTACACAACCAGATGCTCTGCTCAGGACTTCATAGGACAAATTTTAAAACATGGCAAGTGAGTTGATTGGAATAGCTCCATCAAACAAGTGGTGACTGAGTGGCTCGGGGCTGCAGATTATTGCAGAAAACTGTGGAGCTTGTCAGAGAAGCTCAGGTACAGGCAAAGCCAACATCTAGCTGTATAACCTTTATATATCCCATGGTTTTCTGTCCCTGTGGAGGACTGGGTAACTCCAGACTCCTCAATGGCTGGTTCTCCAGTGTGTATAATCTGTGGCTAGGACAGCAGGAAGGCAGAAAGATGTTTTTTAATCTTTAGGTGCAAGCTCCTCCAGTCTAGTGAAGTCAGTTTCAGATATTCATTACCTCACCAAGGGAAGGGGCCTATAAAAGTTCAGGCCTTTCAGGCTGTGGAACTGGCTTGTAAATTGGGATAGACAGAGTAGCTGCAGTTTCTCCAAACTTTGAAATATTACATGTTCTTTGGTAACACTAACGTGTGTTCTGTGTTCTGCATCTTGTTAAAACTCTCATGATGTGTCCTTGTAAGGCGGCTGGCCTGCACGCAGGGAACGTGGTGTTGGTTATCTGTTACCAGTTAGCTCATCTGGTTGAAATCTGAGGCTTTGGGATCAGGCCCCACATGAGAGGGCTGGCTTCATCCTCAGCAGCCCCTGCCTGCCTGCCTCACTGTCTTATGTGAGTGCACTTGATCGGGGAGCATAGGTGTGAGCTCAGCTCAACATGGCCTGTGCTTGCTGCTCAAGGCATGCAGACCTTATTCTTTACATGGGGTCTCTGTCCTCATCCTTGTTTAAAATTACCAATAGCTAGAGAACATAGTGCTGAGCCAGCTATTCCGTGTTCCTCAAATATCCTGATGACCCTTCACCCACCTGACCATCTTCTGAGTCTTTGTGAATATTGTGAAAACTGACAAACCCACATAGTTCCCGAGAGTGGCTCCAAAGTGCGATGCTACGTGAGTGAGTATATATTCTCACTCCTGTCTCCAAAGTCCAGAGAGTAAGTAATTTACACTTCTTTTTTGCAAAGAAATTAGCTAAGCACGTTGCTTGACTTCCTTTAGGGTCTGGTTGGCAAAGCAGGACTGCTTTGCGTGTCAGTCACTCCCAAGAGTCTGTGCTGTTACCAGTGTATCCATCTGCTTCTCCCACAGCACAGTGCAGACACAGAGCAGAGCTGGGGATTTCAGAACCAATGATAAGACTCTGCTTTGGGAGTGGAACTGCTCAGTTCCGAATGCTTAAATGGATATGGTTTTCCGTTGTAGTCCTTTGAAATGAGAAATGAGATCATCTCTGCAAGTAGGTGGAAACAATTTGCCAGATAATCTCTGGAGGCAGACGCTTGTTCTTGGATGTTCCTGCAGACTTCCCACTAGCAACCACCCCCCTCTGTCCTGACAGCTCAGGCTGTGTGTACCCCAAATCCAAGCTACTCAGCCCTGTTCTTCCTGCTTCCAGGTCAAACACAGATTCCCAAAATAACCAGGGTAAGAAGTCTCCCCCTGTAATCCTTTCAACTCTGAATTCCCAAGCACCTTGTCATCATCTCGGTTCATTTTGTCCCCCTCAAACTCAGAAGCACTGGCCATAAAATTACAGAGGCTTTTCAGTAGAAGGCAGAAGCTGAAACAGTCTTAAAAATGTTCTTCCTTAGAACCCCGAGTTAAAAACATGCCTCTCTCTTGAGTCTCAGTGTCATCTTAAGCTAAGAGTATCAAAGTATGGTGAAGCACATCCGCAGTTTGAAGAATGAGCTTGACTGTGTGGCTCAGCCTGACCTTGAACTTGGTCATCTCCCTGCCTCAGCTTCCTAAGTACTAAAATTGTAGGCATGCATGGACATTCCTTGGATTCTCTGCAGTTAAAGTGTGGTCCTTAAGCCAATGTACTTAGCACTCAGGGACTCCTGTTCTTCCTGCCTTCTGACCTAGCTCCTACTTCAGTGCTGTGGCGTTTGGTACCAATTTATGGAAGGTCCTTAGCAACACTCCTCTGTTTTCCTTTTGAGATTCTGTAGATGGATAGAAAGGGAAGGCTGCTTTAGGGTAATTGCTCTGTTACCTAGTCAGCACTGCGGAGTAAGGCTTGGAGCTCCACTTCACTGCTAAAACAGGGAAATAGGCCTGGGAGTGCATGACCTCCTTAGCCAATCCAGATTTGTTCTGTTACTTAGCTTAGGGGAAGCCATGGTTTTAAAATGCAAGACCTCTTTTAACTTCCTCATAAGGGGGTTTAAAACTCACTGGCCTCTGAAGCGCCTCCCTTTACCGTCCCTTTGAGGTTAGTGAAAAGTACTTCTCTCTCTTGGTGCCCTGGCTTCCTTCTACCCTCATCTCTCTGATCCTTCGAGCCTTACATGTGCTCCTTTGCTTTTGGACTTTTAGAAAGAAATGTTTCCAGAGCTGATATGTAAATAACACTGTGCTAACTAAACTCTGGGAAGATGAAGACAGAGGCTTTGTCCTCTGTAGATGTAGGCTGTAAGAGCAGAGTTCTGGAAGAGAGCAAGAAGGGAATCAACCTCTGCGGAGCCTGGGACTTTGTCAACATGGTGATCTCGGTCACATCAGAAGAGCTCAGTTGATTCGAACCAACCTGGCATGTTGGTCCAACAGGGTCAGGACTTCCAGGGTGTCAAGACTGAACACACACCCAAATTTTGTGGGTTCCTCCTGATTCTGGAGGAAGTCCCACTAGCAACTGATTCCAGTTCTTCAACTACATGGTGTGGCCCCAGCAAAACATGTCTGTGGGCTGAATTCAAGCATGAGCTCCGTTTGCAGTTATGTTCCAGTTAGTAGGGCAGATCACAAATGTGAAGTCATTCATTTAAAATGGAGTCCATGTGACTAAGAGCCTCAATGAATGCCAGAGGCATGGCCAGCATACCCAGATGAGAGTGAGTGGAAGGGCATCACAAAGGACACCCAGCTCTGTTGAATGTTTCTAGGTGTGATCGTAATATGACCCACTACTCTTTCCTTCTAACCCACTTACTGCTTGTTGAATCTTAAGATAGTTCACCTACAGCTCCACTTGTGCCACTTGTTTGGAGCTAACCCCTACTCTTTCCTTATTTGTGTCTTTTTTCTCCAATGTAATTTTTTTCTTTATGAAGAAACACAAGGTTGGCTCCACTCTTGGTAGAACAGCTTTCTTGGCCACCATGAGGAGTGAGTGAGTTATTACTATAGATTTGAACGTTTACTCTGTAAATCCATCGGATGAATCAGCAATATGTCATCTGAATAGCTTGTTTCTCAGATTCCAAACATGGCGAGCTTGCTTTTACAGCATAAATATCTTTTTTCTTTAAAAGAAATTCTAACCAGAATTAAAGACATAAGCTTCTGTCCCACCCTGAACAGCAAACAACCAGGATTTTGATCAGACTATGCACTTCCCCAGAGTCTGGCTATCCTTAAGGGTTACTTTAATTTGAAGACTTGGCTTCTCATTAATGTTTCTCTAAGTGGTGAGCTCGTAGTTTTATTTATTTGATGTTCAAGGTTAGGAGAAATGAAGTCACCCGCGTAACACTTCACCAAAACTCTGGGCATGGGGCAAAGCACAAAACTTTTGAAAACACTGCATTTGTTCATTCTGTAAAATGACCATTTCAAAGAGATGGACTGGTGTGTTCTGTTATTTGAGAATAGGGACAAATCTAAGGAAATGTGAAAAGTCTAAGGAAATGTGCTGTATGTGTTCTTGTCGCGCCCCGCCTCCAACTTCAGAGCAAACCCTCTCAGTTGGAGGCCTTACTGCCAGCACTCAGTGTTCACACTTGAGGGGGAAAGCATTGCTTCTCTAAATTCTCTCAAACCTCAACTTACTTCACCTGGGGAGGGGTTGGGGGCGTTGGGGGAGGTTGTTCTGCTTTGTCTTCCTTTCATTATGTCCATTCTCTAAGATCCCAGAAACAATGGAGACTGAAAGGGAGTCTGAGGTCTGCTCTAAGCCCTCCAGGGCTCTTTCCTTTTAAGGCCACTGAGCTGTCTTCTGGGAATGTATTTGGGATTTAATGGATTGGGAAGGAGGAGGATGTATCAAAGTAAACATTTCATGAGTTTCTGCTTTGCAGTTTAACTTACTAAACAGACAGAAACCTCTGAGTATTTCCTGTGTATCTTAAAGGACCAATTTGTCACCAGCTTTCTGCTTCCCCTGGCTTTTTCCAGCTTCCCTTCCCGGCAGCCTCACACATACACTATACAAGCTGCTGCGGCTCCTTTTTTTTCTTTAACTTTGAAAACACTCCTCAGGTATGGGACTGATGTGGCTTGCCAGCACCATGCTGAACTAAATGTGGGGCTTTTTTCCTTAGTTTATGGCATGGCTGGTTTCCATTCTTTACGTTTTAATAAGTACAAACCAGTATTAGGTTCAGAGACTTACTTAAGGTCCCCTTAATTCTCCGTGGGCTAGAAGGGCCTGGAATGAAGGAAGGGAGACGCTGATCAAAGACTTGGAAATGTTTACGGTGCAAATGGTACTTATGACTTCCATTTGCTGCTTTTCCTCAGCAGCACAGTCACTGAGGGCAGGCTGGCAAGCCGTTCTCATGCATAAGAAGACTTCTAGTAAGTTCCATGTTGCCATCCACCACATATGACTCATTTGACCTAACAGCTAAGTTTTGAGGAAATTCTGCTGAATTTTCACATAGTTTGGAAGTCAAAAGTTTGAATAAAATACAATGAACCTAAACAAACAAAAAATATAATCCTGATGCTGCCTCTGCAAGATATATCTACAAATATATATTGTGCGCACACACAAGCCATGTGCATAGCAAAGCCCTGTGCTATCCATTATTTATTATAAAAATAAAGCCTTGCAAAAAACTTTTTTTATTTAAAGTGTGTCTAATGATATTGAGAATGATGAGGCTAAATGAACACACTATAAGGTGGGGCATGGAGACAGTAATGTGATAGAGATACACATTGAGCAGTTAGTGTAATATTTTATCGGCGACTTGCTGTGGGTGCTGCTGCCTCGTTGTTGTTCACATTGAGCGCTGATACTGGAGAGAGGAAATACTATGTGAATTAGCATTAAAAATGCAGATTTTTCAGGCCCATCCATTACCTACTGGGGTGGGGATAACTCAGTCAGCCATCAGTGTTCTATTAAATTACTGGTTTTTGCCCCTACAACTTGAAAACCATTACTTTAACCTCCACCATAGACAGTGTGAGGGGCATACCTGGCTTTTACTCTCAAAGAAATACTTTTTCCTTGCCTATTTCTCCATGGCTGAATTCTATGTAGTGCTTCTGATGGCTAGGAGCTGGCAGAGCTCTCTTGATGTCTTGTGCTGTGTGTACAGTACTCAACATGGCCTTCTACTGCTTTGGGGTGTTTTTTTTTTTTCTTCTTCTTCTTCATTTTTGAATGAGAGTCACTCACTCATTTATAAAATCACTTACAGAAAATGTAGTATGTCTCAGGTAGCACTTATGCATTTTTCTCCCTCCAGGGGTCTCAGTTGCAAAGAACTCTTACAGTGCTGAAGTGTTCTGTTTATGTGGGGGGTCATTTGCCATGTGGTGAGCTTAAAAGCAGACTAAATAAATGTTTTGGTGATGTCGTGGGTAGTGGTGATTAAAGCAAGACTGATGTGAAGGCAGTATTTTAACTCCCCGGGGTCCAGATGAAATTCTGAGATCCTGGGGTACCATACTATGTGAATGCTTCTGTATGACTGTATTTGTAGACCATTGTATCGTATTTATTCCAAGGATATTCTGCCTCAAGACAATGTTTTCTTTCCTCAAAGAAACACCTGAAAAATACATGCACCGCACAGACTTCTTGCTCAGGTACACTTTTGTGCAGAAGGGGAACGTCGAGTCTGCTTAACCCTCCTGGGACCACTAGCACATAGGGAGCACAGCAGCCTTGTAACCAGAGTCCTGCCTGCCTTTCCAGATCTCCTCTGTGAAGTGGGGAAAATTCCTGTCTTCGTATTTTGACACACACTAGGGGATCCTTAGTCAAACAGAAGAAACTGGGCCATTGCCCCTCTCCCTGTCCCTTCTCAGCACTTGTACAGGTTACTTAGTTACCACGTGCTCATAGCTTTTCTGTTGCTGTTTATTAGCATGGTGATCATGGCAGTTAAGGAATAGAGACAAAAGTCCCTCTTGGTTGGGAGGCGTGGCTGCAAGCAACAGGGCTAGCACAGCAGCTAGAGCAGGGAACTGGGAGCTCAGGTCTTCAGAGCACAAGCATGAAGCACTGAGGGCACACAGGGACCAGGGCTAGTCTTTTAGTCTCAAGGCCTGTCCCCAGTGATGTACTAAAGCCACACCTCCTGAACCTTCTGGAAAAACACCCACTGGGCACTGGGTATTCAAATGCCAAGACTGTGACAAACATCACTGGAACCACCATTGACTCTGGAGTTTTTGTTGTCATCCTCTGTGTGTTACACACACACACACACACACACACACACACACACACTCACGCCTCATAATCAGTAAAATAATGACCTAAACATGAGCCATGAGGATCACTTGAGCCCAAGAACTGACTAGGAGAGTCGGCTGCCTGACCTCTGAAAGTCTTTGACCAAGAGCGACCTCTCTGCTTTACAAACCCAGTTACTGTTAGTGGCCGCCATTGCTCTGAACATAGATTAATTTCTTCTATTCTTCACTTTCTAGGGAAGGAACATGGTACTTTGTAGCAGTTTACCATGTTGGGGCTGTGTGAGTGGTTAATGTTCTCTTGCAAGGGGTTCGCTATGAGAATAGAATAGAATTCATTTCCTCTAAAAGGGGTATTTTTGGGTTTCATACAGACAAACTACCTTGTAAAGGCCATGATTCAAGTGAACCAGCTATGGAAAAGGATATGCAGGTGAACGGTTGAGCGTGAGAAGAACACGTATGTGCATGGCTGCAGGGCACTGGTTGCCTGTTGGGATACCTCCGAGGACATGCTCACAACAGGGCTGTGAGTGGCTAGAACAACAGCAAAGATAAGCAGGACTGGGCCCTTCTTTTCAAGCACTCCAGCACAGAGAACACTATATATAAAGACATTGGTATTTGTGAATTCATAGGTATCAGTCCGAGACAGTGCAACTTGTTCTCACCTCATCCAGCAGGTGGCGCTATGAAATAGACGGATATGAGAGATCAGGGGACAGCTTGTGCTCCACAAACCTTGTCTTAACATTAGCAAGTATCCACATGATTGTGACCATGTATCAGTGGACACTCTTGAAGTCCAGTGCCTCCACACTCTTGCTCAGTTTAGCTTCTCATCTTCTGTAAGGCCGCTGCTTACCTTGAGGCCAACAGTGTTAGGCACTCACACACAGCCATTAGCAGGGTGCTCTTAGCACAGCGGAATCAATGATGGCCTTTAAAAGGTGCAGCTGGGTTTCTGCACCTGGCTGTTAGAATGGAGCCTTTCTTCCATCTGGGGAGAAAGCCACAGTTGTACTGATCCAGGTGTAGGTCTTTTTAGCGCTCCTGCTTAATAGATCCTGGGAAAGGACCTATTAACTTCTTGAATGAATTATCTTATTTGTGCGACACTCTTACCTAAGCCAGCCATTTGCTGCCTCCTCAGGACAGGCAGGTGGTTCAAAGAAGGGAAGGGCATCGCTCATTTTGTTTCAAGATCTTTCTAGAAAGACAGTCTACTCTTCTAAATGCGTGTGTGTGTGTGTGTGTGTGTACGTGCGTGCGTGCATGCGTGCGTGTTGACACGGCAGACAGTTGAAACAGTGGCACAGTCAAGAGGCTAGTTGCCACTTTATGCTGCAGTCTCCTGAGGTACCAGACAAGTTTATACTCTTAAGAATGTTCACTGCTGTTTCACGGACATTAATAGTTTCCTGGCACCGTTTCTCAGGGGATGTCGTCATGGTCTGGGGGAACCAATAAAAACACAAGAACCTGTTTTGACAGATCTCATTTCTGCCAGAAATTTTGAAATTTGGGGTGGGGGACTGAGTAGATAACTTGCCCATTTGTGAGGGTGTAACTAGCAGATTCTCTCTGAGAGAGCAGGAACTGTGCTGGACCTGAGAGAGAAGACGTGAGGCTGTGGAGCTCATTTTGACAAACTGCTAAGACAGTGTGTATCTTCTCTACTCTGGAGGTGTGAGCATGCTCTCTCCTGCTCTCACTTGCTCTCTCCCCTCCCCCTCTCAGTTAAAGCATCCTTCTTAAGTCTTTTGATCCTCAAACAGAAAACTCATGCATTAAAATTAACAGCATTTGGTTATGGATACACACTGGACCATAAAGTCTATAGGATGAGATCTGGGTAATTATTAACAAATGGCTAGGACTAAGTCTTCCAGGCTCACCTCTGTTCTGGTGGCTCATGAGCCTGAATCTCATTACTGTTAAAAACATTGACTATGGCCTGTAGAATCATTGTTTGGATTTGATTCTGGGAGGAAGGGGGTCAATTGATTTTTTTTTTCCCTTACAAGTTTTGGGGAAGCTTTATCACCACAAGACTTAAAAATGTGTCAAGAATTGAGAATACAGCTAACAGAAACATCAGTAGTAGTCATGACCTCTTTTCATTGAAGGCTCTTTGTCATGCTAGCACTAGGCTGACACACTCTGCTCTTTCTGAGATACCATTGCCTCACTTTTCTCATCAGTTTAAGTTTCTGCCTCACACGCCACAAAATAAAGTTAGATATTACCTTAAATGGGTGAGGCCCACCTTAAAAGACCACCGGTAGCTGCCCATGATGGAGACTTTATTTAGCTCAGAGATATGATGTCTTTGTATGATTTCCCTATTTAAACTCTTATATAATCCCTTCTTTTGCTTGTTTGATTTGCTTTTAGTTGAAGTTCTTTTCATTAAGGAAAAAATGTTTAATAGAGAGGTTTTTATTGTGAATGGTGATGTTTTGTTGTTTCTATTTTGCTTTTCTGAGACAGGATCTTGTATAGTCCAGACTGGTCTTCCATTCATGATGTAGCCAAGGATGTCCCTGAACTACTTCTGATCTTCTGGGCTCACAGGCCTCTGCCACCATCAGAGTGTCCTGGCTTTGCAAAAGAACATTCTGTTTTACTGGGATCTTCATCTTCAAACTTGCGTTGTTTGGCTTGGCTCCTGTTTCAAACATGTTACTGTCAGCTTATGCTAGAGAAGTAGAGGGAAAATACAGTATTTTTTTCCTGATTTTTCTCTGACTCTATCCACAAAGACTGTGCTTTTCTCCAACTACCTGGGCATGATGGAGAAACAAGAGGGTTGGGAAGAGAGTAAGGGACAAGGACCCTGACTTCCTGTTCCCTGTGGGAGAACTGCCTGGGCAACAGTCCGTTCCTTGTTAATTGTTATCCTCTCCCTCTTACCGTAGTTGGACCTCCTCCTTGAGAGAAAAAGAAAGAGGGGTTCAGTTTCCTCCCTGCAAGCCTGCCTGTGTTGCCAAGCATTCACCAAAACATATCAGAAAGGAGGAATAGGAAGTTCAGAAAAGCCAAAGGCACCAGGCTTCTATAGTAAGGTCTAGTCAGAGCCAAGGCTCGCTTTCATGTTCGGGAGCCCAGGATGGAAGCCAGACTCCTGACAGATCATGTTAGTCCATGTTCAAACCTTCATTTTACTGAATTCCTAAATGCCCGACCCTGGCCCAAACCGTTCCTCTGAAGTGATCCTTGCCCAGTGTTCCCTCCATATTTTGACTCATGTTGCTTCCAAGTGGTGTCTTCCCTCACCTGCTTATGGTTCCTGGCTTCCTCCTCGGTGGAAACCTGGAGGATAAGTGATTAGAGTTCAAAAGGATTCGGAGATAAGGGCACCTAGCTGCCTTCTCTTTCAGCTGTAAACAGTGGCTCTTTAGTCAGTGCCCCCGACAAGGCTTTGCTAATTGATAGTTAAATTTTGACATCTTGATTCACATAGACCAAAACTAAATATGGACACCTCTTTCCTGCCGAAGTTCATACAGCCATCTGTCCCCCTAGGGCAAGCTAGTGAGCTCAGCATCATCTGTATAGCCTTACAACTCTTACTGCAAAGCTGGATGTTGGACTCTCTGGAACATTACATGGACCATACCTTAGAATTAGGCACTAAACTCTCAGCTAACGTACTACTCATTATGAGCCTAGGTCCTTCACCGCAGATTTGCAATCCCATGGATCATTCACATATGGACTATGTCTCACACTGATAGGCCTTTCATAGTGGCCACCTGCCCCAGTTTTTTCTATGAATTTCGTGATGCAAGTTTATGCCTGGGTTTGGCCCTGGGAGCTTGGGACAGAGTTGCCTTTGGTCCTACCTCATTGGTTTCTGGTTTCCTCTTGACTCAAAGTTTTCATCAGTGCACTTAGAATGTTTTTAAAGCTGTTTCTACTTTCTCTGGCATCCAGTTCCAGCATCTCAAGTGTCAGCCATCGAACCACACTGCCTCACTGTCTTAGTTAGGGTTTGTATTGCCATGAAGAGACACCAATTACTATAGCAACTTCTATAAAGGAAAATATTTACTTGGGGCTTACAGCTCGAAGGTTTAGCATCATCATCATGGCGGGAAACAGAGCAGCATGCAGGCAGACAGGGTACTAGATTAGATGCTGAGAGTACTACATTGGGTTCAGCAGGCAGCGGAAAGGAAACTGTGACACACCTGCAGCAAAGCCGCACCTACTTCAGCAAGGTGTAACCTCCTAATAGTGCCCCTCCCTGTGAGCCTGTGTGGACCATTTCCCTTCAAACCAGCACACTCACTCTGCTCCAGATGGCATAGTCTTCTTTGCAACAGTTAAGAAATGTTTCTTGCCTTCCAGAAATACAATAGCATAGTTGACCTAGAACATGGGAAATGTACTGGGCAGGGGAGGAAGAACTTGTATCACTGGCCTTGTGTGATAATGGGTCCTTATTTTTGGTTTTACCAAAGAACACAAGGTCTTCCAAGTCAAGGGAGCTGTGACAGTCCAATTAGAGAAATGATCACCTGACAATGTTTTCATCTCTGCTGCAAATACTTCAGAAAAACGATCCAAAAAGGAATATCTATTTTGGCTCGTGGTTTCAGAGATCTCCGCCAGTGGCACCTGACTCCATTGCTGTTAGGCTTGTTGTGAGGCAAAAGCGTCACGGTGGAAGGCATGTGGTAGAGCAGAGCTGTTCATGTCTTGGCAGTCGGGAGTCACAGAAATGGCCCGGCCCAGTGACCAGCTTTATCCAAGCAGGTGCACCTGCCAGTAGATCATTCATGAATGACCAGTGGATTATCCACTGAAGGATGCAGTCACCCTTAGTGACCCAGTCATCTCTCAAAACTCTCTTCAGTATGTGGATCAACCAGCCTATTGCTGTGCCAATACCAGAAAATGTTCCACCACACAACAAGGACATATGCTCAACTATGTTCATAGCAGCCTTATTGATAATAGCCAGAACCTGGAAACAGCCTAAATGTCCCTCAGTTGAAGAATGGATAAAGAAACTGTGGTACATTTACACTGTGGAATACTACTCAGCTATTAAAAACAAGGAATTCCCGAAATTTGTGGGCAAATGGATAGAACTAGAAATGATCGTGCTGAGTGAGTTAACCCAGAAGCAGAAAAACTCACATGATATATACTCACTTATAAGTGGGCACTAGCCCAAAAGGCATGTCCCGTGAAAGTCTTCACTTACCAGGAGATTGGATTGATGTGAGGACATCCCACTGAGACTCTAGGTAAGAGAAATATAGGAGATGGGGAAATAGAAGGACCCAAATGGTCCTAGAAACCTACAAGAAGAACATCCTGACTGATGGATCAGGGCCCAGGGGGTTCTGCTCAAACTATTGCACTAGCCAAAGACAATACATGGAGTAAACATCGAACCCCTACTCAGATCTAGCCAATGGTCAGGACATAATCCACAGTTATGTGGAGAGCGGGGACTCACTCTAACATGCACTCTGGTGCTCCATATTTGACCACCTCCCCTTGGTGTGGAGACCTGGTGGCACTTGAAGAAAGAATAAGCAGGCTACTAAGATGAGACTTGATAGCCTATGACCATATAGAGGGAGGGGAGGTCTCCCTCGGTCATAGACCTATGGGAGGGGAATAGAGAGAAAGTGGGAGTGAGGGAGGAATGGGAGGATACAAGTGATGGGATAAAAATTGAGTTGTAATCTGAATAAATTAATAAAAGTAATAAAGGAGAAAAAATTATTTTTAAATCCCTTCAGCCAGCAACTAGGTCCTAACACACAAGCTTTCAGGGTGCTTTTCAGATTCAAACCATAACCTCCCAGCCTGCTTACTCTAACTCACAATTGCAAACTGAACCAGAATGTGTGTGTGAACACTAAGGAAAAATAGTGATGCCAACACAGGTTTGAATAGCACTTCCAAAGGGCTTTAGATTTCATTTAATTTACATATCTTAAGACACATCAGAAGCAAGGTGTAGTTAATGTAGACAGATGTTCAAAAACTGGAAATTTCCACGTTTCTTTTATCTGCCTACTCATAATGAGAGAGCTGCTGGGCCTGGAGTTTCAGGCCTGTAATCCCAACCATTCAAAAGACTAATCAGAAGGACATCAAGGCCAGCAGGCATTTTCCAGAGACACTGCCTCAAAGTCAAAAGTAAGCTCAGCAGGTAAAGGTGCCTGCCACCAAGCCTGCTGACCTGCGTTTGACACCTGAACCCACATACTAGGTGGAGAGAACACACCTCCTATGGCTTGCACAGGGACACACGCATCCACACCCACACCCTCTCTCTCTCTCTCTCTCTCTCTCAAAAATTAACTTGGGCATTTTAAAATAGAAAACAAAAGAAGCTTGGGGTGTGGGTCAGTGGTAGAACACTCTACAGTCTGTAGCTACTTTGGTGCAGTGAGCACAGAGGATCACCCACTCACCATCGGCTATGTGACCACTATCATTTGCTGGATTGGGACAAGCAGATAAAGCCAGCGTGTCCGTCTAGATACCAGTGTGGTAACTTCTGTCTGTGTCTTCCTCTCTTTGGGGGATGAGTCGATTTGGAAAGCAAGTAGAAAGAGGTATTTGTAGGTTTGGTTTAAGACAAAGAACTCTGGAGGTCTTCTTTCAGATTTTCAACTGAAAGTGGAATAGAGAGGTCTGGCCAGTGTGTAGAGAGAGTTCTGTGAGTACCTTCTTTGGTGCAGTCTGTCTGCAAGCCTTCCTCAAAGGCGGGAAGCTTTCAGTGTCGCTAAGTATCCAACTGGTGTTCTTGCGACTGTGAGAGCCATGGCTCACATCCCAGCAAAGAGCAGGGTGCATGACAGTTCACAGGGCTTCCCAATTGGTCCTCATGGATCTTGGCACCAGGGGACTTTACTAAGACCCTTGTACTCTTTTAAGCTTGTACCCTTTTCCTATTAAAACCCTAGAGTCCGGCATCCATTAACTAGCTTTCCCCACTTTGCTTACACACCAGTGTTCTCACACACAGAGAACGGAATGGTGTTTCCTGTTTCCGTCCTGCGGGACGTTCTGCACACCCGTGCTCCTTCCGCTTTTTCAGTCTGGCGTGCATAAAAGCAAATCGTCTCCTCCAGTTAATGCAGTAAAGGGTTTGTAGAGCCTTTTTTTTTTTTTTTTTTCCTTCTTCCTTTCCCTCCTCCACAACTGGAAAATATGAGACAGATCCTGTTTATGTATGCGTAACCTCCAAAGCAGCTGATATGTTGTTGTCATTAAAGAATCAGGGCTGTTTTTCCAGCAGCAGAGCGCAGAGCTTTAAATCTGAAAGCCCCCCTGGGCCTTGCAGGCTGACAAGAGTCCGCTTCAGCTTTCCCAGGGCTGCTCCAGACAGCCAAAGGTTGGCCCTGGAGCTGCACTCCAGGGATGACAAGATCACACAGGCTTGTGACTTTATTAAAAACTGGGGCCATCTTCCTTTTGCATTAAATATTCTTTAACCGTGTTTTCCAGAGGCCTTTTCCACTCTGACATGTAACCTAAGTGCATATGCGTATCTTCCTTCCACTCATTGCTCTGAATCTCTTATCACAGTCCAGAAGTCTTTTTTTACAAAGTCATTCTATAGCCAGTATGTTTGGCAAATTATTTTTTGAAAACAAAAAACTTTTTCCCCTTAAAACAAGTACAAACTGTACTTAGAAATGTATATGTACTTTTTGAGGTTTTGTTTCAAATTTTTTAAATCTTCTTTTCTATGCCAAATAATTTTTCTTTTCAAAAATGACTTTTTATAAAGCTTTGTTTATAACCTCTGTATCTTTCATGATTTATTTCATTGGTTTTTATTGGTTTCTCTTTGTTTAGTTTGCCTTGGGGACAAGCCCAGATTCCCCTAACAGGGGTATTAGTTGATAGAAACCATTGGAAGCAGAAATGGACAACCTAAAGCACTCCCTAGCCAGTGTTTGCTAAAAGAGGCAACACTAATGCAATATGGTTACTCAACAAAAATACCAGACTCCCAGACTCCCAGGAAACTCTGTGTGTGTGTGTGTGTGTGTGTGTGTGTGTGTGTGTGTGTGTGTGTGTGT
>OU015745.1:108031349-108063278 GCA_907169655.1 Acomys percivali | reverse complement strand
TGTGTGTGTGTGTGTGTGTGTGTGTGTGTGTGTGTGTGTGTGTGTGTCCCTGTCTATCTGTGTGTCTGATGCCTACGTGTTGGAGGCTAGAAGTCCATGTTGAGTGTCTTCCTTGATCATTATACACATTGTCTTTTGAGACAGAGTCTCTCCCTGACCCTGGCACTCACTCATTAGGCTGGCTGTCCAGGGAGCATGAGGCTCCACCTGCCTTGGGCCTCCATTTCCCCATTGCTAGGATTACAGAGGGAGACCACCATGCCCACCCCACTCCCCCCCTTCCCGCCTCCCCGCCAACCTCAGGTCATCATGCTTGTACAGCAGGCCCTTTATGCACTGAACCATCCCCCCCCCACACACACACACACACAATTTTTTAAAAATCTGGGGATTAAATTTAGGTCTTTATTTTAAAGGTTCTCTTTCTTTGGAAGCTTTATTATACATCTCCCTGATAGTTAAATGCTAAAGAAAACACACGTTAAAGCCTGTTATAAGTCAAGGAACCTAAAAGGTGACAGAATTCTAAAGCTGCCTGACATTTGTGACAACATCTTTTAAAACGCTGGCCAGCAATTCTTAAGCTGTTGAAACCCAAGTGTAAGAGAGAAAACTCAAAGTGATGCGTTCAACTACTGCCCAGCGCTGGTTCTTCCGAGTTCTGCTAGTTATTTTGCACTTAGTTCTAATTTACAGGTGACTCAGAGAATAGGAGGACTTAGGGGTAGAGGCACATGGGTACAGACCTGATAACCAGAATTCAATTTCCAGATCCCACCAGCCGGCCCAGAGAACCCACTCCCCTGACCTGCACACAGATGCTATGGCATGCACGCACCTACACACACACAATATAAATCTAGTAGTAACTTAATATTTGGAGAAGAGTCGGTGTCCTGCTGTCCTGACTCCCATCTACCTGTCTCATGTCCATCCCCACCAAGATGGAAACTCAAACTTAAGAACCAAGAGAAGCGTAGCCTTTCCTCTTTTAAGATGAGTGCCAGCAAGGCACATGGGGAAAAGCCGCACTTGCTCATTAGCCTGAGGTTACTTGTAGGGCCAGTTGCTTTTAGAGCGGTTTCCCCCCTCCGTGTATGTATTTGGCAGGGAGAGTGGAGTGAACTGAATGGCCCTTCAGTGTGTGTGGATATTATGTCATCCTGTCCAGGGCGACATACTCATCCTGTGCTCCTGGCTCGTCTGAGTTTTCCTTTTACTTCCTACTCCTGCATTTCTTCCATTTTTTTTTTCATCTTACCTGCTTATTACACAGGAATCGAGTGAAGCAATGTCTAGAATATGAGTTAAGTTATTAGGACACAGTCACATAGTATGGTAATAACTCATCTATAAAGATAATTTACATATTTAGAGAATTTCAAATGCATGTGAATGGAAGCCGGGACCTGTTAGTGCCTGACCTTGGACTAATTGGCTCTCTGCATATATAAAGGGAGGTATTGAAACTATGCCTTGAGCATGAGGATTTGGGAGCGATGAACGGGAGCCCAGAACTCTTCATGTCTAATCAGCTCTCAGGCAGTTCCAAGTCGGAGTCCTTCAGACCTCAATTTGAAAGCAGGGGCTCTGCCGTGCCTCAGATGCCCCCTGTGTAAACCTCTGTAGTCCGAGTTTTCTTTTCCCCGCAAGGCTTTGTGCACAGATGATGCTTCCTGGAAATGTCTTTTGAACACTGGGGAGGAAACCCTAAAACTATAGCCAGTCATTTTTTAGCAGAAATAAAAAATACCTGGTTTCATCGCTGCTGAACAGAATTCTGGCCAGATGCTTCTCTACCTCTGTACATATGATTTCTCTGTGCCAATTTCACAGGTGCTTAGCATCTTCCTAAAAGACGGTAAATGCCAAAGCAGAACTCCAGATGCCCCCTTTCCTTTTTAATACCTGCGCACCAACATCAGCATCTACCAGGGGCCACTGGTGGGCAGTCTAATGTCAATCTTGTGCTTTGCTATATTCCTCTTCCATTAAAAAATAGTATGTACTATGTGGGATTGTGATGGTCATCCACTTGGTTTTGATGTGCTTTCGAGGGTTCCTCCACTCCCTGACTGTCAGTCTTAGTTATTTTTTCCGAGATACTTGCATTTCATATTTTTGCCCAACTGAACTCCATGTACTTTGCTGTCCATTTTTATAATCTGCATGATCCCACTAATACTGTTTGGCCTCATGTCTGTCTCCCCTTCCAGCTCCACACTTAGTGTCATCTGAGGTATTTGTTAATATAATGTTTACTCAAACTTCCATACCATTAATAAAGCTATTTAGTAAGGCCTTTCATACATGCTGGGCATAACTTAGCTATCAGTGTTTCAGGGCTCTATCACAGAGCCTTGCCCAGTACTGTATCCAATATGGTTAAAGATACAACACCAACAAAAAGAAATTACAGTTTATATAGGAAATGCCCCTGCTCAGAAAATACTTTAACATCCACTTGAGAAACAAAAAGTCATTGAGTTAGCCCTTTGAGGACAAAGCTGGTCAGGGTACGCTTACATAAGCTTGTTTGCAGATTCCCGTTGGGCCTCCCAAGGTCACAGACAGCTGTGTTTTGAATTTTGTATCTTTTGAAAGAATAGGTGCCTGGACAGCTCTTACTTGGCAGCAAGACCTTAGGAAAATAAGAAGTGCTCACGTACTTGTGCACTCTGAGTGCACAGCACACACCCTGGGAGTGAGTTCCCAAACCGTGACGTATGATATTTTCAGGAAAAAGACTGATTTTTAAAATCTTTTTCCCCCTCTTGTAGTCTGTAAAGCAGAAATGCTTATACCTCACTTGAATCCCTTAGGACAACAACTGAGTTCAAAAATAAAAGCTGTCAACAAGGAGGTGTTTAATGGCCCCTGGCGGGGTGCAGCCTTCCCGGAGCTTATAGCATAGATCAGTTTAAGGAACTATGTTTTGAGATATGGAGAATTTATTCAAGTTAAGGAAAAAATAATATTACAGGAAGCCTAAGATAATATCTCATAATGTAAATAACGCAGTAAGATGAACTCATGGAAAATTATAACAGAGGTAGGGAACATCCATTTTCTTTTATTTACACTCTAAAATAGGATGCCAATAGCATGATCCCTACTAAAAGGGTACTGTCTTTACCAAAAGTATTAAGTTATTCTATCTGTAATATAGAATTTGATTTTGTAAACATGCTGTTTTATATGCTGGTTTAGTAACCATTTTATCTCAGCACTTTAGGATACATATGTGATATCAGGAGATGTAAATATTTAGTCTCACACCCTAACTAAAAAGGAGAAAGTAAATTATTTGTAGTCTCCAAATGTATTGGAAAATAATAAGTCTTATTGAAATGATATTTCTACTGTAATCTTTGGTACAATCCATGTGTAAAAAAGTGTTAACTCGTTCAGAGCAAATAGAGAAATTTGTCTAAATTGTTCTCTGACTTGGGTCTAAGACATATAACAGTGACCAATACACAGGGGATGTTTTAATTCCCTATTGCTACATAACAAAGCATCCTAAAGTGTAATGACTTAAAGCAACACAGTTTGTTATTTACTGAGTGGGACCAGCTAAATGGCTCTTCACCACATGCTGTGCTGAGCTGTGGCATCTCACTGAGATTTCAACTGAGGCTAAAACATACAGAGTGAGCCCTCATCCACCAAGGTCTCTCCTCCCTATCCCCTCAGCAGTCCACGGCAGCGTTCTGTACAGGTTGGTGTCTGGCTTCCAAGGGGCCAGAATCGAAGTTCCTAGACCATTTCAAGGCTTAAATCCAGAGGCTGTCTGTCTCTGCCTCCCTCCATCACTCCCTCCCTTCGTCCATGCATCTCCCCCCCCCACCCCCGTCAAAGGTATCACAAATCTAGCTGACATTTAAGATGGAAGCTCCCTACCCCTTCACAGGGTGACTTAAAAGATCTTTCATTTGCTATAGTGCTTAGTACATTTTTATTACATAGTCACATGAATATTGCTTTTGAAATGTTATGTCCTTTGTTAAATTTTTTGGGGGGTTTTTTGAGACAGGGTTTCTCTGTGTAGCCTTGGCTGTCCTGGACTCACTTTGTAGATCAGGCTGGCCTTGAACTCACAGTGATCCACCTGCCTCTGCCTCCCAAGTGCTGGGATTAAAGGCGTGCACCACCACGCCCGGCTTTTCCTTTGTTAAATTGAAATGATATTTGTTATAATTTCATAGAAGAATTTATAATGTACCTGGTGGACAAACAAGGGATATTTTATGGTGTCAGCAAAAAAACAGTAGCTCTTTACCCTTTGGATTGTTTTAGAGCGATATCACTTTTAGTAATGAAGACTCCGTATAAAGTATATGAAATCAGATCTTTCTGGGTTTTTTTTTTCTTTACTGTGAGGGTCTATGATTTCATATGAGATTATATGAAATTCCTAAAACATTAGACATACTTTTGAACAAAAACAAGACCACAAAGAACCCCAAATTTTCAGGTAGGGGGTTACTGCCAATTTATAATTCCTATACATTGTTATTCCCATAACATTACAGCTCAACAGGGCAAGGTGCCTTTGGCCAAGCCTGGCCTGAGTTCAATCCCTAAGACCCACAGGGCAGGGGAAGAGAACTGACTCCACAGAGTTGCCCTTTGACCTCTACATGAGTACATGATGTGGGGAGTTTTTCTTTTTATTAAAGTACAGTCACCTCACAGTATGGTGGCTCACACAGGTGGAAAGAAGGACAGGAAAGAGAAATAAAGAAAAGTAGTCAACGAAAAGGGAAGGGGACACAAAGCAAGCCAGGTGTACATACTGAGTTACAGGACAGCTGGCATTACAGAGGGAAACCTGGGGGGGGGCACGTTTATTGTCCATTGTCTGTTGTTTCACCAGAATACCTGAGACTAAAAAGAGAGAGCAGGAGCTTATTTGGGCTCAGGACTGTGAAGACTGGCTTGGCCAAGGCTGTGCAGCCAGGTCTAATGAGGGCCCCATGGTGACTCCACTCATGGAGGAGAGCAGGAGAGGGCAAATGCAGAAACAGGCGCAAGATTCCTGCAAGAGTTATCAATCCATTCCCACGAGGGACAACTTCGATCCAAATACACTCCCCTTGTTCCCACCCTCACACTGAGGAATTAGGGTTTTAATGCATGGCCTAAAACCATGGCAGATGGACAAAGCAATCTGTTCAAAGGTTCCCTCCGAGAAGAGTGGCCTGGGGGAGGTGGACCAAGAAATCCAGGCTTCACTGTGTGGGGAATTAAGTTCGCCGCAAAAGTAACTAAGTGTCCCAACTCTGAGGCTTTACCTTTATTCCTGCTGAAGTATGCTAGCCAGTGTTCTTAAAGCTCTCACACTTAGGGGTCAGGGGAAGGAACGGGGTGCTCTGATTCTCCTAAGTCCTTTAACAGGGTTTCTCGAACTTCACTGGCCATGAAAATCACCCAAGGAATGTCAGTGCCAGAACCTTAGAGTCCTCATGGCCGTTTCCAGTTCCGTAGCAGGCAGTTTCTATGGCTCACATCTGAAGTGGACCCTGAAGACCCATGGGTCAAAGACTAGGTTGCCGGCCCCTGGGCTTTCGTACGTGATTGGATCATGAATGCCGACCTCGGTGGTTAATCTCCAGATGGACTCACAATGTGATGGCATTACTGGGGATGGTGGGAATGAGTAGGCAGGGCCTCCTGGGAGGAGGAAGTGGGTCTTAGTGGAACATGCTTTGCAAGAGTGCATTTTGTCGCTGGTGCCCTGCTCCTTCTCTCTCTACTTCCTGTCAACCTCTCGAAAAGCAGCTCCACTGTGCTCTTCAGACACCTCACGGAGGCGTCTGTGGCTGTGCACCAAAAGAAATCCTCTCCCCCCCTTCTACCCTCCCTTCACCTCTTTCTATCTCCCCCCCCACTTCTCTTCCCCTTCTCACCCTCCCCCAATTATTTTGTCACAGCAATAAAAGCAACCCACACAGAGGTGAAGCCCCAGTTCAGAATTTAATACCCTGGATGTTGGAGACTTGTTGATCTGTGGTCTGTATCTGAGGAGTCCAGCTTTGATCTCCAAATAGGCCCAGGAAGGCTGGTAGTGATGAAAAGTATCCTGTCTTCCCTTTAGCACAGGGAAGTTGAAGTGGCAAGAAATAGTCTGTAAGTTAAGTAATTCAAATATATGTGATTTCTTGGCCAGTAGGAGGTTCATGGTGGCTTCTCGTTGTTTTGTGGTGCTGGAGCCTGAACCCAGAATCATGTATTAGGCAAGCGTGCTACCACTGCGTCAGCGTGCTGCAACTCTCAGTAGCTCCTTAGCTGCACTGGCACTGGAAGGCTTGCATGAGTCTGGGATGTTTCACCAGCTATTTGTCACTCAGACAAGGCACACTGACCTTTCTTGCTTGGCCCTATTTGACTGGATATGTATGCTTGAATTGTGATTACTAGGACAGTTCCTTTGAAACCAGCTCATCCCATCCTGGTAAATGATTATTTAGAGTAAATATAGTTGCTTTTATAATCAGTTTTCAGTTGTGCTTTTAGAAGATAGAGAAGTCATGTCTTTGCCACCCTTCACTCATTTATTCAAGAAATGTTTTTTGAGTATATTGAATGCAAAAGGCCTTGTCCTTGGACACTGTTCTCCATTAGCCTTAGTGTTTCTAGCCCCTGGGCTATTGCTGATTAATTTCCTTAAAGATTCCTCTGTGGCCCACAATCCTCTCTACATGTGGAAGGCCTTCTGGGATACCCGAGAGCACCACTAGTCTTAGTGATTTCAAGATAAAATGTGTTGTGCCCCCCCCCCCGCTGTTTGTTTTCTGTTGCTGTCAGCAGTACAGGGGGAAAATAGCAGCTCTCCTTTCATATAGAATGATTCTCTACCTTGTGGTTGCTGCTGTTCTGAAGAGCACCAGTGCTCACCTTGTATCCTTGAAAGCCTAACTGCATTCTTTGAAAACCTATGATAGTATTGTAGTCTTGGGAGGGTTTTACTAACATTTCTTTCTCAACTCTACATGTTGGGCAGACTTACTGTCTATATGTGTTTGCACAAAAGCATCTCTTCAGGTAGCATGGAGGTTACGACCTCCTCCATTTCAATCTGAGATCTTGTGGCTTAGCCTGCTTAAAGCCTATATCCTGTGGGGCTTTGATTTTATTAGGGTGACGATCACAGAAAGTTTTCCAGGAAGTCAGTTTTCTACATACATTAGTGTGCGTAAATACTAGTATGTTCACAGGTATAGTTAAGATGGCTTACTATTATTACATTGTGTCTAGTATTTTTATAATTAAATCTTCTCTTAGTTGTTTTAGGGCAGAGATTCTCTACATGTGCACGCACTATTGACATTTTGTGCTAGATGAGACTTAGTTACAGGACTGTCCTGTGTTGTAGCATGTTTAACAAGATGCCAGCGTCTGCCTGGTAATTGTCATTTTGCAAGCCCTCTGAAGTGTTTCCAGACACCATGAAATGCCCCCCAAAACAGAGTCACCTCTTGCTGATACTTGTTTGGAAGAATGAGCAATAGCATATTTAAACATTAGGCTTCCTAAAGAACTCTACCAATTCTCTAGGACAGTTCCTCCCCATCCTCCAGGTGGCGCCACTTAAGGTTCTGAACGCACTGATAGGCACTCTTGGGATCATGTGCTCTTCGCACTGGAATTGCAAAGTGTAAGCACCTCTGGACTCTCCAGTCTGTTATTTAAAACAGACCAAGAATACTTTTAAACTGAGGACTCAAATAAAGAGTGTTGAATAGGATTAATGGGAGAGGATCTGCTCCTTAGCATGTAAACCTAAGATGTTCATGTTAAAAGTAAATACTAAACAGCTATAACTCAGAGGCCATAACTTACAAATAGGGTATAGCAAAAACAAACTCCTTCATGCGATGGGGAGGGGAACAGTCTAGTGTTTTATTACTGTGGATGAGAAAATTCATTCTCATTCTACCTTACAGCGTGAGGCTGGTGGTCAGTAGATAGGTTTTCCATTCATCAGTGGGAAGTGGTCCGTCTCCAGGACTCTCCTAGAGAAGATGGCCTGTGGTGTCTGAGTGAGCCAGCTTTTCAGCCAGGAACAGCAGCCTGGCATCCCTTTTTCTAGTCAGAAGAATGCTATCCCAAGAAAGACATGCCCAGGGCAGCCAGATTTGGCTCAGACTCAAGGTCCAATCAGTTTTCTTTCAGAAACCTTTATAGACAGCACACAAACCCGCCTGTTTTTATACCTTGGCTTAAATTTATTGTTACAAGTTTCTGTTTCTGTGAGGTCCATAAATGTCACAAAATCTGCTTGTCAGCATGGTAGTCGGTCTTGCTCTTGTTGACTTAAGGAACCGCCCAGGTTGAAGAGATATAATTCTCCCTTCAGGCTTTATTTTGTGAGAACGACCTATTGTGCATTCCACAATCTGTAGAATTAGCTCGCCTGTGGTTTTGAAAGAATAAATTGAGAACTCCTGCTTTTGTGGTTTTATTTAATGTTTAGAAAAGTTCAAGTTTAATCTGGTAATTTGGAATGTATACATTTGACTGACTGACTATATTTATGAAATTATAATTCTTTAGCAGCAATTTCAAACTCTGAAAAATTATGTGTGGGTTTTATTGTTCAGGGTCAGGCATGTTGGCAGTCAGTACCTGACAGTGTCAAAGCAAGAATTTTTATACAACCCCTCAGGATATTTAACATAAGACTCCCCAGAATGGTTGACATAGGAATCAACCAAGTAGTTTTTCTTTATCTCAGCCATGCTTAAATGATTGAGTCTGCAGCTACCTTTTTCTCTCTTAAACCTTGACCAACTACTTTAAACAAGCAGTTCTTACTTTATGTTTTCTTAAAGCCTATTGCCTGGAAAAGAGCTTCAGCATCTCTTGGGAGCCTGTTAAAACTAAGTCCAGGGCTCGGCCCAGGTCCACAGAATCAGCATTGCCATAGTAGCAATATGTCTCAGCAGTAGAATACTTGCCAAGCATGTGCAGGCTCCCAGGTTCAATCCCAACCATGGATGAAGGGGGTGGGAGGGACAAATACAAACAGTCTCTGTAGATAGGGTCCAGCAATCTGTGATTGAATAAACTTACCAGATGAATTCCGTGCACAATAAGATTAGAGAGACATTTGTTTATATTGCCATAATCATGAGACATAACTTCCTATGTCCCAACTCTAACTCTACTCAAAGGACCTGATCTGTCTAAGCAGTAGAGGCTGTTTGATTAGAAGCATACTGTATCTCTTTTGAGGTGATAAGGCAGTAGCTAACATGCCTGACACACAAACATGAGGATCTGAGTTCAGATCCCAGCACCCACAGAAAAGCCAGCCTCTGTGACATATTCCCACACTGGAAAGGCGGGGGCGGGGGGAGGACAGAACAGGAGGATCCCTGCACCTCATTGGCTAGGCTTCCTGACCAAATTGATGGTCTGTGGGTTCATTGAGAAACTCTGTATCAAAAAGTTATATGGTGAGACATCAAGGAAGACATCCAAGTGGACCTCTAGCTTCCACAAGCATGTGCACACAAGTACGCACATACACGGACACATACTACATGCACACACAAGCAGAAGTCTACATTTTTGACATATTAAAAAACAAAAACAAAACGCCGGAGTAATCACTTCTTACCTGAATTAGAAATGAATTACTGGTTTTTTGTTTCTTTGTTTGATGTGTGTGTGTGTGTGTGTGTGTGTGTGTGTGTGTGTGTGTGTTCTTTCTTTCACACAATAATGCAGTGCTTGTACCAAAACTCCAAAGTCTGCTTCTCTCAGGCCAACAAAAAGAGCTTAAGTCTAAAAGCAAGTGCCTGCTGTTAGCTCCACCTCATCTGCTACATGGATAGGCTTCTAGAGTATGCACTGTAGCCTGGTTAACTAGAAATGCCATGTTATTTCCTGTGCATGTGTTAGTTTTAATCCAGCCTTCTGAATGATTCATTTCAGAGCCTGCTATGGGGTGCAGTGTTGGTTTGCTTTTTCCATACTGTGATTTAAGAGAATATAAACGTTCATAATTTAAGGTCAGCCATCATTGTGAATCTGTACCTGAACATGAGTCATGGTCAGGACTGCTTGCTCACTCACAGAGAATGAAGAACCCTTTCAAAGACTTGTTTGAAAGGAACAATAGCTGAAAGACAAGAAAAGAACCTTATGTGGTCATGTCCCTTCAGTGGAGCTTTATAATCAAAAATGCATATATGTGTAAAGAGATGCAAGCAAACAGGACATGGTGTCCCACACCTGTAATCCCAGCACTCTGGGAGGCAGAGACAGATGGATCTCTGTGAGTTTAAGGCCTGTCTTGAAAAACAAACAAACAAAAAAAAAGTATGTATGTATGTATGTATGTATGTATGTATGTATGTATGTATGTTTGAATGATCTTTGGTCGTAAAAATCACAACTTAGAAGAATTGTCATATATATATATATAAAACACAAGCACATATGGCTCTTAGAAGTGGACTTTGCTCCCCCCCAAACAAAAGTGCAGATGAAAATATCATTTATAAATCATAGTTTTCAGCTGGTTCATAGTATTGTCTGAGAATACCTACCGGCAATCTGCCCTAGCCTAGCATAAAGTTTGGATCTATTATGCCTCCCAAAGGCCCATATCTTGCAGAAGCTTGACCTCAAGCCTATGGTGGTAGAATCCTTAAGATGTAGGGCAAAGTGGTGGAAGTTAAGTCATTGGAGCCATGCCTTTAAAGGCATTCGGAGCCCTGCACCCCCACACACATACACTCTGCCTGCTTCCTGGATATCATGAGACAACCAGCTTGTCCACGCTCCCTACTGAGACTTTCTGCCTTGTCACGGGCCTTGAGGCAGTGGGGCCGGTTGACTGTAGACCGAAACCCTGAAACTATGAGCAAAATCCCATTCTCTCTTTGTAAATTGTGAATGACAAGTAATTCACTGCAGATAGTCTTTAGTGGTGAGAAATTACTAACACAGCAGGTGCAATATGACCAGTACTTAGAGGACCCCCCCATTTCCATATTTTTATTTTTAATTGTGTAAATATGTATGTGTCTGTGTACAGGGTTTGTGCCCATAGAGACCAGAAGATGAAATCAGATCCTCTAGAGCTGGGGTTACAGGCAGCGTGAGCCACCCAGGGCAGATGCTGGGACTTGGGTCCCCTGCAAGAGTGGTGCATGCTCTCCCCTGCTGAGCCCTCCCCTCCTGCCCCCGCAAGCCCACTTTTAAAGAGTAAAGCCACGAATTGCTTCACATTGCCTCTGTCTTCCTTCTCAGTCGCTTTATCTTCAGAATGTCTGTCAAGATTGTAGAATCGTGGCACCCTTTAAAATACATAAAGATCCTGAACTAAGCAGTAGCATCTGAAGCAGTGTTCATAGCCCCAGCTAGCCATAGCCTCCGAGAGAGGAGCCGAGCAGCAGGTGAAAAGGAGTCATGTGGGATGGAGGTGTCTTAGAAGTGTTTTCGTTGATCCACCATGCAGCCGGAGCTGATTACCTAAGGTTTGCCTGGAAAAAGCATTACCAGTCCAGAACAGCTTATTGCACTACATAGCTTGGTTACAAAGTATGAAAATATGTTGTAGTAAGAAGGCTGATATTCTGGGCATCTTACCTCCTTCTGAGGGAATTCATTTTTCACTGTCTTCTCAGTTAGAGGGAAGGTGTTCGTTATGATAGTAGTCTTGTAACTCATGTTACCCACATAGGAAATATGCTTTTTATATGCACTTATAATTTTCCCAAACTAGATGTCAACCTTCAGTTTTTTTCTTTTGTCACAGATACAAATTTGTTCTCGTTCCTTCTTCTATTGTCACAAGGGCCCCGCAGTGGTCCCCTTTCTTGTGTCCTTTGAACAAAGCCCTAAGGTAAGGGCAAGCGTCCGCAAATGTAGTTCCTCTCATGAGAGGGACTGAGTGCCTTTCTGTCAGGGTTTCTGAAATAGTCCTCACCCACCTTGGTACTCTGCCACATTTGTGTGCCTCGACCCCTTCCTGGTGGCCAAGTAAAGAAGGTACGTGTGCACTGTGTTCACCACTGTTTCTCTGGAGACTTCCACTGGAGGAAAGGAGGAGTCATGTTGTCAGGAGAAGTAATGCATTCCCGAGTTGGATTATAATGCACAACTCAGCTCCAGGTTAGATTCTTTGGTAAAAGGTCACCATTTTTAATATAGCAGGTCACCAGTTCGGTCACTAGGAGACTTAATCAAATAGCTGCTATAGTTCAAAAGTACATCTGCATTTGAATAAAATATGATTTGTGCCAGAGAGCTAAACTTGACATGTTTTCCCCCAGGTAATAAAATGGCTCTTAATGAAATAAACATGTGCCTTTCCACAGCAAACATACATGAAGGACACCACACAGTTACATTTTCTTCTTGGCAACTTTTGACCTACCCCAGGCTGCTTCTTTTTCATCATTCTTGGGTAATTATCAACTGTTGGTCTGATTAGCAGAGCTACCAGTGTCCTATCTGTGCCACAAATGAAAGGGACAGGAGTCTTGTCTGGGTGTCAGCAGTCGTGATTATATTGTTTCAAGTATTACTACTGAGACATACTTTCAACTTGGCTTCCCTCCTTGTATGCCTGTTCTAGTTCTGCGTACAGCAAGGAACAGGTCTTCCTCACACCTGTACTTTACACAGTGTATGACCCCTAAGCTAAGAGAGCCAATCAGTACTCCTTGGGGTGTGGGGTGTTTTGTTTAGTTTTTTGAGACAGGGTTTCTCTATGTAGCAGCCGTGGCTGTCCTGTCACTATGTGTACCAGGCTGGCGTCAAACTCAGAGCAATCCACCTGCCTCTGCCTCCCAAGTGCTGGGATTACAGGCGTGTGCCACCGTGCCCGGTGACAATCAGTACTTCTTATGGTCAAACAATATTGATGACTCAGAGGGCTGACACAGAGTATCATGCCTACTTCTGTGGATCATTGCAACTATTCAGTGAAGAGCCTCCAAGTGTTAACAAATATCTGTGGAGAGCCGGAAGCCAAAGTGACCCATTTGCTTGCTGTTTAAAACTTTAGATGTAGTAGAACTTTGGTATAACTGTTTCCATAATCAAAATAAAGAATTCTTTGATGGCTCCACGAAAACCCTTCATACTGCCTGTTTTAGTCAGCTATTCTCCCATTTTCAAACCTTGGCCACCACTGAGATAGTCCCCTTTTGTGTCACCTTTCCCAGTAGGAATATGAAGGGACTCCTACTATTTCCGTTTGGTTCCTGTCACTTACCAGAGTGTACTGGAAACACTCCCACGTGCTCGTGGTTAGCAGCAGTTTGTTCCTTCAAGGGACTGTGCAGTATCCCATCATATGCATGCACAATATTTGTTCCTTAAAGGGACTGTACAGTATTCCATCATATGAATGCGCTGTATTTGTTCCTTAAAGGGACTGTGCAGTATTCCATCATATGCATGCGCTGTATTTGTTCCCTAAAGGGACTGTGCAGTATCCCGTCATATGCATGCGCTGTATTTGCTTCTCCACTTGCCAGTCGATCAGCATTAAGTTGCTGCCTTTTTAGGGCATTAGGAATAAAAGAGTTTTGGATGTTCATGTTCACGTTTTAAGTGTTCCTCTGTGAGAACTACTGTGATTTGTTGCAAGTGGATATTTAACATTTTGTGAGGGACTGTTTTCGAATCTGTCCTATGCTACGTTCCTGTGAGCAGTGTGTGATAATTCCAGTGGCTCTTACCCTCCTCGGCACATAGCATTGGTCATGGTATTTGGCTGGGAAGGAAGGGGTCTTGTTTTGTACTGTTGGTTGGCTGGCTTAATGTTCAGCCTCTTTAGTACAGTATCTCATGGCTTTAATGGGGATATTGTTTTTCTGAAATCCAGTTTACTTTTTAAAAGATTGTGTGGAATGGACCTTAGCATCATTCTACTAAATTGCTGCCGACCCTTCAAGGTCACCATGATCTTCTCCTGTGTTTTCAGCTAGGTTTTTACTTTAGTATTGGCAAAGGCTTTTAAAGTGAAATTCACTAGTTGTTAGTGGAAGAGGCAATAGAAAGGAGGGGTTCTCAGTATGCATGTTCACTGGTCATCGCATAACCAAGTTAAAAGCTTGAGTTGTTATGCAAAAGTAGTTTCATGACTGAAATTAATATGTTATAAGTTGCCTATGTAATCTTCAGCCATCATTAAATAAGGACAACTTGATCCTCCTAAAGTTCAAAATCATGCAAGTAGTATCTTATTTCCAAAAATGCACCTGAGAGGCATAGTTAATACATGAGCAGACACCTTTTTAAAAAGGGTTTTATTTTCTATGTATAGGTGTTTTGCCTCCACATACATCTGTGCACCACAGGGTTGTCATGTAGGGACCAAAGGCCAGAAGAGGACATCAGTTCTCCTGGGACAGGAGTTATAGATGGTTTTGTACTGCCATGTAGTGCTAAGGATAGAACCTGGGTCCTCTGGAAGAGCAGCCAGTGCTCTTAACCACTGCGTCCTCTTTCTAATCTGATGTTTCCAGTTATAAAATACATTTCTGAAACATAAATTGTTCCCTAATAGGTATCTATGTTTTTGTGGAAGACAAGTATTATGTACAGTCTGTTGAAACCTTGAGACCAGCCATGTTCTTGGCGTGTTACAGACTCTGGTTTCCTTTCCCCTCCTTTACGCATTCCCTCGTTTTCCTCTATCACTCTCATTAGTCACTGTTTCCTTTTCCTCACTCGTGTCTTCAGGTCTTTTCACCCTGAGTTCTTTTCTCTCCTTCCATCTGCCTGCCCTTCTGTTAATACATTGGCTCACTGCAGTGTGGTAATGGAATTCTTTCCTCTAGGCCAGTGGTTTTCAACCTGTGGGTTGTGACCCCTTTGGGGGGGGGGCGGTCACATACCAGATATTCCACATATCAGATATTAACATTACGATTCATAACAGCAAAGTTACAGTTATGAAGTAGCAATGAAAAATGTAATGGTTGGAGTCATCACAACATAAAGAGCTGTATTAAAAGGTCGCAGCATTAGGAAGGTGAGAACCATTGCTTAGACCGTATTTACTAAGAGGGATCTCGTGCTTTGCTTAGCTTATATAAATGTTAACCTTTGTTGGCCCTCTGATTTATATATTTAGCTAAAAGAACCAACCAAGTCACAGTTATCATTAATCAATCAGGACTTGTATACCCTCCAGGAAAATAGCCTTTAATGAGATCAAGACATTTCTGATTCATACAGCACCAACAAACAGCATCATTGAGGATCCTGTTCTCTGTGTCCATGGGATGAAGTGCTATTATAGCCAACATATGGTGTCAAGACATCTAGACACACATATTTCCAGTACATTCCAGTGGCCTTTGTCTCCTTAGTCTTAAAGGATAGCTTATTGATTTGCTTCCTAGCTTTCTGACTTTGTTTCCTCTGCAGGACTGATTTTATTAAGTAGGGTTCAGCTGCATTTTCCCAATATCACAACTTCCCTATCTACAAACCAAACAATCCAAGGAGCTTCAGTTGCTTTTCCCATACAGAGTATTAGATATGATATCAAACGATACGATTTCCCATTTGTTCTCATTTAATAGTACTTGCTAATATTTCTTTTTTAGGGTAGAATTTCATTTTATTTGTCATGCCCAGTTGATAAAAGATACATATTATATCCCAAGGTAATTGCACCTACTTCATGCAAGTGATGATTGACATAATAATAAGCCTCAAAAGAGCCCACAGAGATAAAGACAGGAAGCTCTTTCTGTGTTTGCCTCTAATGAAGTCAAGCAAAATGAATAGGGCGGAGAAACAGTTCTGAAATCCTTGCTTAGGCTTACCATCGTGGAACTAGGTGTTCCTCACTACAACTCTTTATTTGGTGCTTGATGACTGGGCAATGCTATTGATATATAGCATTTGAGAGGAAAGAGCCTATCTAAGGAAATAGTGTGCATGAACGCCCTTGTGTATTTGTGCAGTGTCTGAACTTGTCGTTCCAGAATGATCTGGAGGAGAAGACATCCTGTGACTAGCAAGAAGATTTACATACAAGGTCCCTAGATGGAACCCAGGACCTTGCACATTCTAGGCACCCACACTGAGCACAACCTCCGGCCCAAGGACAAGCTGTTCAGTACTGTGGTGTTACGGAGACAGCTGGGTTCTAGTGTCCATTCAGGCACTTAATACTAGTTAGCAGACCTTAAGGACTACATCTTCTTGCCCTTCACTTTGTTTCCTGGGCTGTGGAATGTAGGAGCTATATTAAGTGATCCTTAAAGCATCTTCCAGCTCTGAACAGACATTGAGGGGACCAGAAGTTATACTTTGCCTACTCCAGTCAGTTTCTCTCTTGCTCTGGGTGCATGCAGAGCAAGGGTCCGCTGCTCACTCTTTGTGGCTGCCTGCCTGAGCCCTATCGTTCTGTGCAATGCTTGCTCCAAGGCATTTGCTCCATGGACTGTGAAATACTCCATGAGTGCCACTTCTGGTAAGGCCTTGGGCCTCTTCATCCACTTGGGCCCACATGCAGCTGTTTGTGATTGGTTCTCTCCTCCCCCAAAACCAAATTTAATTGTCCTGCTCTTCTAAGTCTTTAAGATAGTCCAGGGAACATTAGCTCACTGAAAATAATTGAAAACACCTTGTAGAAGAGGGCAGCTGGGGATGCAAGCATGCGATTCAGCGAGGCTGATCAGAGTTTTTAGGGAAGAAGTTATTCATCTACCTTGTAACATTTTCCAACCAATTTACACAATGCAGTTCCGAAGGCATAGAGTTTGGAAGCATGACAGAGCTGTGGAGAAGTGTGGCTTGCCCAGGAACACCTGATGGTAGGGTGATTTCCCGACACCCAGCCTCCACCCCCTAGCACACACAGGCACATGTGCGTCCGTGCGCACACGCGCGCGCACACACACACGCACACAGCCTGAGATCTATCTCTGCTGCACCAGCCTCTGGCTCTCTAAAGCCACGCAGACCATCCTATTACATGTTCTCTTTGGTGTTTCCCTTTGGCCTTAGGTCAGTCTGAGATGAGCTATGTCAAAGGCAAACACATACTGTATAAGAGAGCCTACACAAACACTGAGGAGCCTAGTCAGTGAAGCTGCAGGAGTTTATGCTCAGCTCCTCCTAGAAGGTCCCCCCCCCAGTATGCCAGGTGGCCCACCCAAAAGGCATGCTGTCTCCAAATCCACCAGAGGTCCCTTGCTACCTTCCATCCCACATTAGCTATGGTATATTTTAGGAAAACTTGAGCTTAGTGCCGAGGTTAAACATTTGCGAAGGGACTTGAGCTTATAAGCAATTTTACCTCAAGATTATTTGCAAAATATTATTAGAACCGTATCTTTCCGGAGCATATGAGTATGTGTGTATGTCTGCTCCCTCCCATGCATTAGTCACTTGTCTCATTACTGTGACAAAATATCTGGCAAAAGTACCTTATGGACGTGCTTACTCTGGTTCACAGCCAGCCTTTGCAGGAAAGTCATGGAACCAGAATAAAGGCAGCGTCGTCAGCTGGGAAGCCGAGAGCAATGAATGCTTACACTGAGCTAACCATCTCCTTTTTATGCATTTCAGAACCCCAAACTAAATGACACCTCCCACATTTAGGGTAGGTCTCAGTTAACCTAATCTAGAAGACCTCTCTCACAGACCCCTCCCCCCAAAAAAAACTGTTCCCATAGTGATTCTAAATCCCACCCGGCTGACAAGGAGGATCACATCCTCCAAAGCCTGTTGCTTTGCTAAGAGGACCCTTTGGAGAGAGTGTAAGATTCTCCTGTCTGTAGAGGCGTGAGCAGTGTGGAGAACAGTGTGGCAAAGACCGAGCATCTGGTTTTAAAGATAGTATTTATCTCCCAAACAGTACGCGTCGAGAGTTATTCTGTAACTAAGAATATAGCCAGGGTCCAGCAGACGTGCCTAACCCTCATTGGAAACATACCAGCTCCTTCACTTTCGAGGGACTGAAAACAATACTGGAAAATTAATTATTTCCTACTAGTACCTTAGGCATAAGTAACTTGTTCTAGACAGTCCCCTGAAGAGAGTTCCTCACATGGTGATGCGGGTTCTACTGTTGTCATGCCACGTCTTAACTTGAGCTGAGGCAATGGTGCTTGGAGATGCAGAGCTCAGACTGTGTGGTCAGGTCCACACCCCCCTCCCCAGAACCTTAATCATGACTTTTGGCAACTCTGTTCTAGACTACATTCATTGATTTTTTTTCTGAACCTTATTTTTTTTCCACAACTGAAAAATGAGTATGGCTATATTAACATCTTCTTCATTGTTATAATGAATAGTGTTCTTCAAAAAATGTACTCCCAGTGGCTTGTGGAAAAACTGACTACTTTCTTGAACATTTTAAAGTTGGATTTAAAGCTTTTCACCATAGTTTTTAAAATGTATTTTCATTAATAGGAAGTAGAACACAGTAAGTATTTTATAACATGGTTATGTAAAATGTGGTTGTGGCTGAAATACCTCCTATTTTGGCAAAAGATGTCCTAATTAAAAATGGGAGGGAAAATGGAAGGATGAAGTTTAAGAAAGAAAAGACAACTCTCTTTAAAAGTCCTTGGCCTTTGTCTCCACATATCCTGAAACCAGTAGCACTTCTATTGATAGCATGTTTGAATTCCAGAAAATTTGCATACCCCAAAACAGTGGTGTGCAAGACATATTAAGATATGTATTTTAATATGTTTATTTTATAAGGTAATAGGTAAAAGTTTGTCTTTTAATAAGGTGGAAAAGCAATGTGAATTGGGCAGTTAAAAAAATAAGATAGAGATAGAAGTTATATAAACAAACAAGGTACTTGAAATATATCAGAATCTCCTAGAAGTCTTTAGCATAAAGAGTATTGGAGTCTTACCATGAAAATAAGCCATTGACTAAAGTCTCTTTAGAAGTGGCTTCTTTAAACATTGTAAAGATCACAGACGATAAGAAAGACTACGCAGCGCCTGCAATTACATAGTTTAAGATTGTAAGTTAAATTTCACTTAAGGCTGTGCTGGTTTCAGCTGAAAGAGGATGCAGAATCAGTCATTCGGGTAGCACTGTTTCCCCTCATGAGTTAAGAATTTGTATATATTAAAAAGAGGTTTTCAAAGTGTCATTCTATGAACTTTATCAGTCTGAGTCTGTCTGAACTATTTACAGAATGTAAGAATCTGTTTCTGAATTTCTCAGATGTTTATTTGGGAGAGGGAATATGCCTGCTACTGGACACATGTGGACATGAGAGCACAACTTGTGAGGGTCAGTTCTCCCCTAGAATGACAGGAAAATCCCAATGAGCCTCTCACTCATATAACAGAAAGACCTCATAAGGTGGTCCCACTATGCCACCTTCAGGAAGCCACTCAACTTTTCTAAGCCTCAGTTTCAGATTACACAGAAAAAATGTAATAATGTGTCTATCTGGCTAAGGTGATATTCAAGTAAAACAAAGAGTAGGGAAGAAATTTTAAGCTCAGAACACTTACCATGTTTTTCATTCCACAAATCCTTTTATAGATGTCCACATTGTATGTACCATTGTACCACAGTGTACCACATTGTTAGACTATCCTAGCAATAAAGATAAAAGGTCAAATGAGAATGTTTCTAGCTGTGGAGACGTAGTTTTCCAAGTGGAGAGAGACATGGGAGGTACATTAATGCAATGGAATATATCAAGAGCACAAAAGTAGAGCCCTCTAGTATGGCTAGCTGGAGGCCTGGGGTACTGAGGTAGAGTGAGCAAAAGAGTTGGATTCAAGAAAGTCGCAAGCCTAGGTGTTATAAAGACCATCCATGTTCAGGCTGAGGTTCCCCCTACAGGAAGGCAGTTAGGAAAGGAAACAATGTAACACAGTGGCCAAGATCCTTTTTCAGTAAGGAATGGGGGGGGGGGCGGCATAAATGGGTATCAGACTGGAGTAGTCCTGCAGGGCGTGGATAGATGGCCCAACCCTTGAAAGAGGAGAGGGAGTGATATGATCATGTCACATCACTGGAAGGTTCTGGAAGCAACAGAGAAGCAGCTGTGGAAGCATTCTGTCAGCTCAGTGCTATGTGGGTTCCATGGCCCTGCAGGTAGAGTAGTCTCCTTAAGAAGCTGAATGGTTGTATGCCCTTGGGGAATGTTGCACAGGAAATGGAACAGAAGACTCCAGATATCTAAGAAGCAAAAGCATGTAAGGGTTTGAGCATAGCAATTGAGGTAAGTTTAGACATTTAATCAAAAGACTGCAGAGAGTCATTACAGTCGTGTGGACTTTACAGGTTGTAAGACCACAGAGAGACCATTACCTCAGGTCACACAGGAAGTCCACTTTAAATCAGTAAACCCAGACCATCCCAGTTGCAGGGCCATGCTTTTGTGCTGTACTCTGTGCTTTCAGAGAGAGCTCAGAGCACAGTTAGAGAGGCCAGGACAGAGAGAATGGGGGCAACTGCAGCCAGATTACGAGAGTCCAGTGGACGAAGGACTGTTGGCCTACGTGTGGCTGAGAATGTCCAGGCTGTAAAAACCAAGACTGTTGATCTGTGGCGAAGGCCAAGGCCTGACTAGGTTAATAACTGTTTTGTTGTAGGCTTAAGTGTAGCCGCTGTACAGAGGGCATTCTGATGCCAGCCTGAGAGAATTCTCCCAGTTAGCAAAGAGATCAGCTTTCCCTGGCTCTTCCTTCCTGGCACAGTGGTCAGCAGTGTCAGTGCCAGTTAGTCTAGTACAGAGAGCAGGGAAAGAAGGATGGGTGGTGCTGGCATCCCAGCCTCAATGTAGGCTGAGAACGCATCACACTAGGCGGTGCCTGGAAGACACTGAAAGCTGGGTGAAAAGCACACACGTATCAGCCTTCACAGTCAGAGACTGTAGCACACTCTGGCACAGACCAGGAGCAGAGCTCCCCGGAAGGAAACTTTGTTATTTGACAAGTGGAGGTGTTCCGCTCTTACCTCAAGGTAAAAGTGGCCCAGGGCAAGAGAAGCAGCCTAGAAGCAGCAAAGGGTGAAGAGCTGAGAGACAAGTTAGTTTTCCTGGCCTCTGTCTCACTGAGCATGTCCACTGGGATCCGTGATTGTGGGGGAAATAAGTGTCTCCTTCAGAATAACAGGCGCGTTCTTATTTTGTCTATCACAGGAGGCCTGGAGTGGTGGGAGACTAAATAAATGTTCTTTGAAACAGCATAGTAAGCAGAGAAAAGTGAAAGCAGTCTTAAAAGCCTTCATTCGCAGCCGGTATGATATTATATGCCTGTAATCTCAACAGTCATGAAACTGGACCAAGACAGTAGTGAGTTCAAAGCTAGCCTGAGCTACATTTTGAGATCTTGCCAGGAAAGAAGGAAAGACAGGAGGGAGAAAATCCCTCACTTGCAAACAGTGCTCACAAAAGAAATCTGAGAGGAGGAGAGGGGAGAGAAGGGGAAGGGAGAGGAGAGGAGGGGAGAGGAGAGGAGGGGAGAGGAGACTAGACACTAGGTATTGAACCCAGGGTCTTTCACATGTTATGCAAACATTCTATCACTCAGTTCTAACCCCGGACCCACTATATTATATTTGAGACAAGGTCTCACTGTTACTCAGACAAAACTCAGACTTTCAATCCTCTGCTTCCTGAAGTGGCTAGGAATACAGGCATGTGCTCCCAGGAGTTGCAGGCATGTGCTTCCAGACTCAGTGTCTGTCTGTCTTCAGTCAACCCAGAATTTTCTGTACCTCCCCTGTGACCTGATTGCTATTCCATATTATCTTTTCGTTTGCATCAGAAATAACTTTCCGTCTTGATTTGCACTCAGTTACTACTCGATGCTTATGTGAACATACACACCAGAGACCCTACTTCTCCTGTATTCTTCAGCTTTCTTCCTAGCTACAAATCCCATTTCCCCTTTGGGACTATCACAGACTATTACTTTTTAAGTATATTTTTATTTTGTCACATTTATGTGGAGCAATGAAGATGGGCAGTGAGCATGTGAAAGTCAGAGGACCACTCTTGGGAGAAGGTTCTCTCCTTCCACCATGTGGGTCTCAGAGATCAAACTCAGGTCATCGGGTTTGGTGACAGGAGCCATTACCCCAGCCATTTCTCTGGCCCCTAGAGTATATTATGTTTAAAGTACTCCGTAATGTTTCGTATGTGTGTGTGTGTAATGTTGATAAGTCTTCTTATAAAAAAAAAAAAAAAAAGGTCTATCTCCTTCAAGATCTGCCAGGATAAGGCCAGTTGGCAAGAGCAGTTCAGGGGAAAAAGCAATGTCATACCTTCTGTTTGAGCCTACAGGAGCTAGTAGAGGAAGCAAGTGTGTGTGGTGGAAGCTTGGGATGTTGAATGCTATTTAAAAAAAAAAGGTGGACCAACTGACATGGTGCAGACTTCATGAAACACCTTCTTCAGACTTTATATATTCCTGTGCACTCTGTGATCCAGGCCGTGTGTCTTTAAAAGGAAGCTGGTGATTTGAAGTTTCACCACATAAACAGAGGACTTCGGCTCTTCTGTGGGACTGATTTGACCATGGGCAGGGCAGCAGCTCAGAATGGCAGCAAGACTGAGGAACAGTTGGAATGAGACAGAATTTGGATCCCTGAGTTTGGGGCAGAGCAGTGAGCTAGGCAAAGCCACTTCATCCTGAAGATTACTGTTGCTCCTCTGGAGACTGCCATATACACAGACCAGTGACAACAGCTGTTTCAGTTCTGAGTGTAAGACGGAATGTACAGATAAAGAGCTGGGTCCTTGAGAAGTTTATTTCATTTGTGAGTGCACGCGAGTGCGTGCGTGCATGCGTGCGTGTGTGCCCACGTGCGCGCACCTCTGTTTTTGCAGGTCAATCAAATTTGTTTTTCTACGGGACTTGGATGTACCGATTTTGTAGATAACTCCAACCATTCTAAGCTTTGAGGCAGCACAAACCACCCCTGGGGAAATTCAAACAAGAAAACACTTGGATTTCGCATAACTAGCCTCTTATGATAAGCATCCTTGCTGCATCACGATGACCCCACAGAGGAGTCTGTACCCTTTGTGTTGGCCGTGTCTTCTGTGAGCCATGATCTTCATGACACAGCCCTTATTACTGACGAGAACCTCAAGCCAGGCTCTGCCATGCTGACCAGCAACTTTTTAATCAGCCACTCTAAGTGAAGAGCTTGTTAATTAGCTGACGCATCTGTTTATACCCCTAACTTTCCTATGGGACCAGAAGCCATGTCATTAAATTGGGATGGCCAGCCATTCTTTGAGAAGAGGCAGCTTCTCAAGTCCCTGCAGTTCCTGCCACAGTCGTGGTTCAACTCGGGGCTACAGAGCATCTCCCTCTGGCAAAGCGCTGACATGCCTGCCTGGAGGCTCCTTTGCTGGGCGGCTGTCACCGACCTCTGCCCGAAGCAAGAAACGGGGCCAAGATGACATAGCTGTGGTCACATACAGCCTGTTAACTGCATCAATTGTCTTTATTTGTTTATTCAAGAACTCTCAGCTGCTTTTTTTAACAAGAAATTTGAACCACATTCTGTTTGAGATAGTCCAGAGAGATGTAGCAATGAGGTTACCATTTTATAAACTTTTAAATGAAACTGTTAGCAGCTCACAGCTTTGTATAAAGAACAAGGGCTTGGAGCACAGACCTGTGTTCTCAGGAACCAAAAGGCAGTGACCAAGGCAGAGAAGAATCCTGTAGAGAGGCAGCAGCCAGAACTTGCTTTGCATGACCGTGAATTCAGTGTTAGTGAGAAGGTGTCTTCCCGGGCTGGTGAATTTGGCACCATTGCAGCCATGACTTGCACCAGTGTTTCTACCCCTGCTGTTTCTTCTCTCTGTAACAGCCAGAACCTCAGCAGTGCTTATCCCAGTCCTTCCGAATGTTGGCCTTCATTTAGCTTTCTCCTAACAACTCAATTGATGTTTACAGGGCTCTCCGCTTGCAAGTGCTTTTCCTTACAGTAGTTAGCTGTGGCATTGCTCTCTTTTCAATGTCATAGAAAATGTTTCATAAGCATTCCTATAAAAGTATGCAGATATATATGCCCTCGTCAATTTTCCAGACTATTTTCAAGGGTTATTTGGTAGATAATATGATTTTTACCCAGGAGTGAAGTTGAAATAATCTGTAAAGTGTCACATTCAGTTCCCAACCATACAAAACAAATAGGAGCTAAGGAATTTAAACTAATAGCTTTCAACATGTATTTTTAAAGAGTTGGTTTTCTTCCCTGAAATCCGTTCTTTTGGATTAAGTATATTTCATATCTAGCAACTTTATAGTTTCTAAGGCAGATTATGGCTAAAATGTTGACGAAGGGACTTTTGGGCTTAATAGTCATGTAGCAGGAGAGTTAAAGGGCTGTGAGATTAACCAGATTTAACCTAAAGCATAGCATTTCTCATGTACCCGTTAAGCAGCACTGACAAGGTATTTCCTGGAGATTAATGACAGTCTGAGTTAATGGGCAGAAGGAGGGCCATTAATCTCCTGCACAAAGGTAGTTTTGAAAGGAGAAATGAAAAACAACTGCTAGGTCAAGGGCACTGGATCCCAAGAGATGTCTCGGAAGATTAGTTACTTTTTCGGAAGCCCATCCTTACTACTGTTCTCAGCCCCTTCTCCACAGGGCAAACCTCAGCCTCAGGGTTTTGCCATCCTGGAATAGAAGGAATGTTCTGGTAGTAGTTTGTAATCTTTCCTTTCATTAGACAGGGCCTTTTATTTTTAATCAATAGCTGCTTCTTCCCACCAGGAGCTCCATTATGTCATCATCTTAGAAGTCATTCTTTACATACCCTCACCCTCACAAACATGATAGACAGACAGACAGACAGACAGACAGACAGACAGACAGACAGACAGAGCGAGCTATGCTTAGGAGTTAAGAAGCCAAGGCAGATAGAATCATAAAATAACCATATGTGCTGTGTATCAGATACACAGGAAAATCTGAAATGTTTATGGTTGGGTGGGGTTGATGGAGCCATCAAACAGATACCACATCAATAAATCAGGCGAGCATGCACATCACAAAGATGCAGAGACAACTCAGTCCAGCCAGGAACTATTATAAGCAGAAATATAAGCTTCCAAAGAGTGAGTTACATATTTGCAGATAAAAAAAAAAAAAACAGGCCAACTAAACTTCCAGAGTCTTTCCCCAGACCAGCCTAGGCTTGACTGGTTTTGAGTGTGGCTAGTCTAGCCAGGTTTGGTAATCTCAGGCTTAGGCAAGGTATAGTATTACCTCCCAACAAGAAGGTCTCCTAGATGAGAAAAGGCACAGAAACTGGAGCGTGGGTGCGTGTATCACATGCTTCACCAAGAAACTCCTTGTGGTCTTTAAAACAGTTGATAGTTACAGATTTTCTCTTAGTTGAAAACGTCTGCCTCTATGCATACATCTCATCTGTTAGCGAGCATCCTTGGTAAGGGTTTAGGATCCAGAAGTTTGCCCCCTTCCCTGGGCGAGGAGATGTGGCTTACCTTCCCACTTTGTCAGCTTCCCTGGGAACCCAGAAAATATCTCAAACTGCATCCAATGCAGTCAGCTGTTCTGTTAATTCTGGCCTAAGACTCTGGTCCTTGCAGTATGCTTTCATATATTTGGAACAGTTACAATGCCTAAGGTTATTCTGTTGTTTAAAAATATTAATAATTCTGCTGATTAATAAGACAATAGACCTGTGCTAAGGGAAACTAAGAAAAATGGTTTCTGATCAGTTGAGTGAAAAGAACAATTACAAACACGTCGTTAAAATTCAAGATCTTCAAGTAAAAACCAAACAAACAAACACGTCGTTAAAATAGTGACTGGAGGCAGATGAGTGGGTAGGCGTGTCTGCTGCTCTTGCAGAGGATCCAGGTTCAATACCCAGCAACCACATGCCAGCTCATGCAAGCCCTATTCTAGAGGATCTGATGCCCTCTTCTGACCTCCATGACCACACACACACACACACACACACACACACACACACACACACACAGTTCAAAAACCCACACAAGAAAGCACACAAGTAATTTTTCTAATCTCTTTAAAAAGAAAGCCCCACACAAAAATGGTGACTTGGATCTGGCCACTAGCAAGTATCAGATCTCAGTCTGGAAGAGTTTGTTCTCACAGTTGGAGACCACCAAGAGTTAGTAGTTTGTCCCTACCTGTTCAAACTGGTAGTGTTACTGTTATAGCAATGTAAATGCAAGTCAAGATCTTTAGATTCTTCCATACTATTATAAAAATTCTTACTTTAGATGCAGTGCACTGTAGTGGATCTAGTTGGCCTTTTTGATTGAAATTGTGTAGTACAAATGAACTGGGCAGATGTACTTGGGGGCGTAACCAAATTGTGTGCTGAAATAACTATATTATTTAGGTCATAATTGTAGCTCTGTGATTCCATCTGGGGAAATGACTACGTGCACGTGGGTTTGAGTTGAAGCTCTGCTCTTTCATTAGGTACTCTGGCCTCTCGCGACACTTTGTTGGTAGTGAAATTTCCTGGTCACTTTGCTGACCTTCATTCAGAGCAGCAGACCCACTATGACTTGAACGGGTGCTCTGCGTCCACGTGTTTGGCAGGTATTTAACGCATTCATACGGCCTGTCTGAAACCTGACCCACTTATTAAGTGATGGGCTAGTAAAGCTTGCTGCCTTGTGTGTACAAATGCTGTCTTTCCGAATTACAAAAGAGCGGAATATAAAGAAAAGAAAAGAACGGAATAAAGCCCTGTGGAGGTGCCTTGTTTCAAAAGGAGTAATTTACAGCTCCACTGCTAACGTCCTTCTGAGGTAGCCTATGTTCCATAAATAACTACTGCAGACAGGAAGCACCATTCCCCATTCTGGAATAGTCTGAGCACATTTGAGATTTTTATTGTTGCCTCAGAATCCTCTGGGCTGTGAGGCTGCAAATTATCACCTTTTTGAGTATTGAACTTCCATTATACAATTTAAATTTAATGACAGAAGAAAGCAGGAGAATGGTAATTTCTTTTTAAGTTACTTACATAAAACCAAAGATTCTCAGTGGAAAAAAAAGGAAATTTCTACTCTTTAATATCAATCAAGGAAATTTCTGTTTTTAGGAATTGACTTCCTGGGGATGTTCTCAGTGCCCAAAAGATGAAGTTTGGGTTTCTGACCTCCTACCCGTTGGCTGATGTGTAGAGCCTAGAGCCGTGGTTCTTAACTCAGGGTCCAAAGAAAGCACCATTCGAATCCCTCCACTGACCACCCAGGGCTTCTTCAGTTGGTTCAGAAATTCACATTCTTGGTTTGCATGTTTTATGGCTTAGAACATTAAGCAACTTCTCAGAAGGGCCTAGTATACTATATTTTCAAGACTAGATTACTTAACCCTAACCTATAGGCAGCATCACAGTAGTTTTCTGTATTATCAATAGTGGTGATGACAGCACCTGATTAAGTACTTTTGTGTCACTAAATGTGCTCACTACCTTATATTTCCCCTTTATTGCTCTCAAAAAAGGCAGGGTTAGTTATTATCTCCATTTTGTAGTTCAGAACATGTAAGACTTTGAGGTTAAATAGCTTTGAAGAGCGAATGGAGCTGAAATGGGAAGCCAGAGGTGCCATGAGGAGAATCTATGCTCCAGGCATTGTGCTCTGTGGTGACAAACGCACTCCTCTACTGGTTTCTTTCTGACGTTGGTTTTGTGTGGTATTCATGCATTTGACTCAAACAGTCGTTTCTCTGTTCTAATGGCTGGGCATTGCCCCACATCTAGATGCTAATGTGCTACAGTTGCAAGGTCAGCATCAGGTCGGAGGATCCACAGTAGTGTCCCGCACATCGCTTGTTTGTAACAGGAGTGAGTAAGCGGAGGAACAAGCACAGACTTGGCCTTCTCGCTGAGCGCAGTGTGTGGTACTAGTGGCAGCAGCATTGGTGGGTTTGATCTTTACAGATGACTCAGACATGTTGTAATGTCTGACTGGTAAAAATCCGATCAAGTTTATTTGTGATTGCTTTTGAGGAGCCAGCATCCTCTGGCCAATTTCTTAGCAGGAAAGCAGAAAAGATTTTGCATAGCTCTTTGCCCCATGCACTTCAATGGACAGTGACATTGTAAAAGTTGGTATTGCACAAAAGGTATTTAGATTTGAATTTCCAGGGATTCTAAAGGTTGATAAATTTTGCTGTCTCTTAAAAAGAGAGGCAGATTTCTCTGCCATCAGTTTCCTCTGTCTAGTTCTTCATCTGATACTAGGATGGGTAAACTGCATCAGACATTTTTCAAATATTATTTTTCTTTTGTTTTAGCATCCTGAGTTATGTGTATATGGTGTGACATTTTATTTCTTTTTTATAGTTTTTAATTAATTCTTTATGGATTTCACATTATGCACCCCATTTCCACTCATCTCCCCTTACCTTCGTATCTACCATCCAGACTTGCAACCTCTCCCATAAAATAAAAATAAAAATAAATTTTAAAAATTTAAAACAGAAACAAAAAAAGTTACTGTTTTGGAAGCTATAGTGTGTCCCACAGTATACCCTTTTGTCCACACATCTTTACGTGCACATATTGATTGCAGTGAGTCATTGGTCTGGTTTGAGGGCGCTGGCATCTGCTACACTGTCAATACTGGATCCTCACCAGGACTTTTCTCACATCTCCTGTTATTGCTCTGTGTTGTGGACATCGCACCGCCTTGGATGTGCAGGACCGCCCCTGCACATGTTCTAGCAGTTCCTAACTGGGGTAGATGTTAGGGTGGACCAACTCAGGGCCCTGGATCTGGGCCTGGGTGGTATCTGAGTTGGTCAGCTCATCAGCTCTTCCATATCCACATCACCAGAGCAAGCCCTCCAACACTGTCCCAGCTAGCTCACCCATGCAGCAGCCAGCAAGCGGCAAGGCCAGTTCTGCTCTTGTGCCCTTAGGATCGGCTCACCCACACCTACAACATGAGGGCCAGCTCTACTGTGCTGCTCAGTCGAAGTGCAAGGGCCCATTCTCCCTACAGCTGCAACCAGTAAGAGGCAGGGACAGCTCTCCCATTCTCCTGACCCCGGGACCAGCTCTCCTGCCAGCCCCAGGAGACAAGGGGCAAGGGAGGAGAGAGCATCTCTCCCTCAACCACGCCACCTCACAGCAGGTGAGTGGCAGGGCAGGGCCAGTTGTCCTTGGCTTGTGCTCTCAGGGCCAGCTCACCCATGCCCCTGCCACCATGGCCAGGTCTACTGTGCTGCCCCAGTGAGGTGCAGGATCTGCTACCGAGTGCTGTGGCCAGCTCTACTCAGCCCTTGGACATCAACGGTCCCAGGCAGCAGCCCAGACCACAGAAGTGCAATTGGTGTTTGGTGGTAATATGAGCCACTGACACCAACACACACCCCTGCTGCTGCATGGCCCTCAGGACTAGCAAAGGCCAGGACTTCACCATGGCCTCAGGTGGCAGGGAGGGCTCTTCACCTCAGGCTACTCCTCTCCTCCTTCGTGTCTTCAGTTTCACCTCTCTTCATAGCACTCAAACCATTCTGCTTTTCTTTCTCTCCCATCTCTCCACCACATGCTGTACATCATATTGTTTCCCACTTCGGGCCATCCACATGGCAGGCAGGCCCCTTGGTGTCTCCCACCTGCCTGTGCATCATGGTGGACCACAACCTGACTTTTTATTATATATGTATGGGTGTGTGTGTGTGTGTATGTATGTATGTATGTATGTATGTATGTATGTATGTATGTATGTATGTGTACCACACACATGCAGTGCCTGTGGACATCGGAAAGGGGCATTGGCGCCATACAAGAGCATGTGAGCATTCTAAGCCACCAAACCCTCTTGCCAGCCCCTTAAGTTTTCTTCAGATGAAAATAAAACTGTTCAAGAACTCCATAATAGCAACACCAACGTGGAATACAATGATTGACGTTTGAGTCAAGAGGCTCTCAGGATCCAGTCACACCAATGCTTAAGATATACTTTGCCAATAGTTAAATTTACTCTTTAGATATTCTACAAATTCTAGCAAACACATGTCACAGATGCCACTATTAACAGTCAAGACATACAGGAATTCCATTACCCCAAAAACTCCTTCTCGCCCCTTTACAGAAACTCCTCTACTAGGTCCTAGAAGCTGGCCATCACTGATGTGCTTTCTGTCTCCTTAGCTTTCCATTTGCTACCATGCCATACAGCTGTCACTCACTCCGTAGGTGACTTCTAAGGTGGACTCCTTCACTTAGCCTAATGCAGTCAAGGCTCATCCGTGTTGCTGTATTGCTAGCATTACAGAGTGATTCATTGTGAAGTTTACTATGGTTTGATCATTCACTCACCAGTGGAAGAGTTGGGATTGTTTCAAATTTGAGGCAGTTACAAATGAAACTGCTGTAGACACTGCTCCTCAGACGTGCTGGTTTGCTGTTAGGTTAGAGAGCATCAAATTTAAGAATCATTGAGGAAGGAAATAGCCACTCTGTTCTTCCCCAATAAGCACACTTACTTCCTTCTGGCTGGCAGGGTGGCACATTCCTGTTGCCCAAGGACTCAGGTGGCTGAGGCAGGAGGATCATGTGTTCTGGGCCAGCCTGGAAGTCCTTGCCTCAGAAAACATCCATCCAAAACCTCTTTAGTTTGATTGCCATGCCACACCCACAAACACAATCAGGAATGGAGTCCTTAGTAACGCCCTCTAGAGCCCATCTTCCAAGTGTTGCTGGAAGGCTAGTCACAACATAGCTTTCACAGCCAGTTTTCCATTCACGTCCACTTCCCTTCAGAGAAATACAACACACTGGTCTAAACCAACAGCGTTTAGCCTCCCTTAGTTTCACAATTCATATATAATCTTAGGTCCCTACCTCTCACCAGAGAAATGCCTTTAGCAGTAGTGAAATTTTGCCATTCTAAAAGCATAATTATTAAGAAAGGCTCCCTACAAAATGGCATTTCTTTGGACTCCTGCCTAAATGTGGCTCATCTTACAGAGGCTGTAAGATTGCTGTACACACAGATTGCTTTGGCCAAGTACATAGAATATCCATTGGTCCTGCTAGTTTTTTTCCTCAATCATTGTGAGGCTTTTACCATGGCTTAATATATTATTACAATGTTTCGTTCGGGACACTGATATCACTTAGTGCCTTTATTGTCACTTGGGCCATTAATATCATTTAATGTAATTGATGCCAGTTAGTCTGAGAGCATCACTTAGTATGCCATTAATGTCATATATTGTTATTCAGAGTATTGTGTATCAGCCTATGCTGGTCTGGAAACTTACTCAACTGCTAGCACATAGACCAGAAGTTGATATAAGTATATAGGAGCTTTTACTGCAGTTTAAAATCACTAGCCTTCATAGCCTATGGTCCTGATCTTCAACAGTTTTTTTTTTTAATTACAGTCAGTGCTGAGTGGACCACAACAGAATTTTTGTTTTATGCCACTGGTAGGTGGAAGGCATTGATATAATGTGCTTTTCAAATGCTAACTTCCAAAGACGTCAGATTCAGTTCTAGGGAAGAGCCTGAGATTCTGGTTTCAAACATACTGTCAAGTGATAGCACACTGCTTTTCTAGAGTGGTTAGCACACTTGGGGAGGACTTGCGCACTTTATGTGAACATCATTTCCTTTAGTTGGCTTAAGCACACATCCTTCAATAAATGATACAAGAAAGGCAGCAAGGGAGCATCTGTGTAACCACGCAGCCCTGGCCTGGGTTATGGTCAGGGAGAAGCGGGGCCTGCCATTATGCTGCTTGCCAAGCTTCATTGTCACACCGTCGGGTCTCCAGTGCCAGGAACGAGAAACTTGGTAAATAGGCGGTTAACTGAATCCCTGCCTACCTGCCTCTTTGAGCAAGAACAAAGCTTGTGTACACCATTCCAGCTTATGGACCAGTGTGCCTCATTTCTCATGAATGAAGGAAGGAAGGAAGGAAGGAAGGAAGGAAGGAAGGAAGGAAGGAA
>OU015745.1:107975647-108024795 GCA_907169655.1 Acomys percivali | reverse complement strand
CCGATTAGATTAAAGGGAGTAAATTGTTTATATCCAAAAGGCAGGTACAATCCAGTATGCCCTGGGTGGCTAGAGAAGTATGTATTACATCCACTCAATGCAGAATTATTCCAAATTTAGGAAGGAGGCTCCAATACAGGCTACAACACATGGAGACCTCATGTTCAGTGAAATAAGCTAGGTTCAAATTGGCAAATACTTTTAGGATCGTACATCTGCGAGTCACCTAGAACTGTCAGATTGACAGAAAAATAAAGTAAAATGGGGTGACCAAAGACTTGGGAGAAGAGCAAGAAATGAGGAGTGTTGGTTTTTGAGAACAGATCATTCCAAATGACCACAAAGTCCTGGAATTCCCTGAAGGGTGTGCTGGCCTAATGCGTGGGTACCTGAAGGAACTGGGCATTCCCACATGTGCACGGCAGAACAGGCTCTCTGAAGGTCATGCTTCCACTGACCACAGTGACCAGTCATCCTAGTAAGCAAGAATCAAGGAAAAAGTGTTTCTGGTCTCCAGGTGATTTCTTCATCAACTCTTTGCTCTTGTCTCCTTTTCAGTGGTAAATTTGCACTGAAAATTATCTTAGTTCTTTTCATTTTAGCACTGATACTTTTCAAGTCTGTGAATTTATTATTTAAAATGATTCATGGAAAACCCCTATGCTTCTTTTGCTAGACTCATACAAGTGGTCACTGCTACCAAGGTCTAGAGCTAGTTCTAGTACACTGAACTTTATAGGAAATTTTTATCTGTGTTTTTTCTTCCTATGAATTGTGAAAAGTGGGTTCTTGGAAGATGTGGAAAGCAGGACACTGGAGACAGTTCTCATACACCCCCAAAGCGTAGTTTCTCTTGATTCACATCCTACATCTTGTCTTTCCTGTTGTCCCCTCTGGCCTCGAAGGTAATTAAGTGCCCTCTTGTTTTTCCACAGAGCCTAATCACGTGTTTCCCTCAATTCCATGGTAGTGCGATTGCCAGCATATTTGTCTTTACCAAACTAAGAGGAGGGTTCCTGTAGTGCAGATTGCTCCTTCCTGGCCCCCAGCAGTCAGTGCAAAAGAATAAATGATGGTGTATGACCACTTTGACAGGTAAACAAATGACGGTAGCAATACCAGAGTTAGAAAGCTTTGAGTCACTCTCGGTTGGGCATGTGGCACAGAGGTGTAGCACGTGCCCCCTGTGTGCAGGGCTTGCATTTTTTTGTTTTGTTTTGTTTCCTCTAGCACTGATAAAAATGGTAATTGAACAAGATCTCTTTTAGGTCACTTTTAAGTAAGAAATAGGAAAACTATACTATTTTAAATTTTTTCTAGCAGTTTATTACCAGCAAGTGTTACAGATTTAAATTTCATTTATGACCTTTCCCTATTGCCCTGTAAGGGGGGGACCAAAGACATGTAAAAATGAAAGTGTGGATAATCCATGAAGTAGAAAAACACCACCAAGCAAGCAGGTCTGCTAGAATGAGAGCCTCAGGTCCTTTAGAATGTACCTGAGGTAGCGTTTCAGAGCGTACACTGTCATAGGCTTCACATCTCTCTGAAGTAAAAAGTGATAATAAATTAAGTTCTTGTTTTTTAATGAGCAAGATGTGTCCTTGACCTCAGAGACTTGTTGTTGCAAATAATATGCACTGTCAGGTTTCCAGGGGCAATGTCTCCAAGTACTTCCAGAACACCAAGACACCAGGTGGCAGCTGCTGCAGCTCCAAGACGCCTCAAGTGACCTATTTCGGAGTCATTATGCAATGCTTTTCTCGGCCTAGCTGCCCTTGCTCCATAGCCTTGTTCGTTGGTGTCACCACATAGTTCTTGCATGTCTGCACTCATGCACCCTTCCAATGGGCCTTGGTTCTTTGAAAATTAAGGGGAAGAAAAAGAAGAGACAATTCCAGCAGCTTTTCATGAACCAGTATGTGAATACAAAAGTACATAGTTAAGCCTTTCTCTCCTCTCATCCTTTCTAAAACGGTATTTTTTTCTTTTTTTCTAGTTTTACTTTCCTTCTTACACATGTTATAAGGAGACACTGAGCCAGACAATACTTTTTAATTTTTCAGAGTAAACCTTGCCTTAACTCTTATTGATTCTAATGGCTGAAGACAGGTATGCATATCAGTGTAATTCACTAACAGACTTACTCCCCATAGCACATTGTCAGGAATTGCGCTGGGTGTTGGTACTAAAAGACAAAATAAAGTGCTGTCCTGTCTGCTAGGAGCTCAATCTAGTGACAGAGACAATCGTGCAAATTCCAGGGTCTAATGGGGCTGTGCCTTACAGTGTGGGGGCTGAATAATGTGGTTGAACCATTTAGAGGTGGGGGTCAGGGAGACTCCGTGGAATGGGGTGTAAATATTTGAGCTGGATACCCTGGGAAGAAAACTGGGCTTCTTCCCGGAAGTAGGCAGAGGAACAGACACCCTGGGCACGGAACCATGGATGCCTTCAGCAATAGGAAGCTGCTCCTTTGCCTCAAGTACTGGGCCACAGCGACCAGCTTTGGACCAGGTAAAACAGTCTTTGCCTGGGCTGGAGTGATGAAGGGTCTTTTAGATACATGAAATCTCCTGCACTGTGTACACTGTGGAGAGCCACTGGTGGCATTTCCTCAGGAAATTAGTTAGGGAGCTAGAATGGGGGAACACAGAAGAGTGAAACTCCCCAAGAACTTTTTCTAAGACTCTGGAATGTTTCCCCTGAAAAGGAACTTGGACTTCATCTAATTGTAGCCTTTTGTTTTATTCATGAAAATTGTATAGCTATCTTTAACACCACTGGCTGTCTCATGCTTGGTATGAGGCAGACACTTGGGTAAGAGCCTCTTTCACATCAACCAATGATTAGCAATTTGTAGCACCTGGAGGATGCTGACGGCTTAGAGGCCAACCCCTGTGAGGCCAAGGCGTGGTGAGCCTGTCCCAAGCAGGGAGACCAGTGATATTCATTACAAGTGGGATATTTCAATACCATTTGGAGACTCTGGGCTGGGGATGGCAATAGCTTGACTCCAGGTAGTCTGAACTGGGGCCTGATCCAAGCAGCAGCCAAGAAATAGAGAGTTTGTATACACTGAGGCAACCAAGGGGAAAGTCCAGTGCTAAGGAGTGAGCACGTGGGAAGGCGACTGGAGGAAAGCTGCTTTTCATCAGTACAAGTCCTTGTGGCTGGCCCAGAGCCCCTCCAGTGAGCACCCAAATGATTCTCGACCTGGTGGCCAGTTCCTGGTCATCTGCCAGGCTTGGTTTCAGTGGGCCCAAACCAGACTGAAAACAATCTTGGGGTCTTCCTTTTTAGCCACTGGGCAGGATTGAGAGGCACACCTGGTACCAGGGTACCCCAGAGCATACAGGCAACTTCATAAGATGTCAGCTCGAGGCAGAGCCAAATGACAGAGCAACAAGGGTGTTCCCTTAGAGTGGTCTCCCAGACTCCCAGGATTCCATTGTGCTCTCTGTCCTTGGTGTTCTGCTGCTGGACTGTGAGGTTCTTTATAATTTTTCCCAAGTTCAGAAACACCAAGCCACACACATAATAGCAACTTTGCGTTCAACCACAAATGTCTTTAAATAAGAAAGCACTGCCCTGTCAAACTGTACTGTGTGCCAAACCTGGTCTTTTAAAGCAGTCCTTTTGAAATGGTCTAATTGTAGCCATAAGTTAGGTCTCCATTCTCTCAGCCTCACAAGTCAGTCAGGGTGGTCCTAGTTAAAATGAATCCATGAACAAACTCTCATAGAAACACAAGATTTACAGTAGTATAATAACATTTGTGGTAGTCAAAACAATAAAAAGATGCTCTTTGTGTTCTAAATTTATATTTTAATTATATTCATTCATCTATTCATTGGTCATTTATTTGTTTAGACACTATCCTGAATAGTAAAATTACTTTTTAAGTAGACATTAACCATCCTTGCCATCTTAGAATTTGAAATCTGCAAGAGGAATAAAATAAGTGCCTGGGCTGTATAGTGTGGCTCAGTTGGCAGAGTGCTTGCTTAACATGCAAGAGGCCTTGGGGTGAACCCTGCAGAACATATACAGTGGGTATGGTGCTGGGCTCTAATACTAGCATTCAGGAGGAAGAGCAGAAGTTCAAGGTCCTCAGCTACATACCAAGTCCAGGATCAGACTGGGCTACCAGACTCTGTCTCAAAAAAAAAAAACAAAGTAGCCAGTAATCACAGTAATCAGATAATTACAATTAATGATAGGCTATGATAAAAGAGAAAGCCAAGGGAAGGACATGCCTGTTAAGCTGCCTGGGACTTTTCTTTTTTTTTTTAAGATTTATTTATTATGTACACAGTACTTTGTCTGCATGTATGCCAGAAGAGGACACCAGATCTTAATATAGATGATTGTGAGCCACCATGTGGTTGCTGGGAATTGAACTCAGGACCTCTGGAAGAGTAAGCAGAGTGCTTAACCTCTGAGCCATCTCTCCAGCCCCGACCTGGGACTTTTCTAAAGAAGGAACATTTATAAGACCAGTGCTATATAAAAACTAAGAAGGAAGGTCCTTCCAGGTAGAACTTGTAAGGCCCTGAGATGTCAAAGGATGTGGCACATTGTAGGAGCTCCAGGGAAGTTAATGTGCCTGGAACACATTAGGGCACAGATCAGAGTATAGACGCTAAGTCTTGGGAATCCTGCCTGTAGCTCCTACTAGGAATAATGATCTCACTGTCTAACAAAGGAACACACAAAGTGAAAGCAACTCAGCAAAGCAGCTGTTTTTGCAAAAGACAGCGCACCAACCCAGCTGGCTGGCCCTGGGCTGCACACACTCTTGGTGACCATTCTAAGGCAGGGGGTGGCTGAGTAGTCTCTCCCTGCACTGGCTAAGGTCCTAGTTCACAGCCTTTTGTGATTGGCTTGTTTCAAAAGTCTCAGCAGAAAGGTAAGGAAGGAGAGCAATACAATGTAAGAAGTTAAAACATCTGAATGGAGGTTGTATAAGATAGGAGAGACAAAAGTCTCCCAAGGTGGGAGTATTCATTAGCCTTCTCTTTAGGAATAGAACTTACAGAATGAAGAGGGTTGGGAATGGAGAGAGAAAATGTTTAGAGTGGCTTACTGGCTAGACCATCAATGGCTGCCTGCAAAGAGAAAGACCAAAAGCCCAGTAGTTGTTTAGCCTGCTGGCTGTGTCAGCTGGTCTTCAGTCTACTGCAGCATCCTAAAGAGGTAGGCTTGCATGCCAGTGAGAAGCAGCAGGCCGAGAGCAGTCTTCCTTGCCCCATGTCCTTTATAGAGCCTGCCGTAGAAGGTGTGGTTCAGAGTAAAGGTGGATTGTCCCACCTCAAAAGATCTGGATTTAAGGTGGGTCTTCCCACCTGAAAAGAGCCAGATTAAAAGTAGGTCTTCCAACTTCAAATGATTTAATTAAGAAAAATCCCTCACAGCTATACCCAACTGCTTGGGTTTTAGTTAATTCCAGATGTAGTCAAGTTGACAGCCAAGAACAGCCACCACAAGTCCATCCTTCAACTTGACACACAATCATATCTCCTTACGTCATGCTTAATTTACAAAGGAAAGCAATGACCAGGAAAAAGTTATGCCTAACATGATATCTGTCACATGTATAATCACACATTCATTATGTATTTAACCAGGTCATAATTATGCATAACATATCTATCCCTTGCACAACCCCAAGTGCTTTATACATTTTAAAATAAATGGCAATGCTCTTTACGGAACATTTGGGAGTTATCTTAAAACTGATATTCTCCTAATTGATGTTACATTACCTAAAAAAGAAATTGAGGACAGGAAACACAAGTATCATTACAAACACATTTTAACAAAATATAATTGACTTGTGTCGATTATAATTCTCATTTAGCCTTAGCTGGTATCTGTAACCTCCTTCCTCTACTGCCTGGTCTCTTATTTCCTCTGCCCTCAGCAAACACCTCAGCAGGTCTTGGTTATTTTCCTGGGGGAGTGATCCATACCATCATTTCTGAAAGGTCTGTGCCCTTTGTCATCCTGCCTGGATTAGATTATCTAGTTTCACATTGATTTTAATCACAGTGAACATGGTAGATGGCCTAAAGGATCTCCTGCATTCCAGACATAACCCTCCTTACCTCCTTCGTGGAAAAGCAGTCTGATTCCCCCATGGTAGTCTGCATCAGTCATCCCTTCCAACAGTGTTGTTCCTTTCTTAGTTTGTTGGCTTAAGGGCATCAGAAGCCCCAAGTGACCAAGGGAGTGTCTGAGCTTCCAGTTCAGTGGAATGTTTGTTGTGGCTCCTGGCAGGAGTGCTCCCATTTTGGAACCAAAACTTCTAGGCCAGCAGAACTTAAGGTTACAGGAACAGGAAGCAAAAATCTTATTACTGAGGTTACTAGGGGTGATAGTGAGTGAAACTATTTCCTTTTCTACTCGTTGATTCCTGTATCCATGCTGTGGATTAATTAATGAAAAAAAAGATTTGATTTTCTTGTCATAAAAATCAGTGTTTGATATCAAAGACTAATGTTTCTTATGTAGGTGCTACATTAATTACAAGAGCACAGTGTTGTGGAGTTTTAATCAGAGCAGTCTTATGATCTATTTACATTTTAGAAAGATGTTAGGACTGGATTGTTGAGTAGTAAAGTATTTGCCTGGTGTGCCATGAGTGTTCCTCAGCCACACATGTGTGCCCTCTCCCCCTACACACACAGACACACACACACACACACACACACACACACACACACACACTTCTTATGCTCATGTTGAGGATGGAGGGATTACAGGAGATGGTGGCATTAGAATTAACAGCCTAAAGACAACCTTTCGTTATTTGTGAGTTTTGTTTGTGTTTGAGAACAAGTCTCAGGCATCCCAGATGGGCCTCAAGTTCACTAAATAGCACACATGGCCTGAGTGCTCAGCTCTCCTGCCCCTTCCTCCACTTCTGCTCTGCTGAGAGTATGGCTGTGCTTGGCATGGATCTCCGTTGGTAAGAGTGCTTCACAGGCACACTGCTTTTATCTTTAGCATCCAAACCAGATCTCTCTCTCTCTCTGTCCTGCTAATAGAAGGAAAAGAACTGCTACTAGTGCGTTAGCCACTAAGTAAAGACCTAGTGTCAGCACTTCTAGTGACAACACTAGGCAGATGTCATTTTCAATTTTCAGGTTGATTAAATCAGTGCCAACTCCCCGCTGTTCTTCAGCACTGCTGCTGGCATTTGGATAGCATTCAGTAAATGGTAACTTGATTATACTTGGATTCTCCATGTTCTGGAGAGAGAGGGAGGGAGGGAGAACTGGGGAGGCCAATGGGATCCTCCCTTACTTCCTCTTTGGAGATGCAATGTGTCACAGGCTGTGGTGGCTCTTAAGAGTCCTATATTTCTAGTCTGGTGGACACATTTCCACCACTTTCTGCCAGAGTAAAAGGTGATGTGTACATGCAAAAACTTTAAGAGCATCTGGTTAGAATTTAATGTGGCTGAAACACTGCAAATTTTTTTTCATGTTTCAATTACTCAAATATGACTAAAAGTGTGCTTTGGAGATTTTCCAAAATAAAAGCTGCAAGGTGAGAGAAATCTCGGCCCTAACAATAATTGAAAATTAGAACTTGGAGTAGCAACTGATTTTTCAGTTACCAACACTGTAAGGATTTGATTACATGTGACAAGTCTGGTTTCTGGCCGTTAAGCTGTACACTTCAGCTCTGCGCACCACTATCCCTCGTTTCTTTCCAGATGAATAAATTGGGGGACAGGAATGAAAATGGAAAGAGAAAGTAAGACCTGGGAATCTTAAGCCTCCCCAGTGGTGCCCAGATCACAACTGCTGACCTTGACCTCAGCAGCCCTATTTGATATAAAACCTGTGACACACTAGTCACATGGAATGGGCCTTTTCCCACAGAAACCACCATTCAGCATTGCTCAAGTGACAGTAGCAATATTGGGGGCAGATGGCAAGGGGCCTCCTGGGACCTGTGCAGGAAGGGAGAGGATGACACCACTGAGGTAGTAGACAAACCAGTGAGTAGGTGGCGGTCCTCCTAGCATGGCTGCTGATGGTTCATAGTGGCTACATGTGTGAGTCTCAAGCCATCAGATACTTGCTTCATGTCTTAACTCATTACCTGTATCTACTGTTGTCTCTGTTTGGACATTTGGCAACTACCATCCTTCTTAGCATTTCTCTGAACCTTGAAGGCTTTAGAAGCTCAAAACACATAAACCCGTACTGCTCAGACTACCCCACTTATCCCTGGCTTCTTCCTGTTTCCTCTTTGGAGAATGCTTTTGCTGTCATGTCACCACAGTGCTTCTTATGAGAGCACATAAACCAAATAATTTCTTCAGTGAGGGTTTTTTTTTTTCTTTCGTTTGCTAAAGAGCTGTGGTCTGTGGTGCCTTGTCTTGCAGGGAAGGGGAGAAAGTGACACATGCCATCTCTCACTTAGGCACGAAATAATCATCTCAGTTAGGAGCTCGTTAGGCAAGTCTATTTGTAAAAGGAAAGACTTGTCGTCTCTCTGGCTGTCTCCTTCCTTCCTTCCTTCCTTCCTTCTGCCCCCAGCCTACCCTTAGAAGTCATGGCTGAGTGTCTCTCAATGAACTAAGTGTTGTAATGAATCGAGCAATTAGCAGAATTATAGCTGTCCTGTACCCTGACTCTAATCGCTGACTTCAGAATTAATTTCATATGACATAGTTCCTCAGATGCGTACAGCCTTAAAAGTTTCTACTTGTCTCCCCTTTTTATACAGATTGCCTTTTCTGGGTTTATCCTGTCGGTGACTCAGGTGGCCCCAGACCCTTTCTGTGGATAAAAGGGGCATCCTGACTTGGGTATCTGTTCAACACAGTAAATTATAAAAAGGAAAAACTCTGTGTCTGCTTTTTGGCATGAAGGGAAGGGAAACTGTAGGGTGAGTGAGAAGGTACAAAGTAGCCAATATAAATACACTTGAGCCCTAAGGCTTGATGGACAACTCAGAAAACCGCTAGGGAATGCTTCCCTGTGTCAGTGCAGTCACCATGTAGAACGTGTGCTGTAAGAGTCATGTTAACCTTTCCACCAAGTTCTAATCGCCAAGTTAAAATAACTTACAAAGTGTGGTAAGACGTTTCTGAGATTTATTTGTGCCTGTGCTGCAGCCTGGGGAAAGAGACACTGTGCACATCTCCTGAGGTTTTGGAACTGCTTCAGGAACTCGTGAGTTCGGGCGGTGGGGGGGTATCTCACCTGTTCTCACTCCCATAGACAGGGGTTGCCACCTCACTTCAGAGAGATGCTGCGCTATTTCATGTTCTTTACAACGTGACATTTCTCTTGTATCCTAAAGCAGTGATGTAAAAACTAAGCTCACCTTTGCACACCTAGCTGAAAGCTGCCAGCTAGTCAGAGGAAGGCACCAGGCATTAAGGCTTAAGCTGAAGATGTTAGGGTCCCTAGGTGAGTAACTACGTCTGAGGATCCGAGTGTTTCTGGGCCATTGCTCTAAACTGTGCCTCTCTCTGGGCAGGGGGTGGGGGTGGGGTGATGAAAAAAGAAGCTGGCTAGAGAATGAGAGGAGTGAACTGTGAAAAGAAAATAGGCATCAAACCTGTGGGGATCAGTAACAGCCTCAACTTCTCATGAAATGCTGGCCCTTGGCTTTTAATGGGTCACAAAGTCATCTTTAAATCAAGAACATGAGTAAACTTTATGCTTTCCGTGGGCAGTACTTTCAGGTTCAGGCACACTGCCTCATCTAGCAGTAGTCTTTGCATTGCTGTTTTTCATTGTGTGATGATGCCCTTGTTGACATCAAATCTTCTGTTTATGAGCATCTCCTACACTGTATGTTTTAAGTTTTAAATTATACAGTAAGTTATCTTTATTATTTTTTTATATAGACCTGCATTCTAGTGAACAGCATGCATGTGGTCCTTCAACTCAGATAACTCTTTTAAACAACACTGCTGCAAGCTCCTGGAAGCCCTGTGTCTGTTCTCCACCACTGTAGTCTCACATCACATTCCGGTTGCTTGCACACAGCCATCTTTTCCACTATTCTGTCAGTGTCTCAGAGTGAGAACATACCTTACTTATCTTGCTACCTAGAAGCACAGCAGAGCACCAGGTATGTAACAGGTGCCTTTTAAATACATGAGGGGCGAATGAGTTCATATCCGTATGGCCACATGAATGCTTTCATCATGAGTCATAGTAAAAAGAGAAGGCAAGTGCAGAGTTGAAAGAAACCAGCGTTAACTGTATTCTTCCTGTTTTTTCCAGACAGGGTTTCTCTATGTAGCCTGGGCTGTACTGGACTTGGTTTGTAGACCAGGCTGGCCTCGAACTCAGAGATCTGCCTGCCTCTGCCTCCCCAGTGCTGGGATAAAAGGCGTGTGCCACCATGGCAGGCTAACTTTGTTTTTGGTTTTTTGTTTTTTGTTTTTTTTTTAAGAAAGAATTAGGTCATTTCCCCCAAAGAATAATGATTTTTGCTTTTAAGAAATGCCAAAGAGTGCTGGCTGCCAACTGCCACTTGAGAGAATATGGTAAATCATACAAAATGTGTGATCTTTTCAGTTCAACAAATGTGTGGTTATACTAAAGAATTCTGCTGCTAGTTAAGTTTAAATATGAACATTTTAAGCATGCTTCTTTGTCTTTTACCTCTTTCTAAGTATATCCCAGCCACCTAAAATTCTCCTCTGGAGTCTTAATATATTTTCCAGATATTTTGAAAGTTGTGAGAATCCCTTCCATGGCATACAGAGTAGCTGCCTAGTCATGCTGCTACCGGTGACTGGGGTCTCAGTTTCTACACTTCTGCCTAGGCGAGTGTCATCTTCATCTGGAATTTGTTTAGCTAAAGCCATTATTACTGTAAGCGGTACTCACTTCTTACAGCTAGCATCTTCCCTAGAGCATATTCAGTTCTCTTTAGTTTCAACTTCATTTCTCTTGTTCTTCCACCAGTGTTTTATTAGGGTTTCCTTTCTCATTAATCACAGGGCTGAAGTGACTCCGTATATCCTCCTTATCCTTTTAATTTCACCCACCAGGACATTATCTCTCACAAACCAAACCTTCACCAGCTCCAAGTCACCTTTCTCTAAGCCAATAAATTTCCTCTGTATGCTTAGGATATACCCTTGAGTCCTGTAGCCTGTTTCCCCTTTTAAAACAGAAATGGGGAAACAGCTGTTTCTCAGTTCCCATAAAGTGTGTCCTGTTTTATAGATCACAGTGGACAGCTCTATTTTGAAGTCTTCAATATTACTTGGTCTTGAAATTGTGGAGTTCCTGGACTTGAATTCCCCTCACATTTGGGGAATAGTGATTAATTCTACAAGCTGTTTCGATATATTCTACAGGCCATAAGGTCTTCCTTATAGTTTGTTTTGGTGGCTACTGAAGAGCCCACATGGACATAATGTCCTATTCCATATACCACACAAACTTTAACCACCGGCTTATATTGTGTGGTCATTTCAGCAAATACTGATGGAAAATCTGCCAGATTCTATACTGTTACAGGTATAACATACAATGATGAAAGGATGCTCTGCTCTGGGCCATAGGCCAGCAGGGAAGATGGCTGTATGTAAATTTGTTTTGTCTTTAATAAGTGGTGACAATTGTATCTTTATATTTTTATGTATTTATACACAAATATACTTTATATATATATATATATATATATATATATATATATATATATATATATATAAAACCAAAGAATTATTTTAAAAGTTTTTATGATTTGCTATCAGTAAAGGCTTGATTTGTATGCCTGGATATACCTATCTACCTGGAGTCACATAAAATTTCTCAGGCAAAGCTCGACCTGGTAGCTTAATCTTACAATGCCAGGTACTTGGGAGACTGAGGCAAGGGAATCTCAAGTTCAAAGCCTTCTGGGGCCTTGGAAGGAGGCCAAAGACAGCCTGCGCACTAAGGAGACCATGTCTCAAAATTAAAAGTAAAGCCAGGTCTAGGAATGTAGTTCATTGATAGAGGATGCCTAGTCTGTTCGAGTTTAAAAAAAAGAAAATTAAAGCCAGCCATGGTGATGCACACCTCTAATCCCAGCACTCTGGGAGGCAGAGGAGGCAGATCTACAAAGTGAGTCCAGGACAGCCAAGGCTACACAGAAAAACTCTGTCTCAAAAAGCAAAAAACTTGAAAAAAAAATCTCATATGTAAGTTTAGGAGTTTGTTTTGGGCCCATTCAAAATTTGTAAATTTTGCTTTGAGATTTTTTTATAAGTTCTTTATAATACATTTTAATTGATTTTTAAATGAAGACTACCTCCATCCAACTTGATTGGCAAAGTTTGATTTTAGGGTATCTTATCTATTTCATTACACTGTTCCATGTTGCTTTATCACATGCTGTCATGGGACCAAGGACCTGAGGTTCTGGAACATTCTAAATATAAACCCTCTTCCCATGGACTTGGCAGGGAGGTGCTGGCCTGGCATCCTTAAGCCAGTGTAGCAGCAGCAAACTTGAAGGACAATGCAGTGAAGTGCCTCATAGTGTGCCTTCAGGAAGGGCTTTGGGAGCGCATGCGTGTTTGTGGACTTCAAGACACATCAGGGTATGCATTAAGTGACCCAGCAGGCAGCTGGAGTCTCTGTGAGGACCCAGGGGCAATTCTAAGAGAGTTGTGCCTTTCACTATCGTCTGTCTCTTCCCTGAGATAATGTGTTGTAACAAGTGGGTTACAGGGCTGACTACAGACTCAAGTGTCTTTCTAATGAAATTTCTGTCTAGAAAAAAGTTATGTAACTTGTACGCCCAAATAAAGAGCCACAGTCACCTGAATTTTTAAAAATGTTACCCTTTCCTTCAGTGCTTCAGGATTCTAGCACACTCTGGAAATTTTGACATATCCAGGGTGTATACCTTTCCAAGAGAACTTGCCCTAAACCAAACGAGAATCATAATTCACAGCTGCATGACTTCATCAGTCTACAAATGAGAAAACTGTAGCATAAAGTAAGCGATTTGCCCAAAATCATAAAAGTTGCAACCAAAACCTTAACCTTCCTAGTGTTCTCCCTTCACTCGTCAGTACTGACACCTCTTAAAACAGCCACAGAGCACTATTCTGGGAACTATTAGAAAGTGTCCTGCTGAGGACAGGAGGTGGCTCAGTGAAGTGCGCACAGCCCAAGCCCCGAGGCTGAGTAAGATCCGGTGCCCACCCATGCCGGATGTGATGACATAACAAGAATGTCTGCTTGTAATCTCAGAGTTGGGGAGCAGGAGGTGGAGAGGCAGGGACATAAGGTCACTGGCTACCTAATGTAGCCTACTCAGTGACCTCAGGTTCAATAGGAGACCCTGTCTCAAAGGAGCGTGTGTGCGCGCGCACACACACACAAAGAAACTATATGCATACAGTAAGTTAATTTAGGTGTTCTTCAGAGGTCTGTGTTAAAGATCCAATAACCCTGAGGAGCTTGTCATCCTATCCTTCACTTGTAGAGTAGCAATCCATATTAACATGGAAACGAATCCCTATAGGACACAGACACTAGACACATGGTGACATAAAGCAGCAGTAGCCTATTTTTTCTACACATAAAAACACAGATTAATGGAAAAGGTACCAACAGATCTGAACTCGTTAGTTTGGGCCTTTAAGGAAGAGGATCTGTTTGTATCATGCAGTTCCTTCTCTCAGTTGCATGTGTATCTGTTAAAAATAATGTACGTGGTTATACTAAAATGTGCTCAAATCCCAGACACTCATACCACCATAAAGGAACTTAATTTACTTTCTAACTTAATGGGGCAATTTTTTGTATTGGGTAGCGCTTTGAATCCAAACTGCCTCTGTCTGAAGCCTGGCACTCTGTCATCAGTCTTGCCTCAGCTTCCTCATTTGTAAAATAGGCAGTAATTACAGTAGCCCCTACCTCATAAAATTCATATGAGAGTTGAATTAGTTTATATGGAGCATTTAGAAGTGTCTTGTATAAAAGTAAGTATTGCATAAGCATTGCTATCATTCCTGGATTCCAGTTTAGGAACAGCGAGTTTATACAGTGCTCCCAGATGCACCAAATATGCCCATCCAGTAACCTCTGCAAAATGACTGAGGCACAGGATGCTGCCAATGTCACTCACTGGCCTATTCAGTCACAGTGTGGGACTAAATGTACAGATATTTCAGGATTTAAAGCAGAGCTAAACCATGAACGTGCAACACTGAAGTTAAATCCATGTCACTTAAGCCAACTCACCTTTTTTTGTTTAAGCTAAAAAGACAGTGGGTGGCTCGGGGGTGGGATGGGTGGGGCTTTATTGCAGGGCAGAAAGCAAGCAGATCATGATTCTCCCTGCAAAACTGTCCCCTGACTTCTGTCTCACCCACTCCTAATGTTTGTCACAATGGTAGCAGAAGTCCTGAGGCCCCTAGGTATTGGCACTGGGTCCTCACATGCCCTGTAAACTCTATGTAGCCCTGACTGTCCTGGAACTCTATGAAGACCAGCTGGCCTCAGACTCAGAGAGATCCATGTGCCTCTGCCTTCCGAGTGCAAGGATCAAAGGCATGCGGCACTATGCCAGAGCTCATCTTTAATTTTTTTAAAGAAATAATCTCTTAGTAAACTAGAGCAGTCAGCTTCTTTAGACAATAACCAAGCTGTAACTCAGCTGACCTACAGCTGGCAGGAGAAGCATGAGCCTTGAAACACGTCAGATTCTCTTCAGGCAGCTTCCTGCAAGGTGCTCTAGTTGGCGCGAATACCTCTGTCAGTCTCAGGACCCAGAAAGCAGCTTCATTTCATGCTTTGCTATCCTGCTCCAAATTTTTGTCTTTAAAGTTTCCTGTGGGAACATGCAGCATATTACATAAGCAAAATTCTGAATCTGTTGCCAGGGACATCCCAGACTGACCATAGATAGAACCATCATTGGAATGTGGATGGAATTGTGACTCTTGCCATCCAAATGACAAAATAAATGGGGAAGAGGAATTGCCCCCAGTCCCTTAAGTTCAGAGCACCGAGGTATCTTGTGTTACAGAATAAGCTTTGTCTGAAAGCATTTCTTCTGTCAGATCTTTTGGAGGAAGAAGTGGCCTTAAGGAGCTTAAGCGATGGAGAAGGCTAGGTCTTATATTCAGTTCCTTACTGTGTATAAGAGAAGATCCAGATAAAAGAAACTATGTAAGAGCCAGTGGTGGGGGCTACAGAATGGCATAAACTATCCCAGCATGCAGCCTGATAAGTCAGCAGAGGCCTTCAGAGGCCTACGTGTCCTGACACGTAGACCCTAGACCTGTGTGGCCAGCCATGGCAAGACTGGAGAGCAGCCTGCTTTCATGAACAGCCCTCCCTGTCCTAGCAGCCACATGCCATGTGCTGGCACGATGGACTTGGGCTTGAGTTTGTGGCTCTTCCTCCCCTTCCTTCCCTGGGTCTCCATTTCCCCCGTATCTTTCTCCCTCTTCCTCCTTTTCATTGATTGTTGGCACTGCTTGGTACCTGACAGCCTTGAGTGTCTTAGCTTTGCCTTCAGAAAATCATTTACAATTTGAGAACAGAGGGAAGATGCTGGTAGAAATTAAGAGATGTTAAAGTTAAAAGTTAAAGTTTCTAGAATAACCCCAGTGAAATGCAGTTTCAGATAGAATGATTCTTTGTTGAGGGGGCATAGGTGACCACAAAGCCTTCTGTTTTAGTCACAGTATATATTAACTGTTTCATGGATGCACAGAAGCAATTAAAACATGCACAACCTCTCTTACTGTTGTTGAGTGGCTCTATATTAACGTGGCTTCTCACTGCCTTGTCCTCCCTCCCCTCCCCTCACTGTGTCCTACATGGCTGCAGTGGCCTTAAGGCCTTCACAGAGTTCTGTCTCCAGCTTTGTTCTTTGGCTGTGAGGATGTGTGCTTGCTTAGTGATGCTGGTGGGAGTCTCTTAATGAGCTGGGAACAAGGTTCTTGAAGAGCGTTCTGAGCCCTGTTCTCCTGGCCAAGTAAAATAGTCTGGCTCCAAGGGATGAGTAATTTTAGCAAAACTCTTTAGACCATTTAAGGCTCTATACGCAGCATTACTTTTCAGTTTATGTGATGTAGCTTTCCCAGAGAACAACGAAACATTTCTAGAAATATGGAAGGACCACTGCCTCTCCCCAAGTGAAAAAAGTCAGAGCATGGTTACAAGAAAGCAGCAATTCAACAGGAAGCCACAAAAAGTTCCTGCATTGTCATGTGCCAGTATGCCTAGGTTGTGTGTAATTTAAAAGTTGTTAACATTACTGTTAAAAGTGGACGAGTTCAAAATGAAATGAAGAGATGTTCATATGTATGTGAGTGATTGATAAGTGTTCATAAATAGGAAAGTCCTAAAAACAAAAAAAAACCACAACTTCAGCATCTTGAGGTGCTGAGGCAGGGGCCTTTCCAGGTAGTTCATCAGTTAAGAGCAGTTGTTGCTCTTGCAGGGCCCTGGGTTCTGTTTCTAGCACCCATATGGCAAGCTAAAACCATCTCTAACTCCAGTTTAAATAAAGCAAGCAAGCAAGAGAGACACTAAGGCATGGAGATTGTGGTTTTGAGGCCAGCCTTGGATATGTAGTAATACCCTGACTCAAACAAACAAACAAAAATCAAAACAAGTTTATCTATGGCCATATATACATGACCCTATCAAGCAATTAGAAACTATGCTTTACAAAAGAGGAGGAGAAAGAAAGAAAACAAAGAAAGAAGAAAAAAACTTTGAAACTTTTTTTGTTTGGCAAACTAAGACTCATGACCAAATCCAAAAATGAGTTACTGTAACGTTTATCAGAACACAGCTACTTACATTCACTCCACTTTGCCTGAGACTTTTTATGCACAGTTACTGATTTGAGCAATACCAACAGAGGCCACAATTGCTGTCCTGGTGGGTTTTGTGTCAATTTGATGAAAGCTAGGTCCCCTGGGATGAGGGAACATCAATTGAGGAAGTGCCTCCATCAGATTGGCCTGTGGGGAAGGAAATCTGAGGCATTTTCTTAGTTAGTGGTTGATGTAGGAAAGCCCATCTCTCTGTAGGTGGTGCCACACCAGGGAAGCCATGAGAACAAGTAAGCAGTGTCCCTCCATGGCCCCTCCTGCCAAGAGGTTCCTGCCTTGACTTCCTGCCCTGACTTCCCTCCATAATGAACTACAACTATAGGCTGAAAGAAACCCCTCCCTCCCCAGGTTGCTTTTTATCATGGTGGTTTTATCATGGTGATAAGAAACCCTAACACAACTGCTGGGCAGCATGGCACCTACTCTCTGCATGGTCCTTCACCTAATGTTTGCAGGTTCGTGTACAAAGCAATACAGAAAACAAGCTGTGATAAATATATATGAATTTACTAGTGTGTCTTACAGGCTGTGGTCCAACTAGTCCAACACTGGCCATCTACCAACAGAAGTCCACAAGCCTGAATGTCTCAGCTGGTCTTCGATATATGCCAGAATCTCAGAGTAGGCTCTCATGCAATGGAATAGATGAACTTGCCAGCAAGAGCAAGCAGGCAAAGAGCAAAAGCTTTCTTCTTGTCCTTTATACAGGCTGCCACCAAAAGGTGTGGCCCAGGTTCAAGGCAGATCTTCCCACCTCAAAAGATCCCGATTAAAAACAGGTCTTGCAACTTCAAATGATTTAATTTAGACACACCCCTCACAGCTGTACCTGGCTGGTTGGGTTTTAGTTCATTCCAGAGGCAGTCAAGTTGACAACCAGGGGCAGCCATCACAGCTGGAATGGGCTGTGATTTAATTAGCATTCATCCACAAACTTGTAAAGAGTAGTTGACTGTGCGACCCATTGTCAGCATCCCTCTCAAGGCCCCAGTGCTGGGAAGTTGCACGTTACATATGTATACAGAGATAAAGGCAACCCCTGAGAGAAAGCTGAGCAATCTTCTGTTTGTAATTGATACTGTTGCCATGGGCCGAAAAAGGACTTTGTCCTCGCCTCCTCTTTTGGAAAAATCCAGCCAACCCCATCTGGCTGTGCGGTTTTTTAAATAGTCCTCAGGGACTTGGAGAAATGTGGCTCTGTCCTGCTGCTGAGTGACCCACTGGGACTGAGTGGGGCAGGCCTGGCGTCACCTCATCCCAGCAGCCCTGAAGAGCTGCCTAGCTTGGACTGCTGTGCTTCCCTTTCACTGTTCTCTTAATGGAAATCACAGACTACAGCCCTGACTTGAGAAGAACAGTTTCCTCTTTCGGAACCAAAAAATGTCAAACTAAGGAAACAGCTAATGTGTTCAAGCCGCAGTGATGAGATGATCTCATTTTATGTTAAAGGTTTCAAAAGATGAAATAATTTTTGGAACAAGAAAGAAACTTAGATTCAGAGTATTTGATTAACATGATATTTTAAGTATTTCTCATGGGCATAGAGTCTTTTAAGTATATTACCTAGTTTCAACTAGATTAGCCAAATATAGACTATATTCTGCAGAGAGAAAATTCTAGGGAATGGAGACATACAGAGTTCAAAACTGCCCCTCCCCCCCTCATTTATTTGTAGGTCATTCTTTTTATCTTAAAGTTTCTGTTAAATATAACAACAGTATATGAAAATATTTGTATTAGAAATGTAACATTTTCTTTTCTTTTTTTTTTAAGAAATTTAACATTTTCTTAAGGACTATGGGTCAGAGAAATGGCTCAGCTGTTAAGACCATTTGCTGCTCCTGCAGATGATGTGGATTCAGTTCCCAGCACCCACATGGTGACTTGTACCATACGTAACTACAGCTATAGGATATCTGCCCTTTGTCTGACCTTCTTGGCCCCCAGACATGCACATGGGGCAATACATACATGCAGGCGGAAAAAGCCTCATGTACATAAAATAAATCTCTTAAAATGTAAACAAGGGATTTTTTTTTTTTCCAAACTAACCCTGGGCTGAATATTTAGGGCACAAGTGCAGTAGATTCTCAGAAAATGTATGGTTCAGGAAAAGAGAGAGCCAGACCTGTATTTGGCACCATCACATGCCCTGAGGCAGAATAAAATTATGTGCTAATCTACAGGTTACAGGCAAGAAACAGTGTGGACAGACATGCAGAGATCAGGGAAAGAAGAGGGCTGGAAAAGCAGCCGAGCCTTTATGGCAGGTGAAGCTGGGACGGGAGATAAGAAAGATTCCAGTGATACAACCCAACATGGGAATTTTTACATGGAAGATGAGCTTTAGTTCTGAACTTTTTGTTTTTAATGTAAGCTATCACGTGTTCTGTACTTGAGTGCTGGGTGTGTCTTTTTTATTTCTTTTTCTTGCTGTATTGTACTTTGTTGAACAAGTCTGAGGAGAGCTGGCCTTGTTACCAATCAAAAGTACAGTGTTCGGTCTAGTTACTAAGGATGATGTTCACTGCGCATTGTTACTCATGCCCTTATCAATTTCAGTTCTTAAATCTGTTGATATTTGGGGCTGGAGAGATGGCTCAGAAGTTAAGAATACTCATTGTAGCCAGGCAATGAGGGTGCACGCTTTTAATCCCAGCACTGCGGAGGCAGAGGCAGCTGCATCTCTGAGTTTGATGCCATCCTGGTCTACAGAGAGTTCCAGGGTAGCCAGGGCTACACAGAAACCCTAGGTGGGGGCACAGCACAAGGACAGATTGAGTCACTCACTCTTACTGTTCTGTAAGTCCCCTCTTATTCTCTGGTAAATCTCTTCATTGTACAGCTTTGCTGGTTAGTTGGGGGGCGGGGTGGGTTTTTTGGTTGGTTGGTTGGTTTTCTGGATTTTGCTTTGGGTTTTTTGTCAGTTTGACAAAAACTAGAGTCATCTTCAAAGAGGGAACCTTAATTTCGAAAATGCCATCATCAGATTGCCTCTAGGCAGGCCTGTGGCACATTTTCTGGATTACTGACTTATGTGGGAGGGCCCAACCCACTGTGGGCAGTGCCACCCCTGGGCAGATGGTCCTGGGAAGTGTAAGATAGCTGAGCAGACTGTGGGAGTGAGCCAGTAAGCACCGTTCCCTCATGGCCTCTTCTTCAGGTCTTCCTTCCAGGTTCTGCCCTGAATTCCCTCAGTAGTGGATTGTGAGTTGTAAACTAGGAGTTATGAACTGGGGGCATGGGGGGGGGTGGGGGTACTTTCCCACTCCTCCTTGAGTTGGTTTTGGTCAACCTTTTATTACAGCAGAAACCTAACCAGGACAACTGTCTACTCTGTTGTGTGAACATTGTAGCTCTCCTTTTCACCAATATCTGTAATGTGCTGTCTTTTATCCTTTTGAACTTGCCTATTCTGTAATATGTTATTTAAGTTTCTTATGACAAACACTTAGGTCTAATTTTTAATCCATTCTATTAGTCTTTGTCTTTGAATTGGTATATTTACAACATCTTTAAAGGTTTTCTTTTTATTTATGTGTTTGGTTATGTGTATATATATGCACATGTGTGCCAGTGCTCTTGACTGCCAGAAGAGGACGTCTGATTTCCGGGAGCTAGAGTTGCAGATGGTAGTGAGACATTAGATGTGGGTGTTGCAAACCAAACTATGTCCTCTGGAAGAACAATAAGTGCTCTTAATATCTGAGCCATCTCTTCAGCGCCTTCACCATTTATTTGTAATATAATGGTTGATGTGTTGGAGTTTAAATCTGGTTGTATTGTTTTGCTTACTTTTTTTTTTAACACATCTGTTTTCTTTTTCCTATCTTCCTATAGGATACTTGAATGTGTTTGATGCTCTCACTTTGTTTTATCTTTATTTTATTGTTTATCTATATTCTTTAAAGGCTGTGGTATTGTATCACTACCATAGATAACTATGACCTCACTACTGCTCAGTGATTTAAAACGTTCTAGCTCTATTTTATATCTTAACTTTAAAAAGCATTAATGAGTAGGAAACTGCTGACTCACCACTTGTCAGTCATCTTCCAGTACCAGCCCAGTGGGTGAGAAAGACAACTTTCTTACAATATGGGAATTCAGAAATTAAGGCCCTCACTGTGTCTCTGTTGATGCTGCAGAAGTAGATGAGTGGGAAACCCATCTCTGGGCTGAATTCCTATCTCTGTTCTTGACCATCTCTAAAAACACCCTTGTGGTAGGTGGGAAAAATTGAAGGCATCCTTACAGCCTACCTAGGCTAGAGTCTAGGCCATTGCTGATAGGGAGGAGAGACACTATTTTTCTGTAGTATTTAATTTGAGTAAAGTGGTCATTGTATAAAAGGCTTCAGTCTTTCTAGGCTTATCCTCCAGCAGGGCAGGGACTGATGGTGCTGCTCAGGCACACACCATGAGAGTCTCCATTCAAAGGCTTAAGTCCTAATTTCTAGATGTTGTACCTGTGTCTCATCCCCACCTCAAACAAGGTCTCTCTTTGTAGTCCTGCCTGTATAGTATAGACCAGGCTGGCTTCCAAATCACAGAGATTCTTCTTCCTCTACCCTGAGTGTTGGGGTTAAATGCTTGCACACCCCACCCCCAGCCCACCCTTTGTTGGACCATTTCCTAATCACATCATAGGGGACATTTCAGACCCAAACTGTAACACAGAATTAAATGTTCCCTGATGTTAAATGATCTTTAGTTTTTCAGATTATAAACAAGACTGGCATCTGAATGCTTACATCTGTCTCCAACTTAGATAATTTCCATTATTAAATTCAACTTGCAGGGAGAGAATTATGAAGTCAAGAGATTAAACCTCTAAGCCAGTCCTACCAAGGATGTACTGATTGAGAGAGATGCTCTTTAACCTTTGAACTTTGTATCTCTCTTTTCAGAGCCATCCGGTGATGAGGAAGGAGGAGACACAGAAATGACACAGCAGGACACAGCCCAGGTTCCAGAGCCACCAAAGAAAACCAAGCAGGTGATCACCACCAAGAGCAGCTCTTGGCTCTGCAGTCAGCCTATCGTCAGCTGCTGCTGGGACTCAGGAAGTTTTTACTTTCATTACCCATGAAAAGGCCATGTTTTCCTAACCATAGACCAGTCATGCCTGTCTTCCTGGATGTCTTTTTTTTTTTTTTTTAAGTTATTTCAGGGGCTGGAGGAATGTCCCAGTGGTTAAGAACACTTGTTCTTGCAGAGGACCTAGTTCAGTTCCCAGAACTCGCTTGGTATCTCACAGCCATCCATAACTCCGAATCCAGGAGATACAACTCCCTCTGACCTCCGTGGGTACCAGGCATGCAGTTGGTACAAGACAGACATAGAAGCAAACACTCACACAGATATGACTTGGAAAATGTACATCACAATTGTGTTGACCTAGGACTTACTAACCATTCAGCCTTGTTCTTCTGGATGTAGATCTTCTGACACAGCACACAGCATAAGGTGATGGAACATTGCCACGCACACAAGCAATAGCACAGTTCCGGTTGGTACATCCATGACATGGCTGTGTTCAGAGGATCCTTGGCGCCTTGAGACCTAGTCTCCCCTCTCAGACCTCTTTTAACTTCCTGTCATGGATGCGTCCCAGAAAGGCTCCACCCCATGGAAGTTAAGGGCTTGGGTCTCCTCTCCTTTCTAGCCTGCCCATGCCAGCTCTGATAATCCCACGGCTCGCCGTGCGCTCTCTTCCTTGCTCTTCTTCCTCTAGGATTCACCCATCTACTCAAGACTGTCTGCTCAGGCACACTGTGTTGTCCAGAGCCCTCCTCTAGTTACCCCTGCATGCAGAGCCTGATCACCTTTCACTTCACAGGCGCCTCGGGGCCAGAATTTCTCATGTTTCCACTACAGTACTGAGCACACGTTTGGGTACTTCTTTGGCAGATACGACTGGGGACACTTTTCTAAATGATTAGTATTTTGGGTTTTGTGTTTGCGTGTGTGTGTGTGTGTGTGTGTGTGTGTGTGTGTGTGTGTGTGTGTCTGTGTGTGTATGTTTTAAGAAAAAAATATATTATGCTGTCTTTAATTTTGAATTTTTTCAAATCTGCATAGTTGCTATTCTCTTACGTTTTCTTTAAGTATGATCAGGAATTACATGACATTATCCTGTCAGTGTTAGCATACATTTAGGCTGTGATATCACTGGGTAGGAGATAGATAGTATCATTGCCCTGTTTTCACTAGATTGGCCTCACATTTGCTGTACTGAGTCCACACCTCTAGTATACCCAATACTTTGTTTTTCTTTTCTTTTTCTTTTTTTTTTCTTTCCCCCCCCCCCCCCCCAGACAAGGTTTCTCTGTGCGTCCCTGGCTGTCCTGGAACTCACTCTATAGACCAGGCTAGCCTCAAACTCAGGGAACCACCTGTCTCTGCCTCCTGAGTTCTGGGATTAAAGGTGTGTGCCACCATGACCAGCACATGTCCATAAAATTTTTTATTTATAAAAATATCTCTCTATAAATATGTCCCATATTTATACCATCTACATTTCTAAAAATCATTTTTGAGTTTTGTTAAAACAAGAAACAGTCACTTAAAACAACATGATTATAATGTTTCTGTTGTCACTGTTTAAATAAGTGGGTCTTTATCCACACATTCGAGCTTGTGCGGCATTCAATGTGTGATTTAAGATTTAGTAATATTTCTTTTACAAATGTGAGTGCCATTGCATTTGGGACATAGATGATCAGAATTAAAACATCATCTTGGATTTTTCCTGTGATGAGTATAAAGTGACTCCCCATTGCTTTTGATTACTTTTGCTTGAAAGTCTATTTTATTAGATATTAGACTAGCGACTCTTGCTTGTTTCTTGGGTTCATTTACTTGTAAAACCTTTTTTCCAGCCCTTTGCTCTGAGGTAATATATCTATCTTTGTTTCTTGTGTGCAGCAGAATGATGAATCCTGTTTTCTCATCCACTCTGTTAGTCTGTGTCTTTTTTTTTTTTTTTTTTGAAGAATTCAGTCCATTGATGTTAAGAGATATTAATGATCAATGGCTGTCGATTCCTATAATTTTGATTTTGGTGGTGATATTGTGATTATGTGTGCTTGTGTATTTGCTAATGTGAAATTATTTATTTTCTGTGTTTTCTTGGGTGTGTTTACCTTCATTGTGTTGGAGTTTTCCTTCTAGTATTTTCTGTAGAGCTGGGTTAGTGGAAAGATATTATTTAAATTTGGCTTTGTCATGGAATATCTTGTTTTGTTTTCTCCATCTATAGTTATTCAAAGCTTTGCTAGGTATAGTAGTCTAGGTTGGCATCTGTAGTCTTTTAAGGTGTGCAAGATATCTGCCAAAGCCCTTCTGGCTTTTAGAGTTTCTGTTAAGAAGCCTGGTGTAATTCTAATAGGTCTGCCTTCATATGTTACTTGGTCCCTATCCCTTGTGGCTTTTAATATTCTTTTTTGTTCTGTACATTTAGTGTTTTAATTATTAAGTGGTGGGAGGATTTTCTTTTTTGGTCCAATCTATTTGGTGTTCTATAGACTTCTTGTATGTTTATAGGCATCTCTTTCTTCTTCTTTTTTTTAAAATTATATATATACCCAGTTAGGTTCACTTTTTTAAAGGATTTATTTATTTATTATTATGTATACAATACTTTGCCTCTGAGCACATCTGCAGGCCAGAAGAAGGCATCAGATCACATTAGAGATGGTTGTGAGCCACCATGTGGTTTCTGGGAATTGAACTCAGGACCTCCGTAAAAACAGTCAGTATTCTTAACCTCTGAGCCATCTCTCCAGCCCCCAGGAATCTCTTTCTTTAGGTTAGGGAAATAATTTTCTTCTTTGATTTTATTTAAGATATTTTCTTGGCCTTGTAGGTGTAGAAATTTTTTAGATTTAGCATTTTCTTTGACCGATATATCAATTTTTTCCTATGGTATCTTCTATGCCTGAGATTTTTCTCTTCCAACTCTTGTAGCTGGTTGGTGATGTTTGTGTCTAGTTCCTGTTCTCTTCCCTAGGTTTTCCATCTCCAGGACTGATTCACTTTGTGTTTTCTTTATTGCTTCTGTTTCCCTTTTCAGGTCTTGAACAGTTTTATTCATTTCCTTCTCCTGCTTGCTTGTGTTTTCCTGTATATCTTTAAGGGTTTGTTCATTTCCTTCACCTGTTTGATTGTATTGTCCTGTATCTCTTTGAGGGCTTTATTCATTTTCTGCTTAAAGGCCTCTATCAACTTCATAAGATTAGATTTAAGGTTGTTTTCCTGCACTTCGGGTGTGTTAGGATATCCAGGGCTTGTTGTAGTAGGATAGCTGGGTTGTGGTAGTGCCGTATTGCCAAGGGTTTTGTTGAGCATATTCTTGTACTGGCCTTTAGCCATCTGGTTGTCCTTGGTGTTGGCAGGCTTGGAGACGCCTGGTAGTCCCCGATGGTTGTCTCCTCTGGGATTGCAGACAGAGCTGGGACCCGGAAACTGTCATGCAGAGGTCATGGGCAGACCACTGCTGGTAGTTCCCAGTGGCGGCTGCCTCTGGGGGCAGTGGTTTTCAACCCATATGTCATGACTCCTTTAAACAACTCTTTACCATGGGTTGCCTAAAACTATCAGAAAACACAGACATTTGCATTCTAACTCATAACAGTAGCAAAATTACAGTTATAAAGTAACAACAAAATAATTTTATGGTTGGAGCATCACCACAATGTAAGGGTCACAGCCTTAGGAAGGTTGAGACCTGCTGCTCTAGAGAAGAGCTCCATGTGCTAAATAAGAAAACATAATAGGTACTAAGTCGGCTTCCCCAGAACCTTGATAATAGTTAGGTTGGAGGGGAGTTGTTTTTGTTGTTTCTGTCCCTGTCTCTGTCTCTCTGCTTCCTCCTCAACCCCCAGCCCCACCACAGTGATCTGCACTTTACTCTGTACTGACTGTTAAGTCTCAAACCCGGGACAAATTTCACTCAGTACCTGCGGCTCCTCCTTCTCACCCCACCTCCACCCTAAACATCTCTTCAGTTTCCCTTTTCCCAGCCTGATCCCTATATAACTGAGCCATTTTGGCCACACTGGTCTCTGGCCCATGCTGGCTCTCTTAGTCAACCACTCCTTTCTCGCTCTCCTTCCCCGTCTCTCCTCTCATGGTCCAGTTAATCTGCCAGCTATCTTCAGTCTGGTCTCTTCTCTCTGCCTGCTTTCTCCCTTGTCTCTAGAATAAAAATCTTCTCCATACTTTAGGAGTGGTCATGTCCTCCTCGTTTTTTCTCAGTTTTTTTTTTTTCTTCACTAACCCCATGGTGGCCTTCCTGCCTCAGCCTCACAAATGCTGGCATTATAGGTCTGTTATATGCTTTAGGAGCTCCACTAATTACATCCAGACCTTTGCCTTAGAAGGGAGAGCTGAATGCTTCCTTGTTCTATACTTAGATGCTTAGCACCTTCTGGCATCTTCTGTCACATATTAGTGGCCTTGGCCCAGTTTCTTATTGGCGTGTACAAACATCAAATTGAAATAAATCTACATCCACATGACAACTTTCTAAGTAAGAGAGATATATCTTTATTTTCTTAAGCTGCAAAGCAATAGGTCTTTTCAGGCTTTTTTGTTTAAACTGTAAAGACGCTAAAGATTATGTTATTTTAATCTCAGCCCTTTTTAATCTACTGCACCTCTTGAAACAATGACTAAACACTGTCTTAAAGAACTTATGGACCATTACATCCCTCTTTGATCTGAGGCCATAGGCATTCATAATCTGTCGGGGGTGGTCTGCATTGGTTTTGTTTGAGATGGGGTCTCACTCTGTAGCTCTGGCTGTCCTGGAAGTCATTATACAGACCAGGCTCACTCTATATACTCACAGAGAACCGCCTGCCACTGCTTCTTGTGCTGAGATTAAATGTGTGTGCCACCACACCCATCTTCAGTCTGTTCGTTTTCTTAGAAAGACTCATCTGTGAGTAGAAACATGGCTGCCCTAGCTGGCGTCTGACTGGTTAACAGATAGCCTCTACTTAGAATGAGTCTTACTCTGTCCTTCCATTCTACATCTTACTTGGCAACCTGCTTGAAATGTTGCATAAACACCCAGCACAGGAAACATTTTATTTTGCTGCTTATGATTAATACATGTGGAACCTGCACATTCTGTTTTATAAATCAATGCTTTAGTCCAAATTTCCTGCTTTTCTACCTTAAAAAACAAAACTCAACATTAAAAATAGCATGGAGCTCTATAGGGATCGTGGGACTCAAAGCCACTGGCAAAATCAATCACTCCTGGTGCTATAGTACAGAAGCAGTTTTGAGACCATCCCCGGGAACACTCGTTCTGTGGTCATCTGTAAATGCCTGCATGGGCACAGCTGGCTTTGTCACACTGTAAGTGAATACATCCTGCTTTGTGTGTTCTGTGCTTGTTGAGGAGAGGGAGAGAGTGGGTTCTGTAAGAAGTGCCTCTTGGAAGTGCGGGTGTCCGCAGGGCAGCTCAGGGGAAACGTGAGTCGCTCTGGTCCATGACCGCCCTGCCACATCAGCATTTTAAGCACGTCTATTTCTGCCTGCATTTTACACACAAGCCCTTGGCTTCCATCTCTAATAATCTGCACACATCAAGCACACATATACACTCACTCAGTCACACGTTTTGATCTCTGTTCAAAGATTTTTTTTCCAGTCTTACGTCATCTCTACTTTCTGACTCTCTCAAATTCTGTCACCTCAGCTGCTGCATAACAGCTCCAGTGGGTCTTCCAGCATCTCTGTGGAATGTTACCAAGGTACTCTAAGGAGTAGGGGCACCGCAGAAGGTGCTCTGGGTTTCATCCCAGCCACTGACACTTCATTCTGCAAAGATGAAAGGTTCCTCATTTGTGTTTCATTACAGCCTACAGAGTGCTTCCTGACACAACGAAAGGAAACAAAAGAGGATTCCCGGAAGACCAAGAAGTGGAAAAAGGTACCAGCAACCGTTTGTTACAGTGTGTGGCCACATGTGGCTTCCATGACTTTCTTGTATATCATATTATATGAAGATATTATATGAAGATATAGCACCCTGACTTAGAAATCTAGAAATTATAAGATTTGGTGAGATCTTTTTTTTGAATCTAACCTAGAAGGATCATGTACTTTCTCTTATAGTCACCCCTCTGCTTTTATGCAGGAAAGTCAATGACCAGCCTCCTTATCCGTTCCACTTGTTACACCCTACATGCTAAAGTAACATCTAAAAAAAAGCAAGCAGATAAGGGCACCGTAAAGTGTTTTTAACTCTAATGCAGGCCATGATTTAAGGCAAATACTTCTCCCTTCCTCTTAAACCAGCATCTCTATGCACAGAGGTGACTCTTGTACAGACTTTTTTTTAACAGGTCATCCTTAGGGGGAAAACAGTTAGCTTTCCCCTCCTCTACCACAGTTCTGAGAACAGCAGTGTGGCTCGCTCCCTGCCAGGCAGGGTGTGCTGAAGTCAGCAGAGGGAATGACTGGGATGAGAGAAAAGAAGAGGGTCCAGCCAGCCAGCTGCTTACCAGCAAGCATTCAGGATGGCGTGCACATACTCGTGTTTTCTCTCCTCATGAATGGCCAAATGGGAAGGCAGGGCATGCCAGATTTCTTGAGGTTTGGCAGGTCTGTAGGGAAGTCCTCAGCTTCACTTTGGCAGTTCACTCACCGGGCCTTGGGGAGCCTTAGATTCTGGAGGTGCAGGGTCAGATCTCCAGCTAGTTTCGCTTGGCTAATGTTGTGCTCACTTACGCCCATGGTGACAGTGTTAGGTTGATACCTTTGATGGAACCTTGAGTAGTTCTGACATTGTTGTAGAAATGAGGATACTGCGGGCAGGGGAGCGGGGAAGAATGGCTCCTTCCAGGTCTGTAGAGAAACAGTACGAGGAAATAAAGGGAAATTTTTAACAAACATGGACACTCATGCTTCCCTGAATTTCATGCGTTCAACAAAAATTCTATGTAAAGAAGTCCACATCAAACGAGATGATAGAAACCCGTTCTGTTGTTTCTGAGCCCTTGGGATTGACTCCTGGACCTGGAGAGTCGGTGGTCAGGTCCGCTTTTCGGTGAGCGCCTGTGCTCAGCTTCATCTGCTGAGGTCCAGTCTGAGGCTCTCCACCTAAGCCGGGTTGCACAAGACGTTCTCAAACTCTTGCTCTTTCAAAATTACAGCACATTTAGGAGTGAAAGAGAAGTTTCCACAGAACAAGACTTCTAAGACTTTTTCAGAAAAATACCGTATCATTGAGCTGAATGCATAACTTTCACTTCTAAAAGGTACAGACCAGACACTACAAGAAGTCGTTCAGATCCTCTCTTCATTTTTCAAACACTGTGTCTAAGAAGTATGCAGTATGGTTTCCAAAGGGGATTTTTAAAAATTCATTCTCAGCTCCCATCAAAAAACTGTGTGCCATTTAAATGACAGAAAAATGAACCTCTGCCACATACCGTTCTAAAATCTAGTGTTCTGCCTTTGTTTTTCTTCTTCTCTTGTTTTAGAAGAAAATTTCTGATATTCTTGCGAAATCAGAGCCCAAGCCAGGAACGTCTGAAGACCTGCAGAAGCTTCTCAAGGACCATTACAGCGGCAGTCGGTCCGTGATTGAACTAGAGGAGCTGCACCTGCCAGGTACAGCCAGGCTGCCGCTTCTTCAGGAGTGAAGCGCTTCACCTTTCCCTTCCTGTTCTGTAGTTAGTCATCTCCACCAGCGGAAAGTCACACATTTCTGCGCTCTTATGCCCCTTTCCTCCGTCTAATAGTTTTTAACTGATTTATTTTGGATACTCAAAAGACATTTGATGAATTGGACACTAAGATTTGTTAATATACTTATCATTTTCTGAAAAGACTAATTGTTCAATATACAATTTTTCTTTTTTGGGGGGGGATTGGTTTTTTGTTGTTGTTTTGGTTTGGTTTGGTTTGGTTTTTTTGGGTTTTTTTTTTTGTTGTTGTTTTTGGTTTTTCAAGACAGGGTTTCCCTCTGTAGCCTTGGTTGTCCTGGACTCGCTTTGTAAACCAGGCTGGCCTTGAGCTCACAGTGATCCACCTGTCTCTGCCTGCTGGGATTAAAGACGTGTGCCACCACTGCCCGGCAATACACAATTTTTAAAAGATGTATTTATTTATTTTATGTATACGAGTGCTCTATCTGCATGTACACCTGCATGCCAGAAGAGGACATCAGATCCCAATATGGATTATTGTGAGCCACCATGCGGTTGTCAGGAATTGAACTTGGGACCTCTGGAAGAGCAGGCAGTACTCTTAACCTCTGAGCCATCTCTCCAGCCCTCACTACACAATTTTATCAAACTCTTCAAGGAGTAAAACTCTCTGAATAAAGACATTAAACTCACATAATGACACTTCACACATTTAAAAGTACTGGGATAGGACTTTGTTGAGCCTTCCTATAGATAAGAACTTTGGCCTTAGTGAGCCTGTTAAGCTAGGTCCTGAATCCCCGAACTCAGGAGACTGAGGCAGAAGGATAACAGCAAGTTTGAGTACAGTCTGGGCTATAAAATATCTCCAAAAAAGCTTTTTTTAAAAAAGTAAACATCTTAGTTTTATTGTTGTGTTTTATTGTTGTGGTGGTGATGGTTGCAATTGTAGGGTAGTATTTGGGTTGTATCCCAGACTTTCAAGCCAACTAGTGAAATGTGGTGCTAGAATTCTCTGTTTTCACAGAAGCAGCTATAGTTTAAGGTCCGCTAGCATACTTAGAATTTAGAGGGTGCAGAAAACATAAAGTCACTGCTGAGCTTTTAGCTATGATGCATCCATCAGGCTCCTTCCTGGGCAGGGCTAGGAGAAATCAGATGTTGTCCTGAAAGCAAACCATAAGGAGCTTTGGCACCTCTGCTGCACCTAAGCTATTTCCAGACTATGGGACACAGCTAGTGCTCCTTTGGGGAAAAGTCAACAGTAGCAATTTTCCATTACAGCTTCCTGCTGTGTAGAAGCCTGAGAATCTGAAGAACAGCCTGCCCCTGCATAGCTACAGTTCTTCTGGGCTCTGCTTTAAGTGCTCTTTGGGGTTAGCAGCAGGAGTGCCCCCCGTCTGTTCTTTTCCAAGACAGTTGCCCTTCCGGGAACGGGAGGCACACACTTGGATGGGAACAGGACCTGCAATCTAACATTTGCTGCGCCCAGACGGGAGGGCTGCCCCTGCGGTGTGAGAGCTATGTCCTGGCTGCTCTATGACAGGAGCCAGGGGTGTCACAAAGTCTCTTATCGAGCCGAGGCTGATGTCTAGTTTTTACTGTGACTCAGTTTCCTCTTCTAGTTCTCCATTAGCATATAACCTGAGCCCTGGAAGGACTTGTGAAGGACAAACTACTATTCTGTGACCTTGGAGAACATCATAAACCTTGGTTCTCTGCAGAATCATTGAGAGCTAAAGGGTCAAAGAAACCCTTGGGAGTGAGCTGAGTTCCATAATAAGTCTGTATTATATCATTGTTTTATTAATGCTCCATAAGGCAGCTGGATAAGACCGTGGACTCATGTATTTTTGTTCTAGGGAGGAAGTATGGTAGAAACAGCCAGAAAGAACAGGCTTCATTTTCAGCTAAGAGATGACCATTTGGAGACATAGTCAATTAAGGCATCTTTAGAAGGTTTCATAGAGAAGACTTGAGTCACCACATGAAGACTAAGACCATCAGGGGTAGGAGCCATGCGAGGTGAAGTGATAGAAGATGCCATTTGCTGTTTGGACTCAGTTAAAGAAGGGGTGTAAACAAGGCAGTGTTTTTTTAATCAGCGTGTCAAGATTCTGGCTTGATTTTAATCTGAGGTTATTTATGTCTGAAGGGCAGAAATATGTCCTCTTAATTACTATTAATTGTTCTGTTTACTGCTAACATGGTACATGTGGGAACTTAATTAGACATTTCCAGACCTAAGACGCTGGGAGCTAATTAACCTCTCTTGTCTCCTGAGAGTTGGTTTGGTTTAGATCAGTGACCCTAGCTACAACCGCCCCACTCACAAATCTCAGAAGCAGCACAAGCACCTTCCAGGGATTCAACCCAGTAAAGTCCATTCCAGCTCTCACTAGTTCGTGTGACGCTCTCCAGAGGGGTCTGATCATGTCTCTGCTGGGAGAATTGTAATTGTAAAGACCATCAAGGGCTCCCCTCCTCTATTGAGGCAACAACTTTGAAAGTATTACTTAATACGAGTTATATGTATTGGGTCATAATATAAATGTCAAATTTAATCAATAATAGTTCATTCTCTAATACTCCTATATTTAGACAGAAACTTTTTCTTAGAGAAAGAATTAAGTTGATAACCATTTTTGTTCAGGCTCAGGAGTGAATACTTCTACTCAGAGTTAACATTGTTACATATTTCGTGGCTGTTACTGATCAACAAGGGTGCTTATTTATTTTGATGTGTTAGGTTGTATTTTACAACTAAGCTGAATTGTGTTATATTTTGATACATTCTTTCCAAATTGATATTATATTTCCTCTCATCATATGTATTTAAACAATCACTACGCATTTTATATATATTCTTATATGCCATGTTATTATATATGTACATTGTTATTTTTATCTATATTACATTTGCAGATCCTCTCATTCTGGTGTTTGTTTGTTTGGTTTGGTTTCTTTGTCACATCACACTTTTTTTCAGATATGCCAGATGTGGCTTTGTGTACATCTAATTTATTTGTTTGAGACGCTACATAGTGTTCCAGCTCTTTGATCTGTCACAAAGCAGTCACCCATTTTCCCAGATGTGGACACCTGTACGGCTTCCCACATCTCAAGATCATAAATATTGCCAAATTAATCTTTTTGTATATCCATTTACAGCACACACAGAAGTGCCTTGCCATTGTTCACCCAGAAAATAACCAGGGGATCGGAGAGTATATAATATTAGTATTATTACTTTCCAAAATAGGTTTACCAGTTGACAGTTCTACCTGCAGTTGGCAGGCGTTGCCATCACCCCACGTTCTCCGTGCCTCCTCCCGCTGTATACCTTTCTAATATTTACCATTCTACTGACTGAACACAGTGCTGCATCACTTTGCTCTTCTGGGTAACTAATGGATCTGAGGTTCTTCACCTTGCCTTTGCACATTTCAAATGTAAAGATGCTTCATCTGCCTGTAAATGATATGTAAAGCTTTTCCTGCACTCCCCTGAATAGTTAAAAGTGCCTAGCCCAAGGCTGAGCCTCAGCTGTCCTGCACAAAGCACTCAGTCCCATGTACACACAAACCACAGAAATGTGCTCAACGGGTTATATGTGTGTATTTGTGCGCATGTGTATATAACAGTAAAAATAAAAAAGGACAAGGCCACCAGTTTCAGAATGGGAGCCATGAAAGGGCTGGAGGGAGGAAACAGGGAAGCTAGGGGAGAAAGATTGGGGCTGAGGGAATATTGTGATCACATCCTCAGTAAACATAGAAATAAAATATTTTAACTGATAAAATAAAGCCTGCTATTGCTACTGCTGTTACTTTAAATAACACTTTAAACCACAAGCCTCCAAGACACTCAGATTTTATAACTCATCCAAGGGAGCGTTGTTCACATTTAATCTGTTTTGCTTGTGTGCTTGCAAAGTCCTTAGCAAAGCATGTTTTTCATATTTCTAGAGTCCTGTTTCCTCAAGGCCAATGATTTGACTCACAGTCTCTCTTCATACCTAAAAGAAAGTAAGTAAAGTCTAATTTGTGAAAATTACTCACCAGGTGATTATTCCGAAGCAGAAGAGATTTGAAGTCAGGTGTGTCAGTGCCCCCACCCACCCCACCCCACCTCACCCCACCCACCCCCCACCTGCGCAATCCCAGCATGCTCAGGAAACTGAGGCAGGCAGATCAACACTAGGCTGGGCTACATAGGGAAACTTAAAAACCAAAAATAAACAAGTAAGTTTTGTCTTCCTAAATTAAAATTTTCTAGCTTAATTGGAAAGGGATTTAGTGCTACTGTCTTTTTTCCTCAGTCAGGCCACGTAGGCCAGGACGGCCTCAAACTCCTAACTCCCCTGCCTTGGCTTCTCGAGTCCTGAGATTCTAGGCCACACTGCCAGGCTCATTATTTGGTGTCCAATTTTAATGGTTAAATGTCATCCTGTTTGACTCAGGCTTTAGGAATTGGGTCTGGGCCCTGTCTGGGTTTTATAATATATTAGGTGTATTAGGGTAGGAATCCAGGAAGTAGTGCCCTAGTCCTCTCAGTAAGCCCTCAACTTCACCTTGTTGTCTTAAAGATCAGAAAACTGAACTGTGTGATCTTTAACAGCTGGAACATTACGTTCTGTTTACGTGTTCAGAATTCAGGCCTGACTATCACAGCCAACCTGACTTGATATTTTGGTCTGTATTGTGTATCGCTAGAAAAGGATAGATTGTTCATATCAAAATATCGTTTGCTTGTTTGCAGCAGTGAAGTGACTTACAAAGAGAGATTTGACATTCCTCTTTTAGCCTTTCAATGTTATGATGGTGCCAGTTCCGGCTCATTAAACACTTCCCAGATTTTAACTTCACAAATATAAACCTGTATTATAATAGGAATATCCTGACATAAAAACTTTAAAAATATTAAAACTCTAAGCCTCTTTAATGAGCATGATAATAAGTAATGGATTTGAGGTATTATTTACTGTCAGCTCCATTTTAGGTCATGGATGCTCCTTTAAAATTAACTTGGGCTGGGTGTGGCAGCTCGTGCCTCCAATCCCAGGCAGGTCATTTCTGTGAGTTCCAGGCCAACTAGGACTATGCAGTAAGACCCTGTCTTTAAACAAACAAGCAAGCAGGCTAAACTAAAATCCAACATGGTTGAATCAGAATTATTCTATTAGTCAACACTGTCTTCAAGCATTAAACAGAAATTTTAATTTGCTATGTAAAAATAGCAGAAAATGTAATAACAACTAGTGCTTGTTTTTTATTTTTCTTAAGCACTAACAAGTAAATAATTGGAAAAATCTACCCTTGGCAGCGCCACCTTAAGAATGGTTTTTGTGATCTGTCTTTTAGTCTGCCCCAAGTGGGTAAAACTTCGGAAAACCCACAATGAGAAGAAGTCAGTGCTGATGTTGATCCTCTGCAGCTCTGCTGTCCGGGCCCTGGAGCTCATAAGGTCAGAAGTGTCACCAGTTGTGTCTCCTGAGTGTTTTCTGGAGAAATGCGTGCCAGCCGGTATATTCTATGTGCAATGAGTAAACAGAGTCCCTGCCCTATGGAACTGATGTTCTGTTGCAGAGGCTGAAAATAAGCCAGTAAATATTCATGACAATATGCTAAATAGTGATGCAGTCTGTAAATAAAAATAGGGCATAAAAATGAGATGGACGTGGATGGGGATTCTTTTTCAAAGAGATGACATTGGAGCAGAGACTTAAATGAAGTGAAGGACAGAGCCACATAACTTTGTTGACTTGAAATCAGAGGTACATTTCCAGGTGTGCAGCAGTGAGCTGGGAACTAGGATGCACAGTTCCAGGTGTGCAGCAGTGAGCCCGGAAGTAGGATGCACAGTTCCAGGTGTGTAGCAGTGAACCCAGAAGTAGGATGCACAGTTCCAAGTGTGCAGCAATGAGCCGGGAACTAGGATGCACAGTTCCAGGTGTGCAGCAGTGAGCCCAGAAGTAGGATGCCATGGAAGGACTTGGGGCAGAGTCCTTTTAAAGGCACGCTTACACTGCTACATGGAGAAACACTGTCCAGGGCAAGGGCAAAAGCAGTGAGACCACACTAGCAAAAAACAAATGGAAAGATCCGACTCAAAGTAGAAACAGGTAGAATACCAGGAAATCGAGTTACTAAACCTATCTCAAGAAGACATAATGGGATGGCAGAGCTCTTAAAGATGCCATACTCCTGAGAGGGGACATGCAGTGATGTTAGCAGCCTGCCTTACATCTACAAATGTAGATGGTCTACAAATTTCACAGGTCCCAAGTAAAACTTCTAGAAAATTTGTTTTGTTTAAGTAGACAAACTAATTTAAAACTTCTACAAGAACATACAACTAAAAATGGGCGACAATGGGCTGGAGAGATGGCTCAGAGGTTAAGAGCACTGACTGCTCTTCCAGAGGTCCTGAGTTCAATTCCCAGCAACCACATGGTGGCTCACAACCATCTCTTACGTGATCTGATGCCCTCTTCTGGCCTGCAGGTGTAAATGCAGACAGAGCACTGTATACATAATAATAAATAAAACTTTTAAAAAGTATGGGTGACAAAAGATTGAACAGGTCCACTTAGAAGAACCTTATTCCTCCCACACTGCCACTGCATCTATTAGAGTCTCAGCAGTTCAATGCGTTTGGGACTGTCACATGCAGGCCAGGCACATGACGTCAGAGGACCAGAACTGAAAGGGATGAAATAGACCCAAGTGCATATGAAAACATAGCATACAGAAAAGGTGACAAATAAGAAATCAATGGAGAAAGACAGATTGTTCAACAATTGTGTTGAACAATTGATTAGCCATCTGGAAAATAAAGTTGGACTCATATCTCACCCCTTCTACCAAGATAAATTCCAAATGGACCAAAAATTTAAAGGGAAAACAATGTATATTAAAGGTAAGTTGGCGCTGTATTAAGTGCTTTCACAGGCATTTCCATCTGCCGAAATCTTGTAGAATAAACAAGAAAACTCAGCTTCCAGAGAACAGACAGAGTAGCGTGGCACTTACAGAAACAAGCCCTGTCTGGCAACCAGGAGACAAAACAGAGGAAGTCTGTGTCTTGAAACAGGAGCTTTGTCAAGTACCCTAAGGTGCAAGCGTAGGGACTCTGTGGCGACTTAACATCTGTTTTTCTAGATGAACTAATAGAATCATGGTTTTAGAAAAGTAGTTGTTAAACTTTATTGCTCTTTCAAATTCTGCTTTCTCCACCTCAGCACACACGTTAAATTGTATCCCACAGCCTCCAGTAAAGCAAAATGGGTCTTTCAAATACATCTGTTCCAAGCCTACTTGATCGTCAGTGTTCCAGTGTACCTGGGTAGCCATCTGCACTTGATGGCCCTGAAATCAGAGCATTTCACACTGACTTTCTGAGCTCTTGACAGGACCACTACAGAACCCACTGCAAATTGATATGCTAATGGCAAAGAAGTTGGCCTGCATGTGACCACTTAAAAACAAGTTGTCATATTGACTTGAGCTTTTATTACATGCAAATTCATTTCTCGGGCATAAAAGCACTATTTTGTCACACTTCATTTACCAAACTGTCCCAAGATCTACTACGGTCCATTTCAAGGTTAAATGAATTGAAAAGTGTGATCTAAGCAGGCCCAAGGAAGCCTAGTCACAAATAATTCTTTCAGAAGGACTTCTGTCCTCTAATTCCTGTTGTTTTTCTTGTTAACCTTGCAATGGAGAATGCTTATGTGTAATTAAGAGCGTACTGGTAATACAAACTGGATGGCATGGTTCACTGTCATACATATCAATATGTTCCTCTTGGTCAACAATATTTCTCAAAACATAATGACAAATAAAGGAAAGTATCATCTAAAGTATAACTCTAAATCTTAGCTAGAAACTTGTTCACTATATCCACTTTAACTCAAAATGGAATTTTAGGTGACATATAGAAATATACAAAATGAAAAACAGGTGGTCAAAATGAAAACAATAAACATCAGAAAATCAGATGAAGCCAGCTGGAGCTGATGGTCATTGATCTCTTCCATAAAGCCTTTTAAGTTGTAGAGATGGTCCCAGCTTCTGTGGACAGTGTGTTGGGAAACTTCAGTTCCCAGATCCATGGCATTCTGTGAGTTCAAAGTTAAAAATAAAAACTGGTCCCAGAGTGACATAGTGGCACCATCATTAATGTCATCTGTATGTAATGCTGTAATGCTGTAATCTGGCTGTTCATAGAGCAACTGTTTGTCAAATCTGAGGCCTCTTGTCAGAACAATCCTTATACAGCTGTCCTCTAAGGTAGCAAGCAGAGCAGCCTTGGCCTTCAGAACTGATCATCTGAATTGATGTAGATAGATCCAAAATGTTGACTGCCTAGAACTAAGTGGACTACCTCACCCACACACCAGATGTTATAGTCAACAACCCAGGCTGAGTTTACCCTGAAACATGTTGGCCCTAAAAGGTTTAAATGAGGCTGAGCTTACTGCTGCATGCATAGAATCCCAGCACTTGGGAGGATTGCAGGTTTGAGGGCAGCCTGCTTAACAAGGTCAAGAACAGTCTCTTGTATAGCAAGACACTATCTAGACTGGTAGGTAGGTAGGTAGGTAGGTAGGTAGGTAGACAGATAGATACATAGATAAGATACATAGATCAATTACACATATAAAATTCTAGATGTTTGGCTTCTCCAGCCAAAGACTCAACACTGGATTTGTAATCACATATCTTATTAATGGCTTAATTACTGACCTCTTTGGGGACACGTGGCCTCTAATTCCTCTCAGTCCTGACAGCTGCCACCTCAGAATCGCCTCGCTCATGCATGACTCACTCCTGCTTTCATAGATCAGGATCCACAGTCCCCTGTCTTTTTTCCTTTCTCCTTCCCTCCTTCCCTCCCTTCCTTCTCTCCTTTAGGCTGGAGTAGAAAGGTGGGGGGGTGCAGTGCTAGGATGTAAGCCCTCCTCCTTAGTTGGCTCCCCCCACCCCTGTGGTTCTCTGTCTGGCCACCCCAACATCCCCAGATCATAGGCTGACTTTACTGCTCTAGTTCTTCTTGTAAACAGGTGGGGTTTTTTTTTCTTGAGTCATATTATGCAGAAATACATAGAACATTCTCTGACATGCATCCATAACACAAATTTTGTTTTAGAGAACTAAAGATGCATGTTTTTGAATCATCAAATATAAAAGTATCTTTTATTCTCCGGGCTCTATTGTTTTCTGGAAGGCTCACTGCCTCCTTCTGCTAACTTAGGCCTCAGCCTGGAAGCTTCTAGCCTCCGTACAATATAACCGAAGCCTAGAATGTTTTCAGCATCTGAGACTTACTGCTTGATGAGCTCACCTTTACTTGTTCTTTCTGAGCTCTGGGCTGGCTGGTTCAACTCAGCTCTTCTGACCCAAACTCTTCTCCCAGCTGACTTATTGAACTTGGCTTCTCTCTTGGCCCAGAATTTCTCTGTTTGGTCTCAGACTAACTCAGTAATCTGTTCTCATCTGGCTTCTCATTTTCTGATTCATTCCATTCTCACCTGAGTTCTGTCTCTGCAACCCATCTCTCTATTACTGTCCTGGTAAAAACCTGCCTCCTCTCTCTGTAAAACTGCCTCTTAAGTAGCTTCCCTTTTTCTCTCTCTTCTTGTGAGAGTTATCCTATTCTGTCAAAACGTCTCTGTTTAGTCACCTTTTCTGCCACTCAGACATCACTTTCAAACGTGGGTGCTTCCTTCTGCAAACTAACTTTACCTTCATTGTTTGGTATTGAAGGCATGTACCTGGATCTAAGCTTTCTTTTACCTGATACTTGCTCTATCCCAGGCTGGCCTTGAACTCAGACCTGTTTGCGTCTGTCTCCTAGATTAAAGGCATGTTTGGATGTGATCTCTTGCCAGAGCAGCCATGTTCTGAATTAACAGTCCTCTACAATCAGAGAAGCCAAAGCAGGCTGAACTTGGGTTTGACATAGAAGCACACCCAGATTTGTACCTAAGCAAAAGCCTCCCCCATTTCTGAGTCTTTTCTTTTTTGAGATAGTGGTTTGCTCTGCTGCCTACACTGGTCTCCATCTCACCACAGCCTTTCTTCCTCAGCCTCTTGAGTGATTTCACACACATGTCAGTGTGACTTTTCAGGCTCACTCAAATTTCACTGCAGAGATAGACTTGCCTAATGATCTTTTTGTGTGTGGATAAAAACATAACTGTACACATTTAGAACATTCTTTTGGATTATAAACTATAGTTTGTAAATAGTGAGTTCTTAAATAAATAAGTTGTCGTAATCTACTGCATGCAATGATTAATTAATATATTCCTTTTCATTAGGTCTCTGACAGCATTCAGAGGAGATGCCAAAGTTATGAAATTATTTGCAAAACACATAAAGGTAAGCAAGGGACTGTAATTCTGGTCAGAGATGTAAGTGGTCCCTAATGGCATCCCAAGACCTCAGCCTTCCCATCTGACCTCTTCAGTCGTCCTAGAAATTGTTTTCTTTCATCTGAGCCTGATACGACAGATCTAAGAGCTATTCTAGTTTCCTCTGCACTTTGTGCCTCTACATGGCTACCTTGACCCATTGCAGTCACACTTCACCTTGTCCACTCCTCAACAGATGCTAAGAGTTGATTCCCAATTCCTTGGGCATTGACCAGTTTTCTTTAAAATAATAATAGAGACAGAGAGAGAGGGGTGGGGCAGGACAGACTGTCTTCTTTGGAAGTTGGTCCCAAACAAGTGTGGCCCTAATTGTTTTTTTTATTATTATTATTAATTTATTTTTACAAAGATAACATGCTCTAAAGTGGCCTGTGGTTACCCTTTCTTAATGATTCTGCTGTTTCTTCTCTTCCATCTTGGAAAGGTCCAGCAGCAACTCAAGTTGCTGGAGAAGCGTGTGGTGCACCTGGGTGTGGGGACTCCAGGGAGAATCAAAGAGCTTGTTAAACAAGGTATGACATGGGGATGGTGAGACTTCTGTTAAAAGCTGGCCCTTTACCTTGCCTGCCCCCCTGTAGTCTGGGGAAGCACTCTTGGGGTACAAAAAGAAAAACAGACCTCTGTGTAAACCGCCCAGTGGGAAACTCAGCTCGGCCTTTGATCTCAGAAGCCAGCCAGCTTGCACAGTGCTGTGGGGAATGAGCACTGGGGCCCACTGAGATGTGCTTGCCCAGCTAAACACATTCAAATCCCAGTGGCTGGGAGCAGCTGAGTGGTTCTGCACGTGCTTACAGTGCTTACACCGGTTAGCTGGCCTCAGGGTTGGTGGAGCCTGCTCTGCTGTTTCCTTCCCGGGTAATTGAGGTTTGGTTCTCAGAGACTCCCATTCTAGTTATAATGGCACAATAAACATACTGAAATGAAAACATCATTTCTCTAGTTGAAAAAGGGATATTCCAGAGTAGTCCTTCCAACTACATTTCCCTTTTAGTGCTTTGCACAGTAAGTATTCCAGAAATCCTGGTGGCTTTTAATAGTTGGCCAACTTTCTCAAACCAGAGGCCTAAAAACCTGCTAATCTGCTGGGAATCCTGTTATCTCTTCTTACCAACCCTTTAGGTTTGGGGTTGTTTTGGGCGTGCTGGAGGCTGAATCTCTCTGGCCTTATCCATGCTAGACAAATGCTCTCTCACTGAAGTGTGTCACCAGCATTCTTTTTACTTTATATTTTGAGACAAAGTCTCACTAAGCTGCCCGGGCTGGCCCTCTATCTTAGGGTCTTCATCCTTTGCCCTCGAGAATAGCCGAAGTTACACCTGAGCCTGGAGGCTGGCTCGCATTTATTGGTTTCATTTTTCATTTTCAAATTACTTAGTATAGTAACATGACTTTGTCTTCTGTCTGCTTCTATTCCTGAATTATTTTGTGTGTGTCAAAATAACACCTTCAGCAATATTGTAACTCGGTACTGAGTCTGCTTTAAAGGAGGACTATCCTTTCATTATCTTTTCCCAATTTCCTGTCTAATTCCGGTGAGAGTGTTTAAATAAAAGGTTTTATACTTGTTAGTCTCTGGGGGCAGAGAGGGAGTGTGGAGAGGGAAAGGCTGTGGAGGGTGTGGAGGAGCTTCGGGTACTGTTGCCAAGCATGGCATGCGAGACCATGGACAGTGGCAAGAGCTGAATGTGTGCCCACCTCTTAGGGCCTGAGGACCACACAGTCCCTGCGCCTCCTCCAGTCTTCCTGTACAATAGTCCTAGGTCAGGCCGGCAGCAGAGCATGTGCAACCCTTACATGGCTTGCCAGCCCCATCAGAGGGTAGTCCTGACCTCATCTTCTCCCTGCTGCCTCAGAATCCTGCATACTCCGATGCTCTCCATGCCTCTGAGGGCCAAGGAAGCTGCTGCTCAAATCCCGGGGGGTCAGGAAGGAGACCCCAGCCTCCGGCCTTCATAATGAAGGGTTGAACACTTGAGTAGTGACAGGCTTAACCGGACTGGCTTCCCTGTCCTCAGAAATGGGGATAGAGCATGTGTTTCCCATTAGGCAAGCATCAGTGTGCAGAGGTTCATTGGCGGGGGAGAGGACAGCAAGTGAGGCATTCAGGAGGAGGATGAAAACCATTTTACTGAGCTCCCTCGTTACGGCTTCACTACCAAGACTCTCACTGTCTTTCAGATGGCCTTAATTTGAACCCCTTAAAGTTTCTGGTTTTTGACTGGAACTGGCGAGATCAGAAGCTACGGAGAATGATGGACATTCCCGAGGTACTGTGTAATCAGCAGTTGTCTTTAATCTTTTTTTTCCCCAGTGAACTTTGAGTTCAAACACAGTAATAAAGTCTTTGACATGGGGATCCAGCACATTCCCACTTTGGAAATAATTTCTGTCTTTAATGCTGAGGTAACAACTATAGAGCCATCTCATCCGCTTACACATAACTATATCCTTTCCATGTGTAATACAGAATCAGCTTGGGTGCTCGCTAACTGACCGTGGCTCCTGCCCCCCCCCCCAGGACATCTGTACTTCAAAGAAGCCAGACAATGTGGAGGATTTGTCCTCTTCCTGTACCTCCCATCACAGACACAGCCATCCTTGCCGTTCATTCTTATGGAGACATTGTTGGCCAAAGAGGGGATGCATCACTGTAGGCCTCTCCACATCCCCACAAAACCTACTCACATAATTTGCAAAGACATTTTCATTCTGTGTGGAGGGTTTCTGCGTCTCAGTAGATTCAGACTGAATGACTGAATGCCTTTGTGGGTACAGCACAGCTCACTGTGTATTTATGAAAAATAGCTCATTGCCTTCATAAATGTAGAAATTTTATTTTGCCACCCACCATGTTATTATGGAACAAATTTTCAATCTAATCTGATATGGGGGCGGGGTTATATAATAATAAACAAGGCAAGCCTGTCAATCACGTGCTGGGACTAAATCATGGCAGTAACTGTCCAGAAGGCTTCAGATTTCACTTCTTAAACACGCCATGAGTTAATTTATCACTTAAAACTGCCTCCCTAGACTGAAAAAAAATTTATTATAATGTATTAGCCATCAATTCAAGTTTATAAATCATTGACTTAGTTCCCCATGCATACACACACACACACACACACACACACACACATACACACACACACAATGGGGTATACTCTGCCTACATGAATAGTCTTTAAAAAATAAAACTCCTTAGCTGTCAGACATATGAGGCTATATTTGATGGTTTCTATTATGTCTGTTCTGAGTGGTCCATTGTAACAGTGTCAGTGCTGTCGTCATAGATATTTCTATGTTCATGGCATTAACAGTTGTCCCCAGGTAGTCTATCATATATTAGATCTTTGCATGCAGTCTGGATTACAGAAATCACACTTTGGAGTCCTTGAACATTTGTGTGGCATCTCCTTTTGGACAGATGCAAACATCAAGGCACTTTAGTGAAACTGATGTCTTACATAAGGCCTCTCTCCTCCTTTGCCGATGTGGCCATCAGCTCTGAGTCAAACATGGGTCCAGTCTTCTGGGTAGGACTTTGCCCTCTCTGCTTCTGGCCACAACAGCTCTATAAACACATGGGAGCCCGGGTGTTGACTTTGTTCACCAGAACTGTTTCTTTCTGATCATAACCTTTCTGTTTTGTTCTTTTCTCTCATTTAGATAAGAAAGGAGGTTTTTGAGCTTCTAGATATGGGAGTGTTCAGCCTATGCAAGTCAGACTCCTTGAAGCTGGGTCTTTTCTAAGCCTGGAGCCTGATGAAGAGTCCAACTGCCAACATATTGCAAATGCTCAGTAACCTACTATGACGTAATAACATTTACTGCATCACCCAGTGGATCTCTAAGAATTCTCGGTAGGGATTCTTTGGCCAATAGGAAGCTGTCCTTTGACTGGTACCTTCAAGTAATAAAGCTCTACGTCTGTATGTTGTCCTGTTGAGCAGACTGAGTTTTTCTTTCTCCTTTCACAGCAGCTGAGAACCTGAGCTACTTTCCCCTCTGAGCTTCAGTCTGATAGCTGCAAAGTAGGAATGCTAGGTCACAAAACTGTCAGAGAGACCCTCAGATGGTGCCCATGGAGCACGTGGGTAAACCGAGGCCTGAGAGCTGGGGCTATAGCTCAGACATAGACTTCCCACAGGTGGGAAGGGATCTGGACATGAAAACCCCCACCACAAGGAAGGCTGGGCTCCTCGGTGCTTTTACTGGCCTGGGATGAGTCCCCCTTCGCCCACTTCTGATTGGTCAGGTTAGACAAAGAAAAGTGAGCTGCTACATTCACAGTGCTTATCAGGCAGGTCTGCTAGAAATGGTACCACTGGAAGCCAGTGGGTCTTTGTCCTAGCTGGAAATACTTGTTACTTATGCTCTCCTTACTTTTTTCTCTGTATCACAACTCTGGCGCTCCTGGAACTCAACCTGTAGACCAGGCTGACCTAGAACTCACAAAGATCTGCCTGCCTCTGCCTCCTGAGTTCTGGGATTAAAGGCGTGTGCCACCCTCACCCGGCTTCTTAGGCTCTCTTTTCATGTCTCTCTGCCTGTCATCTATCCCCTCACTGTGAAACAGTCTCGGCACACACCATGGCCAACAAAACTAGGAAGAACAAATATACCTAGTACAGGCAGAAATAAATACAGCAGCCTTACTCATTTGCATGTTTTGACTTTCTAATTTGAAATAATTGCCCATGTGCACAATTTTTGCAAAGACAATGTGGACTGTTCCACATGGGGACAACTCCATGTCCCCTTCCACAGGTTCTCCCAATGTCACTGCCTCGTATACCCAGCACACAGGTATAGCAAAATGACAAACCAACATCAGCGCAGTACACATAACAAACTGTTAGATGTTACTCCGACTTGCTAAATTTTCCCTCTGATGACTTCTTCCTAGCCCAGGGCCCAGGGGGAGGGTCGTGCTGCACTTGTTATTCTTCCCCACGGTGACAGTGCTCATTCTCTGCTTATCTCGTGATGTCAGATGAGGAGCGCTCATCATTCCTTTTCTAAACTGTCATGGATTCTAATTTGACTGTATCATAACTTGTGGGTTTTGACAAGACCCACAGCGGTGGTATGTCCACGTCAGGGTGTCATACCAGGGGATGCGTAATGTAACTGTGTCTTAGTGCCAGTGACAGTGGCCTTGAACACCAGGTGAAGGTGCAGTCTGCCACTTTCCTCCATTGTAGAAGTATGTGCCATTTTTCTCCCTGTAGTTAGTATCTTTCTTGGAATAGATACTTTAAAGATATGCAAGTTTCTTTTTCTTCAAGCCACCTAGTACTTTTTAGCGGCCACATTCTTTTTATATTTATTGGAATTCTGTGAAAAAGAGCTTTTCTTTTTCTTAATATTTGGTTCAGTTAATTTTTTACACCAATGAAGACACAAGAATTTTATTCTACAGGTTGCATTACATTACTATTTCTATTTTATTATTCAAATTCCTTTTTGTTTATTTTGTTTTGTTCTGAGAGAGGGTTTCTCTGTGTAGCCTTGACTGTGCTGGAACTGCTCTGTAGACCAGGCTGTCTTTGAACTCACAGAAATCCACTTACCTCTGCCTCCCAAGTGCTGGGATTAAAGGCCTGTGCCACCATGCCCGGCTACTGATGAAATTCCATCTTGTTACTCCTGTAATGTGGTTGGTCATCCTCTTTGTCAAGCATCCTCCTCTGTGTACAGCTCAATGCTTCACAACTGAAATATTCCTAAAGGAAAAGTATTATTCACATTTTTAATCCATTTGTTGTTTGTTATTTAGAGTTGAGCCCTCACTGTGTAGCCCTTGGCTGTCCTGGCACTTACTATGTAGATCAGACTGGCCTCAAAAACTCAAGAGATCTGCCAGCCGCGGCTCCCCAAGTGCTAGAATTGAAGCACGCACCACTATGTCCAGTTCTTATTCATGTTTTATAGACAGTAGAACAGTCTCACAAAGAACGTGCATGATTCAGATAGTAAAAATGGAAGTCAAGTTCAGGGCTTGGATTTCTTTCAGGAATTCAAGATGTCCTTTCAGAAACCAGCATATAGCAAACATAATAAAGGATGCAGATGCCATCGCTGATAAAATCTCACATTCAAACTATTCTAGCTCACAAGGTAGCAAGCACAACCCAGCAAACCCTGCCCTCCTGCCCGCTAGTGAGCACTGCCCGTGCACTCCTTGGGCTGAAAGCTGCCACACAAGCAAGCGCTCAGAAAACAGGAATGTATGCCATCTCCAATGACCCTGATTGAAGCCCTGTTAAGGAAAGAGAAAGGAGAGCCACTATAGAAATGAAATTTCATTCAAACTAAGAAATTATGTTATGGACAAACCAAATCTTGTTATTCCTACTCTTTTAACTCTAGCAAGTGACATTTTCTTAGCCAATGGTAAGCAAAATGGATCGCATACCTTCCTGATCCAGGCAGGTAACTTCTTGTCAAGGGACATGTCTTAGGAAATGTAGAAAAGTATATACCAGGCATAATTTCATACGAAGACATTGCAGACTTAAGTCTGCCAAAATTCCAAACAATCCACTAACTTGCCCTTAAAACTGAGGCCATTGTGAATACTGTGAGGGCCCACCCTGCACACAAACCACGTCCTGGCTCTACACTCCTAGTTACTGTATTTGCATCCCTGCAGGTAATCTGATAAGACATTAATATGATAAGATGTAAGGAATTCTAAGCACGTCAAGTGAGTGGTGTTGCCACTACTATGAAGTCCTCAACCCTTAGCAGCCATCTCTACCTTGTGCTGACTGGCTGTTGACATTCCTGCATAGCATAGGAAGAGTCGTTAGACCCTTAAGTAAAATCCCAGCCACTCCTTTCTGCACCCTGCTCCCATCTATCTGCATGGAATTCTGCCCCAACTTCGTGTGGTTTTTAGGAGTAGATTCCACCTGTGAAGCTAGGATGAGATGTGAACGATGTGGCTGGCTGAGGGCCATTAGCCGCATCATCTTGCAGGTAAGCCCTATAAGCTCATTGGTTCACTGCATTGGAATCGTTACTTTGGTCTGCCTTTGGTTCCCGGTCTTCAGTTGAGTAGACATGTGTTCACACCTACTTATAAACAGTGTGCATACCAGAAGATCACACCATGGTTACAGAAAAATAAAGACAAGGGTTTAAGAAAATCCCTGGAACCGGGTGTGGTGGTGCACACATTTGATCCCAGCACTCAGGTGGCAGAGGCAGGCAGGTCTCTGAGTTCAGAGGACAACCTAGTCTACCAAGTGAATTCCAGGGCATCCAGGACTACCCAGAGAAACCCTGTCTCAGAAAATCAAAAGTAGGGCAAAGGCCTTAAGTCCAGGAGCAGTTATTTGGCCAATGCAAAACGTACTCTGGGGTTTGAGAGATTTGTTTTGTTGAGCTTTTTTGTTTCATTGTGGGTTTGTTTTTTTTTTTTTTTTATCTTACTAGATTTTTATTTTCCGGCTTCTGTTTTTTGAGAGAACATGAGATTGAATGGGTAAGGTGGTGGGGAGGGGTTGGGGAACTTAAGAATCTGATCGAAATAATGAGGTGAAAATTAATTTTTAAAAGATCAAAAGTTTAGGAAAAAGAGTGAATATGATCGATGGTTATAAAATGTGCATCTGGTTATTTCTCTTAGGAATATTGCCCCAGAAATGTTTCACTTACTGTCTTATGACAACACATTTTTCTATGCCTACTTGGCATACCATGTGGTGCCAGAGAGTTGGCGGCACGTTATTCTGTGCAGTTGTCTGGTAAGAGTAACATCTAAGTCACTGGACAAGTCAAACAGGTCGCCCTTTGTTATGAGAGTGGGACTCATCCTGGCCTTTGAAAACATAAACAGAACCAAAGGCTGACTCCCTCCACTCTCCCCCAGTAACAGAATTCCAACTGAAAAACTGGCTCCTCCTAGGGCTATGCCAGTCTCTTGGTCTTCAGAACTCAGCTGGGACACTGCTAGACTCTTCTTCGGACTTAGCCTTTGCGATTGTGTGAGACAGTTCCTTATAGTACGTATTCGTGTTTCTATGGATTTGATTTCCTGGCTATCCATGGCTAACACACTGCCTGTGAAACTTTTCAGTTCATGATCTTGTTTTATAAGATGGCTAAGAAATACTGTTCTTAATGGTTTGCTATGGAAATAACCCTTTTATTGAACATTATCTGTTCCAGCATTGGAACAGGAACTTAAGCCACAGAGGTGCCTGGTGTGCTGTGAGACACTTACACATAGAATCTAATCTCTTACTCTGTTGCTACCCTGTGAGCCCAAGCCCTTAGCCATGCTCACTTAACAGGTGCCCTCTGACATCTCACACAGCGCTGTCTGGAAGATGGACAGCAGCACCCGCTCTAGTCACCACCTGCAGGTCAAATTCAAGTAGCATGGCACACATCTCCTGTGGGTAATTTGCTTTTTGTTTGCTTGTTGTGCGAGTATAAAGATTTTTCTTTTCTAAATCGGAACCCTCCTACTGTATGTATTTGCATTCACTTGATATTCTTTAAATCAGGTACATTTGTCATCACCACACACACACCAAGACTTTTCTGTCTACTTTATAAAATTCTCTGACAGTTTTTGTTAAGGGGATAATTATAAATTGTTAATGGCCAAGGGAGAAAAATCCTCAAACCAGAGCTGTATTACAAAGCTGAATACCTGATAATGCTTCACCAACCTCTAATGAGTAGATTTGTTTGTTTGTTTGTTTGTTTTTGTTTTTCAAGACAGGGTTTCTCTCTGAAGCCTTGGTTGTCCTGGACTCACTTTGTACTCCAGGCTGGCCTTGAACTCACAGAAATCCACCTACCTCTGCCTCCCAAGTGCTAGGATTAAAGGCGTGAGCCACCACACCCTGGCTATGAGTAGATTTTTTCTTTCAATATCTTTATTATTTCATGTGTATGATATCAGTAATTTGCCTGAATAAATCATCTGTGCCCCACTTGTATGCAGTGCCCAAGGAGGCCAGAAAGGGCATCAGATCCCCTAGGAATGGAATTATAGACTGGAATTAAGCCCTGTGGGTGCTGGGAATCAAGCCTGGGTACTCACGAAGAGCAGTCCATGCTCTTAAAGGCTTAACCATCTCTCCAGCCCCAAAAGGACATGTTGTAATCTACATTTTCTGCCTGGGTCGTGTGTGTGTGTGTGTGTGTGTGTGTGTGTGTGT
>OU015745.1:107939480-107975637 GCA_907169655.1 Acomys percivali | reverse complement strand
GAGAGAGAGAGAGAGAGAGAGAGAGAGAGAGAGAGATGGATGCTAGAGTTAAGTACATTAAGTACATGCACATGCACATATATTCTACAAATCACTGTTTCTCCTTTCTGTGTCATCACAAATGCAAAGCTACCTGTAATCTCAGAGCATTTTCCTGACTTAGTTCATTTTTCTGTTACACTATAGCCATATTTGGGCGAAAGCTGATAGGCTTAACTTGAACTGTATTAATTGCCAAAGATTTACACAAGTTTCTTAAGATAAATTCGGGAAGGTTTTGCCTTGATGTAGTCAACAAATCTCTGAAACGGCCTGTAACAACTGCTTCTGAGCATGATCAGATGTTGGTTTTTACAGACCTCGAGAATAGTGCTCTTACGCATGGCATCTAGCACAGCAGGGTTTCTGAACCTAAATAAAATTTACCCAGCGGTGCTCAGAGAGAGCTGTGCTTCCTGCCAATAGCAGGTCTGCTTAGCAAGATTAGAAGGCAAAGTGTCTTCATGACATCATGTAATTCTTCATGTTCCATTAGCTTTATGTGATGTTTCTGTAAGTGTGAATGTTCTAAATGTCCCAAAGGTGTGTCAGTTACCCACAGGACCAAAATGGAGATGATGCCCCAGTATGACCTGTCCAGACTGCCAGAAAACACGGCACTGAAGCAGCAAACATTGCCCACCCACCAGCTAAATTTATCTGCCTCGGTGGTCCTCTCTATCTTTTCTGCCACAGGGGGATTCTGCCTCTGTATGGGCATCATCCTTCTACTGTCTGCAAAGAGCACCAAGGAAATTGAGGTTTGTCCTGTCTTACCCTTTTAATTTCCAAAGGTTTTGGTTTGGGTCTATAAATGGGAGCAATCTCTTTAAGAACATAGCCCCTGGATGGAAAACCAGACATGACTGGATCCACCCAGCTTCGGACTGCCAGGGAAGCAGATGGGAAAAGAGGTCACAGTGTTGACTCCACTCATTTTTACTGTCACACTGGTCGCCCCCAGCCACATATACAAGAGCCTGACCAAGTCAGGTGATCTTAAAGAAGTGAGTGAGCAACAAACAGGTAAAGGGAGAGAGGCAAGCGCAGACTGCCAAACCCCAATAATCCTATAGGTAAAGAGCCCAGGACAATAATAAAGATCTTGGGCCTTTTAAAATGTGCGTTTTCAAATGTTATTCTTGTGAAATTAACAGGTCGTGGTTGTAACAGTTTTCTGGGCACAGTGATTTTATTTTTTCAGGACATGTTTACAGTATATACTGAGCAAATGAAGGAAAGTGTGAGTTGCCTTTCCTTGCCACTTCCTTCTGAGAAGATGCTAGCTCTTCTTTTGTAGATATTCATGAAATATGTAGGGAGTTACTGAGAACCATTGACGTACTACTGTGCTGTGGGCCACAAGGATTATTGTTTCTGTGTTTGGTTCGTATCATCCAGCTACATCCTCCTCCCACTGCCCTTCCTGGCCTCTGGCTAATGACCTGTTGTGCCTGCAGATGAACTGTTTTAGTGAGACCATGCAAAATCGGCTGTTCTGATACCTTCCATATCTATATCTGTTCATTTCACTGTAAATGACAAGATTTTGTCTTTATGACCAAATAACGTTCCATTGTAGATATATTATTTTTATTCATCTACCAGTGGACAATGTGATTGATTCCATAATCCTATGACGAGGACAGCAAAAAGTATGGGAATGTGCATATCTCTTTGATGTGCTCATTTCAGCTTCTTCAGCTATATACTCAGTGAGATGGCCCACCTTACTGAAGAGCTCCCATACTGTTTTCCCTAGTGGCAATACTAACTTACATGCCCACTGGTGATCTATAAGATTTCCCTTCCCATCCAACTGTGGTGGCACAAACCCTTAATCATGGAACTTGGGAGGCAGAAGCAGATGGTTTTCTGGGAGTTCAAGGCCGGCTTATTCTACATGGTGAGTTCCATTCTAAACCATGAAACTTGCCACTGCTGAAAGGGATATCAAAGTAACAGTGCTTGCAAGGTTGATTTTCATTTTAAAAATAGCTCCTCGTATTTGGTTCTCCATTGCCTTTTTTCTGAATCATTCTTCCTCTAGAAGGAAGACTTGGCAGGGGCAGGGATGGGGGCACAGTCTTCACTAAGAAGCAGGACATTGCTGAGTTCTGTTACCTCATGCGTGAGACAGTGGCCCCATCCATCACTGGCTGTTGACCAAGGCCAGCCTTCAGATAACTGTTAACAAAGTGCTCTCACCCCATGGCATTAAGGGATCTTTCCCAGTAAGTCTGTTAGATAGTTTGCTCTGAGTGTTTCACACAGGATTGCCTCTAATACTTTGTTAGGGAACCAGCAGCAACTAGTGGGTAAATCTCCATTTGCACATAGAAGTATTTGATTTCACCAAGTGAGAAGATAAACTGAATACCCAAAGCCAGGGTGACCAGGCCATTGCCTAGTAGAAAAGAGTTCAAAGCTGGCCTTTCCTTTTCTTACTGACCCTATAGCACAAGGAACCATTCTCTTTATAAGTCACAAGTGACACCTGCCTCTCAAATTCTATGACTAGCAGACTACTGTCTTTGTTGGTTTTTTTAATATGTAGGTTTACAAGCTCAGCTAAACACTCAACTGCAACTACTGTCGTTACATACACACTATATAAGGGATATGTATTTCTCACCTAAATTCTTAGAGATAGAATTCAGCAGAGAGAATTCAGCAGAGATACTATCTAATCAATAAGTGTAGAGTCAGGAACCATTTCTTCTGATTCTGTTTCCATAGCTCAAAATGGAATTTGTGAAATAAAGTGCACTCTAGTGCGACATCACTTGTAACTGCTACATGAAATATACTGGTGACCAAAATAGGGACACGGGAGGTTAAATAAGGTATTCCAGTCAAAAGAGGAGTCTGGCTACAGTGGAGCCCCAATTCCCTTGGTTTGCTCCAGTGTGCTGTCTGTCCTTGGCCTTGACTGGCATACTGTCCTGTTCTTTAATGTTCTTTATAAATTAAAGTATAGCTCCAGAACCAGAAAAGGCATAAACATTATCAAAGTAGTCATTCAAGCTATACCGTGTGTGCAAAGAATGGAGACTTAAAGCATCTATTACACTTTAGTGTTTACACTTCACTTTCAGCTTCCGCTCCTTAAGGGCCTTTCCAGAGTCATTATTTCTTCTCTTCCTGTTAGTTTTCTCTCCAAAAGAACCCTCCATCCTATTGGCAGCTTACCTAAGAAAAAGCCACACTCTTGCTCCTTCGAGAGACCTTGCTGCCCCTAATCTTCTCATTGCTCTTCATCATAGATGGACAGGGAAGAAGCGTCCACAGGACCGGAAGCACACGGCCCCTGAGCCCTTGCCTCTGTGTCCTCCCAGAACTGAATGCTGACTGCCTCGTCAGAACACACAGGAGTCACCCACTGGGGACACGTGACTCTTTTTAAAAGAATTCATTATATAGTTTTTTACAGAACTTAACTTTCAAAACTCAGACCAGAACACCTTCCCAAGCTGAGACCTATTCCACATACATCAACAACCTTATTTGGAAGTACTTATTTTCCCATTTGGTCACTTTTAGTAACTATCTCCAGAGGACTTGTGAAGTAATTAATAGGAACATTTCCCACACAATCAAGGGGAAAATAGAGAATGAGCCACCTTGTGGAGGTGATTGTACTCAGGCTGTGAGCACAGTTTTCATGAACTGTTGACTAACACTTTCCTAGTAACCCCTCCTGCGGCTAAGAAGGACATCAGTGTCACCTGAGCAGATTACATGAGCGTGCAACACACACATGGAGATCCAGGCTAGTGACGAAATGCTTCCAGGTGAGAAGCTGTAAAAAAGACCTCCTCCCAAGTGCCCCAGAAAAGCTCCCCCGCACAGCAGGCTGGCCTCTAGCCATGTCACAGGCTTCTTCTCAAAAAAAAAAAAACTTTGTGGAAGCATGGGCATTTTAAGATACGGGCTCATATAAACTTTAAATTAATTATTGTTTTTCCCCTGCCTGGCAGATAAATTACACAAATATATGTGCAAATTGTGCTCAGCTACGGGAAGATGGTTCTAATTTTGACAAAGAGTGCAAATGTTCTGTTCCCTTTTACCTTCCGGAGAAAATGGAGGTGAGTTCAACTGACTTCATGCCAATGTACTTCCACATCTCTCTCCTTGGTACATTTGCACTTTTCATCAAATGCTTTCTAAAAACTGGAAAATAGGAGACATAGAGCCAGGTAGAAATGCTAAGTCTTGAGTCCATGACCCTACAACATCAGCATACCTTTTTGTATTATCATCATCATCATCATTGTTGCTTTTTTCTGCTTCTAAACTTGAAGGTTTTTGTTTGTTTGTTTGTTTGTTTGTTTGTTTTTCAATACAGGGTTTCTCTGTGTAGCCTTGGCTGTCCTGAACTCCCTTTGTAAACCAGGCTGGCCTGGAACTCAGAGATCTGCCTGCCTCTGCCTCCCAGAGTGCTGGGATTAAAGGCGTGCACCACCACACCCAGCTGAAGTGTTTGTTTGTTTGTTTGTTTGTCTGTCTGTTTGTTTTGAGACACGGTTTCTCTGTGTAGCTTTGACTAGGCTGCCCTCAAAATCACAGAGATCCACCTGCCTCTGCCTCCCCAAGTTCTAGGATCACAGACGTGCACCTCCACACCCAACTTAAATTTGAAGATTCTTAACTTTCTAACATGACTTGTGTGATCAACCACGCAGGTTCTGTCATAAATGTTTGTGTGGGCAGAGCTGTGGAGCTTGCTACATTTACTAGACTCAGAAGCTATGTGCCTTAGCAAGGTCACACACTGTTAGTGTCATGAGTTTTTCCAAGTGGGTTTCTCCTTGGATTTCCCCCACCTCAAGTCATTTTAGTAGCGCAGTTGCTTAATCCCAAAGAGGCTCTCACCCTTGCTCACTGGCAGTGTGAGGAACAGGAACCCAAAAAAATACAAAGAGAAGACTCTGCTGACGGACTGATTAAACTTATATTTATGTGGGTCCTAGGGAGAGTCAGTGAAGAAACTTCCAGAAACAGGAGAAAGCTAGAAGAGTTGTCCACACTAACCTTTAGGAAAGAAGAGGGAGGGAGGGAGGAAGTGAATGGGTTTTCCAGAGAAGATAAAGACTCGGGCTGGGGCCTGCTGAGTGAGCTGTGAGCAGCCCTAAGGTGGGAGCTCTGTGGAGAGACAGAGACAACTAGCCTGTACCTAGATTCCTACATACAGTGACACCCTGAAAGAAAGGAGAGAGCCAAGTCTCGGAAGAGGGAGCCCTGAGAGGAAGAGGTGCAGGATGCAGAGCACAAGATAGACTTTTGAAATAACTTTGGGAAGTAGAATAAAATACATTTTTCATTTAAGTCTTGACTGCTTAGCTAAGGCCATGGAGACAACGCTCTCTTCTCAGCTCACTGCAGGAAGTGTAAGGGGTCGCCCTAGCTCTGTGCTCTGAAGCCATTCTACACAAAGGCCAAGGTTCCAGGGGGCCTTATGAGCCCGTAGCTGATCACAGCAGGCTTACCAAGGGGAGCTCTGCCAAGGGGAGGAGAGTTCTGTGAAATACGGCTTCTGAGCAGTCTTAAGAAATACTGCAGCCAGGGCAGGAGAGATGGCTCAGAGGTTAAGAGCGCTGCATGCTCTTCCAAAGGTCCTGAGTTCAATTCCCAGCAACCACACGGTGGCTCACAGCCATCTAGAATGAGATCTGGTGCCCTCTTCAGGTGTGCAGGTGTACATGCAGGCAGAACACTGTATACATAATAAATAAATAAATCTTTAAACAAAAGAAAAAGAAATACTGGAGCCTACAGCCCTCCTTGCTCTAGTCCTGACCCAGCTTCTATCCCTGCCTTTTTTTTTTTAAGATTTATTTATTATATATACAGTGTTCTGCCTGCATGTACACCTGCACACCAGAAGATGGCATCATATCTCAGTATAGATGGTGAGCCACCATGTAGTTGCTGGGAATTGAACTCAGGACCTCTGGAAGAGCAGTCGGTGTCCTTAACCTCTGAGGCATCTCTCCAGCCCCTGCTCTTTCCTTCTTGAAGGCTCAGAATATTTAATTTTTTTTTTTTTTAAGGAAGAAATATCCCAAAGATAAAAAACTTGTATCAGTTCCCATCTGTCCCTGGGAAACCTACCAACTTGCTAAGTCGTTAACATCCTTTGCCAGAGCTTGGGCACAGGGAGCTGTGAGCCTCCTGACTTCCGTGTGTCCCGTGTGCACATTCACCCGCATATGCTGAGACTCCAGTTTTAAGTCCCATCAACTAGATCTACTTTGAAACTGCACCGTGTTGGGTCCTCGCATAAATGCTGCACACAAAATGTTTGGCGGTGTATGCTTGCCCTCCCCAAAAAGAAGGCTTTAAAGCAGCTTCTGAAGCGAAAGAACTGTGGCCACCAAAGCTTTTACAGCTGCAAAGACAAGCGGTGGACACAGACCCACAGTCAAGCCAGCCAGCCAGCGCCCCCTTCAGAGCACTCCATGGCAACTAGCGCTCAAACTCAGAACCACGCCCCGTACAATCCACCGAGTGAGATTGTTCAACTAAAACAAGTCCCTACTGAAGCACTCAGTGTGCCAGAACTCATCCGTGCCAAAATATAGCCAGTAATGTTATCAACCCTAGACTACCATTTAGTACAATGAAACTAGGTGCCTCACAGATTTTAACACTTCACCACAGACAAGAGGTCCCTGTCCTGCAGCGGCGCCTGTGGCTACACCAACTATGCCATAGTATAAATACACTGCAGGAGAACATAGATCTGTCCAGCAACATCTTAATACATAGCCAGTTCTTCACACAGCAAGGTGCCGCACACTGCCGTCCCACTCAGGAGCACTAACTAGCAAATATTGCAGAGGTGCAATGTTGTTGGATATTCATTTCTTAAATCACTTCAGCCGCTCAAGTGCCCAGCCTCTACACCCAGAGGTTAATAAAACTGATTCTGTAGCCCAGAGGCTCTCAACCTTCCTAATGCTGGGACCCCCCCTTAAATATAGTTCCTCATGTGGTGTTGACAACCATAAAAATTATTTTCGTTGCTACTTCATAACTAACTTTGCAACTTTTATGAATCGTAATGTAAATTATCTGTGTTTTCTGATGGTCTTAGGCAACCCTAGTCAAAGAGTTGATGGACTCCGTGAAGGGGTCGCAACCCACAGATTGAGACCCACCTCTGTATTTGAAGTTATCACACCAAAGGGGCTGATAGGAAAACTTACAGCAGCATTGCTGACGTTCCAACTGCTTTAGATTGATCAAGGGCCACCACAAGAACATTGTGTTTCATCAAGGAAAAATATCTAGATATTGAAATCTTATAAATAGTATTTTTAAAAATTTAGAATATGCTATGCAAAGCATTGTTCCTGGTGTTGTGAAAAAGAGACAGTATTTGTAAACCTGAAGTTATGTGTTGAAAATGCACAGCCTAAAGAGAGGCATGGTGGTGGATGCCTTTAATCCCAGCACTCCAGAGGTAGAGGCAAGCAGATGTCTGAAAGGCCAGCCTGGTCCCGTGTCAGCCAGGGCTTCACAGTGAGCCCCTGTCTGATTTGTTTTTTCTTTTTGAGTTTCTAGTTCTAACAATAAACTTTCCCTTCCCATCAATGTTTTGTGTGCTGTTTTATGTTTGTGGGGGGAGGTGGGGCGGAGAGTGTTCATGTTTATTAATATCCAGTTAATTCATCTAATTTACTTCTTGTTTTTTCTTCTATACAGGGTAATGTTTATATGTACTACAAGTTGTATGGTTTCTATCAGAATCTCTATCGATATATTTTATCAAGAAGCAATACCCAACTGATGGGTAAGGATATTTGGGTAAGGCTCAGTACCATAATGTCCTCTTCTTTTGTTTTAAGACAGGTGGTTAGTCCAGCCTAAAAGACAGGAGTGGTGTGAGCCTCAGCATATAGATTTTTAAAGATGGAACTGTTCATTTCATTCTTACTTAAAGTGAAGGGGCTGACTATTTTAGATAAATACTATCATGAGCGAGAGCACTGGGCCCCTTTATATCAATTAGTGTGGGTGCTAGGCAACTAAACAGTTGTCCTTTCGTGCACTTTTTTAAAACTTTCCTTTTTTTTTTTGCTTTTTTTGAGACAGGCTTTCTCTGTGTAGCCCTGGCTGTCCTGGACTCTGTTGACCAGGCTGGCCTCAAACCCACAGAGATCCTTCTGCCTCTGCCTTCATGAGTGCTGGGATTATTGGTGTGCGCCATCACGCCCAGCTCTTTCATGCATTTTGAGAGACTTTAGTCTCTATTTGGTTCACTTACTAGCCATGTTTTTCTGTCTTTCCTATAATGGAGGCCCCTGTTCCTTCCTACTTAAAGGAGATTTGCATAAATAAAAGTCTTTGGTTTAACTGGATGCCTTTGTGGACCCAGGATTGTAACGTTTTATTCTCAGTATCTCATATACGTCCTACTGACAGTCTATGGAGGTCTTAACCTAAACATGTTTAGGAAGCACCTCCCAGTGATGTCATCTAGCTGTGGGACCTGACCCAAGAGCTCCTCTGAATATGACATACTTTAACTGCAAGGTCTTAAAGACTGTTTCCATGTAGACCTAATGTGATAACTCAGCATAGCAAGGAAAAATGCTTCCTGCAAATAGTTGTGGCATGCTCTGTCTTGTTAACGAGGAAATAAAACACCTGGCCATGCACATGCATACATATCTCCAAAGAATGAACGTTCTCTTGTCTAGGTGAGCCAGAAAGCCTGAGAAAAACACGGAGCGGTCCCTGCTCTTGGCCCATGCCAGGACACTAATGAGGGTTGGCACACTCTGCCAGTGGTCTCTCTATCAGTAGTCTGAGAGTCTGCCAAAATCACTTCTAACTGATACATCATCTTGTACACAGGATATTAAGAACTGTTCTCCATTCCAAGTGTCCCACAACAAGACTCCCATCATTCCTTGTGGTGCAGTTGCTAACAGCATATTCAATGGTAGGTGACTTTTTCCTACCTCTCTCATAAGTATGGACCCACCTCCACATCCAGGATGTCACCGAGCAGCTGAGTGGCTCACTTTATTTGCTTGCTTAGTGCCAAATGTTTTATCCAGGATAAGCCAGAACATTGATGTCTGGCCTTTCATTTGTAAATAACTTCTCCCTTGCCAGCAATCTGAAAGGATAGTCAGGGAACACAAGTTAAATGGAGCCAAAGGATATTTTTCAATAATTGGCTCAGTGTTAATAAAGGAAAAAATGATCTCATGATTCAGCGTCTATGGCATGTAGGAGTGTTGAGTGTCTGAAAAACGAAAAAAGAAGAAAAGAATGAAACCCTAATTTGTTTTTCATCTGTGTCTAGGTCTGCATTTTGAAAGGTGGCGAACTGGCTACCTAACATCTCTACCATAATTTTACATTTTATTTCAGACACCATAACTCTTTCCTACAACCTGAATTCATCTGTGTGGATAGAAGTCCCAATGCTCAAGAGTGGGCTTGCATGGTGGACAGATAAGTATATCAAATTTCAGAATCCAAGGACCAGTGATTTTGCTAGTACATTTGCAGGTAAGATCCAGGAAGTTGCTCAATATCCCACCTCCCACCTCTCTCTCTCTCTCTCTCTCTCTCTCTCTCTCTCTCTCTCTCTCTCTCTCTCTCCCTCTCTCCCTCTCTCCCTCCCTCCCTCCCTCCTTCCCTCTCTCCCTCTCTTTCTGTTTTTTGTGAGGCAGGGTCTCTCTGCATAGCTCTGGCTGCCCTGAACTCTCCCTATGTATACCAGGCTACCGCAGAACTCACAGAGCTCCACCTACCTCTGTCTCCAGAGGGTTGAGATGAAAGGTGTGTGCCATCATGCCCAGTTCCCATATGTTTATAATGTTGTGTGAGGGGGATGCCTTGAGGCTTTCTTTTCCCTTTGAGTCCTGTTGCCCTAACTTTCCCTATCTTGGCCACCTCCATTGTCTTCCTATTAGAAACATGAAATAATTGGCTCTGTGTGAACCCTTAAGAAAAAGTAAATGTTCTAGGAAATTCGTGTTTAAGCTATAATTTATTGTGCAACTGGATACATTTTTGTTTGTTTGTTTGTTTGTTTGCTTGGGACAGGGTTTCTCTGTGTAGCCACGACTGTCTTGGAACTCACTGTTTAGACCAGGCTGGCCTCAAACTCAAGAAATCCATCTGCCTCTGCCTCTGCCTCTGCCTCTGCCTCTGCCTCTGCCTCCCAGGGTTAAAGGCATGTACCACCATGCCCAGCTTCAACTGGATATATTTTTGAGAATAAAAATTGCTATCTACTTATTTGAATTTTTAATTTATTGATTAATAAGTTGACATAGTATTAATGGGCCAATAAAATAATTCTACTCAAACCTACTTTAAATTTTTTAAATTTACTTTGAACAATGCAGGTTTTCAAAAAGTAAAATATATAAATGCATATTAGACATATTTTGAAATATTTTCTTTGTTATTGTTAAAACATTAAAAAGATAATACAGCAGAATAATTTCTCTGGATACCCATTCACGAGCTTAGTTGATTTCTTTGCCATATGTGTTATGGCCTTATTATTTTTAATTATTTCAAAAAGTTGTCTATAGTAAATCTATTTGAAACTGTCAGCACTTTCAGTGAGTCTTCTCTATGGACTCTGAGTAAATACCATCTCCATACTCTCAGCCAGTTTTGTTAAATGGAGGAAAATATCAATTGTCATTCACTGTAGTAAAATATGCTAGTATTTCAATCCAAGTATTTTCTTTTTTATAATTTTTATTTTTTATTAATTTATTCATATTACATCTCAATTGTTAGCCTATCCCTTGTATCCTCCCATTCCTCCCTCTCTCCCTCCTGCTTTCACCCTACTCCCCTCCCCTATGACTGTGACTGAGGGGGACCTCCTCCCCATGTATATGTTCATAGGGTATCAAGTCTCTTCTTGCTAGCCTATCTTTCCTCTGAGTGCCACCAGGCCTCCTCATCCAGGGGACATGGTCAAAAATGGGGCACCAGAGTTTGTATGAAAGTCAGACCCTACTCTCCACTCAACAGTGGAGAATGTCCTGTCCATCAGCTAGGTCTGGGTAGGAGTTCGAAGTTTACTGCACGTATTATCCTTGGCTGGTGCCACAGTTTGAGCAGGACCCCTGGGCCCAGATCCGTGCATCATAATGTTCTTGTAGGTTTCTAGGACCCTCTGGATCCTTCTATTTCCCCATTCTCCCATGCTTCTCTCACCTAAAGTCCCAATAGGATGTCCTCCCATCTGACCCATTTTCTTGGTAAGTGAAGAATTTCATGAGACATGCCCCTTGGGCTAGTGTCCAGATATAAGTGAGTATATACCATTTGTCTCTTTTTGCTTCTGAGTGAACTCACTCATTATGATAATTTCTAGTTCAATCCATTTGTCCACAAATTTCAGGAATCCCTTGTTTTTAATAGCTGAGTAATATTCCATAGTGTAAATGTACCACAGTTTCTTTATCCATTCTTCTATTGAGGGACACTTTGGCTGTTTCCATGTTCTGGCTATTATGAATAAGGCAGCTATGAACATGGTTGAGCATATGTCCCTGTTGTGTGGTGGAGCACTTTCTGGGTATATTCCAAGGAGTGGAACAGCTGGGTCGTGAGGAAGCCCTATTCCCATTTTTCTGAGAAAGCGCCAGATAGATTTTCAAAGTGGTTGTACCAGTTTGCGTTCCCACCAGCAGTGAAGGAGTGTTCCTCTTTCTCCACATCTTCGCCAGCATGTGGTGTCACTTGAATTTTTGATAATCCAAGTATCTTCATGGGCATTTTTCACCTAACAGTTTTGGGATTTTTTAATGTATTATTAAGTTTAGATGCTACAGTATAAACCCCGGACTTTCTCAATATCACTTTTATTCTATCAGAGAACTTATTTTCAGTCAAATATAAGGGTGGTACCAATGGTCTTTATAGAAATCAAAATAATGCAAGGCATAATTATAAAACTGAATCTTATTTTGATGCAGGCACAGTGGTGCACACCTGTAATCTCAGAATTTGGAAAGCAGAGGCAGGTGGATCTCTGTGAGTCTGAGGCCAGCCTGATCTGCAATGCAAGTCCAGGACAGCCAAGGCTACAAAAAGAGACCCTATCTTAAAACAACAACAACAAAATCCACATCTTATTTTCTGTCACTTAAATGTTTCCTAATTTGGAAGCTTAGTTTTCAATAAGTATTGTGCACAAAGTCTTCATCTGGTAGCAGTTCTGACATTAACTATTTTGCATATTTTTAGAAAAGATTTTCAATCATCTTGCACAAAATGCAACCTGAAATTAAAGGGCTCATTAAAACCCATGTCTGGGATCACTGTAGAACACATGCAAGGTGCTGATGTGCAGGAACACTCCTTAAAGTTTCAGGCACTCTGAAACTCCTGTGTACTGATGTACATGCTGACGTATGTAACGCGTTGTGGTATTATGGACACTAGTGTGATTTATGTATGCACCACACCAGCTTGAGGACACTTCCTCTCTCTTGTTTTCTCTGTTTACTGAGGAAATTTGCTTCACTCCGGGGTTCTGCTCCACGAAATTTGCACTTCTTTTATTACTCCAAAAGCAAACAATTTAAACTTGATTGCTGGCATTCTTAACTGGGTTTATAGTAACATCTATAATAAATGCCAGATTTGTATCTTTGTCATTGACTTTCTAAGAGCTTTGCTTTGATTCTATAGGGAATGAAACCCAAGGGTTTATTATTGCCTGAGTTCTTCTGTCTGAAGATGTCACATAAAACTGGCTTCATTTAACTGTTCACAGTTCTTTCTGGGCTAATGAAGTCAACACAGTAAGACCTTTTCTTTGGCTATGAAAAAAAAAGTAAGGGAAAACCTGGAGACTAGAGAGAGAACTCAGTGGGTGAAGTGCAGCCTTCACAAGCCTGAGGACCTGGGTTCATATCCCTGGTGCCCACTTAAACGCTGCATATGGGGAGCTGGAGAAATGGCTCAGTAGTTAGGAATACTGACTGTTCTTCCAGAGGTCATGAGTTCAATGCCCAGCAACCACATGGTAGCTCACAAACATCTATAATGTGATTTGATACCCTCTTGTGGCCTACAGATGTATATGCAGCCAGAGTACTGTATACATAATAATAAATAAAATTTTTGTCAAAAAATCTGCACATGGTAGTACATATGCAGGCAGGGAGCAGGAGGAGACAGGCAAAACCCTGGAGTCCCTCACCAGTCAGTTTAGCCAATTGGTGTAGGAAAACCCCTGTCTCAAAAAATAAGGTGGAAAGTTGTGCAGGAAGACGTCCAGTGTTGATTACAAACATGCATACACTCACATGCATGTACATGTTCATGAACATGTGTGTGGGTACAGTACACACACACACATACACACACACATACACACACACACACAATGGGATGGTGTACAGCCATCCAGTTCTCAGTGATCTGGAATCTGGAACAAGAGAATCACAAACTTCAGGCCAGTCTGAGATACATAGTAAGAGTTTGTCTCAAACACCTGCATAAACAACAAACAATGAAAATATTTATGAACATTATGAATCCATTTATTTTATTTTATTTTTCTGAAAACAAGGTCTCATAGTCTCAGTCAGACTAGCCTTGGACTCCCAGAGCTCCTCCTGGCCCTGACAGCTCAGTACTGGGACTAGAAGTGTGTCCCACCAAGCCCGGCTCCATCTATTCCTAATGAGGTCATGCTCCACAGGAAGCATACATAAATGGCCCTTCTATAGGAGTTAAACCCATTATCTGGACACAGTCTGCAGTCACGAACTTTTGAAATAAGTTCAGGTGGTCTGACTTACATTTTTTTTTCACATGGTCATTAACATCACTGTTGTTGCCTGTGGGATGACGTCAACCAAACCGTGTCATTCTTACGGACTTTAAGAAAATGCACTTATTTTTACATTAACCATGAATCCCAGTTCTTAACATTTCGCAGTTTAAAGAATTTATTAGCAAATCAAAATCTGATACCAAATAATAGCCAGGGATCTGTTTAGAGCATATATTCAAGTGGCTGTTGAAAGGGCAAACATTTCAGCAGGACTGCTCAACATCTGTTTCCTACACAGGCAGCGCGGACACAGAACCGAATCTATAATCGCCTGAACTCCAACCCCCCTGAGTTATAGCCTGGCAGCTTCGCACATCTAATGAGCAAAGTCAGAAACAGCACAGCGCATGGCTGACATGTCGAGCAGCAGCTAGCAGGGGTCACAGGGATGGCTTTACATTGTGTTTTGACTACAACGACCTCCGCTCATCTTTCCAATGCAGTCACAAGTTCAAGTAGTCACCCCATTCACTGCACTCGCACATCTCACAAACTCCTAGGCAGGTCCATGTCCAGAGGCTGAAAGAACGAAGCCACATGCATATAGACCGCTCGGAGTAAATACCGTGCTAAACAGCATGGCTCGTGGACAGCAGCATCAACTGGGGCTGTCCTGTGCTGACCAGTGCGTCTAGTCATGGCATCTAAATTCACTCACTAGTTTTTCAAGGAACTTGACAACATTTTATTGTTTTTCCACGGTATCCGCAGGCCTATAATATCGAGTCCGTGGCTTTCCCTTTTCTCCTGCTGTCCTTTGTTCCCGCATCAAAGACTAATCACATTATTCTCTGTTTGCGTAGCTGTAAGTTCCTTCAAGAATCTTATGCAGTTTTTAAAATTATCCTTTGAACTTTTGATACATGGTAAACAATCAAGAAATGTCATTGAGTGAATGAATGAATGAAAAAATGAACCAAATTAGCTTGGAAAATGAAGAAAGCTGGTGTTGCAGACCAGACTCTGCTTCTGATACCATCCAGACATATGGGAAGTGGTGAGATTGGAAAGTGATAAAGAGATCTTAAAAGCTGCATTTCTAGGGGCTGGAGAAATGGCACAGCAGTTAGGAGCACTGACTGTTCTTCCAGAGGACCCAAGTTCAAATCCCAGAACCCACTTAGCAGCTGACAACTGTCTGTAACTCTAGAATCTGACACCCTCACACAAACATACACCCAGGCAAACCACCAAATGCATATAGAATAAAAACAAATGCTTTTTTTAAAAAAAAACCTGCCTTTCTAACAAGCTGCATCTGGCACCAGTTATCTGTGGTGTACATTGCTTTGGGTCCTGGTTACAAGACAAACTAGAAAGTAGCTGGGGCCTATAATGTGAGACCCAAGCCCTTTCCCTGCCCCCTTTTAAAACTGGAATCAGTGACTGATGTATTGGGAAGGGCCAAACTAAGCGAGTCCAAAACTAGTTGCAGAAGAGGCTTCTCTACCACAGGACTGTTTGCAGAGGAAGTGTGTGTAGTTACAGCATGCTGCAGCACACAAACCCTGCCACGTTCGCGGTAGCTTTATAAGCACCTTTGCCTGTGTCTGGGGTGTCTGTGAGAAGCCAACAGTTCCAATGGAGAAAGAGTGGTGTTTTGGTTTTGAGTTTGTTTGTTGTTGTTGTCGTCTTTGAGACAAGGTGTCACCAGGTAGCCGAAGCTGACTGAAACTCACTGAGTTCTCTGTCTCTACCTCCCAAACACTTGGGTGAAAAGCATGTGGCACCACCCCAGTCCATGAGGGTTCTTGTTTATCTTTTGAGTCTCCTATAGGTAGAGAAACTAGTCTTACAGTAGTAAAAAGTGCCTCGCAGAATTTGCTACTGTTGGTTAGCTGTCCGAAGTTCAATGGGGATCCTATCAACTTTTGATTGAATAAGACTCTTCGGTCCCTTTATCAAGCATTAATTGTGTGCCTGTTTTGTTCCAGGCACTGGAATAATAAATAGTAGTGAAAAGATGAGGGCAATTCTGTTTTTGCAAGAGTGCTCTGGCCGGGCGTGGTGGCGCACGCCTTTAATCCCAGCACTCGGGGAGGCAGAGGCAGGCGGATTGCTGTGAGTTCAAGGCCAGTCTGGTCTACAAAGGGAGTCCAGGACAGCTAAGGCTACACAGAGAAGCCCTGTCTTGAAGGGACAGCCACACTCTCTGTAGAAAATAGAAGTGTGAGAGCTGGGGCAAAGTCCACAGATGTGTCTTCTGGCTTCATACTGGGCCTGAGATTCCAGTGCAGTCTGCTTCTTCCCTCTGTCTGTCTTTCTGTCTGTCTGTCTGTCTGTCTCTTTTAATATTTATTTATAATGGAATGAGTGTGGGTGTGTATAGGAGACAGGGAATGAGTGTGGGACAGCGCATGTGGGACAAATCAGAACACAACTTTTGAGAGCTGATTCTCTTCTCCCACTATGTGGGGTTCAGGGATGAACTCAGGTCTTCAGTCTTGAATGCACTCACCTTTACCACTAAGCTATCCTACAGACCCTGATAGCATCTCTCATTAACCCTACAAAATTCCCATATACTCTTCCTTAGAATGTTTAAAATCAATATAATTAATGATGGCACATTAAACTTATAGACACACTCTTTTTTAAGTCAGTGTTCTCTTTCCATTTCATTGTGACGACGGTTCTTTCTCTTAAGGAAGACTGAAGGGAAAGCTAATTTTCTCTGCCATACTCCACATTTCCCCACCCCCTCAGGAAGTGCAAAGCCTCCGTATTGGACCAAATCTATCCACGAGCTAGATCCAGATGACCCAGGAAACAACGGCTTCCTCAATGAGGACTTCATTGTATGGATGCGGACAGCTGCCTTTCCTACTTTCAAAAAGCTGTACCGCCGACTCAAACGTGTGCACTATTTTGCCGAAGGCTTACCTGCTGGTAACTACACTGTCAACATCTCCTACAGTATCCTTCTATGCCATGCCTCTTTCTCCAAGTGGAAGCAAAATCTAGCTATGGGTTGTTCAACTATTTCATTCTGCTTACGTCTTCCAGCAAAATAATGTGTACCATTGGAAAAAAGATGGCTTTTTTATAGTAATACACACAGGGGAAGAAAATGGTGCCGCCTCAATTTGGGTGTCTCCACCCTAGGACTGACATGTCAGGAGAAAAACATGCAAATTATGTACGTATTACTATATTTTGGAAGCCTCCCAAGAAAAAGAGAGACCCAAAGAAGTGTCTATAATGGATTTACATACTAGTTGTAAAAGGAATATCAATTATGGAAGAACACCTGAGGGTTGGTTTAACCAAATTTGTTTGTGAAGATTCCTCCCTCCTCCCTCTCTCCCTCCCTCCCTCCGTCCCTCCCTCTCTCCCTCCTTCTCTCTTTCTCTCTTTCTCTCTTTCTTTCTTTCTTTGTGACAGGGTCTCACTATGTAGTTCCAACTCTCCTGGAACTCTCTTTGTAGACCAGGCTGGGCTCAGACTCAAAGAGATCAACCTGCCTTTGCCTCCTGGGTGCTGAAATTAACGATGTTTGTCCCTACAGCTGACTAAAAGTATGTCTTTAAGTGTCATAGAGCGTTTTTATCTTTCTCTGTGTTTCAGGAGAAAGTGGAAGGTATGCGCCTTTCTTGTACTAACTGACTTTCAGCACCTTCAACCAAATAGTGTGCCCAAAGGACACATTAGGGGTGACATGTCCTGCTTTTTCAACTCTCAAATTTCACCATAATACAACTGTGTCCAAATTATGTACTTAATTGCCCCCCTTTTTTTAAGGAGCAACAGCCAGTAGCACTATCAGGTATAGAATAACAGAGGAGTATCTTGGTCCCCAAGAAAGACCAATAAGTGGTAGACCTCACCACCTAAATCACCGAGTGAAGCATGCCATGTAGAGTGGGATAAAGTAGGAAGTCAAGAAAATAAACGGGAGGGGTAATAAAAGCATCTTTGGAAGGTAGACCGGACTAGCAGAAACTGACAAAGACTTTAGAACTTCTAGACAAAAGTGTGTTAGAGCAACGGAACCCCTAACTCCGCCACTCACACCCCAGGAAGCGTGAAGCCTCTGTACTTGGCCAAACTTGGCCCAAGAACTAGATATAGACGAGGCAGCAAACAATGGCTTGCCCAATGAAGACCTCCCTGCGTGGATGCGGACAGCTTGGTTTGGTCCATGCTAGGAATGCTGTGAGCTCTGTGCAGCAGATGTGTCTTCTTCCCCCCTTAGGCTCAGAGCCAGCCACTGGGAGTCGATGTCCTCGTAACAGACATATGGGCCAAGTTAGGAGACATATGTTTGAAGAGCGGATTATGATTCTTTTCCCTCCTAACTTAAAAATACAAATGTGACTCTTGGTTTAAATAACTAAGTCTTATCTTTAAGATGTTATATATTTACACATAATTTATACTAACTGTGGTCTTCAGAGTTCCTTACTCTGAAATAGGTAGATTCCTTAGCAAGGCTGTCACCCAGCTTTGAAACATCCACCCAGTCAATCACCCACACGTCTTCTGCCCTTCCAGGGTTACTGGCTAGGATTGTCCGAGAGGACACCCAGCAGGCCAGCCCTGTTCCACACTGAACTGTCCATGTCTGCGGTCTCTCTAGCTCCCAGGGAGATTAGATGGGAAATTCTTTTTTCTTTTTTTCTTTTTTCTTTTCCCCCAGGACCTTGGGTACACTAAGCATATGCTCTTCCTTTGAGCACCATCCCTAGTCCTGGAATGGAAAATGCAACGTCAAATGCAAACATCCACATGTGGTCCTGTGCCCCGCTCCAGGATTTCTTCTGTCTCCTAGAGCAGGTGTGTAGAACTCTCTAATGGGAGGTCCCTGCTGATGTGACGTCTCTGTCTCGTCAACCTTTTGTTTTCTTTTGCAATCGTTGCTTTAGAACTGAGATTGAGTGTTACCTGGTGCGTGTCCCTCGAGTTCAATCTCCTGATCCCATAGATGTTGTGACCATCCTAACAGTAAAATATACAAGAAACTGCAGAAGAAAAATCAAAACAAACAGACGAAACCAGGTGCCCCCTTCCCCTTCCACTGCACAAGTTTGGCTTGGGAGTGAGGAAAGGAAGCCATGTGCTGTAAAGGGGACACCATCTCCTCTCCCGACATGCTCTCCTTGGTGGCTTTGCTAAAAGCCACACTTGGATGCTGATCTCTAGATCCTCCATGTACATCTTCATCGCTGAGTGTCAGCCTTCTGTTTGCACTATTCCTGGGCAGCCTGGCTAAAGAATTAGCTCTCCCTCCTACTGGGGCAGGGGGGGAGGGTAGGGAGGGGGTAGGGGGTGGCAGAGGATGCTCTGTTCTGTGGGTGAGGATAGGACTCACCCTTTCAAATGGCCTGGGAGAGAGCACAGGCAGTAGCTGAGGTAAGGCAGCACCCAAGGGCCAGGTGGCAATGAGGAATTCCAGTGAGAGAGAGAGGAGGACCTGTTCCTAACACATTTCCTTGTGCCTTTAAATAGCTCATTGCCAAGAGATTGGAAGCCTTTAAAGAGCTTTACTGAGAAATGCCTCCCAACCTCTCTGTTGCTATGAGAAGGCTTTGTTTGTTTATTAGTTTCGTTTACAAAAGACACCAGTTGTTTAAAACCCTCAGGCCACATGCATCATAAAGATGACATCATTAAGACACTACACAGCAAACCCACTTCAAACACTTTCTTGCCAGCAACATAGACACTGACTTTTCTTTTTCTTTCCTTTAAAAAAAATCTTTTTTAAATCTATTCACTTTATATCCAGATTGTAGCTCCTCCCTTCTCTCCTCCCAGTCCCACCCTCCCTCTCTTTTCCCTCATCCCTTCTCTCCTGCTCCTCAGGAAAGGAGGACTGCCCCCCTAGCCCACCCCAGCACATCAAGTCAGATTAGGACTGAGTGCATCCTCTTCCACTGAGGCTGGGCAAGGTAGCCCCACCAGAAGGAAAAGCAGGCAACAGAGTCCATGTCAGAGGCAGCCCTCTCCTCTTATTAGGGTACCCACATGAGGACTAAGCTGCCCACCAGCTGTGTGTGTACAGGGCCTAGGTCCAGTCCATGTACCAACCTTTCAAAACCCTAACAAATACGTCACCTTTAGTGTTCTCACCAAAATATGTCTCACTGTTCATCACTGTCCATCCTTTTTTTTTTTTTTTTCCTCTTAAAGAACTGTCTGTGGAAGGGATGCAAGCCTTAGGCAGGTAAGGAACTTCACTTTTTCTGAGTCCTCTGACTTGCGAATAAAACCTCAGGCCTTTGGTGTGTACACTGCCTGTATTCTTTGTGCTACTAGCTAGCTATGGACAAATCATTCAAATCTGTCTACGTCAGCATCTTCTGTGGACACTATAACTATGCTGAGGGGAACCTTGTTTTGATGATATTTTTTTTTGTTTTTGTTGTTGTTGTTTTTTCTGAGACAAAGTTTCTTTGTGTAACCTTGGCTGTCCTGGACTCCCTTTGTAGACGAGGCTGGCCTCCAACTCTCTCAGAGCCATCCGCCTGCCTCTGCCTCCTGAGTGCTGAGATTAAAGGTGTGGCACCACCACGCCCAGCTTTTGATTGATCTTATTCTAGAAAGACAGAGTGCTATTTGACTGTGTGGGAACATATGAAACTGAATAATAAACTGGGCTTTTTTGTCTATGAAAAAAGATTAATTTTATATAACTTAATCTGGTGCATTTGTATATGCCATGGTACAGATGATAAATACCAAGGCAGGCCCTTAACAATTCTTCTTAGATTTTCCAGTAACCATATTCCAAGGAGAAAAATCTGTTGTCCTTTCAACCCTGACATGGATCGGAGGAGGGGACCTATTCCTAGGGATTGCATACACAGCGACGGGGGCGTTGACACTGTTGGCCACTTTTGCCCTCCTGGCAATTCACTTGATGCTGAAAAACAGTATAAACACTTTCCTGTAGCTGTGGAGTCAAGATTGAAAAAGAAGAATAGCAAAAGTAGATGGTGGAGTGATCGAACCAAAGCTTGCTAGCCAAGCTTGAACTGTTTCTGAGTCATCTCAACAAGGAGTGCTGGGCTGACTGAACCAAACAGAATCCCAACCACGTGAAAAAAAAAAATGATGAGGTTCCCAGAGTGGGGTGAAGAGGAGGCTGAGGAAGAGGAAAAAATGTGGGCAATAAAATGTTCTTTGAATGAAGATAATAAATGTTCTTGAGTTCTAGACCAAGTGTTAAGCATTGGTTTGAAGGCCTTACACCTGAGAGTGGGTGTGTTCACTGGGGGTCTGCCATTAAGACAAGAGCAAGCATGCCCAAACTGAGTCCCTTTAGCTATTCAGTCAGGCTCGGTCTTCTGGCTGGGTGAAGTTATAGATCTCCAAAGACCAGTTGTTGAACTGAGCAACAGAACTGAGTCACAACTGAGTTTTTCTACTTAGCTCAAGCAATGCCTAAGCCATGTCCTGAGTATCCAGAATACAGTACACCAAAAAGAAAGTTTCTTTAATGTTACCCAAGATAAAAGCATTCTTAAAACTGTGTTGAGCTTCTTGAGGACACAGCAATTCCAGGACTGATACTAAAAGGACACCATTTAGCATACAAATGATGGTTGGTCTCAAACTCGCTGTCACCCTAGGCTGGCCTTAAAACTCATAATCCTCCTGCCTCAGTATCCCTTGTGCTAAGATTTATTTTTATTCTATGTACATTAGTGTTTTACCTGCATGTATGTCTGTATGAGGCTGTTGGATCCCCCTGGAACTGGCGTTACAGACAGCTGTGAGGGGCCATGTGGATGCTGGGAGTTGAACCCAGGTCCTCTGGAAGAGCATCCAGTGCTCTTAACCACTGAACCACCTCTTGTGCTAAGATTATATGTTCATGCCACCATACTAGTTAGATTAGTTATTCACGTCCTTGCTATGACAGAATACCTGACAAGAAGCAATTTAGAAAGTGGTCCTTATGGTGTACCATCTTTAACCCCAGCACTTGGGAGGCCGAGTCAGGTGGATCTCTGTGAGCTTGAGGCCAACCTGGTCTCCAGAGTGAGTTCTAGGGCAGCCAGACTTAAAAAGAAAAACATAAAGAAGCAGCAGCTTTTAATGAAGGAGGGCTTTATTTTTTTTATTAATTTATTCATATTACATCTCGATTATTAGCCCTTCCCCTGTTTCCTCCCATTCTTCCCTCCCTCCCACTTCCCCCCTTCTCCCCTCCCCTATGTCTGTGATTGAGGGAGACCTCCTCCCCCTATATATGCTCTTAGAATATCGAGTCTCTTCTTGGTAACTTGCTATCCTTCCTCTGAGTGCCGCCAGCCTCCCCATCCAGGGGACGCGGTCAGAAAAAGGGGCACCAGAGTTCGTGTGAGAGTCAGATCTCACTCTCCACTCAACGGTGGAGAATATCATGTTCATCGGCTAGGTCTTGGTAGGGGTTCGAAGTTTACTGCCTATATTCTCCTTGGCTGGTGCCTTAGTTTGAGGAGGACCCCAGGACCCAGATCTGCCTGTCATAAAGTTCTTCTTGTAGGTTTCCAGGACCCTGTGGGTCCTACTATTTCCCCATGGAGTATTACTCAGCTATTAAAAACAAGGAATTCCCGAAATTTGTGAACAAATGGATTGATCTAGAAATTATCATAATGAATGAGTTCACCCAGAAGCAAAAAGAGACAAACGGTATATACTCACTTATATCAAAACACTATTCCAAGGGATACGTACCATGAAAAACTTTACTTACCAAGAGGGCTTTATTTTGATGTATAGTCCCATCATGGCAGGGAAGGCATGGCTGTGGGAGCAGAAGGCAGCAGCTGGCCACATCGCATTAGGAGTCAGAAATGAGAGAGAAAGATGAATGCTGGTAGCCAGCTGGCCTCTGCCTTTTATGCAATCTGGGACTCTCCAGCCCATGGAATGCTATTGCCGGCATTTATTTTGGGTCTCCCACCTCAATTTAAAATAGTCCCTCACAGGTATTCCCAGAGGTTTGTCTCTTCGGTGATTCTAAGTCCCCTAAAGCTAAATGTAAACTGTCATGCCCTGCTTAACATGCAGGTTTACTATTTGAATTCTAGGGGTAAATATAAAAGACGTAAAAGAATCGGTCTGTCACCTTAATCACAGAGTGAGTGAATGGCAGTTTGGTGCAGTGCAGTGGTCATCTCAGCAAGTGTTGCTGGTGCTTGGGTGACCTGGAAGTACATGACTTAAGTCACACCCACCAACTTCTGATCCTGTGCTCCTGACCCTTTGGCCCACAATCCTCCTTTCCAGTTTAGGAAAAGCAAATGCAACTGTTGTATGTCAAATTCATAAGGATATCATGTATAAAGTTGCTATATCAGTCAATGATCTATAGCTGAAACAGGAAAATGTCTGTCTGTCTGTCTGTCTGTCTGTCTGTCTGTCTCTCTCTCTCTCTGTGTGTGTGTGTGTGTGTGTGTGTGTGTGTGTGTGTGTGTGTGAGGTTGCTAGATAAACACTTAATTTTTTTAAAAATTAGGCTTGTGTGATTGTTAGGAACTCTACATTCTAATGAATGAGTCCTGCTCAAGAAAAGGGTTGCAGTTAAAAATCTCAAAGTGTTCTGCTGGGAAGAGTTCTTCTGTGGGTGGTCCTTAGGGCAGTCTACTGAGCACTCCCTCTCACTCAGGGAGCCTGACCTTTTTTAGTCAAGGCTTCACACACTGTGCAGGAAAGTCTGCTATATAAAGAGTCCACTGATCTAATTCTCGTCAGGAACTTCCAGAAAAAAAGTCCAACAAGTTATCTTGGCACTCCATGGCTTAGCCAAATTGTCATAAAATTAACCATTACATACACCAAGAAGGCATCTGTTCAACAAGTAGTTAAGCATCTCCTGCTCCCCAAAGCACTCTGATTTCACATTGTGCTAGAGTTAGTTGGTGGATAAGAAGAACTTATATGTGCTAGCTAGTCTTATGTCAACTTGACATGCAAACTAGGGGTATCTAAAAGGAGGGGACCTTAACTAAGAAGAAGCCTCCATAAGATCCAGATGTAGGGCATTTTCTTAATTAATGATTGATGGGGAGGGTCCAAGCCATTGTGGGTGGTTGCAACCTGGGGCTGGTGGTCCTAGGTTCTAGAAGAAAGCAGGAGGTGCGAGCCATAGCCAGCAAGCCAGTAAGCAGCACCCTCCATGTCCTCTGCATCAGTTCCTGCCTCCAGGTTTCTGGCCTGTTTGAGTTCCTGTCATGACATTTTTTAAAAAAATGATGAACAGTGATATTGAAGTGTTAAGCCAAATAAACCCTTTCCTCCCCAATTTGCTTTTTGGTCATGGTGTTTGTCACAGCAAGAGTAACATTAACCTTGACACCATACGAAAACACAAGTCATATCCATGGGAAAGTAATTAGAGAAAACAAATGGCAAATCATGCCTTCTTGCTTCTTCAAAGCCAGCACACCCAAAGCAGGACTCTCACTTCGCTACTGGTAAAATCTAGAAGTCCTTGTTCACAACTGTTCCCCCAATAGTGGGAAACTAGAATTATCTGATGTTTTTGTCCCCTGTTCCATGTCCCCATCCCCCATCCCTGCCATATGACTCTTCTCTGACTGCACGTTTCTAAATTCTTCATGTAGGTGTCAGGATCTCACTCTGTTGTGCTGCCCAGGCTGGTCTTTTTTAAAAAATATTTTATTAATTTATTCATATTACATCTCAATGGTTATCCCATCCCTTGTATCCTCCCATCGCTCCCTCCCTCCCATTTTCCCCTTACTCTCCTCCCCTATGAATGTGACTGAGGGGGACTTCCTCCCACTGTATATGCTCATAGGGTATCAAGTCTCTTCTTGGTAGCTTGCTATCCTTCCTCTGAGTGCCACCAGGTCTCCCCATCCAGGGGACATGGGGCACCAGAGTTCGTGTGAAAGTCATACCCCACTCTCCACTCAACTGTGGAGAATGTCCTGTCCATTGGCTAGATCTGGGTAGGGGTTTGAAGTTTACTGCACATATTATCCTTGGCTGGTGCCATAGTTTGAGCAGGACTCCTGGACCCAAATCTACTTATCATAACGTTCTTCTTGTAGGTTTCTAGGACCCTCTGGATCCTTCTACTTTGCCCAGGCTGATCTTGAATGTCTACGCTTAAATGGTCCTCCTGCCTCAGCCTCCCCAGTGTTAGAACCACAGGTGTATATACCGCAGTGCCTGGCTTATCCTTAAATTACTGTGAAGCTTTTAGTGAAAGCTTAGGACGACTGTGCTGCTTTAATCTGTCTCCAGTCCTAGCACCAATGCTGAAGACACCATGAAAGCTCATGCGAGATCAGAAGAACAAAATGAAAAAACAATGAGTGTTCGTGTGAGTGTGCATGTGAATGTGGCGGGGGAGTGTGTGTGTGAGTGCATAAGAGTGCATGAAGACTCTTTGGCAAGGTGCTTCATTTTGATGTGTATTTTATATACAAGAACAGAGGCATTGGGGGTAGAACCGCACAGGATGGAGTTATGGGTAAATGATGATGTAGAATTGGGCAGAGGACATAACTGAGTTGCTGCTGGTACTCAGGTGACCTGTCCAGGGCAGAGTTGAAGAAGAGATAAACCTGTTTTTTAGGATCCCAAGTGTGGGATTGGAACAGTCTTGTGAAAGAACAGGTGAGGTTAATCCACTAGAAGACCGACCACCTCATGCAGGAGCTTAATTGTTGCCTGCTGAAAAGATCCCGTGAACAGACTCTGGGAGGAGATATATAAATGAGCCCAGAACAGGAGGCGGGGCTTTTTGGAGACTTGGGATAGTTTTAGCTGTTCATCGCTGCGCTTCAAGATGCTCCTAGAGAGAACCACTCCAGGGAAGGCTTCGGGGCTCTGGCTCCTGCTGAGGTTCTGGGTTCTGGTTACTCTAGGTTCCAGCAGAAGAAATCCTGCATATTGTGCCAGGAGAATCGCTCCTAGGAACTGATATCCTTACGGTTTTGTTATTGTGTCCATTAATCCTCATTTCCTATTGTTTTGGTTAGTCCGGTTATAAGTGACGTATGCTCGGTCACTAAGTTGTTAGTAAAATATATTGGTTAAGAAAATTGAGCCTACACAGAGTGCTAATTGAAATGAAGCCCACCAACTTCAGATCCCACGACCTCACTCTTCCATTCCAGTGCTAATTGGAAAAGGCATGAATACAACTGTTAGATCTCAACTTCATGTGTCCAACTATCAGCATGCACAAGGCCTTGGGTTTGCTCCGCAGCACTGTGTAAACCACCGCGAATGATGCTGTGTGTATGCCTGCAACTCTCAGGGGTAAAGGCAGAGGTCAAGGTCATTATCAGCTATGCTGTGAATGTAATGCCGGCCTGGGATAAATGAGACCCTGTGACAATGGTGATGACGATGACGATGGTGGTGGTGGTGGTGGTGATGATGTAGAGTTGACCTTTATTCAGAACTTATTTATTAGACCCTTACCTTGTGTGGCAAGCTCAAAATGCTGAGAGTGCCGAAAAGAGCCAGCTGGGAAGCCTGCTGGGAAGGGGTTTATCTTGTATCAACCTTTGTCTTTCCATCCAACTCCACCCATGTCCCCTCCCCTCAGTTTCAAATTGAGAGCCTTTTTTAATTACTGTTTCTCCCCCCCTCTGTCTGTGTGTGTGTGTGTGTGTGTGTCTATGTCTTTCTGTGTCTCCCTCCCTCCCTCCCTCTCATGCACAAATACACAAATACAACCTTCTGTGTCCATCTTTGTTTGTGTGTATATGCTGTCAGGGCTGACCACATCGTGTAGGATAACCAAATAGGGACTCATCCCTGGGAGAAGCTAATTCCTCCTCTCAGGAGTCATTAGTTGTCTGTAATTCTTTATCTAGGGTGGGACCCTGTGAGGTTTTTCTTCACTCCTCACTAGAATTAAATCAACCTCTGTAGCACTCCACAAATGTTCACTTTCACCGTGTGGTGGATGAACACCCCCTTCTAGGTTTTTCTCAGTTCCCTTATGCGATAGATTAAGGGAAGACTCCCCCCAGAACAGCAAGTCTCCCAACTCCTTCCACAGAACACCTAACCTAGAAACCCTGGGACTTGGACAAGGCATCATTTTTCCAGCCAGTGTTCTAAGCCATGCCAGTGAGAGCAGCCTAAGGTAGGCTGGTGTTTTCGTGCTGTGTGACTTGGTGCTGGCTTTATTAATGCAATATTCATATGAGGAAACAAGCTCCAAACAGCTGCTGGCAGTTTTGCTTTGCAGTGTGCCCAGCAATCCCACAGCACCATGGCCTGTGGTTATCAGCATTTTTTGTCTCTGAATATCTGTAACTGGCTGCATCATAGAGCAGATCCTTGTGGGCTTCTTCACAGGAAAGCCCATTTCCGGTCCTCAGAACCAAGGGAGTCATGCAAAGCTTCAACCCAGAATCTTTCTCACTGGGATTGGCTCCAAATTCCATTGCTAAGTCAGCTTTTGTTTGCTAAATAGAGAGTTACCCTTGGAACACCAAGTATGGTTGAGCATACCTCTAATACTAGTACTGGGAAGGCTGAGGCAGGAGGATGGCCAATATGAGGCCAGCCTAGGCTATGCAGCAAAACCCTGTCTCAAAAAAAAAAAAAGTTCTTACGTTCTCTGAAGTCTTTATTAAGCAAATTCCTATGAACTACATTGTTTGTTGTTGTCTTTGTTGTTTTGTTTTGTTTTTTCCTTCCTAGTATCAGGTTAAGGCCTCAGTGAGAATGCATTTTAGAGGCCGGGCATGATGGTGCACGCCTTTAGTCCCAGCACTTGGGAGGCAGAGGCAGGCAGATTGCTATGAATTTGAGGCCAGCCTTGTCTACAAAGCAAATCTAGGACAGCCAAGGCTACACAGAGAGATCCTGTCTCGAAAAACCGAAAAAGAAAAAAGAAAGAGAATACGTTTTAGGGTAAGGCCTTAAAAAAAAAATCTTCCTTTTTTCCCCTAAAAGTTATTATGTGGTAAATGATTAGGAAAGAAGGGGGTGAAATAATGAGGTGACTCAGACTGCAGTGGGAGAAGCTCACTTAGAAGCAGGGAACTTGGCTGTGGAACAGCGCCGTTCTGTCCGGTGCTCTCCTCAGGATGATTCACAACTAATCTGACAAATGGTAGGAAGTCTTCAAAAATCTAGAGGGTGAAATATTGTCTAGCAATGGGTCTCTGTCCTCTGAGCGAGCCTGCATCCTGCGTCCAGAGGTAGGCTCTGATTTTCTTATTCATTCTCACCACAGTTGGAATGGAAAAACTGAAGTCATTGTCTAATGGTAAAAAGTGTCTTGTGGCGTGCGAGGCCCGAGGCAGCAGCAGGGACAGGCGCGGGCGGGCCTCTCTATTCTCAGGCTTTTCGCTGCAGGCTAACGCTGGAAAATCGCTCTTGATTTGTTTGCTTTATATATAAACACTTTCAGTTCCCGTTCATCTGTGTAGTAGGCATTACAGGAATGTATTTTTCCAATCTAAGGCTGGCCATTCTCTTGAGAAGGCGTGGAGTCTCCAAATGGTCTTCAAAAACAGGTGCTATAGGAAGCTACAAGGAAGGCTGAGGTAGGAGTGGATGAGCAGGGCTTTCGTAAGTGGGGATGAGGTACTGGATTTCCATGTTTCTTCTAAAAGTAATTAATAATAATAATAGTAATAATAATAATAATAATAATAATAATACAAATAAAAGGAGGGACACTGAAGGGGACAAAGGGAGAAGTGAAACACAGAAAACTGAGATGGGCTGAGCTCTTTCCGTGTCCTGTGTAGTTGGAGGGTACCTTACCCAAACTGACACACTTAGCCCCACGGCAGCTGAGGACGGAGGCGCTATTTCAGGGACTGTTCCCTCGCCCTCTTCTCTCCTGACAGAGCTCACTTCAAAGTACAATAGACACGGAAAGCTTGGGACATATTTCACCAAGCAGCGCAGTTCTATATGAAGTCTGTTGTGCCGATTCAGAAAAAAGCATCTTTCTCTAAGTGAAAAGATTGGAGGGAAAGAAGCGGGGAGGAGGAGGGAGAGCAAGAAGAAGAAATGCACATAAGAGCTCTCTTGTAGAGACTGAGGAGATGGCCCAATGGCCAAGAGTATCCCCGGCACCTAGGTAAAGGCCAGGCATGGCTGGGTGTGCCTGTAACCCCAGGGGTGTCGGGAGAGGGAAACAGAAAGGTCTGGGAGCTCCCTGGCTGGCATAGAGGAAATGACCTTCACGTTCAGTGAGAGATCCTGTCTCAAAAAATAAGGTGGTGCATCCCTTTAATCCCAGTGCTTGGGAGGCAGAGGCAGCAGAATCTCAGTTCGAGGCCAGCCTAGTCTATAATGTGAGTTCTGGAACAGCCAGGGCTATGCAGAGAAACCCTGTCTCAAAACAACAACCACAACAACAACAAAACAAAAAAACAGAGGAAAATAACGTCATGTGTGTACACACTACATACTTCACCACATGCATGCATGAGCAGTCCTCCCTAGTCTCCTGCTTCCGACATATGCGGGCAATTGTATGACAGTGTCATGTCTGGAGCTGCTCCAACCATCTTGCAAGGAGGAAGAGGTGAGCAATCTGAGAAGCTGATGTTTTCATACTGAGGATAGAAAGTGGATGATGGGAAAAGCTGGGATCCTCACAATGTTGTCATAGAGACCACCAATTCAGCCGCAGAACCACCTCCCTCTAGAGAGCGAAAACGGTCCCCTCCTTGCAGATGCTTTCTGTTGGCCCTTCTGTTCACTTGAAGCCAAACACACTCTAACAGATACAACATAGCTATTTCATTCTACTCTACTAAATGAATTTCATTAAGTAGGCCAGAAAATTAATCCACTGGTTGTGGCAGGAGAAATAAAAACATAGTTATTTTATAATCTATCTAATATAATCTTTGTTGTTGAAGTCCTTCAGTTTCTTTCTTTTATTTTCTTTTTTTAATATTTTATTTAATTTTAATTTATGTCTGTTGGTGTGGGACTGTCAGATCTTGGAGTTACAGACAGTTGTGAGCTGCCATGTGGGTGCTGGGAATTGCACCCGGGTCCTTTGGAAGAGCAGGCAGTGCTCTTAACCACTGAGCCATCGCTCCAGCCTGTGTCCTTCAGTTTCTTACTTAGGCATTTCTTCACGCGTAGATGATAAACGTTTTGACCCATGAAATGACCGTGTACCCCAGATGGTGACGTTGCTAGCTGTTCTCATGTCTTACAGCCCAGGAGCTAAGTCTGATGGGATCCTCAAACACTAATCTCGTAAACTGGCCCGTGCCGTTTCCAACAGAAGGTGGAGATGAGTTCAGAGGCGCACCTTGTGCTCCCGGTTGCCGACCGTGGTGATGATGCCGGTTTGCAGTTCGGGATGATCCTCCTCCGCATGGTTCCTAGCAAAGCCATCGTCAGTCAGTGTCTCCTCGCCGAGATGCGGTACACAGTTTGAAGTTCTCAGAGCAGCAGAGCTAGAGGTGTAGTCATAGACTCGTTCTAATCTTGACTGTAGTCGAGGTTCCTGTCACCTACTCGTGTGTGTTTACTATGCATCAAAAAGGCTATTTTACAGCCAGGCCAGGTGCACGCCTTTAATCTCAGCATTCAGGAGGCAGAGGCAGGTGGATCGCTGTGAGTTCGAGGTCAGCCTTATCTATAAAAGGAGTGCAGGACAGCTAAGGCTACACAGAGAAACCCTGTCTCGAAAAAAAAAAGTCAATTTTACAAGATAATTTTTAGAAATAAAAGTAAATTTATTCTGTTAGAAATGGCTCCTAGTCAGCTGTCAGCATTAATTAGTCCAAACTGATTTTTATTTTCCTCTCCAATTCCTATTAAGAAAGAAAGCTGCCTTCAGCTATTAGTAAACTGAGGAAAACAGTGGGAAGATGAGGGAAGGAAAATACATTGATCTTACAACTATGTCCAATAACAGTGTGGGGCCTTGACAGGAGGATGAGAAAACCTAGTTTCACAATTATAGTCTCTGATCTGCCCAGGCCTTTCTCAGAATCTTTTTATCCTATGAATCAAAGCCATTTCCTTGGTTAGAAGAAAAAAAAAATCTATGATCATGTCTATTCAAGGAGAAAGAGGGTTTTTGTTTTGGTTTGATTTGGTTTTTTGAGGGGTTTTTTTGTTTTTTGTTTTTTGTTTTTTTGACAAATTGTAGTTACTTTCTTAAGAAGAACCCTCAAAAAATTAGGCATGGAAGGACACTACCTTCATATCATAAAAGCCATACATGGAAAATGCACGGGTGACATGTCTTAGTTACATTTCTGTTGCTGCAATCAAGGACCATGACCAAGGCAAGCTACAGAAGGAATGGTTTATTTGGGGCTTATGGCTCCAGGGGGGACTAGTTCATCACCATCACATCAGGGAGCAAGGCAGTGGGCAGGTGACAGAGCAGCAGTTGAGAGCTCACATCTCAATCCACACAGGGAGCAGAGAGCACACTGGAACCGGTACAAGTCTTTTGAATCCTCAGAGCCTACCCTCCATAACACACTTGTTCCAGCAATGCCACACTCCTAATCCTTCCCAAAGAGCTCCATCCATTGAGGACTACGTATTCAAACACAGGAGCCTATGGGAGCCATTGTCCTTTAAACCACCACAACATCACAATCAACAATGAAAGACTGCAAGTATTTTAACATCAAGAATAAGATATGAAGCCAGGCATGGTGGCACACGCCTGTATTCCCAGCACTTGTGAGGCAGAGACAGGCAGATCTCTGTCAGTTCAAGGCCAGCCTGGTCTACAAAGTGAGTCCAGGACATCCAAGGCTACACAGAGAAACCCTGTCTCAAAAAGACCCCCCCCCCAAAAAAGAACAAGATATGAATTCTCATTTTCACCCCTTCTGTTTACATGGTACTACATGTAATAAAGTAATCAGGCAAGAAAAAGATAAAAGCATCCAAACTAAAAAGAATAAAACCATCTCTGTAGACGACAGTATCCTATATGCAGAAAAGCCTAAAGATTTCTTCTCCTTTCTCTACCATCATATGTTTAGAATCAAGCAATTCCTGGCCAAGAAGGCAAAATTGTCCTATTCATCAGTGGATTCAGATGGAAACTGGTAACAAAATCAGGTACAACTCCAAGAGAAGGCACTGGAAGAGAGCGAAGCTGGGTCTGTAAGGATTCACACAATGGCAAGACCGAGGGTTTATCTGAATCATGGTCATCAATCGATCCTACCAGATGGAGTTCAGCATTTTAACCTGGAGACTTGTTCAAGTCTAAATTGTGGGTGTGGTTTGTACAGTAATAAAATATAGAGCCTCTCAAAAAAAAAAAACAAAAACAAACAAGAAAGTCACACACACACAGCCCAAAACAAAAAAATTCAGCAAAGTTGCAAGATACAAAATTTACAAAAATCAAAAACCATCTGTATTTTTTAACTTTTTATTTTTAGACAGGGTTTCTCTGTTGTAGCCTTGGCTACCCTGGACTAGCTTTGTAGACTAGCTAGGCTGGCCTCGAACTCACAGCGATCTGCCTACCTTTGCCTCCCTGAGTGCTGGGAGTATAGACATGTGCCTCCACGTCTGGCTCCTGTGTTTTTAAACTTTAACAATGACTATTCCAAAAAGGAAAATTTTGAAAACAAAATAAATTCACAGTAGCATAAGAGAGTAAAACAAGAAAATAAAAATTATTTTTGCACTAGAAACTATAAGACACTGGTTAAAAACACCAATAAATGGAAACATATCCCATGTTTATGGAGTTAAAGGCTTAATACTTATTAAAAGGTCCATAATACTCAAGGTGATCTGCTGATTCTATTAAAATCACAGTGGCATTTTGGGCAGAAATAGGAAATTCCAGCCTAAATTTGTATAGAATCTCAAGGATCTTTAAATAGCCAAAACAATATGGAAATGGAAAGAAACAAAACACAGAGATCTCCCATTCCTGACCTTAGATGACCACAAAGCTATGGTGCCTAAATCTGTGTGATACTGACATAAAAACAGACACAGCCCATCAACTCGATCATTAACACATAAACTCTCACCTATGATCAGAAGACTTGCAACAAAATCCAAAACTCTTTTGTAAAGGGAAAAAAAAAGCCACTTTAAATAAAGGTGTTGGGAAAACTGTATATCTGCATTAAAATAACAACAACAAAACAAACAACTTCTCCCTCCCGCTTGCAAATGATGAGACCTTGAACAAACTATTTCCTACTAAATCATTTTCAAAAGAAAATACAGTATGTGTGTTGTGGTTAATATGATCAACTTGACCAGGTCTAGCATCACCTTGGAGATAAGCCTCCCTTGTATCTAAAAGGGATTGATGCTTAGGTTAGCCTCTAGGCATGCCTGTGGCAGCTTGCTTAGCTTAATTGAGATGCAAGGACCCGCCCACTGGGAGTGTCAGTGCTCCCTAGACTGTATAAAATGCAGAAAGAGGGCTGAGCACATCATCCTCTGTCCCCTGACTATGGGAGCAATGTGCCCAGCTCCTGCTGTCGGCTCCCCCCCACCCCACCCCCCCGCTGTGGAGGACTGTGTACTTGAACTGTGAGCCAAAATAAAGTTTTTATACCACAAGTAGCTTTTGTCAGGGTATTTTATCACAGAACAGAAAAAGAAACCAAGAGAACTTGTCTCACAAGACTGGTGAAAAAAAAAAAAAAAAAAAGCAAGTATTTAATGTCAGAGTAAATGCCATCTAAGTTGGGTCCAACTTGTATCCCCGGTTATCACCTGGGTGATTCTCCATAACCTTTTAAAAACAATGTTGCTCATAAAACAACACACATTTATAACAAGACTATTAAAAAGCCAGATCTCAAAGGCATGTCTTGGTGCACATACTCACAGCAATAGCCAAAAAGTAGAAGCAGCCAAGTGTCTGTGGACAGCGGCAGGGATAACAGAAAGAGGATTACAGACAAGGAATGCTATTCAGCCTTAAGTGACGGACGTTCTAAAACAGGGGTGAGCACCGACGACACTATACCAAGGGACAGAAGCCAGTTACAGAAACAAGACAGACACTGCCTGACCCATTAACATGAGATAGCAAGAAGAGTCGAATTCGTAGAGACAGAATGGTGGCTCCCAGGGCTTGGGAAGAGAGAAGAATAGCTGTTAATGGGCATGCATATGCTACTGCACATTTGTGGAGGGCGGAAGATGATTCGCAGGTGATTTGTTCCTTACACCAAGCAATGGGAGTTGGGTCATTAGGTTCAGTGGCAATCACCTTTATCCTGAGCCACACTGCCAGCCCCCACACCCATCCCGGAACTGAACTTCTAAACATGCATTAAGACAAATGCAGGCACACATACACACACACACACCACAGAACCCACACTCAACATCCCACCTACACACACACACACACAGAGAGAGAGAGAGAGAGAAAGAGAGAGAGAGAGAGAGAGAGAGAGAGAGAGAGAGAGAGAGAGAGAGGATGATGATGATGATGATGATGATGATGATGATGATGATGATGATGATAACTGTAGCTCTCAGCTGTGTATTCTAGCAAGTCTGGGCAGTACACTTTTTGTTTTAGACTCCTGTCTTGCTAGTCTCATTGGAAATAAACAGTCTTCATATCAGTGGAGAGTCGCGTTAATGAGGGTTTATTGGGTTCACTGAAACAGTCTTGTTCTTTACGTGCTTAGAACGTTTTTGGCCGCAGATGTGTCACCAGATAGAACTCTGTGAAGGATTCTCTGTAGACAGCTTCTCGGCACAAGGCTTTCATTCTCCTGAGAACACGCTCCAGTGTCCACATGGCTCTTAAGAAGACACTGACCTCTTTGAAAGCAGAGCCGAGAGGTCCAGTGAACTGGGGCTGGCTCATGCTTGCACAAATTCTTTTCAACTCTGGTTCTCAGAAAGCCTAAATGAAAAGAGTCGTTGGAAGATTCAAAATAGAATCTGTCACATTCCGATCCTGTGAGACAATGCATGGTCTTGCAGAGGCATTAAAAAGGAAGACAGATAATCTAGGGCTCTGTTTAATGTGATTTATGAGCTTCTAAAGACTCAAAGACTATGAAAACAATTCCATCTAAGAATTTATTGATGTATGCATCTACCCTGTTGGACACTGTTAAACTGAAAATAACAGTTAAATCCTGGGCTACAGGCAACTGCAGGAGGGAGGGAACAGTCCTTCTAGCTAGTCTGGAACAGTCTGGATTTAAAGATTGTTGTCAGGTGGATGTGGTGGCACACACCTTTAATCTCAGCACTTGGGAGGCAGAGGCAGGTGGTTCTCTGTGAGTTGAAGGCCATCCTGGTCTACAAAGTGAGTCCAGGACAGGCAGGGCTACACACAGAGAAACCCTGTCTCGACAAGTAAAATCAAGATTGTTGTCTTCAACTCCTTTTGCCTAAGAGGTGCAGTAGCATTGTCAGGGGCTTTCAGATGGCCCAGAGCTTCCTGCTGGCTTCTTTGGTACACACCAGTGAAAATTGCCCATAAGATTCAAGGTCATTTCTTGACCTCTTGAGTTCTCAATGGGTTTTCTTCAAGGCAGCTGCCTTCTTCCAGGCCACTTATAAATTAGCTGTGTATTTTCTGGGATCAGCCACATCCTCAGAAAACCAACCTCAGCTCATCCAAGAAATCTGACCCCCATCCTTCCCTCTCCACAGACAGCTGTGTGGAGGGTTCCGGAGCAATAACTCACACAGAGGCTCCTCTGTGGCCCCAAATTTGGACACGTTTTTGCTTGGATATTCACTGGCTTCAACAATTTGGAAAACACAGGAAAAGCACTCCTAATTCCATGGGGTTAAAGATCCTCTCCAAACCAAAACTTAAATGTTAGCTGACTCAGGAAAAGGACTCTGGGATAAACCTAGTGTCCTGAGGTCACTTCTATCGGTGCCTCCTCTTCGCGTCACTCATCTCCCTCGGGTGACTCTTTAATAGTGTCATTTTCCAGGATCTAATATGAATTCTCTGTCAGTAGCCCAAGTTAAAGACTCTAGAGAAACCTGAAAATTCCTGTGCTGCTTCCCAGTATAAATGAAATGTAAGAGCAAATAGGACGTAAGGGACTGCATGTGTGAACACAGCTGGGTGTGGTGGCACACGCCTTTAGCCCCAGCACTCAGGACGCAGAGGCAGGCGGATCCTGAGTTCAAGGCCAGCAAGAAAAGGCAACATTGAAGTGCCAGACAGCTGAGGCCAAGCTAGTGAAACTCTATTGGGAGGGAGGGAGGGAGAGAGGGAGGGAGGGAGGGAGGGAGAGACAGAGAGACAGAGAGGCAGAGAGAGAGACATAGAGACAGAGAGAGACAGACAGAGACACAAAGACAGAGAGAGAGAGAGAGAGAGAGAGAGAGAGAGAGAGAGAGAGAGAGAGA
>OU015745.1:107902124-107934568 GCA_907169655.1 Acomys percivali | reverse complement strand
AAAAAAAAAAAAAAAAAAAAAAAAAAAAAACAGTAAAAGAAATAGGTAATAAAATAGGTAATAAAGTAAATAAAAGAGAAGAAGAAATGTTGTGAGACACAACGCATGCGTAATGCCACTCATGTGTACATGGTTCACATTTTCTCTTTCCTCGTTTTACTTTCTTGACTCTTCTACTCATATGTCCACCCAGAGACACAATAATAGGCAGGCCTTCATGTTCCAGAAGGATCCCTTGACACTTCCCTGAGGAAGTTAACAATTGAGGTGAGGAGAACAGTGGGTAGCTAGACACTCCATGTACTTATGTCGGGGCCTGTGGAGTAAGGAGACTCACAGAGGACAGACACATCAAGTACAAAGGTTATGTGTTGAGATACAGAACTTACTCAAGGGACAAAAGGACGGCAGGGTGAGGAGGAATGAAAAGGGATTAGAATGCTTTGGAGGGGCCCCAACCAAAAAGGGCCTGGCCCACCCACTTTCCTATACCAGACACCACCCGCCGCTGTCTCTCCCAGTTGGCTTGCCTGCCGTGCTCCAGGGAGGCATCTCATCACTAATATCAGAGACATAATGATAGCCTTAAGATTTATAACTGGTTTTCCAAAACTTCCTGGGTTTTTTTTTCCCTAAAAGGAGCTTCCTAATATTTTATCCCCATTACAAATCCAATACATGCTTATTGGTGAAATATTTTAATCAATTTATAAACGTACAAAATGAAAGTTCTCTTAAATCACACTCATCAAAGTTAGCAATATCAAGTATATTCTTTTGTTGTTCTTTTGAGACAGGGTCTCACTATATAAACTTGGTTGGCCAGGGAGTCACTATGTAGACCAGGCTGACCTTGAACTCAGGGATCCGCCTGCCTCTGCCTCCCAAGTGCCAGAATCAAAGGCCACCACACCCAGGCAACCAAACATATTGTTTCAGACCTTTCTGTGTGCATGTGCAATTTTGGGAGAGAACGGAGGTGTACTAGACGTGCTATTTTATAACTTGCTTTTAAATTTTTTCATATATTAAAATCATCTTTTCACACCAGCTCCAGCTTATTTTGTTTTAACAACAACTTAGCATTTCATTGGATAGACGAAACATTCAATGGTGGACGACTAGAATGTCCAGTTTTGTTGTTTTATTTTTACCCATTTCAAGCAACGCACAAGCATCTTTGTATACACTCTTGCCCATTCGTGCAAATACTCCAGATATTCCATAGGATACATTGTTAGAATCGAATGCTTCAGGGGTGTGTAGCTAAAGTTTTGAAAATATTTCCAATTTTCTGTTCCCAAAAGGGTGACCAACTCACTCCCTTTTCTGTTCCTTCTTGTCGCACAGAAATGAGCAGAATCAGAGTTTTTCAGGATTTGGATCTTTGGATGTTTTACCCACGTTCTGACCTCTACAGTTTGCTAGCAATTGTCTCGTATACTTTTCTGTCACACTTCCTTCCATTCTGAACCAGATCTCCCGAGGGCCATTATCTGGGCCATCCAATTATCCCTCACCTGTGTCTCATAACTAACTGGGAACTGCATCTTTCTTTTTTTTTTTAACTTTTAATAATTTAATAATTTTGGTACCTTCTCATGAAATGTTCATTAATTAAAATTTGACTAAAAACAACTTTTCAGTACAAAAATCTGCCAAGCATTGCTTAATCAAGTGATAAGAGACCGGAAATTAATAAAGTGAATGCAAAGTATGGGGTATTTCAAGCAGAACAAACAGCATATAGAAACAGTCAAGAAATAAGAGCAAATAAACAGATGCAGGACTCTTATGCCTTCGGAGCAGGCGCTGGTCCTCACTAGTTGCAGTGTGTGCTGTCCTCGCTGGAGTCCCACAGACTGTTCAGGTGTGTGGGAGTGCCTTGAGACACAGTTTTGGGCAATGCCACCCAATGTCCTCAGCATTTAAAACTCCAGGAGATGATGGTAAATAGGACAACTCAGAAATACAACTATGTTTCTTTGGTGGTTGAGAACATTTGGGTCTTCACATCTTATAACCACCATAAATACCAGGAAATTCTATGGCAAACCAAAGATGCTGGGCTTGTTCAGGACAGAAGCTCAATGCTGATTTACATAACTCTCATAAGAGGTGACAGGACAGTTGACTTGTTGGTTGTGTACAACTTGGAATGTCACACATTTTAAGCTTCTGTTTGTAGTCACATAGTGTTACCTTCTGTGGGATAGGTAGGGGAGACCAGTTTTTTTTTTCCATCCATAAGTGCTCAGAAAATCCACTGGAGCCAATGTAATCCCAAGAATCCCTGCAAGGTTGCTGTCAGTGGTTTTCTTTAAGTTGACATTTATAGGAAACCCGGAACAGACAAGCCAGTAGGATGCTGTAGGATTTGTGGCTGAGAAGATTTCTTTCTTCATTTCAGATGGCTTAAGCTAGGCTGTGGGGAATTGTGTGTCAGTCCCATGTGCTTTGTGCCTTCCAGATGAGTCCTCACAACTTAATTCCTAGTTTGCAAAGAGTCTGTGTGAGTAGGTCCAACTCTAATGTGGTTATCTGACACGTCTACTGGTGATATTTGTCCCTATGGTGTATGGCAATCTTTTTATTTTTTTTATTTTTTTATTAATTTATTCGTATTACATCTTGATTGTTAGCCCTTCCCCTGTTTCCTCCCATTCTTCCCTCCCTCCCACTTCCCCCCTTCTCCCCTCCCCTATGTCTGTGATTGAGGGAGGCCTCCTCCCCCTATATATGCTCTTAGGATATCGAGTCTCTTCTTGGTAACTTGCTATCCCTCCTCTGAGTGCCATCAGGCCTCCCCATCCAGGGGACATTGTCAGAAAAGGGGCACCAGGGTTCGTGTAAGAGTTGGGAACTGCATCTTTCATAATCTTTCTCTGTTTATAGCCTTTCCCACTTTACTTTTCTTTTTGCTCTATGACCATCACCCTAGTTCAGGATCATCATCATCATCATCATCATCATCATCATCATCATCATAACAACAACAACTATGAGTTTGTGTGCCTGTGTGTGTGTGCCTGTGTGTATGTAAATATGTGCATCATGTGTGACTGTAGAGGCTGGAAGAAGGCATCATATCCCCTGGAACAGGAGTTACAATTGTGAGCCACCACTGGGTGCTGGAAATTGAACCCAGGTCCTCTGGATGAGCTTAACTTCTGAATCATCTCTCCTGCCCCATAGTTTAGGATCTTATTACTTCCTACCCAGCATCGTTGGCTCTGTTGACGTACACATTCAATCTAACATAGACTCATTCCCATTTTCATATTAGTAAAAATCTCCTTTAGCTCTATGGAGGAATGCTTCTTTGCGGGCAAGAGGGACTTCTATCCCCCACACCAGAATACCTGGTACTTAAGTGCACTTGACCGTGCCACTCAATATCTGAAGTTCTTTCTATCCCCTGTCTTTGGCTTCCAAATAGGTTTCGAGGTAAGGAGGTTTCCATTTGGAGAAAATGTTATGGTTACCGGTTAACTAATACTCATAAGATATTGAAACGACTGTGGCTGGGAAAAGTATAATCATTATGTTATATACAAATAGAGGCCTCACTTCAGCTGATAGTTTATCATTCAATGTTGTACAAATGCATCTGAAAATATTTTCACTGAAATAACTCAATCATATTTATGCCAATAATACATCATGGCAAGGGATATTATTTTGCTTGAAGTTACAAAAATATGGCCCTGGATTTTGTAGAAGAATTTTAATCCAGTAATATGGATGCTCTGATCACATCCAAAGACCCTTTAGGTCTGAGTGATCTAGCTGGAATGACATACCTTTAATCCCTGTGAGTAGTATTGGGTCACACCCTTAGTACACACTTTAATCCCAAACAATGAAGGTCAAGTTAGTTTGGTAGAAGGAAGCATCTATGTTTGAAAGTAATGTCTAGTGAAAGGCAGACAAAGTGACTAATTAGAGAAGTATTTTACAGAGAGGGGGGGGCGAGTGCAAGAGCAGTTTTACTGGGACAGTTTTACAGAAACATTTTAAAGAGAACAAGCTAGACACAGGTGAGAACAGAATGAGGAATGAGTCAGAGAATGAGAAGGAGCCAGAAGATTTGAACAGATTGCTAGAGTTAGTTTGAAGCCAAGCAGAGCAATTCAGTCAGAAGCTGAGAGAAGCCAGTTTGAGTCAGTCAGCTAGGAGAGGAGTTTGAATGAGAACAGCTGAGTTGAATCAGCCAGCCAGAGTTCAGAAAGAACTAGAAAGGGTGAGCTTATTCAACAATAAGTCTCAGAGGTTGAAAACATTCTAGGCCTAGATTAGATTGTATGGAGGCTAGAAGCTTCCAAGACTAGGCCTAGGTTAGCAGACAGAAGCAGCAAGCCTCAGAGATGACAATTCAGGTGAATAAGTTACTTTAATGGCAGGAGCAGTGGCAATAGGCCTGTAATCCCAGCACTCAGGAGGCAGAGGCAGGTGGCTTGCTGTGAGTTTGAGGCCAGTCTGGTCTACAAAGCAAGTCTTGTACAGCTGATGCTACACAGAGAAACCCTGTCTAAAAAAAAAAAAAACCACACTTTTTACAAGATTTTGCCTTTTTCAGTATGAATTTCATTATGCAACAGGAAGTAAGCTGGATCTCTGAGAAACTGTTCTTGTGATTAAGGAAGGACTCTGAACTTGTGCCCTCCCTTTCAAATTATTTGTATGTCTTTGTTTGCTTTTCCCACTTAATAAAAACATGACCGACATTTCTCTTTTTAAAGAAATTCTTCTTAAGCCACAAGAAAATGTCTCTGCTGTTTTATTTACTTGAAGTTGGACTACATATTCATTCATTGCTGTTATCAGGTTGTTCACAAGATTGCGTGAGTTAGCATTTAACATACAGTAATTGCTGGGCAAGTGTTTACAGAATGCATCTTACATCCCTTCCTCCATTCAGCAAATGATAATTATGTATCAGGCACTGTACTAGGCTTTGGCAATGTAAAGATAAACTAGTCCCAAAGATATCATGTGTAATGGGGGAAACAAATGTAACCACATAGTAAACATAAGGTCGATAAACAAAATAATTGATGTATGTTAAGAGATAGTGGTAGCAAATGCTGAAGTTGATTTGCTTAGGCAAAGGGGCAACAGAGGAAATACTGCTCAGGTCACACAGGAACAGTTAACTGAGTGAGAATGGCAAGTAGCCTGCAACGTTGCAAAAGGTCGAGGCTACAGCAAACACAAAGCCGTGGTGAACCAGGGCACATCTGAGGCCTTTGGTGCCCTGTGGCTTATGTGAACGCTGAAAGGGTAGATGGGAAATTGCTTGAGTCTGACTGCAAGAGCATTTTTATCACCCGTGAGAAATTTGAGAATTCTTTCCTGGAGAATGCCACATCATTGAAGGATTTAAAGTGGACCTTCATCCTAAAACATGTGCAGCCATCGACACAAATTCAGATACCTCCATTGAACGGAGCAAGTGACAAATGTGTAACCTGGGGTCTGCTCTAAGGTGATGAGGGGATGTTAAAGGAAGAACACTGCATGGAGACAGTCAGGTGATGGAAAACAATATGGTAAAAAAGTGCTGTGGAAACTGGTCCTGAGGGCTGCACATTTCCACTAGATACAGGTCGTGTTAACTGCACAGAATGTGGAAGAGGGAAGAGACTAAGGAATTTGTATAAGGCATGATGAGGAAAAAAAGGCAGCATGGGTGAATAGAAGGACCACAAAATAAACATTTAGGGGGAAGAAACTCATAGGTCTTGATTATCTATGTGAATAAGAAAGAAAGAAAGAAGGCAGAATGACAAACAATGCGCACTCCTCAACACTGTACACATGGCAGGAAGAGCCTCAGGTAAGTAGACAATGAATTTTGTTTTAGAAATGTTAGTTCAGAGTATTTGTGAGCCACCCAAGCACATCCATCAAGCCGATGGCTAGATATAGAGAGATAAAAATCACAAAAGAAAGGCAGACCTGGCAGCCAACTGGGTGGTGGTGGCTCACGCTTTTAATCCCAGCACTCTGGAGGCATAAGCAGGCAGATTGCTGAGTTCAAGGACAGCCTGGTCTACAAAGCAAGTCCAGGGCAGCCAAGGCTAACACAGAGAGACTCGGTCTCAAAAAAAAAAAAAAAAAAAAAAAAAGAAAGAAAAGAAAAGAAAGAAAAAGAAAAAAAGAAAGGCAGAACTGGAAATACAAATTCAGGGGCTATCAGCTTATAGGAGAGAATTAACAGTAGGAAGTTAGTTGTTGATTATCAGGAAAGTTGGGAAGATTTATTTATTTTCTGTGTATAAATATGTCCATGTGTATGCATGTGTACATGTGTGTGCCTGGTTCTTGAGGTCAGAAGAGGGCAATGGGTTCACTAGTTCCGAATGGTTTTGTGCTACTGTGTGGGTGCTGAGACCCAAACCCAGGTCCTTAGCAAGAGCGAGTGCTGTGTCAGGTCCAAAAGAAAGCTGGGACAAGGCTCACTCAGTTCCTGAGGCTCCTCGCAGCACTTCTCCTTGAAACATCTCTCCAGCCCGTGGGCTGGGCTTCCCTCCCCCCAGCTCCCCATCCCTATATAAACCTGACATTTCATCCATGTGCTTTCTTCTGGTCCTCAGATCCTCTCTTGGTCCTCGTGACCCCTCTCCTTTTCTCCTTCCTTTTCTTCCTCTCTCCTCCCCCACCCCCTCCTCTCACAGCCATGTTCAGTTTGGACCCTTCCAGATACCTCTGGCTGAGCTCTCCCTCATATCTACAATAAAATTCTTCCCCTTAACCAAACCTTGGAGCCGCCATGTCCTCATTTTCGTTCGCTCTTAACCTCTGAGCCATTGCTCAAGGCCAGAGAAGAAAATCTCTATTGAAACCAGAGGTGTTCAACCATTTGACATTTCATATGCAGACGCATTGGACCGCATTTGTAGCTATTTTGGACCAATACAAGTTTTGCCCCTCCTGTCATGTTTGTATTCCTGATGTCTTAGGATTTTCTTTAAATTCTGTATTCTTTTCAAGCAAATGTGGAATGTAGACGTGATGGTGATAAGCCATCCAATTCAGCATGGACATTAAAGAAACAGCTTATAAATAAGCATATTTGTAGAAACTAGGGCACATTACTTTAAAGGCACATATCATATAATTCCCTCAAACTATGTTTGGTCATTCATTGATAACTTTCTTATTTTGAAGAGCATACACCTAAAAGGAAGGGTGTCTGGGGTGAATAAAGACATTCCTTAAATACATGTATAATAACAACACGGCCATGTCCTAATGGACACTATTTACAGATTATGTGTGTGCAGAGGTTTTAATTCACAAAAAGCCAGAATTTAACTCTTAGAGACAAGTTTAGTTTAACTTAATACACTGTTTACTACTGCTGTTTCCAACCAGGAGTGACTCAACCCCATGAAGAGGAGCATTTTGCTTAGAACATTTGGGAACACACTTGGGATAAGGGAAGAGTGAAACAGGCTCACACATTAAACACCCCGCACTCCAGAATGGGTCAGCCTCTTCCCAAATGTCTACTTTGGGTTCATCTACAAAGCCTATTAAAGAGTTGACTTTATTTAGAAAAGTCAACTACTAAAGACATAATGAAGAAGTATTATGGCTTCCAGCCTTGTCTTAATCACTGTTTGTTTAATACTTTTAACTTGATTAAAAGCAGATGTTGAAATTGTTGCCAACTATTTATTTCTCATCTGTGAATGGAAATTAACTTGTTTTTGTTCATCATTAAAATTAAATGTTAAACTTCAGTAGTTTAAAGTCTTGGAATTTCAATCCTTGATGGGATTTCAAGGTTACAGATATTTGAAATTCTTTTGATAACTGTGAAAACATTTGTCCTTATTAGATAAAAGGAGAAATTCCTGGAAATGTTTAAAGACTTGAAACTCCCACATGCTATCTTCACAAACAAAAATAAGAATTTTGTTATGTAGCAAGAATGTTGAGTAACATCTATACTTTCAGCTTTGTATTTTGTGGCACTGGAGTCTAAGAACTTATAAATGGTTGGCTTTTTTTTTTTAGAAGTAAATGATTCAAGATGCTATCTTACAAAATAAAACAACAAAGAACACAGAATGCTGTGTATGCCCAGAGGAAAGGGGTTGCTAATAACGTTTTACAAGTATGGAGTAGGTAGAACATAAAAAAAAAAAGGCTGAGATGATATGACCAGGGACCTCAGTAACAAACCTGAGGGGACAATGAAATATGTGCAAAATTTAATGAACATCTGGCCTTAACTATGGGGATTCTTGTCTTTGGCATCCAAGCCTCAGGTAGTTTTCCTCGGCACAATAGAGCTTATAAATAGAAGGCCGTGGGAGACAAATAGGCTATAATGTGGCCCTGACATCTAAGGCTAGAGCATAAACAAACAAACAAACAAACAAAACTTGATTTTGGTTTCTATTCAATCCTTTTCTTATTTTTTTATTACATGGTGTGTGTGTGTGTGTGTGTGTGTGTGTGTGTGTGTCTGTGTGTGTGTGTGTGTGTGTGTGTGTGTGTGTGTGTGTGTGTGTGTGTGTGTAGGTCAGATAACCACTTGAGGGAGTTGGTTCCCACTTTCTCAGCTCAAGCTCAGGTTGTTAAGGCTTGCTGGTGGGCACCTTCAGCCTCTGAGCTATGTTGCCAGCCCCTCTGCTCAGCTCTTATTCTTGGGGACAGCAGTTGTCGTGTAGAGAGGATATTCCATCAGGCTGTGAAGAAGATCACATGTGGTGGGCTCAGACTTGTCAGCTGTGCAGCTGAGTGAGTGACCTATTACAGAAGGGAGTGACCACTTAGCCTTCCTCTGACTTCATGACTGCCACCTTGTGGTATCTAGATTGTGACTTCAAAAGACCCTGTAATCCCAACACTCAGGAGGTAGCAGCAGATGGATCTTTGTGAGTTGGAGGCCAGCCTGGTCTATGTAGCCAGTTACAGGACAGCCAGGGCTACACAGTGAGACCTTGTCTCAAACAAAACAGAACAAAAACCCGAGCCTTAACATGCAGCTAAGTTGTTTCTAAATTTCCGATGCACAGAAATGGAGAGATAATGCTTCTTCTTTCAAGTAACTGAGTTGTGAGGTAATTTGTTATGCAGAGGTAGACTACTATATTTTATTATGTCATCATTACCTGAGAGTGTGTGCAAGTCATGAAGCAGCTATATGAATGGGAGGTAAGTGATTAAGGGTTGTAATTCATATGTCCCCTGACTACACACACACACACACACACACACACACACACACACACACACCCCGAATATGCTGTAATACTATAATGAAAAGTAAAGAATGCAAGCGTGGTAGCATGTGCTTCTATTCCCAGCTCCCTGGGAAGCTAATGCAGGAGAGTCAGTTGAGCCTAGGAATTTGAGGCAGACAAGACTTCACTTCAATAAACAAGTAAGTAAACAAATGAATGAATAAATAAAATCAATAAATGAAACTACCATATAATTCAGTTATTATGACCACATAAAATCAGTTTATAATCCCAGTTGTTCTTGATATCAACCAATGGTTTCTATGTAGTTTAATGACTTTATCTACTCTAAACATACTTTCCCAAATCCCTCAGTTCATCTAACAAATATTTACTGAGGCTTTTCTATTTGTTGTAGAAATCATATGTATTAAGTATATATTATATACCATAAATCACAATTATATGAGCCCAAAACCAAATAATAGATGAAAACATTTTAAATGATTTATTTATGTTTATTTTTTGTGCGTTAGTGTTTTGCCTGTATGTGTGAGGGTGTCAGGTTCCTTGGAACAGGAATTATAGATAGTTGTGAGCTGTCATGTGGGTGCTGGGAAGTGAACTCTGGTCTTTCGGAAGAGCAGCCAGTGCTCTTAACCACTGAACCATCTCTCCAGTCCCCAGCATTTTTTGTTTGGTTGTTTTTGTTTGAGATGGTTTCTCTGTGCAGCCCTGGCTGTCCTGGAACTTGCTCTGTAGACCAGGCTGGTCTTGAACTCAGAGATCCACCTGCCTCTCTTCTAGGATTAAAGGTGTGTGCCACCACACCCAGCTGATAAAAACTTTTTTATGTTTTCTATCATTCATGTGGAATACTCTTTTTAAAAAATAAAATTTGATTTTATCCAAGGATAATGTGAAAAGTATTATACCTTTTCTTTAAGATGTGAAGACTACAATTAGATGCATAAATTCAGGCTAGGGACACAACATCCCCACTGGATGGATGACGTTGTGACTGGACAGCATTATGCCCAGGTCACTACTATCAATTCCACCTAAGCATAGTGCCAGGTTTATGAGAACAATAGAAAAAAACTCTACACCCTCTGCTCCAGATAAAGAAATAGAAATGAAATGTTATAATTAACAGAGAAAAATACTGTAAGAAAAGTGCAGTTATATGATTTAATTGTGAAGTCTCTTTACTTTAAGAGCTTGAGTTTTGGTTTGGTCTGAAGCAGAGGTCGATTACTAGAACTTAATACACTCTTTTGTGATTTCCTGCTAATAGTTTATGAATGAATGAATGAATGAATGAATAGTTATGGATGAAACAATCCAGGTAACTAGAAGGACCGTTTCAATAATGGAAAGAACACTCACATACACAAAAAACATGCAGCTATCTAGGCAGTAAAAAGCATTGTCATCTCAGGAAATGAAGCATATTAGGGAAAATATGGGAAAACCAGAGCCAGTGCAAAAACAAGGCCTTACGACAAGAGGACTCAACAGTTAGAGCTAGCCACACTATCTCAGCGATTTGGTGTTTCAGAAGACCAAGCAAGGTGAGGAAAGATGTCCATGACGCCGCCCAGAAAGAACAAAAGGGAGTCGGAAATGGCGGAAGTCTGACTTACGGATAAAATGTGTGCTAGCTCAGCCCTTTGGATATTAACAACCCCAAAGGAGACAAACAGCATGGAGAATGAATCAGAGGGACCTATTTAAGAATGACAACCAAGGGCTGGAGAGATGGCTCAGAGGTTAAGAGCAGTGGCTGTTCTTCGAAAAGTCATGAGTTCAATTCCCAGCAACCACATGATGGCTCATAACCATCTATAATGAGATCTGGTGTCCTCTTCTGGCCTGCAGGTGTTTCATGCAGGCAGAATACTATATACATAATAAATAAATAAATCTTAGAAAAGGAAAAAAAAAAAGAATGGCAACCAAGAGCATACTAAGGTTGTGAGGAGCTGACTACAAAAACACTGGAGGAGATGGGGTTCAGTACAAAGATCATGGTCTCAAAATGAAGATGACGGCAAACTTGGGATGGGTAGATGAGGAATGAAGAAACGCCCTTGGCATATTGTTACCAAAGAGAAGCTTGCTCCATTACACATGAGGACGCCATCTACTTTCTCTAGCAGCAGCTGTCCTAGTTATGAGGACTGAAAACAAGAAGACTCAGCTAGGCAATGGCACCCAGGCCCTTAGTCTCAGCCCTTGGGAGGTAGCAGGCAGGTGGGTCTCCGTGAGTTCGAGGCCAGCCTGCTCTACAGAGTGAGTTCCAGGACAGCCTAAGGCTACACAGAGAAACCTTGTCTCAGAAAGCAACAAATTAAAATAAAACAAAACCAGGAAAAGACTCTTTATTCCTAGTATTAATTTCAAGAAGGCAGCAACAGATCAAACAAGCAAAGTGATTGTCTGGGCCTGGGTTTTAGACTTGCACAGGTTGGATGCCTGCAGAGCTGGTTGTGGACAGATTTGAAAATATTAAATAATATATATATATATAATTCATTTAAAATTTTCATTTTTAAAGATAGTAAATATATAATATTGTATAATATTATATATTTACTATCTTTAAAATAATTTTAATCTATATAATATGATATATATTTACTGTCTTTAAAAATAAAACTTTAAAGTAATGAAAAATATATAAGTGTATTATGTATAGTTTTTTTGTTGTTGTTGTTTGTTTTGAGACAGGGTTTCTCTGTGTATAGCCTTGGCTGTCCTAGACTTGCTTTGTAGACCAGGCTGGCCTCGAACTCACAGAGATCTGTCTGCCTCTGCCTCCCGAGTGCTGGGATTAAAGGCGTGCGCCACCATGCCCGGCTATATATAGTTTTTTGACACAGGGTTTCGCTGTGTAGTCCTGGCTGTCCTGGCACTCACTCTGTAGACCAGCGTTAGGGTTACTTTTATAAGTGTGCATGTTGCAGTTTCTCTCTTAACCCAGCTGCTTTTTTCTCATGTTTCCTGGTCCTCTGCCCACCGATTTCCCTACTTCCTCTCACTCATTCTCTCATCCTCTCCTGGGGCTGGCAGGAAGTCCAGCCCTACTCTTTCCCCTACTCAGTGATTGGCTGTTAAGCTGTTTTATTGACCTATCAGAGGACAACTGGGGTACTAAAGTTTAGACAGGAGATTCTCAGAACAAGGATTGCAACCAGATATTGGGTGGGGGAGGGAGGACACAAAAATCAGCATTTGAATCTTTTTTTTTCTTTTGTAGACCAGGCTGTCCTCGAACTCACAACAATCTGCCTCTGCCTCCCAAGTGCTGGGATTAAAGGTGTATGCCACCACACCTGGCTCAGCATTTGAATCTTTACACAATACACAATGACATTACACATACAGACCAGGCTGGCCTGGAACTCAGAGATGCACCTGTCTCTGCCTCCTGGGTTGGGATTAAAGGCATGCGCCACCACTACCCCCAGCATTAGTAATATATTTTTAACAGGATATTTTACCGCACAGACTATAGTGCAGTTATTAACTTGGTTACAATAAAAATGAGCAGCAATTGAAGGCTGCAATCACCTTGGCAGGTGAACAATTGCTTTCATGTCACCGACTGAGTAGGTTTTTTTTAATTAATATATTGAGATTACAACTCAATTGTTATCCCATCACTTGTATCCTCCCGTTCCTCCCTCCCTCCTGCTTTCACCCTATTCCCCTCCCCTATGTCTGTGACTGAGGGGGACCTCCTCCTCCACTATATGGTCATAGGCTATCAAGTCTTATCTTGGTAGCCTGCTTATTATTTCTTTGAGTACCTTCAGGTCTCCCCAACAAGGGGAGGAGGTCCAATGGAGACTGTAGTTTTTGAGCCATTTTTCTGAAAACCAGAACAACTGAAGGGACCCACCAGAGAGGAAGGGTCTGTGTTTTATAGTGATGATATGACCCAGTTTCACATTTTTAAAAATAATGGCCATCTACAACCACATTTTCTGTAAAAAGGAATCATTTGCAACGAACAACTGAACTTTACACATCAATTACCTGAGCAGACTTTAACTGCTTTCTTAAACTGAAACTTCAGTTTCAGAATCCTAACTAGAGTTGATTCTCCTGGCTGTTAGAAGACATTTTTACGGTAGAAGGCTAAAAGCATGATTTTCTTTACCGAATAACTCGACTTATAACTTTCAAGTATTTAGACATAAAGTGTGTTGCCCTTCGAGTATTTTTATTTTCTTGTGGCCCTGGTGATTGAACCGAAGCACTGAGGACGTGGGCATCTACATCTCTGGACCTTTTTTTTTTTAATTGGTCCTAACAAATGAGGTGGTCTGCCCTTTCCTTATTTTCCATTCAGCCCACCTTCTCTGTGTGAAGCTGGGACTCTCTCAATTCTGGCTCACAGACACACACCACGCCAAGCCAAGATGCTTTGGGCTCACAGGGCCTCCTCTGAGCCCCGCCTTCTCGCCGTGCCCCGCCCCTCCCTTAGGCTCCCCCTTCCTCGGGGCCGGCCCTCTGAAGCCCCGCCCATAACCCTTGTGCTCCGCCCACTCCGTTCGCGAGCCCACGGGCATCCTGGGATTTGTGGTTTTCTACAAGCGGCTGCCTCTTGCAAGACCCGGGCTCCGCCTTTCGCCCTAGAGACGCAGTGACGTTGCATCCTTCCAGTTCCTCGCCTCCTCCCTCTTTCGCTCTGGTGAGTCTCTCAGACTTCATAACTCCTTTTACGACACTGAGTCTCAGAGACAGTCTCGGTGCCAGGTCCACTTTTCGGCAAAGTGACGTGGACGTCAACAGCAATGGCGGAAGGAGAAGAGCTTCTGCCACTGTCAACGTCGGGCGGGGACAACTGGTGAGTGCGAGCCCAGGTTTAATTTCCACTGGCCCCCTCTCTTCCTGTTCTCTATCCTTCCTGTCCCGGAGATGCGGGCTGGCGGGGAGTAGAGCAAGGCACCTGTCCACCTTCGAGTCCCCTGCCCCGCCCCCTCTGCCTCCGGGTCCCCTCTGCCAGCGGGCTTGTGAGGCTGGGACAGAATCCCGGGGACTCAGGGTTTCGTCCTGGATCTGCACCTAAGTCAAGTCCTGCTGCTTGGTCTGGCGGAGAACGTGGCTTCAAAACTGAGTTCGTTAAGTCCCTAGCCAGGGAGTTGGAGTGGGCGTACTAAGGAGGAAGTTCTTGGAGAGCTCAGACCATTTGACAAGATCTTGAAATAACCACCGCGACCTTTGACAGTGCAGAGGTTATGAGATACACCCAGCAGCGTTCCTCCCACCTCCCACGTAGTTCAGTAGATTATTATTATTATTATTATTATTATTATTATTATTATTATTATTATTATTATTTGTCTCTCAACAGTTTCCAACATTTGTCTTTCTCAAGTGTTATTTTTCCTTCACACCACTTGACTCACAACTTGGTTTCATAGCTTTGGATGTCGTAGTAGACTTTGTTATGTTTCTCCCAAGATTTTGCATGTCTCTCTGGGGGCGGTGGGAAGAGTCTGTTCTTTAAGGGACTCATGGGCTGGCCTCGAGACTTTCTGGGGTGGCTGAGAATGACTGGAAACTTGTCATGCACTTGCTTTCTTCTCTGGAGTGCTGGGTTATAGGTGAGCTCCCGCTTGCCTGGTTTATGGCGCGTTGGAGATTGAACCCAGGGCTTCATGCATGCTAGGACAAGCTCTCTACCATCTGTGACATGTACATCCCCAGCTCTGCCGATGGCTTCTACTTTTGAAGTTGTTGTTGTGTGTGTGTCTTAGAGCTGATTTAAGTATATTGATCATGTGTAATTCTCATGGATTTTTTTTTTCTGTCCACACTGTTTATATATCGATCACTGGCACTGTTTACCTAAACACAATGCGAGGCTTTGGTAGACATGTACTTTACTAATTGAGGAAAATGGAAGTTGTAGGACGAGATAGATAATGCAGTAATTGAGATGTTCAACTCAGCAGACAGCAGCATCTTTTTTGTTTTGTTTTTTGTTTTTTTGTTTTTTTGAGACAGTGTTTCTCTGTGTAGCCTTGGCTGTCCTGGACTTGCTTTGTAGACCAGGCTGGCCTGGAACTCAGAGATCCGCATGCCTCTGCCTCCCCAAGTGATGGGATTAAAGGCGTTCACCACCACACCAGATGACATCAGCATTTTAGTGCAAGATTTCTTCCAGGTGTAGGAGGAAAATGTAAAGCTTGTTTCTTTCAAGCATCTTATGGGACTTGGGGGACCTAGACAGGTACACAAAATAACAAGATAAGTTAATTTTGTTCTTTGAGATTGTGAATAAAAGTGTTATGGGAGTTCAGAAGGGGCAGAAACCTCTTTAACACACATTACAAAACCTTCATGGACACACTGGTGTTAGTTAGACCCTGAAGAATTATTAAGAATTGCCTTAACACTGTTAAAAATAATAAGTATAATATGAGCTACAGAAGTAATTAAAATGTTTTTCCCTTTGCCTTATTGAAAAAAACCAGATTGAACTTTTTACTGTATTAAAAAATATATTCAATACCAATCTATTATTTGAACATGTACTCACTATTTAAAAACAGCTTTTCATTTATTTATTTATTTTGGGGTAGGGCCTCACTGTGTAGCTCTGGCTGTCCTGGAACTTGCTATGTAGCCTTGGCAGGACTCACAGAGACCCACTGACCTCTGTCTCCTAAGGGCTAGTATTAAAGGCATGTACCACCACAGCCAGCTTCAGTTTTTAATTTTTACCCATATGGGAAACCCCCAGTACACTTTACATTTTCCTGAATACTTTTAAGTATTAAATACCAGCCATGCGTGGTGGCACACGCCTGTAATACCACTCTGGGAGGCAGAGGCAGATCTCTGTGAGTTTGAGGCCAGCCTGGTCTACAAAGCCAGTTCAGGACAGAGAAGGCTACATAAAGAAACCGTGACTTGAAAATCTAAACCAACCAACCAACCAACCAACCAAAAACACAACCTAAAAAAACAAGAAAACCAAACCCATACATGGCTAGTGGCTAAATACTGCATAGTACTGAGCCATTATGAGACCAGAAGAGTAGCAGAAGCAGAGGCGTAGGTAAGACAACTGAGGATTGTTTAGAGACTGATGACTAGAATTACCTGACTTAAGAGGAATACAGACAGGTCTGGGGAATCAGTAAAACTTTTTTTTTTGAGGGCTGGGGATTGGTGCTGGGGAATCCAGCTAGGGTCTTGTACCTTATAAACAGGTACTGTTCTTACACTGAGCTATATTGTCAGCTCAGTAAAAAGATTCTAACCCATCATGGAAACCTTTTAAAAAACCAGCGATACCGAACTTTCTAGAAAGTGACCTAGCTGGTTATAGCATGGAGCTTACAGTTTGGGAAGATTGCATTGTATTACAGACTGCCTTTAGTCAGCTGACTGAGGACAATGGGGGGGAGCGTGTTTTTCTGTGTTAAAGCATTGTAATGAAGTTCTTAGATTGGGTTGCTGTGTGTGTGTGTGTGGTGTGTGTGTGTGTGTGTGTGTGTGTGTGTGTGTGTGTGGTTGTGGGGCAAGAGCATGCTAGTGGACGGTTGCTAATGTTAGCATTTATTCTCTTAAAGATTCCTTTAAGGTCTGTGTCTATTTGTTGTTCTCTTTGTTTGTTTGTTTGGCTGGTTGTCCTGGCCTCAAATTTAGAGAGATCCACCTACCTCTACCTCTCGAGTGCTGGGATTAAAGGCTTACACCAGCATCAGGCAACTTGGGGAGGAAAGGGTTTATTTGACTTACACTTCCTTTCCTTGTCATCACTGAAGGAAGTCAGGACAGGAACTCACGCAGCGCAGGAACTTGGAGGCAGGAACTGATGCAGAGGGCATGGAGAGGCGCTGCTCACTGGCTTGCTCTACATAGCTTGCGGAGCCTGCTTTCCTATAGAACCCAGGACCACCAGCCCAGGGAATGGCACCACCCACAATGGGCTGATCCCCCCCCCCCATCAACGTCTAATTAAGGAAGTTTGTTATAGGCTTGCCTGTAGGCAGATCTTACAGAGGCCTAAGCTCCTGCCTCTCAGGTGGCTTTGACAAGTGGCAAGTTGACATAAAACTATCCAGCACAGTCTGTATATGTGGTGTGTGCTCCCACTTTTACTTGTTTTATTTCCCTGAATGGAGAAGCCCTGACATGTTCGTTGGGATAGCTAGTGTCCCTCCATTCTCCTGTACTGGTTTTTCTGTTCAGTCCCTCTCTTTCCCTGACCAGTTTCTATACAGTCAGGAAAGACCTTGGCATTGGGAGCCATGGGTTAGAAAACCCACCTTTATGGGATTGTTACAGAATGGCCTTTATTTTAGCTGTCATGTTTCAATCTTTTTTTAAAATTTTATTTTATTAATTTATTCATATCACATCTCAATTGTTAGCCCATCCCTTGTATCCTCCCATTCCTCCCTCCCTCCCTCCCATTTTCCCCTTACTCCCCTCCCCTATGACTGTGACTGAGGGGGACTTCCTCCCTCTTTGTATGTTCATAGGGTATCAAGTCTCTTCTTGGTCATGTTTCAATCTTAACCTTTTCATTTATAAAGTTTTTCAAAGTATATCTTGCTTGCTACCACCAAATTTAATGATTAAGGGTTATTCAGTTTACAAAAGGAAGTGTGTAAGAATGAAGCTAGGCTGGATATGGCCTAATCCCAGCATTAGTCACTCAGGAGACTGAGGCAGGGGAGTTGGTACAAGTTCAGAGTCAACCTTATCTACATTGTGAATTTCAGGGCAGCCTGGGCTGCAGAGTGAGAACTTCCCTCAGAAACCACAGCTCATGAAATAGATAAAGTGAGGGGAGGAAAGAAAGGGGTGAAAGAGGTGGGATGGACGGGGGAGGAGGAGAGGGAGGAGAGGAGAGAGAACAACTTAGGCCCCTGTCCTCAAGGAATTTATGATCTAGATCAGAAGGCGCTTTTAAGAGCATCACCTAAATTGGGCCTGCTTGCAACTCTGAGCCTCTGTGGGTTTGAGGCCTTCCTGGTTGACACAGTGAGCTCCAGGCTAGCCAGGGGTACATAGTAGGGCTCTGTCTCAACAAACAAAACAACAAAAAGAGCATCAACTTACTGTAACGGAGTGAGGCATTCTGGCCTTTTGTGTAGTTGGTACAGTAGATTAGTGTTGTTTTAAACAGCCCAGCATTGCCGTACCTTTTTCAAGCTGCTTTTTACTGGTTCCCCCCACCCCCACCCCATATTTTCCCTTTGTGGATAGTAAATAGTATTTTCCAGTTTGCTTCCTAATATGTGGAACTAGATAGTTGAGCTTGCAAAAAATATGTATATAGTGTTTAAAGGACTCAGAAAGGGGCTTAAAGTCTTTTTTAAGGGGTTGGATTGATGGCTTAGAGGTTAAGAGCATCTGCCACTCGTGAAGAGGGCTGGATTCACTTCAGAGCATCCACAAATAACAGTCTGGAACTCCAGCTTTAGGGAATCCAACACGCTCTTCCGGCCTCTTCTGACGCTGGGCTCCACAGGGTGCACATACACGCAGCAAACAAACATTCATCCACACAAAAAGTAAAGATAAATAAACCTTAATACATAGACTCTTTGACATAAAATTTACCTATTTACTGGTTTTCTGTTATGTTTTAAATCACTAGTTCTTCCTAAAATTTAAATATGTATTGGAATGACCTTAAAGCTTTAAAAAATGCACACTGATTGAGCAGATGCTAGGTGGGATCTGAGAGTCCTTATCTCTGAGTAGTTCCTATGTGATATCAGCTCTGTTTGTTCATGACCTGCACTCCAGTTAACCAAGTATGAATATTAGATATCTCAGAATGAGTAAGGCAGAGGCATTTATCTTTTTATATTATGTTACATTGCATAACTTAATATATTAGGCTGTAATTTACACAAAGCTATTATTTATTTATTTACTATTGTGTGTGTGTGTGTGTGTGTGTGCACGTGCGTGTGTATGTGTGTGTCCATGGGTTTAATTTATTGAGTGCAGTGGGGGCATGTGGAGGTCTGTCAAGAATCTCTTTCCTCCATGTGTGCTCTGGTTATTGAACACAGGTAATGAGGCTTGGCAGGAAACATGTTAACTGCTGAGCTGCCTCACTTATTGCTGTGTAGATAGTCAACTTCTCAAGGGGGAGTGGCTGACAGCAGGTAACTCAGCCAGTGTTTGTTGGGTGAATGTATCTATGAATGAATGCCACCGTTTGTGAAGCCATGAGCAATGCCTAAACTATTGTCTCATTTACGTTTCCTAACAGCCCCGGAAGCTAAGTGCTGGCTGGTGTAATGCTCAGTCCCTTTAGACAGCAAGGTGATCAGAAACGGTCTAAAGCCTGGACACCCCGCCCCCCCACCACCACCGCAAACTTCAGCCATGTGAACACAGAAAGTGTGGTGCAATCCTTCACAACACTTTTTTATATAAAATGATCTGATTTTAATTGAAAAACTAGTCTAGAATTTGGATTGATAAAATCAAAGTTAGGTTTTTGTGGTTGTTTTGTTTTTCATGACAAGGTTTTTCTGTGTAGCCCTGGCTGTCCTAGAACCCACTCTGTAAACCAGACTAGCCTCCAACTTCGAGATCTGTCTGCTGTTTCCCTCCTGAGCACTGGACTTAAGGAATGTACCACCACTACCTGGATAAATCAAAGTTAAATTCTTAAAATTCAAAAGTCGCCAATTAAAGAAAGAAGCCTTGGTTTTTGTACATAGGCTTTTATTTTCTGAGTAATTCTTTCTTAAATAATCTTAGTGATCCAAAGCCAAAACTGAACTTTTTCTTTTAATTATATAATTGTTGGCATTCTGAACTTACTTAATTCATAAATTTTATTCCACATGCACTTTAATTCATGATTCTAATGTTTTGCTCAATTCTTCTTAAAGTATTAAACTTTTTTTCAGTTGTAAAAGGATCAGTTTTATAAGAAACATCTCTATATACTGTAGTGTACAGCTGGTTATGAAGAGGACAATTTTGAATCGAGTTGATAAACTATACTTGGCAGAGCATTTCTGCCACACAGTGCTGAAATGTGGCTTCTGTTTGGTGTCGACCGAAGACAATACCCACCCTTATGTATCTGAAAGCGAAAGGGTTTAGCAAAGTATTCATGACTCAGCAACCATCCACTCAATGCGCTTTATCCTCAGGCCACTGGGTGAGGTCTTAGGGGTAAAATGCAAGCAGTATTAAAGCCAGAGCTATGTGTTGCTTTAATTTGTCATTCTGTCAGAAGGAATAATACAAAATGGTGCCACAGTTTGAGGACCAAGTGTTCCAATGTGAGCCTGTGAGAAAGCATTGCAGAGTCAAGCCATCTCAGATGACGTTTACGAATTTTAGCAAGGAAATATAAGAAATGTTATTAAGCATTTGTGTAGAGTTCTTCCTTTTACATAGGCATGTGCACACACACACACACATACGTGTGCATCTTACGCATATGTGTAAGACAGGAAGCTCAGAATCACGTTAATACCTTCTTGGAGGTGAGAGGATGGACTGAGAGTGGTCATAGGTCAAATCCTTACAGGAAAGATCTGTATGTAAGTGATGTCTCCTGTGCAAGCCCCGTGTTCCTTCTGATAGTGATTGCGCTCAGTCATATATGCCGCATGTCCCTTAATCGGCTCCTAAAGAAGGGCTTTATAAAAATACGGGTCAAATGTTGACTTAGCTATGTACTTTGGAAAGCATAGTATTCAAAGATGTACACCGTTGAGCATATATGTGTATTGACGGTTTGTGGATCCTGTATAGATACAAGGGTACATATCAGCTGTGTATATCACTAACTCATATCTCTGAGAAGAGACAATTCATGATTGCTATGATAGGATAATAAGGAGAAATTATGTACATTTATACTATTATGTATATATATTTATAGACCTTTATTTTCATAATGCTGTAGTCTCATGCGCCTTCCCCAACTCTTTGTTCTTGTTTTGAGACAGGGTTTCTCTGTGTAGTCTTGGCTGTCCTGAACTCACTTGTCGACCAGGCTGGCCTCGAACTCACAGAGATCCGCCTGCCTCTGCCTCCCGAGTGCTGGGATTAAAGGCATGTGCCACTACGCCTGGCTCCAAATCACAGTTTTTGTTTTTGTTTTTTAATTTAATGTATGGTTGCCTACATTATCCAAATAGAAAGTACATTTTTAAATGTTATATATTAATAGATACATGTATATAATTAGATAAAAACATGTAATGTATTTATATTATACTGTATGCTAATATAACAAGTAATCTCTCATGTATTAAAAGATATAAAGCATATCTTTATTTGTGGTAATAGGACATGTAAGCAATTATACTGCTTTGGTGGCCTTAAGAACTCAGCAGTTTTTCTGTAGCTTTCATTCAATGATAGGGAAATAAGTAACTTAGTAGCTTTAAATACATAGGAAACTATGTATCATTTCCCACGTAAAGAGTTTCATGCCTGTATTTATTTTTTAATTAGTGTGTGTGAGGACACATTTGTGGGGTTGGGTCTCCCCTTCCATGTGGGTTTGGGGTTGCGCTCAGGTCAGCAGGCTTGTACAGCGAGCGTCTTTACCTGCTGAGTCATCTTCATGGCCTTCTTCTGTGTTTTGAAGGTTAAAAGTTAGAAAATGCACCCTCTCATCAATGTGCAATTGAATACCAGAAATTCTTTTTTTGTTTGTGACAAGGTCTAGGCTAGCCTAGAACCCAGTGTGTTGGCCAGGCTGGCCTTGTGGAACCATCATAGCTAGTGCATACCAAAACTTCTTGAGATTTGTTTTGTAAATCCCATTAAGATTTAACAACCAAGATGAAGATAATTGAGAGCAAGAGAAATCTTGATCAGTGCTTGGAACCCAGTTTTTAAAAGTAAATTTGGCATAACTTTGGACAAGGTTTTCCAGATGTTGTATAATGATGTCACTATTTTTCCCGCAGATTATTATTTTCTTTTTTTTAAAAAATAATTTATTTAGTTTTATGTGCATTAGTGTGAGGGTGTCAGATCACCTGGGACTGAAGTTACAGACAGTTGTAAGCTGCCATGTGGGTGCTGAGAATTGAACCTGGGTCCTTTAGAAGAGCAGACAGTGTTCTTAACCACTGCGCCATCGCTCCAGCCCCAGATTATTATTTTCTAAGACAATGTTTACAGGAAAAACAATACTGTTAAAAAAAATCGTTGTATTTTGGGTAAATTAGAAATTTGTACCATAACTGGGCATGGTGGCGCACACCTTTATCCCAGCACTTGGGAGGCAGAGGCAAGCGGATCTCTGTGAGTTCCAGGGCAGCCAGAGCAGTTACGCAGAGAAACTCTGTTTGGAAAAACAAAAAACTCAAACCAAACCTAAATAAACAATAAATAAATAACATTGTAACAGATATAGGTAATGTCTCTGAAAGACTTTTGCTATTTTCATTCCATTCTTTATTCTAGGCAAACAATTTGTTCTGTTTTTAAATTTCCAAGTAGACTGGGTTGGTTGAAAACATCTCTGTGGAAAGTGGGCTAGTGACGTAGCTCAGCCAGTAAAGCTGCTTGCTTGCAAGCTTGACTGCTTTAGTTGGATCCCCAGGACCTCCTTGGTGGAGGAGAAACCTGACCCTGAAAGTTGCCCTGCCGCCTCCACATATGTGCTGTGGCATGTGCGTGTGCACATACACACGTACACCAGTGAGGACATGAAGAGGTGCATAGGAAGATGCTGCGGACTTTTGTCTTAAGGAAGTATGGGGAAGTGGGCAGCAGCATAAGGCTACTGTCTATCAGTGAGAAACTCCTCTGCAGCTCAGTATGGAAAATCTTAGAGCTGATATGGACACAGTCCAGCATTACACACACAATTGTTAGTCACCCCTCCGCCCGACACAAGTAGTAACTCCTTGAGTTTTTGTCTTAGAAGAGGAAGGGCCACCTGGGTACCACTGGTACAATTTGATCCTCATGGCTGGTAAGTAAAAAAACAAGTCCTTAAAAAAAGCCTTAATGGCATTTATTCCATTTATAGTTGATTTTTAATTTTATATACCTAAGCTTTTGTGACTCCGTATCCTTCCCTGTTGCTTAGTGATGAAATCCTATAGCTGGCACACTTGTCTGGGCTGTCTGACCAAAACAACTATATTTAGCACCTTCTTTAACTTGATACAGGATTCTGGGAGACATGGAAATGGAAAGTGAGTGTGATCAGGTGCATTGTATGACATTGCCAAATAATTAATATAAGTATTATGTTGGAGGGAGAAAAGAAAAAATAGTTTGGTACGGATATCTTATGAGCTGTATAAAAAGGAGACACTCAGAAGTACAGGGCACAAATGAAGGCATGAAACAATTTGAAACAAGTGCTAGCTGCTTGTCATACTGTTTGCTAGTGCTTATAGCTGGTTGGCTAGGTTTTTAAGAAGTAGGGACAATTTGTCAGGATGAAAGCTAGCAGTGGTGTATACATGATATGTGTATAGTGGTGATATGTATCTGTTGTGGCTTAGTCTGTGCACATGGTGCCTTATGTTTAAACAAATCTGAATGAACTACAAGCCAGGAAGAGCCTCTCCCATCTCTTTAGTAGATCTGATTCTTACATTCTTCCTCGGCTCCTTAAGCATAAATCATATGTTGTTTTTAAACAAAACCCCAAATGTTCCATTTTACCAATAAAGACTTAGGAACCAGATGCTGAGGGAAAGCCTGCTAGCTCAGAGAGGCAGAAAAAGCACTCATCTGACCTTCCTGCTCAGCCGACGACGTCCCAGAAGGAAAAAGCCCCTTCTCCATCCTGTCTTAAAAACCCTTCAAACCAAGTGTTCATCCTTTCTCTGGACTTCCTCTCACTCTTTTTTTTTTTTTTTCGAGACAGGGTCTCTCTGTGTAGCCGTGGCTGTCCTAGACTCCCTTTGTAGACCAGGCTGGCCTCGAACTCACAGCGATCCTCCTGCCTCTGCCTCCCGAGTGCCTCTCTCTCTTATGTTTTTTCCTATGTTCACTTCCTGTCAACTTGTTCCTTGTTCGGCTTCTTGACCTATGGTTAACTTTATTTAATCCTGTTTACAGAAAGCTCTTGGATTGAAAGTGTGTGTAAGGGTTGAGCCACACCACACCTACCTGTTTACAACAAACAAAGTTCTTGGATTGAAAGTGTGTGCTAGGAATGAGCCACAACACAACTAGAAATAGGGTTTTCCAGTATACAATCTCGGGGTTCACAGCGTGCTCAAATATCCTACAACAGTTCTACAGTTACCCAGTTGAATTCTTGATATTTATTTTTAAGTTTAGTAAGTAATCCTAACACCCAACTTGAAACAACTCAATTGTACAACAAACATGATATATTCATGCAGTTGGAGATTATTTGGAAGTAAGGCATGTGCTAATACATAGATTACAATGCTAGTGGAACTTGAAACATAATGCTCATGGAAGAAGCCAGGTGTTAAAGGTCACGTGTCACGATCGCATCTACTATGATGGTCTCCATTTGCTGTAAAGAGAGGCTACTTTGATGAGGGGTGATAGCTACATTTTTCTGTGTGTAGAAGGATACTGTTTAGAATATTGGAAGGGATTATGCTGGTTTAGCAAAGTGGCGGTCGCAGATTCTTTGCCTAGGTCCATGACCTCACTATCCGCAGGAAGCTGCCTAGATTCCAGTGCCAGGCAAGATTCCCCTGCTGTTGAGTGGGCTTTAAGTTCAATTAGCCATTGACATGCGAGTGCCATCTATGGCCCCTTTACGTACCTCTTGTCATTCTGGTCATTGGCACACTTCCTAGGTGCTGCTGCTGGGTAGGACTGGTCAGTTGTTCCTCACCCCTGGAGGTCTGCAGAGTGTTTATATAGCACATCTGGAACCTGGAAGGTGCCAGGAAAGAGGTCAGGTCAGATTGAGCTCAGATCTTCCAAGTCCTATGTCTTAAGTGAGTGGGGTTGTCAGCAAAAGGGGCTCATCCTTGCTGGGCATGGTGGGGAGGCAGGCGGATCTCTGTGAATTTGGGGCTAGCCTGGTCTACAGAGCAGTAGACACCCTGTCTTGAAACTGTTCCCCTCCCCAAAAAAAAGAAATAAAGGAAAAGAAAAAAAAGGTGGGGAGGCTCACCCTCAACTCCTCAAAGGCAACCAGGAGTTACATTGAAAATCTTTATTGTGTTGGGAGTGACATTTTTTCATATGATTCAGTGAATGGCTTATTTTTTAAAAAGATTTATTTATGTATTATGTATACAGTGTTTCGACTGCATGTACACTTGCATGCCAGAAGAGGGTATCTGATTACATTATAGATGGTTATGAGCCACCATGTGGTTGCTGGGAATTGAACTCAAGACCCCCGGAAGAGCAGACAGTGCTCTTGACCTCTGAGCCATCTCTCCAGCCTGAGTGGCTTTTTTTTTTTTTTAAACAATTACACAATTTCCAGTTGTATTTAATGATCCTGGAAGCGCTAGGAATGCAGATGAAGTTTGGAAGTGGCTGGAGTTCCACGTGCTACAGCTCCTACCTGGTGGGAGAGGCCCTAACTCAGCTGGAGTCTGAGCCCACGTCTGCCTGGCTGGAACTGTAATGCAGCCCGGGTTGAGTGCTTTCAGGGGTTTGCCACAGAACATCCGATGAGGGGAAATTCCATTGCATTTTATTTTGGATGTAGGCATTACTTTTTTTACTTTCTGTTTTTATTTGGGGGGTTGTTTTTTGTTTTTTGTTTGTTTGTTTTTGTATTTTGAGACAGGGGTCTCATTCTGTAGACCAGGCTGGCTCTGAACTCCCACAATCCTCATACAGTTTCAGAGTTACAGAGCCAGGAGGGAGGTGGTTTTCCCTGTTTCCAATCACAGAGCCATGTTCGCTAGGCCTTGGACTTGCTGAGCAAAGGGCATCATTACTTTTTTTTATGAACAAAGCCTGTATTTTTCTATTTGGGGACCATGTCTGCTCATAAAGTCAGTTTGTACCAACCTTTAGCTTGTAAAGTCAGTTTGAAGTTTCATACGGTCCCACTCAAACCTCACCAGACCCGGTCAGACGTGTAGATCCTGTGTGTTCAAAGACCAAGGCCTGAGCCTATCGAGGGCTGAGTGCTGTGCGGAGCTCTCGTGTCTGCGAATCCCTCCATCCGATCTTCAACTGTAATGTTTGCAGCTCTTTACTACAGTTACACGTGGCTGTGCTGAGAGTCTAGAAACTGAACCTTTGGCTTCCTCAGAAGACTCCGTTATTCTTAATTATTTAGGTTTGTGGGAAGTGTCGGTTACTACCACAAGTGTAGTATTGTCTGGCCTCTGCGGTACTTGCTTAGAGTTGAACTGACGCCGCAGATGGTGGTCCCCTGGGCGCAGCACCACAGAATCTAAGCCCCAGCTACATCAGCGGATGTGCTTGCGCTGCCCTGTGCTCTAAAGATACTTGGAGGAATGGGCATTTTGGCCACACGCTAGCTTTGTTGCCTGGAATAGTAAGGCATTTGGCACAGCCTCTTCAGGAAGAAAATAAGGTTTTGCACTAAAATATTAGAAAAATTCTAAGTTCATTTATGTGATAAAATTCCATGTCAATTAAAGGATATGTTAATCATTTCATTTATGCATTTGACAGTCACATGATATTTATTCATCAGGCATACATACATTGTATTTTCTTGATTTCGTAGTTATAAGCACTAGGCCTGCGCTTTCAACACTAAACTTGAAATCTCTCATTCTTTTTCCTTTTCTCCCAACTTTTCAGTGATTATTTACAAAAGACTGAAGTATGTCTTGTGTGGACACAAGCGTGTCCGTTTTAATTTGGACGCTTCACGCTTGCCCAGTGCTGTGCTGTTGCTTATAGCAAGTGATTGCATGTTCTTTTGCGTCCTTCTTGTTAAGAGAGAACAACTCAGTGGAACGAGCACGCTTAAATGGGCAGCCTTAGAGCCGCATCAGTGTGGGGAGCCTTCAGTTATTCAGGGTGCCTGGCTTTTCTTTTTTTTTTTTTTTTTTTGGTTTTTTGAGACAAGGTTTCTCTGTGTAGCCTTGGCTGTCCTGGACTCGCTTTGTAGACCAGGCTGGCCTCGAACGCACAGAGCTCTGCCTGCCTGTGCCTCCCAAGTGCTAGGATTAAAGGCGTGTGCCACCACCACCCAGCTTGAACAATGGTCTTTAATATCATCAGCTGGTTACTTCAGTTGTCTCGTAAGTGTTCATGACCCACCTTTGCCTCATTTTGCATCATATCTGCAGCCAGTGATGTGTGTCACTGGAGTGAGGATTAAAAAGAACACATGCAGACTGTGATGGTGTGTGCTCTGCAATCCCAGCTCTTGGAAGATGGAGGGAGTAGGAATAGGAGTTTAAGTTTGAGGCCAGCCTCCAGTATAAGATTCTGTTTCTAAACCAACAGTGAACATATGTAAATGTTTTATAATAGCACCTGGCACATGCTGAGTGCTGCATCAAGTCACCCCTGCTGCTATGAATACGTTACTGTGATTTGTCCTCGTGAATTCATGGTACTAGCAACATGCTTGTGCCATCTTCTCTTTAACAGTTCTAATCAATAATTTGTGATAAATAATTTATGTGAAGGCAGAATTCTATCCCTGGAGCAGAGTGTATGGATTCTTCATGAGCCTTGCGTTGTCACATTCTGACCACTGAAAAACTTTTCTTCTGACATGTAGTCTTTAACTGGCCATGATTATGATGAATGTTGAACAAGGGGGAAACTGAGTCAAGAATAGTTTTAATGAATATCACTTTATTTATTTATTTATTTATTTATTTATTTATTTATTTTAGGGAAAAAGATCTTGAAGAAGCCCTTGAAGCAGGAGGCTGTGACCTTGAAACTTTGAGAAATATAATTCAAGGGAGACCACTTCCCTCTGAGCTGAGGGCCAAGGTTTGGAAGGTAAGTAGAAACTGATGAGTGAAATGTAGTCACTTAGAAGAATTTTAAAGATTTGTTTTCAGTTCTCTGAAAAGACTAGTATGCTACAACTAGAAAGTTGATCTGAGTAACGAACTGTTACACGTGCCTTTAACCCCTGCCTGCCTGCACTGGGAAGCGTAGACAGGCGGAGCTCATTGTGTTGGAGCCTAGCCTGGTCTATATAGTAAATTCCAGGACAGCAAGGAAGACATAATGAGACCCAGTCTGAAAATGAATGTTTCTATAATGCTTTTTATACTTAATAATAATGTTTACAATGGTAATACTTTTACAGCCACTAGATATGACTGTAATCCTTATGAAGATTATTTAGTGAGTAGTAAAAAGTGGGGAAATAAAAACAGTAAGGAATATAGAACACATACACACACACACGGAATGAACAAATATCTATATTGGTTTTTCAAGACAGGGTTTCTCTGTATAGCCTTGGCTGTCCTGAACTCACTTTGAAGGCCAGGCTGTCCTCGAACTCACAGAGATCAGCCTACCTCTGCTCCCTGAGTGTTGGGCTCACAGGCTTGCACCCCCATGCCTGCCTGGTATATTAAAGTAAATATATCTGTGGGTATTGGGGTTATGGTTTTTCTTTCTTTTGCTTCCCCACCATTCTCTAATGTATGTGGGGGTTTTGCTTGTTGATTTTCGCTTTTTTTTTGTTTTTGAAACAGGGTCTTGCTATTTCACTGGCTAGCCTTGAGATCCATCTTCCTCAACCTCTGTTCCCTAGTGCTGAGATGACCCGAGGGCACCACACACCTGTGGATGTTAACTAACCCAGTAGAGCTTTCATCTGACAGCGTGCCACACGTGGACTATACGTTTTGGTCATTTCACCTCCTCTCCCCTCCCTGGTCCCTGCCCTCCCTGCCGACCCTGCTCCTCTTTGCAGTTTGTTCCCCTCTACTTTCCTGTCTTTTTTCCTTCTGATGGAGATGGTGACTCAGTGTTCCCTTAAGGTTACTTGTAGGAGCATGGGCAGTCTGAAACAATGGCTTGACCCACTAGCCATTAGCTGTCTAGAAATAGAACAAAAAACATGTGGGTGACCAACCTCGTCTACAGAGTTGCAAGACAGCCAGGGCTATGCAGGGAGACATTGACTCAAACAAACAAACAAACGTTTTTATACATACTTGAAAAAACTTACAAAACATGCTTGAGCTGGGCAGTGGTGGCGCACGCCTTTAATCCCAGCACTTGGGAGGCAGAGGCAGGCAGATCTCTGTGAGTACGATGCCAGCCTGGTCTACAGAGCGAGTTCCAGGACAGCCAGAGCTGTTACAGAGAAACCCTGTCTTGAAAAACAAAAAGAAAAAAAAAATGCTTGAAAAAAAAACCATACTAAGAAATATTTCCTGAATTCATTAAATATTCTTTATAATTTTTAATTATATATGGAATAGTTATATTTTTATTTAACAATATCATACTCTTGGTTTTTACATTTCAGAAAACAGTTGGCTTTAAATAAAGCCATGTTTGTAAATATACAATTATTTTATAATTTATTCTATCCATGAACATGAAGTGGAAAAATCTAATATAGGAATCTTTTGTCACGTGGTGGTGGCGGCTCTTGGTGGTGTGCGGATACTTAAGCTTGTAATTTTCATTATTGTTCCTAGATCCTTGCTTTCCTTAATGCATATTTTACGGGATGGAGAGCTAATAATGATGCTTGTTGCTTTCAACATTTTTCTTCCAGATTGCTCTGAACGTTGCAGGAAAAGGTGATAGCTTGGCATCTTGGGATGGTATTTTAGACTTGCCTGAGCAGGAAACTATTCATAAAGATTGCCTAGACTTTATTGGTAAGTTTGATAACCATGAAAAAAGTTATCTTGTTATAATATGGGACATGTTGAATTTATAAAGGTCTTGTCAATAGTTTTGTCCTTTAAAATTTTTTTGAGACACATAATTTTGAGGAAAAGCCCAGTTTTTACTGTTCATTTTACGTTACTGATTTTTCATATACGTTTACAGTTTTGTTGTGCTCTTCACCGTGTTTCTCATATTATTGTAGGCCCTCATGATTACATATAGCCTTAAATTAAAAGAGACCGTGTTCTGAAAGTTTTAGATCACGATCTACTGTTTTAAAATTGTTACAAATCGTAGGTTCATGATACAAGTTAAGCTAACTTCATTTATACCTGTCTTTTCTAATTCATTTACAGTATGTTGGACTCTTGTTTTTCCTTTCTGTTACATCATAGTTAATGCATTGGCTAAATAGGCCTCAGTGTACTAACTATTCGGAAACCATATCTGGGATGTAGCTCAGTGTCAGAGTGCTTGCCTGGCATGCGCAAGAGCCTGGGTTCTACCACCACACTGTAAAAGACAGACAGCCTTTACTGGTAGTGTGAACAAAAGAAAGGGAATTTGAACCAGGGATTTGAAAACTTTACATGATGTGTATCATATATTTCTGAGATTACCTTGATTTTAATAATAATAATGGTTATAGTTTTGTTCCTATTTAATTTACATTTTTTGTCTTTATTTTTTGTATGAGAGCTCCCAGTATGAAAAGTCATAGGTAGTTTTTCTTGTGCATGTTTGATTAGCTGTATTATAAAATAAAAACTAAGGTTTAAGACGAAAGAAGAGAAGGAATAAAGTACTGGATTTTATGGCAGAGACTGGGATATTCTTCTATTTGCCAAAGCTGCACGTTGTAGAGCAACTGGTAGTCTTGTGAGGAAACATCCTTGGCTTTCCAGCAACATGGGCTACGCCTGTCAGCTCCCACTGCTCTTAGGTTAACATGCATATGGCCAATATTACTGAGTACTGTTTGTTAGTAAAGTGTCTTCTGTCTTCCCCCTTCTCCCAGGGCCAGGTAAGAAAACACACATTTACATGAAACTGATAGTTGTTCTGCAATAGCTATCTTGCTTTAAGTTAAAAAGAAGGTTGGGAGCTGGGCGTGGTGGTGCACGCCTTTAATCCCAGCACTCAGGAGGCAGAGGCAGGCGAATCGCTGTGAGTTTGAGGCCAGCCTGGTCTACAAAGTGAGTCTAGGACAGCCAAGGTTACACAGAGAAACCCTGTCTCAAAAAACAAACAAACAAACAAAAAACAACAACAAAAAAGAAGGTTGGGAGAATGTCTTAACATACAATGTATCATTTTATGACAGTGTCCTTATGTCACAGTAGCATGTACAATCAGCATACACAGTAACAGCTTTAAAAATTGAAACTGGGATGTCCTAAAGAACTCTGGGGGCTGGAGAGATGGCTCAGTGGTTAAGAGTGCTGCCTGCTCTTCCAGAAGTCCTGAGTTCAATTCGCAGCAACCACATGGTGGCTCGCAACCATCTATAATGTGATCTGATGCCTGTTCCGCAACTAAAGCACTCATATACAATAAATATGTTTTTCCTTAGATTTTGCATCTGTGAGCCAGTGTCTCTTAAATATGAAAAGGACTAGACACAACTCAGCAATAACACATTCACCTAGCATATGCCAAGCCATGGTTTGATCTCACTACTGCAAAAAATAAAAATGAAAAAGGCGATTATGAGAAAAAGTGCTCTTGCAATCTTACTGCTTTCATCATAGTTTAATACACTCACCTGGCGTTTCTGTGATGTGGCATGCCCAGTTGCGGAGCCTCTGGAAGTTCCTTGATAACTTTCCTTCATTTGATTCTTTATTTCTAGAGCAGCTCTCAGTGCCAGAGGAGAAGGCGGCAGAATTACTTCTGGACATTGAATCTGTAATTACTTTTTACTGTAAATCCCGCAATGTTAAATACAGCACATCCCTGAGCTGGACCCATCTACTGAAACCACTAGTGTGTCTGCAGCTGCCTCGCAGCGACCTGTACAACTGCTTTTATGCCATCATGAATAAATACATCCCCAGGTAACAGATGATTTGCTTGTAGTTATAAAGGTCTGTTTCACTTTGAAATAAAGTTTGTTAAGTTTTGTTTGATGGCAGCGTAAACAGGGCCGAGTACTTTTTGAGATTGCTTGAGGAACACTTGCTATCTGACTTTGTTCTTGTGGCAAATACTTTAAAAAATTATTTATTAGCCAGGCGGTGGTGGTGCACACCTTTAATCCCAGCACTTGGGAGGCAGAGACAGGTGGATTTCTGTGAGTTCAAGGCCAGCATGGTCTACAGATCAAGTTCCAGGACAGCCAGAGCTGTTATACAAAGGAACCCTGTTTCAAAAAACCAAAACCAACCAAACAAAAAATTATTTATTTATGTGTATGGGTGTTTTGCCTGCATTCGTGTGTGTGTGTGTGTGTGTGTGTGTGTGTGTGTGTGTGTGTGTGTG
>OU015745.1:107880009-107902114 GCA_907169655.1 Acomys percivali | reverse complement strand
TGTGTGTGTGTGTGTGTGTGTGTGTGTGTGTGTGTGTGTGTGTGTGTACCACATGAGTGGTGCCTGAGGAGGCCACAAGGGGGCGCCATATTCCTTGTTGAGATTTTTTAATTTGGATTTTACAGTGATGATGTTAAGGATTTTTTTTTTGGTTTTTCGAGACAGGGTCTCTCTGTGTTAGCCTTAGCTGTCCTGGACTCACTTTGTAGACCAGGCTGGCCTCGAACTCACAGCGATCCGCCCACCTCTGCCTCCGAGTGCAAGGATTTTTTAAAAAGTCGTTTATTGTTAAGTTCTTTATCTTCTTTGGAGAAATGTTTAGCCACAAAAATAAATCTATAGACAAAAGAAGAGCTAAAGAAGAAAAAAAAAAGTGTTGATTTGGCCAAAAGATCCAGGAGTTTAAGTGTAAGTACACTAGACTCATACATATATGTTTTTAAAGCTACCTGGAGGTTATGCTTAGGCCAGATTGGTGAGCCTCAGTGCTTCCTTGAAGCCATACTCCTCTAGATAAAGAAAACGGGTCCAAGGACACTAAGGAGAAAGCCATGGTCATGACAAAGCCAAAATTGGGACTCCCAGTTAGGAGTGATCCCGTCACACTACACCTGTGAGCTGCCTGTGCTGTATTACTTATGACCACCTATCAGTGTAACAGAGCTAGTCATAGCCAGGGCCATGACGCCGGCTGGTAATGGCATGCACCTTTAATCCCAGCACTTGGGAAGCAGAGGCAAGCAGATCTCTGAGTTCAAGGCTAGCCCATTCTATAGAGTGAGTTTTAGGACAGCCAAGGCTACAGAGAGAGAAACCCCGTCTCACCCCTCCCCACCCCCACCCCCACGGGGGGAAAAAAGACATGATGTCCCAGCATCATCTCTAAAGAATGGTAGCAGTGACAAGAATAAAGTTGTAATGAGATGTGTCACACATCACCTTGTCACATTCTTCCAGTTCCTTTTTCTGTGGGCTCTGCATTTAACATAGCACTGGAGCCATTGCTGGTATAGAGAGCATCAATCCCCACACAATGCTTATGGAAGGATCTCATTGTAATATGTTGTCTCGCTACTGCTTGGGACACAAGATGGGTAGAATTCTGTCGAGCTCAAACCCTTGTAGTCAAGAGTAACATAGCAGTGTACAGCCCTGAAACGGATGTTATTTCTGCCTTACTCCCAGCGGTGCTCACTGTGCAGAAGATGAGACCGTTTACCTCAGCAACTGCTTGTGTTCCCCACACATTCTTCCTGCTCTGAGTTCTACCTTAGCATTCAGTTGCTCTGCATTGACCCAGCTGGGAAAGTACTCAGACCCAGGATTACTCTTACCAGGATGAATCCAGGTCTGTCTCTGGCCTTCTATGTGCTGCTGGTTTGTAATACCAAAGGGGGGTAGATTGAAAGGTGGGCCTAGGGGCTGGAGAGATGGCTCAGCGGTCAAGACCACTGGCAGCTCATGCAGAGCACCTGGGTTCTGCTCCCAGCACCCCCATGACAGCTCACAACTTCCTGTAACTCTAGTTTCAGGAGTCTGACACCCTGTTCTGACCCCTGCAGGCACTGCCTACACATAGCACACAGTCTTACATGCAGGCAGAACATTCAAACACATAAAATAAAAATAAATTTGTAACATTAAAAACCAAGCCGGCAAGCTGTGCATGGTGACTCGCCTGTAATCCCAGCACTCGGGAGGGCTCTCAGGAGGATTGCTGTGAATTCAAAGAGAGCCTGAACTGCACAGCGAGTCCTCAGCTAGCTGGGGCTACAGAGTGAGATGCTGTCTCAAAGAACAAAAATAACAAGACAGTGATGGTTGAGAGTAATAACTAACTATGGCAGTGATATAAAACAGTATATTTACATAGAGAATGTTCACTTATTCCCTTTGCATAGTATTTTTACTTACTTTTATTTTTGCAGTGCTGAGACTTGAACTTATATCCTCATATGTGCCAAATATATGTTCTATCACTGAACTAAACTATGTCTAAATAATATTTTTTTTTAGAAAATAATTTTTCCCAAGACATAGTTTTTCCATGTAACAGCCCTGGTTGTCTTGGAACTTGCTTTGTAGACCAGGCTGGCCTCTAATTCACAGAGATCCGCCTGGCTCGGCCTCCCAAGTGCTGGGACTAAAGACATGTGCCACCATGCCCAGCTTAGAAATATTTTTTTTTGTCTTCTGTCTGTGTGTTTGCTTGTTGTTGTTTTATTTATTTATAGAGTATTCTGTCTGAATGTGTTCCTGCAGGCCAAAAGAGGGCACTAGATCTCATTGTAGATGGTTGTGAGCCACCATGTGGCTGCTGGGAATTGAGCTCAGGACCTTTGGAAGAGCAGCCAGTGCTCTTAACCTCTGAGCCATCTCTCCAGCCCTAGAAATATTTTTAATGATGCATTTTAAGTTTTTAAAAAAATTACATTTGTTTATGTATTGTGAATATATACTTGTACACATGCATTCCACAGTATGTGTGTGGAGGTTCAAGTACAGTACATGGGAATCTGTTCCTGGGGTTGGATTTATGCCGTGAGGCTTAGAGCAAGTGCCCTCATCCACAAGCCGTCTTACTGACCCTGACGACACTTTCATAGTAAAGCTGTGGTGGTCATTTAGTGAGCTGCTGTAAGTGGAACCTTTTACTTCCTTTTCTTTACAGTTTGCTTTTTAAGACTGTACCCCTTCAAAAATAGCCCATTGAACTATGAGCTACGTTTACATATGGAAAGATGGCAGTGTTTCTTTAATAAGTAATTGGCTTTTATTACGATAGCCTGGGCTTTAAATAGTTCATTGATACACCAGAGGGCCATCTTGCCTCGTTCCTTTGTATGGGAAGGATGCATCTCAGTACAAAAGCAGAAGCCATTTATGGAGGCTGATCCTTGAATGAAACCTCCAGGCCTAAATGAAGAGTGAGCCAGCCATCACTGTTGATGGTAACACCGACTGTAACAAGCCGCGGGGCAAAGGAACCAGATTCAGTGTCGCCTTTTGTTGTCGTCTTTAAGAGGTAATGAGAAAGAAATAACGCTGTCCCTTCAGAAACCAGCTGTCTTGTGGTAGGTTATTTCACCATGAGGTAACCCCATTCTGTTTTGAGGTGCTGAGAACACAAATACACTAAATAAAATGTGATGACGCAAGCGTCCCCAAATCTTTAGCGCCCAGATGATTTCCGTGGATGCTACTCAGGTTGGACTGAAAGATGTGGTTCTGTGTTCCTGTCAGAGACAGCATGTGGCCAGGCAGAAGCAGCCCTGTTGCCTGAGTCGTGAGCCGGCATGTTGACCAGTCTGGCCTTGCTCCAGGTGCTGCAGATATGGGGGTGCCTTTAGAGGTCAGGGATTGCGTGATCGCTGGAGGCAGATGAGCCTTCTTGAAGCTGAAGGTGAGCTGCTTCCTGAGTTAGCAGCCAGAGGCCTCAGGGGATTCAAGCCTCCGCACACGGTCCTGTCCTTTTGTTGTTGTTCTTTTGAAGTTTCTGCATAAGAATGTGATGTTTCTTTGGGAAAAGGCCTTGTGATAATAAAAGTGACAGAGAATATATATTTAGTGACTTTAACTTTGAAACAGTATATAGATTTAAATTTTTCATCTTACTTGCATAACGACCCTTTAAAGCTGCACAGTTTTTTTCCCAGAATTTACTCTGGCTACCTGGTACCCAGGCCACATTGATGATGTCTCAGGCTGGGAGGCCACTATTCTGAAATGTCATCTGTAGTCTTCAGAATTATACCTTTGCTAAAAGACATTCCTGTCCGAATATGTAAAGTTGGTGCAAACTTGAAGTAGTCCAAGGACTTGCCCCTCACTTGGCAAGGACGAAGGAGGCCGAATTCACTCTGGTCCCTCTAGATCTTTGGGGACCCTAACTGTACCACAGTAATCTAAGTGCTGTGTTCAGTGACCCCCACAGTCCTCTCACTTGAGTGCTCCTGGGTTTGCCTGGAAAAGCTCCCTCAAGTGGCAGTGTCGGCTGTAAGCCGGGTCTTTTGGAAGGTGTTATAACGAGTTCGGCCTGGTTCTTGGTGGGTTTGCTGTGGCTACCGGGGTGTCCTGAGGGTGAAGAGTGGAAACGGTGACTTCAGGAGGACAGCCTCCCAGCACGCTCACATTTGCTTCTTGCTCTCGTAGGGATTGTTCTCTGAAGGGGAGGCCGTTTCATCTCTTCCGACTGCTCATCCAGTACCACGAGCCTGAGCTCTGTTCTCTTCTTGATACGAAGAAAATCACTCCAGACTCCTATGCACTCAACTGGGTAATAAAGTGAAAGTAGGAACATTTAATGAAAAATAGTTTATATAAAACTGTAGTTGGTTAGAGGCTAGGCTGGGCTACGTAGGAAAACCCCGAGTCCCCCCAAAATCACATTAGTCTCTTGTTATTTTATATATATGTAGAAATAGCCATAATATTTCAAATATATTAGTAAATATTATGTATTTATATTCTTACATATGATATGTGTTAAAACTAATATCTATATTTTTGTAAATATACAATGGTTGTAATTTATATGTATATATGAGTTTTGCTTGAAACTCTGTGTTCAAACTGTTGATTGTGTTAGTAAGAATTGGTAAATATTCAAAAAGAAAGCTAAAATTACTAGGTGTTGATGTAAAGAATGTACAGATGAGTGCTTTTTTCCCTATATTTATATTTTCAGTGGGATGTCTCATTCTAGGTCTCACTGTTTTTTTAAATCTTTGGGTCTCAGAACCTTATATACGCTTAAATTTTTTGAGACCCATTATGTTGATTAGAAGCTAAAACTAAAGAATTTTAATTCGTTTTAGCTCATTTAAAAAGTAATGCTAAATCTATTATGTGCTAACATAATTAGCCTGCCTTACAATTAAAAATGACCAAATTTCCCAAAAGTATGTAGTGAGAATAGTGCAATTATCTTATATTTTTGTGTTTCATGTGTTTGCTTAAATCAAAGATGAATAGGCTTAGGTAACTACTTCTAATTTTATTCAGTTTGTAATGTTGTCTTATGGTCTTTTGAGAATTCTGCTCAGCAGTGAGGGCATGAATGTGAAATAGACAAGTAAAAGCTGTGGGAGTTTGTGTGTCAGTAGGGTGTGTTACTACTGTCCCAGCACAGGGCCTTGGGGATCTCTGGATCCTTGGAGCATACTCGGGAGTGCTCCACTTGCTGACTTCAGATCTTCCCACAGCACCGGCCGCGTGCTGGAAGACCAGTAAGGAGTTAAACGTATCTTTGGTCATGTTTTACTGACCATTTCTTTAGGGAGCTTCCCGTTTCTGCCTCTTGGTAACTGTATGAGCCAAGACACTTGGCTCTGACCCCAGTTTCTTTCTCTGTAAAACAGGAATACATAAAAATGTCCCAGAGGACGATGGGATGCATTTAAAAATCATAGCTGGTAGTTCGAGCCCCTGACTGGTTTCATACGTCCAGACATTCTAATCTCATGGCCTCTTCCTCAACTCTCTTGCCAGGCTTTTCATTTTGAGTTAAATAACAAAATTGCTAGAAAATTGTAGCGTCCCTGTTTATATGTTGCCATTAAACCTAATTATTTTTTTTTTAAATAAGGAATTATTTCTTAAGCATTTTAATGATTAATCTTGTTCTCTGCTAGGAAATTACATCTCCATTGCCAGAACTCTAAATTAATCATCTGCTGTTTAGGGGGTCAATGTGCTAAAACAACTGGTTCCATCCAGCTGGTCTGCTCCATAGTTTGTTCTTGCTGCTAGGGCTGATGACATTCAAGGTTTTTTTGGAGTTTGTTTGTTTTTTATCATGAACTAAGGCAGTTACAGTTACCCCCAGAGCCAGTGACTGAGGAAGGCAGTGGCAGCTATAGTTTTGCTGAGGTTACGGATGGTTGTCTGTTGTTACTCAGTTTATAGTCCCCCCTTCCCGCCGGCATTTGTTGTAATGTTTCAAACAAAACCAGAAAGCATTTGCAGCATGTTGTGCCTTAGCCTTCCGGGTTGATACACAGGTGTGGGCTGTGGAAGCCTGGTCCTCGCCTAGTCCCAGCAGCACTGCTCAGCTCTGTGGACTCAGGACAGCTGCACCATCCAAATTCAGTCCTTGTCTAGGAGAGAGGCCTAATGTGAGAACTAATGATAATTCATAAACAATGCATAACAGTAGTTTAGTGCCTGATACAAAAATCTGCATTAAAATTTTATGTTCCCTTTTAGCCATGAGAAATTTTAAATATAATCCTTTAGATGTAGCTATTTCTAAGGAAACTTAGCCAGTGAAATTAGCTCTTCATGTGCTTTAAAACACAATTAGGTAGTAAAGAAAGTGAGAAATTAATAGCTTCTTCTTTTTTTTTTTTTTTTTTTGAAACACAAAACCCAGAGGAACAAATGGAAAAATCTAGATTTTGTCTGGAATTTCAGTGATTTGTTTATAAGTAAGCTTTGGGAGCAGTTGGGACTGGTACTCAGTTAAGGTTTTCCTAGCATGCCTAAGCTGCTGTGTGAGAACAATTACCTTTTAAGCAGAATGCTTGCTGTAATTAGTTAATGATGCGCTAAAGGTCCAAGTACCACTTGGACTGCGATGGCAGAGACAGAGCTTGACTGTGCTACATGAGCTGGGTTAACTATCTCTCCTCAGTGCTGGAGAGAAATGAGTGTTTTTGTGTGTAGTTTGTTTTTGTTTTTCCCAGAAGTAGAAATGGATGCTTTAATAAAGTTAAATGGCATGCGTTAAGTCACCCAGCTAGTTGAGTGACCCCAATGTTCTGCCTTTGGGTTTCTATGCTAAAGTTGCACATTAAATACCAGGGGCTGATGATTCAATGTGCTGTTGCTGACTTGTCTGCCTCACTCGCTTGAGAAGGCAGCTCCAGTGGTTTACGTCTCTCTCCACTGACTGTAGCTCGGGAGCCTTTTTGCACATTACTGTTCCATGGAGGTCACCCAGGCGATATGGGATGGATACCTACAGCAAGCGGATCCATTTTTTATTTATTTCTTAATGTTAATTATCCTTGTTAATACAAAGTAAGTATCATGTTGGTTAGATTCTTTTTTTATTTTCAACTTTTGATATGGTGCTTTAATATTTAACTCAAGTTTACTCGATTCCTTTTTACAGAGAAGTTATTTTAGCACAAGAGTCTGACAGCAAAGAAGAAGTTATCCGTAAGTAGTAGTGAATACTATTTAAGTCATTTTGTGTTACCTACTTCAAAATGTTGCAAGAGTTCTGAGGTTCCCTCTGGGTATCATATTCTTTTTTATTTTTCTTAAAGATTTATTTATTATATATCTGGTGCTCTGCCTGCATGTACATCTACATGACAGAAGAAGGCATCAGATCACATTATGGATGATTGTGAGCCACCATGTGGTTGCTGGGAATTGAACTCAGGACCTTTGGAAGAGCAGTCAGTGTTCTTAACCTCTGAGCCATCTCTCCAGCCCTGAAGGTCTCGTGTTCTTAAACCCTCTAGTTAACATAAGGCCCTGGGTTCAGCTCCCAGCACTGGGTAAAGATGAAAACAGCCCGGCAAAGAATCACTGCTGAGAGTTTATTTATATGTTGCTTATGTTGGGGCTGTTTTAGCTTTAAATTTAAATAGTGCTAGTTACTATATTTTTCACAAATAATTTGTTAAGTGCTGTCATGTCTGTAATCACCTTTCAGACTTCTTGGAAAGTACTCCATCCAGCCTGAATCTAGAAGATATAGAAGATCTTTTCTCTTTGGCTCAGTATTACTGCAGTAAAACCCCAGCCTCTTTTAGGAAGGTAAAAGATGAGAATGGCCAATTGGTCTGTGTTGCATGTTTTGTTTACTTTTCTTATTTACGTTGTAGTCACTTTGGTTAAAAATATTTCAATTATAGTTCTCAAAAATGTGTTAGTTTGTTTTTGTGATCTTTTACTGTAAATTCTCTCCCTATAGAGAAAACAGATTAAAAATTGCATCAATCGTCAACATGACTGCTGCTCTGTGTATGGTTAAGGTGAAGGCTTTTATTTTAGCTATGAGAGAGTGAGAACAGCCAGAGAGACATCTGGAAGAGTCCAGATGAGAGAGTAGTGGACAGTACGTGGACAGCAGACTGGACCCAGGCCCTGAGAGCAGGAGCAATGCAGACAGAGAGGAGTGTAGAGAAGGGAAGAGTGGGGGTGGGGGAGAGAGAGGGAGAGACAGAGAGAGACACGGGGAGTGAGGGAGAAGGAGACATACACACACAGGGGATGCACACACACACACACACACACACACACACACACACACACACGAAAGGGAGGGAGAAAGAGAAAAGAAGGAAGGAGAGAGGAAGAGTCGGGGAGGGGAGAAGAGAGAGAGAGAGAGAGAGAGAGAGAGAGAAGTACAGAAGGAGTGAGGGAGAAGGAGACACACACACACACACACACACACACACACACACACACACACATGAGAGGGAGAGAGAGGGGAGGAGGGGGCGACAAAGACATGCACACAGAGACCACAGGAAGATGGAGGAGGAGGTGAACAAAGAGGAGGACAGAGTGAGCATGGAGGAAATAGCAGGGTTATGAGGAGAATGAGTAACTTGCGAGAGGGGAGCTCCTGAGCTGGAGGGCGCTTAGGCTAGGGGAGGTGGTGGGAAGGGCTAGGATGCAAGTGGGAACTCTGAAATGTGTAACAGGTGCTTGTGGCACTAAGGGAGCCTGGAGGCCAGCTTGTGCGTTAGAATGCTAACAGGCACCACAGACAGCCACGTGTCCCCTCGCCAGTGATGAGGGAAGTGACTCCTTTTGGTGGAGGGGAACTGGCTTCACAAGTTCCTGAGGGATGCTGGCTTTTGTCTAACTGCCAGAATTTGGGGAAATGGCATTTCCTTTAGACCTGACAAATATAACAGCAGGAAGCATCTTGCCTTTGTTCTGATTCCTAGTTTCTAGTCACGGGGACTTTATTGCCTAAATTAGTGCTTTTGTAACTTCAGGAATTCTCTGAAGTTACATTGGACAAAGATCCAATGGTGGGTCCGTAGTCAGGTCTCCTTTATGTGGAGTTTATCCTTGGATGACCCTAGATATGCAGAACTGCCTTATTAATGATGGCAGATGTACATCTTAGAGGCATATATATATATGCAGTCCTAAATATGTAAATGCAACCTGGTCAGACCACACAGTGTTACTAGTGTGTGTGTTTCAGGGCTGACCACTTGGCTTTGGATAATAGGTGTGCTCTTCCCCAGGAAGATTGTCTCTGCCACACCCAGCATTCCTTAGTTGCATGCAGTTTGTTTGTTTGTTTGTTTGTTTGTTTAGAGTGGAGGCCTCTTGAGCTTTCTCCCTTTCCATGTTAGCATGTCTATTCCTGTCATTGTTCAGGTCATGTCTAGGCAGTCATGTTGGTGAGACTTAATGGGTATAACTTGTGACGTTTCTAGGAAACACACTCCCGCAGTAACCTTCCTGTGCCTCTGCTTCCTACAGTCTGTCTCCTGCTCTTACAGGATCCCTGAGCCTCGGGTGTGGGAGTTATTAGGCAGCACTTGGGCCTGGGCTCCACAGCTGTTCTGACCAGTTGTGGTTTTCTGTAATGGTCTCTATGGCTAAGCGAAGTTTCTTCAGTAAGGAGTGAAAGGATACACACCAGCAGATTGTATGAGTTATTTTTCTTTCCAGCTGAATAGTACTCTACAGTGTATATATATCACATTTTCATTATCTGTTTGTCAGTTGAAGGACATTTAGGTTTGTTTCCATTTTTTTTCCTCCATTTACTTATTTATTATTTAATCACTTTACATCTTGATCCCAGCTCTAACCCTCCTCCCCTCCTAGTCCCACCCTCCGCCTCCTCCTCCCATTGCCCCCTCTCCTTCCTCCCAGAGAGGTGGAGGCTCCCAGGTGGTGCCAGTCCACCCTGATATCTCAAGCCACTGTAGGACTGAGCACATCTTCTTCTGCCAGGGAGTGGCAAGGCAGCCCAGCTAGAGGAGAATGACCCAGAAGTAGGTAGCAGATTCAGAAACAGCGCCTATGCCTATGTTTAGGGGACCCACATGATGACCAAGCTGCACGTTTGCTGCATATATATGGGCTGAGGGGGATCTATTCTGACCATGCAAGCTCTTTGGTTGGTGGTTCAGTCTCTGTGAGCCTTTGTGGGTGTTTCCATGTTTTAGCTGTTGCGAATAGAGCAGCAATGGCATGACTGAGCAGGTATCTGTAGAGTTAGCTGTCAAGCCCTTTGGGTATAAAGGAGTGGGTAGCTGAAGCATATGGTAGAATTATTTTTAGCTTTTTGAGAATTCTCTACTTTGGTTTCTAGAGTGGTTGAACCAGTTTGCAATCCCACCAACAGTGAATGAGGCCCCCTTTTTCTCATCTCCTCTCTAGCACTTACTGCCATTATGGCTGGGGTAAGATGAATCTCAAAGTATTTTTGATTTACATTTTCCTAATTCCTAGGGATGATTAAATTTTTTGAGACATTTTTATGTATTCTTTTGAGAACTCTCTGTTTAGATTCCAAGCTTATTTTTTTTTAAATGGGTTATTTGTTGTTTTGAACCTTTGTTTTTTGAGTTCTTTATATATTCTGGCTATCAATCCTCTGTCAGATGTATAGCTGTGTAGCTGGCAAGTTCCTTCCTAGTCTGTGGGATTTTTTTTTTATCCTGGTGTCTGTTTGTTATTGTTTGTGTAGGAGATTGTATTTTTTGTTGTTGATATTTTTTTCAAGACGGGGTTTCTATGTGTAGCCTTGGCTGTCCTGGACTCACTTTGTAGACCAGGCTGGCCTTCGAACTCACAGAGATCCACCTGCCTCTGCCTTCCAGAGTACTGGGATAACAGGCGTGCACCACCCCCAGCTAACCTAGTGTTTCTCTCTCTCTCTCTCTCTCTCTCTTTTTTTTTTTTTTTTTTTTTTTTGTTATTTTGAGACAGGGTTTCTCTGTGTAGCCTTGGCTGTCCTGGACTCCCTTTGTAGACCAGGCTGGCCTCGAACTCACAGCGATCCACCTGCCTCTGCCTCCCGAGTGCTGGGATTAAAGGCGTGCGCCACCATGCCCGGCAACCTAGTGTTTCTTTAGCTATGCACAGCCTTAATTCTTGGGCAAATGAAGTCCTACTTAGAAAGTCCTTTCCTACACCCATATCAAATATGGGCCTGCGTATGTCTTCTTTTAGCAGTTTTGGTATTTTGGGCTTCACATGGAGGTCTTTGATATGTTGAAGTTAGTTTTTGTGCAAGGTAATAGATATGAATATAATTAAATTCTTCTGCATGTGGACATCCAGTTTTCCCAGCATCATTTGTTAAACATTCTTTCTTTTCTCCAGCATATATTTTTAGCATCTTTGTCACTGCTGAATGGCTGAAGCCACATGCACTCATGTTTGGCTTTATTCCACTGGTCTGGATGTCTGTTTTGTGCCAGTGCCATATTATTTTTATTACTATGGCTTCTTAATATATGTTGAGCTCTAGGATGGTAATCTCTCCAGCATCGTTCTTTTTTCTCAAGTTTATTTGGGCTCTCCAGGCTCTTTTGTGGTTCCTTATGAATTTTAGAATAGGTTTTTTTCTATTTTGTCAAGAGTGAAATGGGGATTTTGATTGGGATTCTGTTAAATCTGTAGATGGCTTTTGGTGGAATGGTCATTTTCACAGTGTTAATTCTACCAAGGCTCGAGCATCATGTCTTTCCATGTCTGTCTTTTTCTGCAGAGGTTTAAAGCTCTCATTGTAGAGGTCTTTCACTTCCTTGGCTATGCTTATTCCTAGGTAGTTTATTTTCTTGATGCTGTTGTCAGTGGGAGTATGCCCACCATCTCCTTTTCCATGTGTTTGTTCACGGGGTCTCTGTGACCATCACTCCCAGCAGAGTAGTGACCTGTCGGAGTCAAGAAGGTAGTTTGGTTCAGCGCTCCTTAGTAGCTATTGTTGGTTCAAACTTTGTGAGTCTGACCTGAGTAGTTTATTTTACACATAGTAAAACACAACACAATTTGGTGAAACTTATCCTGGTGATAATTAACTCAATGCTGTATGCATAGTAAACCTGAAGACGTGACGACATTGAAACTCTCTATCAAGTACATGTGACACCTTTGGTAAAGATGGGCTCTACAGATTGACAAACTCACTGAAAGAGTCCAGGGGAGGATCCAGCGTGGTGTTAGCCACATAGGTAGCACAAAGGCCACCAGACTATTAGCCACAGCCACTCCAAGCCTTCTGGATAGAAAAGAGAGATGGCTCAGAGGTTAAGAGCACTATCTGCTCTTCCAAAGGTCCCAAGTTCAATTCTCAGTAACCACATGGTAGCTCATGACCATCTGTAATGAGATCTGGTGCCTTCTTGTGGCAGGCAGGCACACATTTGGGCATAATACTATATAAATAATAAATACATCTTTAAAAAAAAGAAAGAAAGAAAATAGGTCATACTGTGATACTGAGACCGCCCAGTGTAATACCAGATCATGAGACTCCCAAAATGACCACCAGGACTCGATACTGGTGCAACATACACAGGGTCCTGTATTACGGGCTCGAGCTCGGGTCACAGTCCTTCCTGACGCAGCAAGATAGGAGAGTGACCCAGAGCCTCAAGATCAGTGGGTTCATAAAGGGAAACGGGGGCTGTAGGTCACAGAAATGTCGATCTTTAGGCAGGTTGGGTCCAGGAGGCTGAATGTCCAGGGAAGTTGTTTTATCTCAGAGGCTCATTGTATCTAATTGCTCAGGTGGAGTTTCTGGAGAGTGCTGGCAGGTCTAGTTTATGGCAGTGCGTGGTTATTTTCAGAGCACAGGAAGAAGTGAAGTCACCTGGAGGACAAGTTCTCATAGAGCATTGACAAACCACAGCATTAGTTGCAGAATATTCATTACATATAGAATATGGCGTTAATTTGCCCTTACAGTACATCTCTCCCTATGAAGAGACTTCCACCCATGGTTTAACGTTCCTTGTTCCCCTAATGCTTATCTATGAAGAACCTCTATTCCTCCTGCGTTGGTTTCTGATGGATAGAAAAAGTACTGATTTGTGCAAGTTGATTCCTAGCCTCCCATGTTGCTGAACTTACTATTTTTAGAAGTGTTCTGGTAGAATTTGGGGGCTCTCTTGTGTGTGTCATCTGCAAATAGGGATGGCTTGACTTCTTTTCCTATGTATAGCCCTTTAATTTCCTACTCTTACTTTATCACTCCAGCCAGTGCTTTGAGAACAAAATTTTGGTTGGTTGGGCCAAGCATCTGTCCATCTTGCTTATCTTCTTAAAGAACCAGCTCTTAGATTCGATAGTTCTTTGTATTATTTTCTTTGTTTCTATTTCATTCATTTCTGCTCTGATTCTTATAATTTCTTGCTAATGACTCGGTTTGGATTTGGTTTGTTCTTTTTTTTCCAAATTTTTGTTTTGTTTTTGTTTTTTGAGATGAAATTTCTCCGTGTAGCCCTGGATGTCCTAGAATTTGCTTTGTAGACCAGGCTGGCCTTGAACTCAATGATCTACCTGCCTTTGCCTTTCAAGTGCTGGGATTAAAGGTGCGTGCTATCACTGCCTGGCTGCAATTTTTAAAATAATATTATTAGGTCATTTATTTGTGCTCTTTTGTCTTTTTTAAGTATAGGCAGTTAGAACTGTAAATTTTTCTCATATGACTGCATTCATTGTGCCCCAGAGGTTTTCTTGGGTTGTTTTCATTTTCACTTAGTTCCAGGAACTTTTAAATTTCTTCTTTGATCCATCCATCATTGTACTCTTCCCCAGTGCTAGGGTTTAAGCCCATAACCTTTTAAAAATCTTTTTTGGGACAGGTCTTACTCTATAGCCTGACTGGCCTGGCATTTCCTATGTTGCCCAGGCTGGTCTGTAACTCCTACAATGCTCCTGTCTCACCTTCCCAGTTAACAGTATGTACCAGTGTACTAGGCAAACCCAGTGTCTTGAGCAAACTGGGTAAGCTTATTCTACTACTGATGTTTTCAGCCCAAACAGTCAAGATTTAATGTGGATCTTGATACAGAACTTTGTAAATTATTTTATTTTGCTTAGTCTTTTATTTTGTGTGAATTCTGACAGAGACTTTGACACACACATGTATCTTATAAAGTTTGAGATTATATAATATTAAGTTTTAAAAAATCAATTAGATAGCCAGGGATGGTGGCACATGACTTGGGAGGCAGAGGCAGGTGGATCTCTACGAGTTCAGGGTCAGCGTGGTCTGCAAAGGGAGTCCAGGACAGCTAAGGCCACACACATAGAAACCCTGTCTCAAAAAACAAAAACACAAAAACAAAAAATCAACTAGACTTAGGTGATAACAATTATTTCACATTTTATTAAAGTTTAATAAATACTTTTAGGGAGAACATTTTGATTTTTCTTTGTAATGTTTACAGTGTTCTCTTTGTGTAGGATAACCATCATCTCTTTGGTAGCACTCTGTTGGGGATCAAGGATGACGAGGCTGATCTGAGCCAGGCTCTGTGTCTGGCTGTTTCAGTGTCAGAGATCCTTCAAGCCAATCAGCTGCAAGGGGTAAGCAGGAGACGCCAGTCCACCGGGAGGTGGGAGCTGTGTCCCTGACATGTAGGGAGTGTGGGAGGGTGGGGGGGTGGTTACAGCTCCGTGTTAGAGCGTGCACTCTGCATGCTTGAGGCTCTGGTTCAATACCTGCTGCCAAAACACATAATGAATATGCCCTCAGCATCATCTATTCCCACAAAACTAGCTTGTCCTTACTTTGCCTTTGTGGACACGTATATCACATCTCCTGTCCATATGGCCATTTTCAGCATCCAGCTTTTGTGTTATTTTTGATTGCCAACAATTATTTTCGTCTCTCTTGCCACCAATTTTACACAGATTAAAGCAACTACACATGGCACCGTATGAAGAACTTAAAGGGGTATGCTTAGCCTCTACAGTTAAAATCTGGGCAGTTACATAGCTTGTTGAATTATACGGTTTAATACCATAGAGCAAGCGAAAGAAAATTAGAAGAATATGTCATAGCCAGGAGGTGGTGGCGCGCACCTTTGATCCCAGCATTCAGGAAGCAGAGGCAGGTGGATCTCTGAGTTCAAGGCCAGCCTGGTCTACAGTGCCAGGACAACCAAGGCACACAGAGAAACTCTGTCTCAGAAAAAAACCAAAACAAAAAAGTCACGATTTTCTATTATGGTCTTCATCAAAATATGAGTGAGTTTAATCAGTGAGCTTTCTCAGTATATACTGAAATACATTGCTGTAGCTAAGCTTTTGAATTTGTGCTGTATTTGCAAGATTGTGCTTAGAAGAGGCTTATATATGAGAAGACTACCTTTTATAGAACATCTCAGTTAAACTTCTTACTGTATTTTTAATTTTCTGTCCACCCTTTTAAATAATCACTCACATATTTCTTTTTATAAGTAACATTAAAAAGAAAATAAAGTCTAAGTTAAAAAGACACACATGCAGCAGAGTGGTGGTCCACACCTTTAATCCCAGCAGTCGGTAGGCACAGGTACATGGATCTCTGTGAGTTCGAAGCCAACCTGGTCTATAAAGTGAGTTACAGGACAGCCAAAGATACACAGAGAAACCCTGTTTTGAAACCTAGATGAAGAAAAAACAAAAACAAAAAAACAACACACACACACACACACACACACACACACACACACACACACACACACACGGACCTGGCTCCTTCATATACAAGAAAAACATTTGGTTCAGTTTGTAGACCTGAAAATAAGTTTATCTAGCATTGTGTTTAATAAAATGGCAGTTTCCAATATATTTAGTATTTTAGCTCAGATTGCCAGACTCTTGCTACATATTGAGACTTTCAAACTCATTGCATTAAAAAAATGTATTTAAATAGTAAAGGTTACTTTTTGTGTGTATACAAATTGGGTCCTCCTAATTCTCTGTGACATTCATTTAAAAACAACTTGTTCCCCCTCTCTTGGTTTATTTTTATTGTTCTGTCATGTTATAAGAACTTCACGTCCTGTTCTAGAATATCAAATGGTGTTTGTTTCCCTTTTAGGAAGGAGTCCGGTTCTTCGTGGTGGACTGCCGTCCTGCAGAACAGTACAATGCCGGGCACTTGTCAACGGCGTTCCACTTAGACTCAGACCTGGTCAGTATAAGTGCAGCGAGAGTTGTGTGAGGGCCACAGTGCCTTTCCCCTTGGCTCATAACTAGACTGACATGACCCAGTGGCGATGCTTTCCTTTTCCTTCTGGCAGAGTCCCTGCCGCTGGGGAGGGCCTGAGTTCCCTTTTCTCCTAGAGTCAGTTGTCATCATAAAGAGCCAGTGACACCTGTTAACTGCGGCTCACTCTTCCTTCCCATTGTTACGTCAGTGCATTCTGCGCTCCTGTGAGCTGTCTCAGGGCTGATCACTTAGCATTGGGCCTCGCACCTAGTAAGTACTGCAGAAACGTGAGCTCTTAGCATAATTGGTTAAGGATCCTAGAGATTTTTCCTGTAAGCCATCTTTAAAGCTTAGGAGTGTGTATGTAACAAAGTAATATGCAGGCAAAGTCATATCTGACATGTGAGTGCTCAGTTGTTAGGGTAATTTCTGATGGAGAAGTGGATTAAATAAATATGGTCAGAAGTGAGGTTTAGAGCCGTTGGTAACACTGAGATGGGAACTATGTAAGCCATGGAGGTTGTTAGAGCCTCAGAGGTGGGGAGCAGACATAGGAATAGGGAGGTACCCTCCCTCCCCACCCCCACCCCCACTCCCACTCACTGTCCCCACCAGCTGACTATGCAGCCTTCCATCCTCCTCCTCCTCTTGTCTGGGAACGTTGGTCCTGGAGCCAGGAGGCTGTGTCTAAGGGCTAGGTGGTACTGAGAGGAAACTAACGGAAACTGAAGGCAGGACTCCGAATGTTGACATCTGTGTGAATGCGGGCCTCTCCCTCCTTGATTGCTTTCGTGCTTGCTCTTAGAACTTACTCGTGATTCATGGGTACCTTTAGTCTCATGAAGTAACATTTCTTTCAGAGAATATTCGGAATCAGCGCTGTCACCGCCTGCCCAGTCTCCGCCTTTAATACACACGTGCACATCCTTCTTTTGCCACTTTGCTCAGCAGTTTCTTGGCGACATTTCCGTTTAAACACATTTCCTTTAATGTTTCCTAGAGGTCCATGGCACAGATACTTCCATAGTTTGTTGTTTGATTAATGTATATTTAAATTGCTCTCAGTTTTTGTGTTCCAAAGCTGCTGTTGGGAATTTTGTACATGTTTTGTATAGTTTTGCAAATAGTTCTATAGACGCTTCAAAGTAGAATTCTTGGGTTAAGGGATATGGACATACAACTTTTATTGTTCTTTTAAAAATCTGAAGGACCATATACCTCACTACTGCATCTGTGTGCTTGCTTTGTATCATTAGCAAACATTCCTGGGTGTTCTTTGTTTGTTTTCTAGAATGATGGCTGAAAATAGAGGTATTCAAGTAAGGTGCAAACACCTTTTCCCTCTCTTTTTAAAGTTGCTTTTCCCATGGCCAGGTGTGGTGGTGCACAGCGCATGTCTTTAATCTCAGCACTCGGGAGGCAGAGGCAGGCGGATCGCTGTGAGTTCGAGGCCAGCCTGGTCTACAAAGTGAGTCCAGGACAGCCAAGGCTATACAGAGAAACCCGGTCTCGAAAAACTAAAAATAAATAAATAAATAAATAAATAAATAAATAAATAAATAAATAATAATAATAAAGTTGCTTTTCCCTGGGCTGGAGAGATGACTAAGAGGTTAAGAATGGTGCTGATGTTGCAGAGGACCTGAATTTGTTTTCAAGCACCCACGTGACAGCTCACAACCAGCTGTAACTCCAGTTCCAGGGAGCCTGACCCGTCTTCTGGCCCCCATAAACCCCTGCACGTGTTGGTGCACACACACACACATACACATGCAGTCACTCACACAGAGCAATCTTCAGAACTAAAAGACGAAATTGCTCTTCTCTCTGATCTGCCCACTTTTATATTGGATTTTTACTGTACTTTGTGATTTCAGTAATAAAAGCTTAGAATTTTTGTAGTTATTGGCATATCTAGCTCATTGGGGATAAGAAATGAGTTTTGATCTTTGTTTTACCAATACCTAAAGTTAACGATAAGTAATGGTCTCTAGTGTTTCTTGTGTCTTCGAAGAAATACATGGACTGCCTTGTAAGTGGAAACTGAAAAACAAAGCTGTTTTGATCTGTAGCTTTTACTTTGTTCAGAGCTAAACTCTGTCCGCCATCATGACTAAGGATTACTGTCGCTGGGCTTTCTTGTATGGGATACAATTTCCCCCTCTCATCAAGTAGGACTTTTCTCAGCCTTGGTTTCAAGGTATACATAAAAGTTTTGTCCCTGGAATTTTACTTACTTAAGCATTTTCATTTTCCATCCCTTTTGCACTTGGTTTGTTAATGTTGGCAGTTTGCTTGGAAATTCATTTCCAGTTTTACAAATGTATGTTTGCCAAGTTTCTGCTTTTTAAAAATCATCTAGATGCTCCAGAATCCATCCGAGTTTGCACAGTCAGTCAAGTCCCTGCTGGAAGCACAGAAGCAGTCCATCGAGTCTGGCTCCATCGCCGGCGGGGAGCACCTCTGCTTTATGGGCAGTGGGCGAGAGGAGGAAGACATGTACATGAACATGGTCCTGGCTCACTTCCTACAGGTATGCTGGTGCGGCAGGTACGCTGGTGTGATGACAGGTACGCTGGTGTGATGACAGGTACGCTGGTGTGATGACAGGTATGCTGGTGCGGCAGGTACGCTGGTGTGATGACAGGTACGCTGGTGTGATGACAGGTACGCTGGTGTGATGACAGGTATGCTGGTGTGATGACAGGTATGCTGGTGTGATGACAGGTATGCTGGTGTGATGACAGGTATGCTGGTGCGGCAGGTACGCTGGTGTGATGGCAGGTACGCTGGTGTGATGGCAGGTATGCTGGTGTGATGACAGGTATGCTGGTGTGATGACAGGTACGCTGATGTGATGACAGGTATGCTGGTGTGATGACAGGTATGCTGGTGTGATGACAGGTACGCTGGTGTGATGGCAGGTACGCTGGTGTGATGACAGGTATGCTGGTGTGATGACAGGTACGCTGTTGTGATGACAGGTAAGCTGGTGTGATGACAGGTATGCTGGTGTGATGACAGGTACGCTGGTGTGATGGCAGGTACGCTGGTGTGATGGCAGGTACGCTGGTGTGATGACAGGTATGCTGGTGTGATGACAGGTATGCTGGTGTGATGACAGGTATGCTGGTGTGATGACAGGTACGCTGGTGCGGCAGGTATGCTGGTGTGATGACAGGTACGCTGGTGCGGCAGGTATGCTGGCGCAACAGGTACGCTGGTGTGACAGTAAGCTGGGGTGGATTCTGCCGCTAGCTGGTTACTGCTGCCTCCTTGAAGAAATCCACAGCTAATGGTCTTTTACTTTTATATGCTCTAATCGATTTATCTGTATGTTTGGTAACAGTGTCTTGATTTTCTGTCTTATTAAGAAAGTTCTTTTGCCTGGCACTGTGGTGCATGCTGTTAATTCTAGCACTCAGGGGCAGAGGCAGAGGCAGAGGCAGAGGCAGAGGCAGGCGGATCTCTGTGAGTTCAAGGCCAGCCTGGTCTACAGAGCGAGTCCAGGACAGCCAGGACTACAAGAGAAACCATGTCTTAAAAAAAAAAAAAAAAGTTTGTTTTTCTCCTCAGTAGTTTTCTTACATGCTTATATTATAGTTTTTAAACTATCAGTATTACGAGTATTATCAGTAGGCCCAGCTAGCAATCAATTAAGACGTAGACACTTGTTATATTTTAAAATAGCCTTAGTTAACCTGGGGCAGGACAGACATTAATTCTCTAAACTACTTCCCATAGTGGAGCAAGTATGGGATCCCTGCCTCAGTCCCATGCCATCTGCTTCTAGTAATTTCCATCAAGCTGCCTCCCATCCATAATCCCAAATACTTTTTAATGCTCTTCATCTGGGCCGGATTCTCTGTCCTCGCCAGCCATGTGCTTCTCCTCCATCTAACCCGTGGCGGCCTTCCTCTCTTTCTTCTTAGGACCTTCTCCTCTGGTCTCTTCTTCCTTGTGGCAATATTTTTCTTCTTCCCAGGATTCCTTTCTCTAAGTCCCACCTATCTCCTTTCCCTGCCTGGATGGGATGCCTTTTTATTAATCAAAAGGTGGGTCACAGAGACAGTTAGCAGTAGTTAGCATCAAAATACATCAGACCATCCGCCAACATCTCCCCTCTTCTGTCTAAATAAAGAGGCCATTTTTTATATACAGTAAATACAATTATAAAAAATTATAAGAACCAATAGGTAAGACTTACATACATAATATCTAATCAAAAGTTATTTGGCAACCTTGTAGAAAATATTATCTATTTTATCTTGGTGAGTCTAAAGTTCTGAACTGAATCAATATCTATTAACTCTTATATCTGTCAACCTAAAAGCATATATCTAGACATAAAAAGTATCTTCTTAACTCCTAAACAACTAAGTTTAATTTTAAAACTATCTAGTCTTCAACCGCATCAGAGACTTGAGAAGGAATAAATTCAATTACCTGAGTAAACAGGAAGTGCAGGTTGGCAGCTCCCAAAATGAAAAATATGACAGAGACAGTTTACTGCCTGAGCAGTCACCCAAAACTCTATAATATTGGAGCATCATCTTCAGCCTTCTGGCCCAGTATATCTAACAGACATATTTGTAAGGCAGGAACTATTGAGGAAATGCTTACCCTGTCTTGGCAGAGTCTGGCTGTCGACTCTGTCTGTATCTAAGCCTGTCCATTTTAGGTAGAACTTTGTCTTTGGGAGAAATGACATTTTTGTCCAGTGGCTGTTTGGCCACACTCAAAGCCATCTCCACAAGGAGGTTCTTCAATGCTCATCTTCTTTATGGAGGCTGGGTATTGTCAGGAGTTAACCTGTCTTATTGTCAAAGAATCCTTAAAATAGTAAAAATATTGTTAAATGTCATATTCTGAGTTCGAGGCCAGCCTGGTCTACAAAACCAGTCCAGGACAGCCAGGACTATGAGAGAAACTATGTTTTAAAAAAACAAAACAAAAAACAAACAAACAAAAAAAGTTTTTTTCTCCTCAGTAATTTTCTTACATGCTTATGTGATAAACATTTGGCCCGCACTCAATTTTTTTTTTTTTTTTTTAATTTTAAGTTACTAACCTTATGGAATGTGTTTTGAGTAAGAAGTGAGGTAGGGAGTGATTTTTTTTTCCAGGTAGGAAAACAACTGTGCCATTGATCACTATATTGAGTTTTCATTTTCTTTTCTTTTCTTTTTGGTTTTATTTCATTTTGAGACAAGGTTTCTCTATGTAGCCTTGGCTGTCCTGGAACTTACTCTATAGACCAGGCTGACCTCAAACTGAGATTGCCAGCCTTGGCCTCCCAAGGGCTAGGATTGAATACATGCACCACCATCCCCCAGCTCCTTTAAGCATTCTTAAAAGAAAGAGCTACAAGTTTACAAGCTTATTCAGAGAGTAAAGAGTCCCAGAGACTCACCTTAGTCATAACCCTAACTGACCCTTTTAACATACTCCAGGATAAATTATGCTTGTAAGGGATGCCTGTGGCAGGAGGTTGGGCTATTAGGAACTTTGTCTCATAATTGTGTTGCAAATTCTTGGTGCAATTTTAGAATTCCTTCCCTCCAATTTTCATCACAAGAATTTTAAAGAAATGGCAATGCAGGACAATTGGGGGCCTGGGGAGATGGCTTATAAAGTGCTTGCCACAGAGTCTTGAGGCCCTGCACTCAGTCCCCAGCGCTCACATAAAAGGTTGGATGTGGTGGTGTAAACCTGCAATCCCGGAGTGGTGGGAGGTAGAGACAGAGACTGAAAGATCCCTGGAGCACCCAGCTAGATCCAGACTCAACAAAAGACCTTGTCTCAAAAAAGATGGCAAGCAGTCGAAGACATCACTGACTTGTGGCTTCTACTCGAACACACACACACACACACACTCTCTCTCTCTCTCTCTCTCTCTCTCTCTCTCTCTCACACACACACACACACACACACACACACACACACACACACACACAC
>OU015745.1:107800316-107872201 GCA_907169655.1 Acomys percivali | reverse complement strand
CACACACACACACACACACACACACACACAGAATATACCCCAGTGTTTGAAGGCCTTCCAGTAGGCCTTGCCTCTTGAAGTTCCAAAGAGCACCATTCCAGATGTAAATTCTAATACTCTCTAGGGAACATGGTTTGCCTTCTTACAGGATAATTTTGCATTAGAAATGTTTTAACAAAATTTTGACTGCTAAATCAATGAAAATTTAACCTAATTTGTTAGGTTAACCTAACTTGTAATTCTAAGTGTTTGCCTGCTTGCTTACTTTGAGGAGGTTAGATTTAAAAGTAAATATATAAATGAAGACTTTTTTTAAATTGATGATTTTCCCCCAAGATTACGAGTCTTGAAAAATAGAAGAATAAGAGTGTTTTTGTGTTAGATGAAGGACAGTTCTAGCCTTCTTTGTGGTGGGTGGTTATCCTACAAAGGAAACAGTTCACCCCTCCCCACCCCCACAGAACTGGGTAGCATTTTATGGAAACATTTTAATTTATACAAAAGAAGTAACATTTTGGAGTGGTTTAAAAACAGAAGCAGCAGTAATGAAAACAGGAAAAACTCTGAGAAACTTGTAGCTATCAAAGGAGCCTTGCGCCTTCCTCTTGGGCTCTTGGTGCTGTGTGTTGCTCTGTGCAGTCAACTTGTACAGCGGCCTGTAGACTACTTGCTGTTCTCGGGGCTTCATTAAGGCAAGAGGATAGCTGGGTTAATTTAACAGAAATCCTGAAGGGCGGAAGCTTCTGTTATTACTGGCTATCAAATGAGGAAACAGTGCAGGGGTAACGTCCCCAGGCCCAGACGCACGTAACCACTGGCTTATAATTAGGAGCATTGAAATTGTTTAACCTGGCTGCACATAATGGCACATGCCTTTTTGCTTACATAATTTATCTTCTTTCAGATTTCTTAATATAGTTGTCCTAAAGCTGTGGGTGCTCTGTGAAGGGCAAAGAGCATTTACATTTTGTTGGGACACTCAGTGGATGCTTTTTAGTTAAAACCCTTTGATTACTTTGTAGTGATATTGCCTTCCTAAAACTGTTTGAGTACAGGCACGTGAGCAGCAGCGACAGAGTGGGCAAGCCTTACCGAGGAGTAAAGCCAGTGTTCAGCATCGGGGACGAAGAGGAATACGACACAGGTTGAGTAATACTCTAATCTACAGCCGCTTTTGCTCAGCCCCACAGGGACGGTCGTTCTGGGACTAGCAGACAAGTGCATCATGGGAGAAACTTCCGTAGCCATAGGGCCTATGGTAGTGCTTCTCAGCCGTCTGCTGCTGCGACCCTACAATACAGTTCCTCATGTTGTGGTGACCCTGCCGTAACATTATGCTTGTTGCTTTTCCATAACTGTAATTTTGCTACTGTTATGCTACTCGTAATGGAAATATGAGTGTTTTCCAAAGGTCTTAGGTGACCACCCCTGTGAAAGTGTCAATGCCCCCTCCCCCCACATGGTTTCTAGTAATGATTTGGTTTTAGACTTCTTGAATTGTGCCTACTAGAAATCTAAGCAGAAATTTTGCTTAGATCTCGACTAACAGCAGTTTGAAGCAGTTGTATTTAAGCCCACGCCTTTGTATTTAAATCCCTTTGAACATTCACCCACTTGCTGCCTGAGAGTTGTGGGCCTGGAAGAAGGTGCAGAGATCCTTACAGGCCACCAGATGGCACTATGGTACCTCAGAGATTTAGTTTACCTAGGAATGTCTTTATGTTTAAAAAACGCCTTTAATCCCAGCACTCGGGAGGCAGAGGCAGGCGGATCGCTATGTGTTCGAGGCCAGCCTGGTCTACAAAGCGAGTCCAGGACAGCCAAGGCTACATAGGGAGACCCTATCTCAAAAAATAAAAATAAAAATAAAAATAAAAAAATAAAAAAATGAATTTATAGAAGGATCCAGAGGGTCCTAGAAACCTACAAGAAGAACATTATGATAGGCAGATTTGGGCCCAGGGGTCCTGCTCAAACTATGGCACCAGCCAAGGACAATACGTTCAGTAAACTTCAAACCCCTACCCAGATCTAGCCAATGGACAGGACATTCTCCACAGTTGAGTGGAGAGCGGGGTCTGACTTTCACACAAACTCTGGATGGGGAGACCTGGTGGGACTCAGAGGAAGGATAGCAGGCTACCAAGATGAGACTTGATACCCTATGAGCATATAAAGGGGAAGGAGGTCCCCCTCAGTCACAGTCATAGGGGAGGGGAATAAGGGGAAAATGGGAGGGAGGGAGGACTGGGAGGATACAAGGGATGGGATAATCATTTAGATGTAATATGAATAAATTAATACAATTTTAAAAATAAAAATAAAATCCTAAAACAATCACATGCACATGATTCCCCCCAAAAATAAATTTATTATTTTTATAATTCCACAGCCTAAATTATGCAATTAGTAATCATAGTTAATATTTATATTGAGTTAGAAAGGTTATGTTAACATATCTGACAAAAAGACTCCTAAATGTCATTGCCCTTTCCACTTACTAATACCCCATATATCTGATTACTCTTTCGTTTTTTCTAAAAAAACAATTTATTTTTATTTTATGTACATTGGTGTTCTGCCTCCATGTATGTCTATGTGGGGGCGTCAGATCCCCTGAAACAGGAGTCACAGACAGATGTGAGCTGCCATGTGGGTGCTGGGTCCTCTAGAGGAACAGCCAGTGCTCTTAACCACTGAGCCACCTCTCCAGCCCTGCTCATCCTCTTTCCATCGTGGATAATCACCTGTTTGCCTAGTCTTAGGATTCCACTCTGGTAGTCTTCTGATTTTTGTCAGTTTTGAGTGGCTGCCTTATTATACATGTCAAGATGGACTTTGAAAACATATCTAGAGAGTTAGCTCTTAGCAGTAAGATTGCTAAAGAGAAGCATATTTGATGTCAATAAATATTACAAAATTGACTGCTAGAAAACCTTGCATTGAAGTCACTATGATATTTCCAGTTATTTCTTTTCCCCTGTGTGTTGCCATCTTCCTGTGGCTATCGGTTTCTTTGTTTTTCTGAGAATTTTATCTTCCTTCATGAGCAAAAGGAAAGGCAGTACATGAGTAGACTGTGGTCTATTTAACGCTTCCCTGCCCTTACACATATTTATAATATGGAGAGTAGTCTGTCCCCAGAGGAGGAAACTGGAACTGTGTGTGTCAGTCTGCATGGATGCCACAGTGTTGGGAGACGGGTAGCAGTCACAGGCGAATGCAGTTCTGCTGCCTCCCTCATAGGAATGTGAGCTGCTCCTGCATGGTTAGCATGAGCTTATTGATTAGAGAAAAGACACAGGAACTCACAGACTATCCCCTTCTTGTGTCATGAAAGGGATACGAGGGATGGAATATTGACATGTGACATTTTCCGTAGCATTGTATATATATTTGAACTAGTTATTGAAAGGGGCTGGAAAGATATAGCCCAGTCTGTAAAGGCTTGAACCCAAATTCAGTCTCCTCTGCCGCTTAACTCTGCTGGGTGGTGACGGTGCACACCTTTAATCCCAGTGGCAGAGGCAGGGGATCTCTTAGTTCCAGGCCAGCCTGGGCTAGAAAGTGAGTTCCTGAGCAGCCACGGCTACACAGAGAAACCCTGTCTCAACAAACAAACAACAAGCAATGCCTGCCAAACTTAGGTTTTCAATTGCTGTGATAAAACACCATGACCAAAGCAACTTGGCGAGGAAAGGGTTTATTCTATCCCACAGCTGTCAGGTCCCACTTCATCTCCTAGGGCGGGAACTGAAGCAGAAGCCATGGAGAGGTGCTGCTTCTTGGCTTGCTTGGCTTGCTCTTTCTGGCTTCCTCAGCCTGCGTTCTTAGAGCGCCAAGAACCACCAGCCCAGGGATGCAACCACATACAGTGATCTGGACTCCCCCCCCCACCAATCAGTAATAAAACTCATCACAGGCCTGCTCAGGCCAATCTAATGGGGCTTTCTTTTTCAGAATTTACTCTGTTAAATTATCATAAAACTAGTCAGCAGAGCTGTCTGTACTGGTGATCCCAGCAACGAGGATACAGAGACAAGTGCATCCCTGGACTCTGTCCACTGGCCAGTAGCCTAGTCTGCTTATTGAGCTCTAACCCAGGGATGGTTGGGCAGGGGGAGGCAGGAAGGGGGCAGGAAGGCCAGATGTTTCAGCAGGTTCAGGGGGAGCGTGCTGCAAAGCATGGTAGCTTGAGTTCAGGATATACATAATGGAAAGTTAGATCCAATTCTTTTTTATTATTAATTTATTCAGATTACATCTCAATTGTTATCCCCTTACTTGTATCCTCCCGTTCCTCCCTCCCTCCCTCTTTCACCCTATTCCCCTCCCCTAGGTCTGTGACAGAAGGGGACCTCCTCCCCCACCATATGGTCACAGCCTATCAAGTCTCTTCTTGGTAGCCTGCTTATCCTTCCTCTGAGTGCCACCAGGCCTCCCCACCAAGGGGGAAGTGGTCAAATACAGGGCACAGAGTTCATGTCAGAGTCAGACCCTGCCCTCCACACAACTGTGGAGAATGTCCTGCCCATTGGATAGATCAGAGTAGGAGTTTAATGTAGATCCAATTCTTACAAGAGAATCCCTGCATCTATACTTCACACCCACACACATGCACGCACTCATGTGTGCACACGCACCCATTGTGAAAAATAAATAGTGCCGGAGGGATGGCTCAGCAGTTCAGAGCACTTGCCGCTCTTCCAGAGGACCTGAGTTTGTGTCCCAGCACCCCATGGTAGGTGGCACACAAATGCTTCTAACTACACCCTCAGTAATCCAATGTTCTCTCCTGTCCCACACATGGTGTAGACTGACACACACATGCACGCATGTAAATAAAAATTCTAACAATAAAAAATGCATGAATGTAAAAATTAAAAAATGTAAAAAAATAGCTTCTGAGGAATGATGGCAGAGGTTATCCTCTGGCCTCTGCAGGCACATGATGCACATGTGTGCACACACACATGTGCACACACACATGTGCACTCATGTGCACTCACAGGAACACACACATAAAAACAAAGTGAGGAACATTAACCCTAGGCACTGTAATTTCTTTTTCTTAAATTAGAAAAACAGAATTAGAGTGCTTTTTTCCACGAAAAATATTTTTCTGATGTAATGAATACTGAAATTAGTGTTATTTTCTATTTAAAAGCCAGACACTGGTGAAGGAGGGCACTGCCCTCAGGAGAGATGCTTATTGGTGATGACAGCTCAGGCCATAGTTGGGCCGTCGTTAGCCACATTCTTCAAAACATACTCCCAGGACTTACTTTGACTTGACTTCCGTACCATAAAAGCTGTTTCATAACATTTCTGTAGTGTAGCCAGTAGGAATAGAATTGCTTTGCCTTGATTCTCCCTCTCAGATGTTCGGGGCCACAGTGAAATATTTCAGGTTGTTGAGAACTGTGTCTGGGTTGCTGCTGGCGCCTCTTTAACGCACTCCTTCCTTTCCAGATGAAATTGACAGCTCTTCCATGTCAGACGATGATAGGAAGGAAGTCGTAAACATCCAGACCTGGGTCAACAAGCCAGACGTGAAGCACCACTTCCCCTGTAAAGAAGTAAAGGAGAGTGGCCACATGTTTCCTAGGTACTTCTGAAGATGCCGAGTTGGGTGAAGTTAGCATAAAAGTTATTGTCAGGGACTTACATTCAAGTGCAAAAAGGCATAATTCCCCACTGGCAACTTGTGTTAAGCGTCAGTTTTTATAGCTCTTAATTTGTCCTTTGAAAATTGAGACAGAACACAGACTAGTGCACTGCACACCTAGGAACCCATGTCCTGCACGCGCCTGCTGTTGGCAGCTCTTCACAGTCCCCATAAGTGTGACATACACTCAGGCCATTCAGAAGCAGCTCGGGCGATAGCTACTGCACCCTAAATGCTTCAGCACTTATCCCTAGACTAAGAGCGCTTCTGACGTAACTCCAATGCCGTCACTTCATCGACTGTTATGAAACTAATGCTGCCCAATGTGTAGACCATCCCCTGAGTATTCAGTGCCCACAAGTTAACTTTGGCAGCCCGTTTCTCTTCCGGGTCCATATTACATCGTCTGCTACTGCTTTTTCTCACGCAGTGTATGGTAAGACTTTCCATTTTCTCCTGCTCACCTGCTCTCCTCATGAGTCCAGGACAGTTATCTTGCAAAATGTTTCACATTCTAGGCAGGTGCAATAATTTGCCTTTTTGTTATGTTAAAAGTGAGCTAACATATAAGAGTTTTGAGGTCTTCTGTTTTATTTTATTTATTACTTATTTTTAATCTATGCCCATTTTGCCTTCAGGATTTAGTGGCAGAATATTATAAAATATGTAAGGAACCCAACAATTGCCTAGTGGCCCTCATTATTAGGCTATAGTGTATAGACAGAGAATAGTTTTGGATATAGATAATCCTGTTAAAAATTTTTGAGAATGGCAGGATAGTCCATTAAAGCTAAAAATTATTTACATATTATACTGGACTTCTTACTATAAAATATACCTTTACTCTTAAATAATTGTGGTATTTTCTATTAAAACAATTTTGCACACAATTAAATGAAAACATATACAGCTTGTTTATAGAGTATATTCATAGATAACTCAAAAATATTTTGTAATAATTGGCACTGTTATACTAACATGTCTGATTTGTATTCTTCTAAACTTTCTTTTCTTTCAAGTCATCTTTTGGTTACTGCGACACATATGTACTGCCTAAGGGAGATTCTTTCGAGGAAAGGACTGGCTTACATCCAGTCTCGACAGGCACTAAATTCTGTAGTTAAAATTACGTCCAAAAAAAAACATCCTGAGCTAATTACCTTCAAGTATGGAAACAGCAGTGCTTCCGGGATAGAAATCTTGGCTGTTGAAAGGTAAGATTTTTTTTTTATATTATCTGAATTAATGTACCTTATTAAGCACAGGTTACTTCTTGGGTTTGGTGAGTGGGTGTTAACACTGAGGTGCTCTGCTCTCGTCACAGTGTCCTTTGTAATCTTCTTTCTATGCTCTGTTCATATGTGGCTTCCACACTGCTACATGATTTCAGTTATGCTGTGACAGAGGCCCCACCACAGTCATTAAGAGTAATCTAAGGATGAGGTGAGGTGGCGCAGCTGATAAAGGTGCTTGTTGCCAAACCTAAAAAACCTGACCTCCCATTAACACCCCATGATATGAGCACACCCCACCCCCTCCCCATCCCATCCCCACCCCACCCAATCCCCAATAAGTAAGTGTAATACAAAAACGAAACAAAAAGAAACCCTGCAACAGCCTAGAGACTCTGCTCTGTAATGAGTAGAGCTCAGTTCTCAGGACCCAGAGCGCACGTCCGCTGGCTCCCAGGTGCTTACCTCCACCTGCAGGACAGCCAGCTGGGCGGCCACAGGGACATGGGCCTCTGTGAGCTCAAGGCCAACCTGGTCTACACAGTGAGTCCAAGATAGCCAAGGCTGTACAGAGAAACCCTGTCTTGAAAAACCAAAAAAAGAGAAAAAAATGTTGTTAGTATTTTTTTGTTTAGATTTTATTTATTTATTTTATGTATATGAGTACTCTGTTTGCATATACACCTGCATGACAGAAAAGGGCATTAAATCTCATTATAGATGATTGTGAGCCACCATGTGGTTGTTCGGAATTGAACTCAGGACCTCTGGAAGAGCAGACAGTGATCTTATCTGATGAGCCATCTCTCCAGCCCCAGTATTTTATTTTCCATCATTGAAACTTCTTAAGCTGAAGGTGGTTGAGATCTGTTTTCGACAACTTAATGTTTTGCTAAAGGTCAAACTAGAAAGTAATAGAGTTGTCATTGTCTTTGGTATTGGATGCCATCGGTTTATAACTGGAGTAGATTAAATTAGATCTGTACTACGCAGCAAGTACAGTGGCGTACCTGTGTTTTGTTTTGACATTATACATAATTATTAATAGTTCAGAGAATCTCACCTGTGCAATATATGAAAAGTTCCATCACTTTGACTTTTTGATTTCCAAGTACCATTTCGATTGTCTGTTGAGGTAAGTTTATGGAGTACATAGGAACACATCTCTGCTCCCTTCATGGGTCAAGGAAAGTTGATCATCAGTGGTGACATCTCAACAGAGCTCTGAAGGGGACGTGCTGTATTAATACATATATGTGTCTTTTCCCTCGTAGGTATCTGATTCCAAATGCAGGAGATGCTACCAGAGCCATAAAACAACAGATCATGAAAGTGTTGGATGCTTTGGAAAGTTAATGTAAAAGACAGTTATTTAAGTGAAATTAAGGCAACCAAGAGAAACATGAAAATATATTTCCTGACTCAATACTAACCAGAGAGACCTTTCATTTGCTCATGGGGGTGCCTGAGTAGAGGGTCTAAAGGCAAATTATTGTAATAAATCTTGGGATGGGTACACTTTTTTTAAAAATTTCTTTTGCATCTTTGGTTTTATAAGATGATTTATTATAAAGGTCAGTTATTAAATGACTTTGAGGTAACTGGCCATGAGCCCTGTTGATCAAGGGCCCAGAATGCAGTTCTGTTTTGAAGAGCTGTTTTACGGGACATGCATCACTTTCAGATTTTAAAACAACTGTGCACATACATATTTGCAATGTCTTCACTGAAATTTAGAGATAGAATTAATTGAAGAGAATTCATTGCCACACTGAGTTTTACTACAATGAGCAATATCCGAAAATAAAAGTATAGATTAATAGTAAGCTCACTGTTTCTGTTCTTAAAAAAAAAGGAAGTCCATTTAAGGGAATGGGTGGAGATCCTAGCCAACTCAAAATCCAGCCCATGGAGACTCACTGAAGCAGCAGCTGCACCCCATCTTCACTCCAGGAGGTGACTCTCTGCAGACTAGTTGCCTCAGAGGTGGTAAGCTTCATCGCAGTGGTTGCTAAGGAACAGTTAACAGCATTAGAAGTAAGTAGGCATGTTAAGGTTAAAATTAGCAGTTGGGGGACAAAATTGTATCTGTAAAAATGTCATTGGTCTCTTGACAAATGGGTCATTTGGTCTAGATTTCAAAATGTCTTAAACACACTGAATACCCTCCTTGAGGTGGTCATGACCACACTAATGTCCAGTTTAAAAAAAGACAGATAATCAGCGAGCCATAGAAGTTTCCTTGTTTTTCTATCACTTTCTAAAAATGTTCTTTTGGTTTTGTCTTCTCAGCAAAATTTCACTAGTTGCAACTATTTTTATTCTTTTACTCTGAAAACAAACAAACAAGAAAACCTTGAAGCTGTCTGATTTGCTTTGCAGCTTGCTCAGATTAATTTCTGTGGCCCATATTTGTCACATGTGATGGGAGATCCAGAACATCTTTTGGACCATAGGATGATTTTCATAAAATCTGTTTGAAAAATAGGAAGTATAACCTGCCATGTCATAAAATGTAATAGATTTTCTCTAGGGGTTTGGTTGATAGAAATATCTAGATGTACCCCAGTAGTAGCCAGTTGTTTTAATTTGCTTAATGGAAATCAAGTGGATAAAAGATAACACAATTAAAATAACTTTATTCTGAGATCTAAATAACAATTTATTTGAGTGGTTGAAGACATTTGCATGAAATTGTACCTTGTGCAGTACTTGGTATTTATAACTCTTCCCCCAAACTGTTGTATTTCATTTTTTCCATTTTCTTGAATCCCTCTCTGAAATGTCCTGAAGTCTCATTTTTCAACCATCTCAGCTATGGGACTTTTTTTCATATATTAATATAAAGATGTTTGTGTTACTGTTTATAAATTACAATTGTAAATAAACTGATACAAGTTTCCTCAAAACTTCTGTTCTCAGTGATGTCTATTTTCTTTCTTTTATTAGCATTTTATCTGGAAACTAAACATTTTGTGTTATATTCCTATTTCTGTTCATGTACTTGCGTAGCTTAAGACTAACGGCACTTTCTGGGTGCAGGGTGGTCATAGCCCCAGCTGTTGAAGGAGACTGAGGCAGGAGGGTCACTTGAGCTCAGGAGATGAGGGTCCTGTGACCTTTCCATCCTATTTTTACTAGAGTGGGTCAATAGACCCATCACCATAGACCTGGCTTTCTCTGTAGTAGCTGCCATGGCTACCAGGCCAGTGCAGTTTCTAATGTAAGATGTTATGCCTGAATGAAAAAGCCATTGCTGCAACACACTCCCACACATCTTCCTTGAGCTCGTACATTCTTCACCCCTGTGCCCCAGTGTCCCTAGATCCTTGGAAGAGGTGATGTATTAAGAGATGATTCTGTGATCCCTTGGAAACATGATGTGGGTGCTGGGAACCAAACCCAGGTCCTCTGCAAGGGCAGCGAACGACCTTAACCACTGAGTCATCTCTCCAGCCCGTTCTTTGGCCTTTTAAACTGCTGCTCACAGCTGTTTCTTCTTTTCCTCTAGAAATATCACACCCCAGAGTTTATAAAAAGCTTAACTCTCACTGGATACTTTTTAGCTACTTTTTTTTTTTTAAGTGGGGGAGGGTCTGGTCCCCAGGCTTTGTGTTTCTGTCTTGTCCCAGGTCTATAATGCCCTTGTTTCCAGGCTCTGAAAATGTGACAAGATATGTACTTTGGCCTGCAACCCTACAAAAATCAGAAAGCAGTTGGCACACACCTGTAATCCCAGCACTCAGGGAGGCAGAGGCAGGTGGATCTCTGAATTTGCGGCTAGCCTGAACTACAAAGTGAATCCAGGACAGCCAAGACTACACAGAGAAAACCTTGCCTCGAAAAACAAAAAAGCAACAAAACTAAAGTGTTAGAAAGCAATGTAGCTGGGTGTGTTGGTCCATGACTCAATCCCTGTATTCAGGATGTTTGAGTCAAGGAGGGCCTCAGCTACATAGTAAGTTACAGTACAGTCTGGGGGCTGGAGAGATGGCTCAGAGGTTAAAAGCAGCTTCTGCTGGCTGTTCTTCCAAAGGTCCTGAGTTCAGTTCCCAGCAATCACATGGTGGCTCACAACCATCCGTGGTGAGATCTGATGCCCTCTTCTGGCCTGTAGGAAGAGTGCTCTATACATAATAAGTAAAAAAATATTAAAAAAAAAAAAAGTACAGTCTGGGCTACATGAGACTTTCTGAAAACCAGGAAAGACCACCAAAACCAGAAACAAACAACCCCCTCCCAACAAATTAAATAGCACAAACGTCAAATCTTAGAATACTGCCTAGCACCAATTCCACCCATCTTGTATCCCCGGCCCCGTTAGGAGCAAGCTTGTGAAGTCCTGTACTTGCTCAGGCCAGTCACCATGTAGCATTGCCCTGGCCACTGCTGTGATCCAACCTGAAAACTTAAGTCCTTTGTGCAACACAAAGCGCCTTTCTACCCCAGAGATCCCACTCTTTAACCGTTCATGGCACACCACCAAAACAAGCTGCTCCTTCTTTGATCTTGCTTTTGAAGGCCTTTTGTATAGAATTTGCAATTACCCCTTCCTTCTTGGTGTCTCCAAAAGTGCCAAGGGTGAGCCAGTTTTAGTAGGAAGCCGAGGCGAGGATGTAGCTCAGTGGCAGACAAGTACCGAACATGCACAAAGCCGGAGGCTTTCTCATCAGCACAAAACAAGTTACAACAAAAAAACAAGCAATTCCCAAAACTCATCGAGGTCCCACCCCTCGGCCCAGCTTTTGACCACTCCCCTTCTGCGCGCGCGGCTCAGCCCCGCCCTCCGCGCTCCACGAAAGGGATTGACGGCTGCATTCCCCGTGGCGTTTGGGGCTTCGTGGAACAGCCATGGCTAGTAAGTGGCTGGCGGCCTGGTCTTCGAGCTCTCGGCGGGAGCGGAGGCTTCGGCGCGGCGGTGCAGATGAGCCGCCTGGGCCCTTGCGTCCCCCGGTCAACCATGCCGGTGGCTCCTGTCGCCGGCGTCCGCGGCTCCGGGAAGCCTAGGCTAGCGCGAGCACAGGCCTCCGCGCCAGGCGTCCTGCGCTGTAGGAGCTGATCGGCCTGCGGGTTCCAGAGCTGTGGGTTGGGTGGTGGGGTCACCGACGGTGGTTAATCTCACCTCACTCCACGGTCCCAGGCGTTAGCCTGATTGCTGTGCCATTTCGTCCAGTGCCTTGGCGCGGCTTTCCCACAGCAAGCTTCCAGGTCCGTAAAAGTTTACAGGTGGAGTGACCTGGCGTATTCACGTAAATGTTGTTCCCATAACGGGCCCTTCCCTTGCGGTGTTTTGCCTGCCCCTCCACCTATTTGTTCATCTTCATTGTCAGGTATTTAGGGGAGCCAGGGATCTTCAAAATCATATATCTTTCCTGAGAAGGTGAAGAAGCAGCAAGCCCAGTCCTAATGGAGGGGTTTCCCTGCGTCAGCCTGCAGGGGGCGCTTTCCACCAGCCCCAAACCTGGGTCGGGACCTTATCCCTATGGGTGGGCTTGTGGGAAAGTGGAACCTAGAAACAAAACCTTAAGTAAGTTTTATCCTCCCCTCCCTGTGAAGCAGAGGCAGCCCAGCTTCTTAGGATTAGGGGAGCCCTTAGGAAGTTTCTGTGATGCTCTGGTGACAGCTCAAGGTATGTTAACTTCAAAATAATGCCAGATTGTGGCTTCTTTTGTTTTTAATCTAGATTCTATCGCTGTTGAGTAAGAGGCATTCGGGGATGCAATGTAATTTTTCTTTGAAATTTAGGATAACCCAAGGAATGAGCGATCGTAGTTTTTATACTTTTAAGGTTAGTTTTGGCCTTCCTCGGAGCCAGGTTTTGTCAGTGTTGGTGATTGTCAGTCAACCCATGTCTGAACGCTGCCAGGTACCGTTTTAGAGAATCCTGGTTCTGGCTGAAGTTAGTGGGCACATCTGACGACTGTTTCCTTCTGTCTCTGTCATCAGCCTTCCGCCTGGCCCTCATCCAGCTTCACGTTTCTTCCATTAAGTCAGATAACATTACCAGGGCCTGTAGCCTAGTCCGGGAGGCAGCAAAGCAAGGTGCCAAAGTCATTTCTCTTCCGGTAAGTATGGGGGCAGCCCGCCCTTTCTAGGAGCTGTGGACCCGCCTCGGTAGTGCTTGCTGGCGGTGGTCCTCCTGTGCTCCCCTCCAGCAATGTCCTTTGGAACCCTAGTATTTTGTGTTTGTCTCTTCTGTCACAGAGTATTAGCAGGGAGCTTTGTCATAAGATGTCAACACACGGTGACAGGTTTTTAACAAGATCACCTATCCTCAATACAAAATCCATTCAGGGGGACTTACAGATAACACTCTCAGGAGCCACTTGCTCAGTGCTGTGAGTTGGCCAACCTGGCCTACAAAGTGAGTCCTGGGCAGCCAGGGCTACACAGAGAAACCCTGTCTGGGGGGGGGGGGAGATAACACACTCAGGGCTTGTATGCTTACTTTATTCCTTACATAATTAAAGCTTTTTGTTGTTATGTTTTAGGTCAGACCATGTTGTTTTAGCACTGTTTGACAGTTTTTGAAAAATTGTTTTGAGGTTTTAGTTGAAGTTTGTATCATACTTGGTGGTAAGTACAGCCTCAGAGTTCCTGGATGAGCAAGGATCTTTAACAAAGGGAAACAGTCTTACTGCTAAGGTGTGTGTGTGTGTGTGTGTGTGTGTGTGTATGTGTGTGTGTGTATGTGTGTTTGTGTGTGTGTGTGTGTGTGTGTGTGTGTGTGTGTATGTGTACACACACACACACACCCTGAGAGGCCTGAGGTCACTCTTGGATGTCCTTCTACAGTAACAGTCCACTTTGGTTGTTTTTTCAAGACAGAGGTTTCTGTGTGTAGCCCTCTCTGTAGACCAGGCTGGCCTTGAACTCAGAGATTGACCTGCCTCTGCCTCTCTACTGTTGGAATATGAATGTTTGTGCCATCACTGTCTCGCTCTGTTTTTCTTTTAAAGACAAGGTCTCCCACTGGGATTTGGGCCTTAGGTTAGTTCAGCTAGCCAGCAAGCCTCAGGGATCCACCCCTCACCCCATCCCTAGTGCTGGGATCTCCTCATGCCTGGCTTTCTTATGTAGGTGCTGGAGATCGAACTCGCGTCCTCACACTTTTGTGGCCGGTGCTTTAGTGACTAAGACATCTCCCCAGCACAACCCAGTCTCCCTTTTTTGGATGGGGTGTCACTGTGTAACCATGCCAGGCCTGGCTCTTCCCGTGTAGAGCAAACCCCGGGGTTGGCTGTGCATCAGTTACAGGATGCATCTGTACCTGGTACCTAACTGTGGTCTCTTGTTAGCTTACATCCCTGAGATGAAGTGGAAGTGTAGGAGGGAAAGTGCTTGAGCTCTGTGTGTGCTTACTTAGTTCACTCACCCTTGACATCATCCTATACATGCTGGTCATTTTTAGCATGGTGCCTGGTATGTGGACACTATCATGGAATGCAAAGTGAGTGGACTTGAATAGAAATCCAGTAAATTTTTACCATTGTTTTCTAACATGTCAAAGGACTGTTGAAGGCAGATGTGCGTTGTGTGTGTGTGCTTGTGTCATTGTCGTTTTTGGTGTCTGTGCCCCATCGCTGTCTTTTCATCCTCACCCATATTTCCTGTCCATGAAAGACATCACAGGATCATATAGTGTCAGAATGGAATTAGAGACAGTTTGTTTACAGTTAACAAAACACTAACTTCTGTGGCTTTCCGAACTATCTATGCATACGTTTTATTGCTTAACCTAATTAGTATAATCCTCAGCTCTAGAATTCATCTCAGGATTCAAAACCACAGAGTAAGCCTGATTTGTGGTGGCCCTGGATGTCCAAGAACTGGTCACTCCACGGCTCCAGGTCTAGCCTTCTGCCGGGGTCACCAAGGATGATGAGTCTCCTCTCTCTTTGCATCGGAGAGTTGCCGCCTGCCTTCGGTTGCATGTTCCTTAGTCCCCCCCGCCTTTTCCTGGTGGGGGTTTACCCTCGGAGGCAGGACTGGGATTGGAAGTAGCAAGTTTCTGCTTTCTGCAGAACTTTAAATGGTTTGCCTGCTTTCTCCCCTTGGCTTCTCCTCTGATATCATTCTAGGAATGCTTTAATTCTCCATATGGAACAAACTACTTTCCTGAATATGCAGAGAAGATTCCTGGAGAGTCCACACAGAAGCTTTCTGAGGTAGCCAAGGAGAGCAGTGTATACCTCATTGGAGGTAATCTCTTCCAGGTGCTGTGACATCTAAGCATTACTGTTACTTTTAAACTTCAGCCTTTGAGAAGAATGAGGTTGCCAGGGGTGGTGGCATACACTTATAATCCCAGCGCTTGGAAAGCCTAGGCAGGAGGATTGTACATTCAAGGTCAATTTGGGGGTACACTTTAAGATATACTAAGTGTAGAATGCAAGCTCAGCATTTCTGAACATATTTGCCCCTTTAGATTACTGTATACTTTCACATAGAGTTACGTACCTGAAGGCCTAGTAAATACTGTGGAAACAAACGTCAAATGGATACTGATGACTTTCCCTGTAAAAGCAGTGGATAAAGGGCTAGATAGAATGTGGCAAGAGAAATTTTCCCCGTGTTCTGTGTGCGGACTTAGAGCAAAAGGACAATGAACCTCTAGGGTTCACTCATAAATATAACAAACAGGAGTATCCTGTGTCCTGGCTGTTACGGTAACTGAGGACTGGAAATGGATAGGCGGTGGCCATGCATGGAGCATCTGTGGAATTGGTTCTGAACTTGAGGAAGGCTTGTTTGTGTCTTAACATTGTCATCCCGGGGCCTGTGGAACTCAGTTTTGGTGTACAACCTGATGAATTTGAGCAACGACAGATTCCTGATTTTGCTCTAATGTTACGTATTAACTATTGCTCAATATCATGGCTGAATTTCAGGGGCAGTTTGGTTATATTTTAAACCTTTCTATGACATCTGGACTAGTTACAACACATCAATAATTTGGCGCTTAATCATTGAAAGATACATTTAAGGAGGGAAAAGAATGCTTAGAAAAAACTTTATTATTTGACCCAAATGACTATTTATCAGGCCTTTACCTAGTATCACAAAGTTAGTGGCCTGTTCCTTTCTATTATTTTGTGTGACTGTGTATTTCTTTCAATGGAAGGCTCCATCCCTGAAGAGGATGCGGGGAGACTGTATAACACCTGTGCTGTGTTTGGGCCTGACGGAAATTTACTGGTAAAGCACAGAAAGGTAAGTATGGGATGTGCAAATCTCGTCTTTTTTCTCTTTCTTGCAAGGATATAGAAATATAATTAATTTAATCTACTGGTTTTGTATGTCACAACCTTGTTGAACTTGCTCATTAATTCTCATTTAATTTTGAGTGCAGTTATACAGTTTGAGGATGACAGCTTCAGCTTTCCTCTGTTTACACCCTTCACTCCTTTTCCTCACTGTTCCACGAAGGAGCGCAGGCACATCATTAAATAATCGTTTTCCTTACCTGGGCAGTGATAGCTAACACTTTTGTTCTTCTTTTTCTTTTTCGAGACAGGGTTTCTCTGTGTAGCCCTGGCTCTCCTGGAAATTGTTCTGTAGACCAGGCTAGCCTCAAACTCAGAGATCTACTGATTCATGCATGGGCTTTAATCCCAGCACTCAGGAGTGCTGAGTTTGAGGCCAGCCTGGGCTACAGAATGAGGTCCAGCCATGGCTACATGGAGAAACCTGTCTCAAAACAAAGAAAAAGAAAAGGTGTCCTTGTCTTGTTTCCAGTCTCAGCAGGAAGACATTCCTTAATCTACCCCTAAATATGTTTGTTTTAGTATTGCTTAACACGACTAGTAGATGAAGAGTTCCCTTCATAGAAAAATCTTGCTGCTTTGTTTTTAAAACCATGTTGTAGAAGTTTACCAGGGATAGGCTGGAGATAAAACTCAGTGGTGGAGTGCTTTCATAGCATGAGTAAGGCCTGGGTTTAGTCACAGCCACTGCCACATAAATTACTAAGGCTCAGTATGTAGTCTTGAGATCATATGGCTTTTTTCCTTTACTAATGTGATAAGTTACATTGGTTGATTTTTCTGATATCAAGTCACATTTGCTTTCCTTGAAAAAAAAAATCTCATTTTAGCTGGGTAGTAGTGGTGCATGCCTTTAATCCCAGCACTTGGGAGGCTGAGGCAGGTGGATCTCGTGAGTTGGAGGTCAGCCTGGTCTACAGAGTGAGTTCCAGGACATCCAGGGCTGCAAAAAGAAAGGACAATACAGGCGGTAAACTTTAAACCCCTACCCAGATCTAGCCCATGGACAGAACAGTCTCCACACTTGAGTGGAGAGTGGGATATGACTTTCTCACGTACTCTGGTGCCTCGCATTTGACCATGTCCCCTGGAGGGGGAGACCTGGTGGCACTCAGAGGAAGGACAGCAGGTCACCGAGAAGAGACTTGATACCCTATGAGCATATACAGGGGGAGGTAATCCCTCTCAGGAACAGTCACAGGGGAGGGGAATAAGGGGAAAATGGGAGGGAAGGGAGAATGGGAGGATACAAGGGATGGGATAACCATTGAGATGTAACAAGAATAAATTAATTTTAAAAAACCCACTATCTCGAAAAGGGGGGGGGAGAAAGAAAAATATTCTTATTTGGGAGAGATACATTACTATATATGCATTGCTGACTTTGTTTTGCAAAATTTTTCCCGGATTTTGTGTTTGTTTTGTTTTGAGACAAGGTCTTTCGGTGTAGCCTAGGCTGACTTTGAACTTGTGGCAATCCTCCTCTCCAAGTATCCTTAATGCTAGGAGTACAGGTGTGTGCCACCATGACAGCTTACCTGGTTTAAATGCTGTACCTTCTTTTCATTTTCTTTGCTCTTGCTGTGTTTTTGTTTTTTTGGGGATAGGGGTGGGGTAGGGAATGATACAGTGTCTCTCTATGTAGCCCTGGCTATCCTTGTAGACCAGGCTGGCCTCAAATTCATAGAGATATGCCTGTCTCTGCCTCTCAAGTATCTTGTCTTCTTTTGCCAGCTTTGTCAGTTCGATTCCGTTCTGAGAAATCTTCCTTAGCATCTATAGTGAGTAAAAGCAGCATCCACGATGAGCCCGCGCATTTTGCACACCTGTAGAGAGGGTTATAAACCCTCATCATTTCCCTGAGGATAGGTAAAATGTTTGGTCTGTTCCTTCAGAGACTGAAAACAGGATAAAGGCACCTATTATTATTTAGTACCATGTCTGAGATCCCGCACAGAGCAATAAGATAAGGAGTTGGAAGTCCGTCAGCTGTAGGTGCAATATAGGCAAACTGGGGATGCTGTCTGTTTTGTCAGTCTTAGAGGATTTTCCTGTTTGACCCCTGGGGGCTATCTGCTGCTATTGCTGTGAGGCCTGTGGGAAAAGAGGTAACCAAATCAATTATTTGTGATGCAGGTCCATCTGTTCGACATTGATGTTCCTGGGAAAATTACATTTCAAGAATCTAAAACATTGAGTCCTGGTGATAGTTTCTCCACATTTGATACTCGTACGTACCGGATAAGTTTGCCTTTTACAGTAATCCCTTAAAAAAGGAGAAAGTATTTTCTACTTTATGTCTATCTCCAACTTTTTCACATGTCTTTACTGAAAGTTCAGAATTGAGGAAAGTAAGCAGTCAGAGATCTAGAAAGTTTGGGCAGAATCGAAACCTAGAGTTTTGACATATTGCTCTTCCATTGGGTTACAGCCTCCTGGCCATCGCATCCAGAGTGTGGCTGTGGGGCCACAGTTGACCTTCTTAGATAATGCGCATTACTCAGAATGAACCTCTCATAGCTGTCTTGAGATTGTGAATGACGTCTTTGAACAATGTCCTAGAAGGCTTGAACTTACAAATTGTCTGTATATGGGAGTCCTGTGTTAATTCTTCCCAGCCAGTGTTTTGCGACCACAGCTTTACCCTCCCACTTCTCATTTGTGTGTTTTTCTGTTTGGAAACAGCTTACTGCAGAGTGGGCCTGGGCATCTGCTACGATATGCGCTTTGCGGAGCTTGCACAAGTCTATGCACAAAGAGGTGAGACAGTGCCACCGATGGGTTCCGGAGCTGCTTGGAGGTTTGAGTATGGGAAGGTCTCTGTGGCAGGAAGGGAGACTTTAACACAAAGACGCTCAAAAAATCTGTACAGCATGTCAGGGATAGAGTGTTAATGCCTTCATGCCCAGCTGTTCCACAGCATCATACTAACCAGACTCCTGCCGTGCGGGGATGATAAGGCTAGTCAGAGATGTGACCCCACAGACTATGTAGCTAAGGCAGAAACTTTGTTCTAGAATATCCTCTCTACCCTTTGAGTCCCTAGCATCACTGTATTTGGAGTTACATGGGGCAGTGGTCTGTACTCTTGTCAGTTTCAATACTCGCATATATAGTCTGTAGTATTTTGGTCTAGACAAGGAGACTGAGCCAAGTCAGGAGATCTGAGTGCTGGTTCTAACTCTCGCCCTAAGTTGGCACAGTACACTGACCAGTCATGTTACCTCTCTAGAGGGTTCTAGTTCTCTCAGAGAACTGCTATGACAGACGATTATGGAAAGAACTTACAAAACACTTCTGGTGTTACTCACCGCCTGACAGCGTCCTTACTGAGCAACTAAAGCCACTGCCATTTAACTAAGTGAAGTGGCGGACGATCTGACAGCTGACTAGCGGATGAGGTCCATGCATTCTGGACTTCTTAACAGTGTCTGAAGCCGTACTGCCCCCAATTGTTTGAAAAGTCACATCACACGCTTCTTCACTATGTGGTGCTGACCCTCTGGTGCCGAGCGACATTTTGATAACAGCTTTTTTGAAAGCGAAGGTACAAGTTCTGACATCGATCTCCTTTTTCTTGTGGCTGTGTTTCATGGGTGTGTATCTCTAAAAGTCTTTAATTCAGAGTCAGTCTATATCTTACTAGGCTGACCTCTTTGTGTGTGGAAATGTTTAAGTTTGGCTTAAACTTGGATAAGGCATAGAGGGAGGGAGGGGCCTAGGTCACTGAGTGCTCACCGCTGTACTTTGTTGTTCCCTCCTGAAGGCTGCCAGCTCTTGGTCTATCCAGGAGCTTTCAATCTGACCACTGGACCAGCCCACTGGGAGCTGCTTCAGCGAGCCCGGTAAGCTAGGAATCAAGCATCTCAGTGGTGATCGGTCTTAAATGGAACTCTGCCCTGCCCCAGCCTGCCCTGGTACCCAGATGCACTTAGAAAGGATGACTCTGCATAGAGAGCCCTGCTGTGTACTGTCTCCAACGCCAGAGCAGTGGCCTCAAGAGATGCTAGGGTTAAAGGTGTGTGCCCCATCACCATGTCTGGCTTAGGAGATTTTTTTCTTTCTTTCATTTTTAGATTATACATATGGCTCTTCTTTCTTTCTCTTCCCTTCCTTCTTCCTTCCTTTTCTTGTGCCTGGACTATTTCACCAAGCATAGTGACTTCCAGTTCCATCCTTTTCTGCAGTGGCTGAGTGCCATTCTGTTGTGCATGAGTACAGACGCAGGATGTTTGTGTTTCTGGGCTCTTGTGGTAGACCAGCGATGCTGGGAGTCACGTGACTCTTTTTCCTGTGCTGTTTCATCTCCTTTAGATGTATACTTGAGTAGGATTTCTGGACTACACTTTCTGTTTCTAACTTTTGGAGGCAACTTCACTGCTTTCTACAATGGCTGTACTACTTTATAGCTCCATTAATAGTGTGCACCGGGCTTTTCTCTACACTCTCATGGGGGCTAACGAGTTACCCTTAGGCTTCTTGATAATGGCCATTTGAACTAGAGTGAGGTTGTTTTGTGGCTGGTCATCATGGTTTTGAGTTGCCCGATGATTAGTGCCATTGGGCATTTAAAAAATACATATGCTGGCCATGTGTTTGTCAGCTGCCTATCATTGTGACAAAATGCCCTCGATAAAGTACTTAGAAGGATGGAAAGTTTATTTCCACTGTTCTTTCAGAGGCTTCATTTCACAGCTGACTGGAGAGCACTGCAGGCCTTCTCACCCCAGGCAGAAAAGAAAGAGGAGGGCCAGGGTCTTCATGTTCTTCATGAAGGGCACCCCTAAGAGCCTAATTTCTTCTCTCCATGCCTTACTACCTATAAAGGTTGGGCAAACTCCCCTCCCAGGAGTGCTGCAGGCTGAGGACCAGCCTTCAACAGAACCTTTGGAGAATCGTGCCATTTGCTTGACTTCTTTTTAGCGCTATTGCTCTTCCTTGAACGTCTCACTGTGTAGCCCAGGCTGAGTTTGAACTTTGATTCCTCTTGTTTCAGCCTCCTGATTGGTGGGAATACAGACGTATTTTATCTATCTACCTACCTACCTATCTGTTTTTCGAGATAGGTTTTCTCTGTGTAATTTTGGCTGTCCTGAACTCCCTTTGTAGACCAGGCTGGCCTTGAACTCATAGGGATCTGCCTCTGCGTCCCTGAGTACTTGGACTAAAGGCATGTGTCACCATACCCAGCTATTGCCACATTAAAGCTGTTTTTTTTTTTTTTTCCTACCATTCTGAAGGTTTTCTTGGTACCTTCATTTGCTGTACAGAAGCTTCTTAGTTTCACTGTAATCCCATGTGCCTATCCTGTGTTTCTTTTCTGTCTGTCTGTCTCTCCTTTTCAGAGACAGGGTTTCTCTGTGTACCTGTCTGTTCTGGAACTCACTCTAGACCAGGCTGGCCTCAAACTCACAGAGATCCATCTGCTTCTGCCACCCAAGTGCTGGGATTAAAGTCGTGTGCCGCCACAGCCTGGCTTGTTTTTCTTTTGGTGTCTTATTCCCCAAAACCTTTGCTCATTCCAATGTCCAGAAGCCTTTCTCTGTGCTTTCAGTTTGTTTGTTCTGAAAGAACTATATATACTTGGATAAAAACATGCTCTAGGATGAAAACAGCAGTGTGCAAGATTTTTGCTTTCTGTCTCTCAACTACAGGGCTGTTGATAATCAAGTGTATGTGGCTACAGCCTCTCCTGCCCGGGATGACAAAGCCTCCTATGTGGCCTGGGGACACAGCACTGTTGTGGATCCTTGGTGAGTATGTCTTAGGCTAAGCTCAGCTGGAAGTTGAAATATAACACACGATCATCTCTTACCCGCACACCCTGGCAGGCATAAGGGAAGCTTCCATTTGCAATCATGTGAGAAAGAAACCACCCTACCGGCCAGGTTGAGCCCTCGGCCTTTGCCCTCCTCTGTTTGTCTAAGTCACTGACTTGGCAGTCATATAAAATCAACAAGGCGGCAGCAGCAGGCGGGCAGTTGGCTTATTAAAAGCTCCCAGAATTCTTTGTAGAGGAATTCTAAATCTCAACATGGCTGCTCTGGCAAGAGATTACCTCCAAAGACCCTGTAAATCTGTGGGATTCAGCTGGTCCACGTGTGGGGATTTACCAAATGAAGGTAAAGGCAGATTGTAGAAAGAAGCACCCGTGTTTGAAAGTGATGTCTAATTGAGTGGCTGGAAAAAGTGACAAATCAGAGAAAGATTTGACAGAACAGGATATTCCCAACTCTCAAGAGAAGAGAGAGGAAAGCGAAGCTACTTAAGGGGCAGTGCAGAGGGAGAGGCGGCAGTTTTTACTGAGACGGTCATAGACAGGTTGCAAAGACTCAGCTGGACTCAAGTGAAGACCAAATGAGCCAGAGTATGAGAAGGAGCCAAGAGATTAGAGCAGAATGCTTAGTTTGAGGCTAAGCAGAGCAATTCAGGGGCCAAGAGAAAATGCCAGATTGACTAAATCAGCTGGGAGAGGAGTTTGAGCCAGAACAGCTGAGTTGAATTCGCCAGCCAGAGCTCAGAAAGAACAAGAAAGGGTGAGACTTATTAAGCAGTAAGTCTCAGAGGCTGAAAATATTCCAGCCTTGGTTAGATAGTACAGAGGCTAGAAGCTTCCAGGACTAGGCCTAGGTTAGCAGACAAAGGCAGTAATCCCGACACAATTGAATTGGGAGAATAAAAGTTCCTTTTACAATTCTAAGTTAGCTTTTGGCTAAAGTTTAGGCTGAGTGACTGAGCGGCAGGAATGAGAAGCTAAGGCAAGAACACTCATAACTCCCCACTGAATGATTAGAGATGAGTTAAAGCAGCGGTTCTCAACCTGTGGGTCACGACCCTTTCACAGGAGTCACATATCAGATATCCACATTATGGTTCGTAACAGTAGCAAAGTTAGTAATGAAGTAGCAACAAAAATAATATTTATGGATGGGGGTACCACAACATGAGGAATTATCTTAAAGCATCACAGTATTAGGGAGGTTGAGTACAACTGGGCTAAAATAATCTGGCTGTCCCTATGAAAAGGGAAAGCGTTTTACTTCTGAGTAAACACAACACATCGGTCCAGTCGTAGTCAGTTGTTTCTCCGTGGACAAACCATGTGGTTGGCAACTGCAGGTGTAATCTTACAGCACATGTTCACACATAGGCTCTCAACTCAGACACATGCACGTTCTTACAACTTTGTGGACTTCAAAAGTTGGCTTCTGTCTATGTATACACACTCATGTACAAAACACCATTTGTGTAATTTCAGAATGAACAGAATAGTCACCAAACCAAAAGAAGCTTAAAGTAATCACTAAGGGATCCCGGGGGTTGGGGGGCTCCGCCAGTGTGTGGTACAGAGCCTCTACAAGACGTGCCTACTGATGCTCAGTAGTTCACACGTCAGGGTTTGTGACGCACACTGGAGAACTAGAAGGGTTAGCCTGGCCTCTGTCCTTCCTGTACCTGCCTAGATGGTGACAGACTACACACAGTTCTGATGGCTAGCTAGAGTGGCTGTTTGTCACCGAGTGTGTATACCACGTACTCTTACATTTTACTTCTTAAGGGTTTTGGGGTGCCTGGTGCCTGGGGGGTTACATTAGAGGAAACTGAATTTGGCAGGGCAGATGGGTGGGAATTAGAAAAGGATTTAATAGACGAAATGAGTGGTATTGGTGTCTCATCCTTGCCGAGAGTCTGTGGCTATCTGATTAGTACAGCTGGTTGCTGTGCTAGATGGTTTGCTTTGATGTATCATCTGGAAATGAATCATTTCTCTAGGTGTGCTTCTGAGCCCCTGCCCTGGGCCAAAAGGCCAGGTACTGGAAATAGTTTCCCACATCAGCCTTTGCTGTTGCTCCTGACAGCATATAGACCTATACCACTTTTTTCAGACTCTGGGCTAAAAATCTTTCCCTCCAATCTCAAACTTATTAGCATAGGGAGCCATGGATCTCAGCCATATAGGTCGAGGTTCTAGTAGACCTGGGCGCCTCCGTGCACAGGCCCAGCCACACAACCCTCAGGTGTGGTTGCAGTTGGGAAGGCACGAGAACAGATGGAGACATGCCTTCAAAGAGGAAGTAGTATTGGCTTCCTGTTGGCTATTGGCAGCTCTGTTCCCAGATGCTTATAATCATGGACTAGCTTTCGTGTTCTAGCACTGTGCAGTTTATTAAACATATTTCATACTTTGCTCACCAAGCTCTACAGACCTCTTATTTCCACATGATGTGCCACAAATTCTTACATAAATAATGGAACCAGAATGTATACCTTTTTCTTTCTTTCTTTTTTTTTTTTTTTTTTTGTCTTAGATCTTAAAATCTTTCTTTTGGCCTGTTACACAAAGAGGAAAATGTAGAGAAGTTGACTATCACCAGATGTCAATGAATCCCAATTCATTCTCTGAATCTCCTTCAGGGGGCAGGTCCTTGCCAAAGCTGGCACTGAAGAAATGATCCTGTACTCAGACATAGGTAAGATCTGCCCTGCCCTGGGTCAGGTTTCTGGTGTCCCCACTGCTCTGAGGCCACGCTTTCTTGCTGGTCCCTTGGAAGGATTCCTTTCTGCTCTGCTCTGCTGGTTGCTATTCTGGATCTGCTTCTGAGGATGAACTCTGGAGTTCACACTGGGCTTTCTTTGGTGGGAATTAACCATGGGACCAACACCAGGTCAACAGCATCCAGACTGGGCAAATGTTCCTAAGTCATTTGCTGAGACTTCAGTCATCTTTTGTTTGGGGAAGAAATCTCATTGGTTGGTAAGGAGCTGCAAATTACTAATCCTGTGTGTGCTTGTTTTTGCAGACCTGAAGAAGCTGGCTGAAGTCCGGCAGCAAATCCCCATTTTAAATCAGAAGAGAGCAGACCTCTATGCAGTGGAGGCGAAGAAGCCCTGAAGTTGTTTCTAACATGTCACAAGCAGCATGATCCTGTGTAAGATGATCAACTCTCCTAAGCCCTTTTTCGGGACACTGCTGGAAGTGAACCCAGGCACTTACACATTAATTCTGTCACTGACCTGGGTCACAAGCCCCCTATTGAATTACCCTTGTAAAGCATGCTTGGAGGCAGTGTTGTAGCTCCTCTGATAAAGCACTTAGTCTGGTGGTTCTTAGGCACTTCAGTCTCAAGCCTTTTGCACAAGTACAACCTGAAGCATCTAAGGACTTTTGTTTGCATGTATAGCTAGTGGTGGGCTTGCTGTGGTACTAATATCCCATCGACATGACACTTTCAAAAAATTATTAAAGCCGGGCGGTGGTGGCGCACGCCTTTAACCTCAGCACTCGGGAGGCAGAGGCAGGCGGATCGCTGTGAGTTCGAGGCCAGCCTAGTCTACAAAGTGAGTCCAGGACAGCCAAAGCCATACAGAGAAACCCTGTCTCAAAAAACAAAAATTGTTTTCATGTATTTTGATGTTTTCCTCCTTTCCTAATTCCTCCCTACTCACCTAAGTTTATGTTCTCTTTCTCTTTCGAAAACAAAAAGTCCACAAAAATGACAATAAAAACTTAACAAGGAAAAGAAAAAAGGAAACAAAAAAATCCACAAAAAATGAAAACAATGAAGTTTAATGTGCTGCCTGTAAACAGGAACAGATGTGCCGCTGGGTCCTGTGACTTGTACATTGCTACTGTCACACCACTGGCTCAATACATAATAGCTACTTACCATACGTTAAGTCAAAAAAAGGATGTGTGCATGCATACATACATACATGTTATATATGTGTGTGTAGATAGTCTATTATTGTGGTTACTTACATAAGAGTAACAAAATCAAGTGAAAACAAAACAAAAAAACCCTAGAATTAAGAGATTTGGTAAAACTTGGTACACATATACAACTATGAAATACCAATCAAGACGGTGGATATATGTACTAACATTGGAAGTTGCCCTATAAGCTTTTTAAAATATATATTATTCTTGTTGGGAGGGGTGGTATTAGCAGATGCTCTGAGGCCACAGTACCCTAGGGCTGGAGTTAGAGGTGTTCGTGAGCTGCCCACTGTGGGTGATAGGGATTGAACCCAGTTCTCTCCCAGAGGAGCAAGCACTCTTAACTGCTGGGCCATCTCTTCAGCCCCTCCCTATAATCTTGTAAACTCCGTAGCTGTTAGTCACTGGTAAGCTTTATCACCATAGAGTACCTTGAGTCTTCTTAGCATTAGACATCTAAAGTACTTTTCTTGGCAGTTTCTTACCTGTGCATCACTGATGTGTTACTTGTTGATAAACATCTGCGTTCTCTCTGGCTTTCAAATGAAGGAGTTAGAAACAGAGAAGCTCTTCCTGTCTGGAGTGGAGTGGTGGGCTCATGGTTCCATCTGGCCATCAGATTGTTTTCTAAAGTGGTTACATTGCTGCCAACAATTGCTTAGCTCTAGTTGTCACCTAGTCCCTGTCACCAACATTCAGTATGGTTAAACTTACATTGTTTTTACTTTTTGGAGACAGTGCCTTGCTATGTAGCCCACACTGGCCTTGAGGTCTCAAGTGCTGGGTATATAGGCACAGTGCCATGACAGACTTCTTCACTGTAAACTTAATATTTCTTGGGCAGATTGGCTCAGTGGGTAAAAGCATTTGCTTTGCAGGCCTGATCACCTGAATTCAATCTTTGGGACCTATGACGGAAGAAACCAATCCTGGAAAGTTGCCCCCCACATGTATGTCTTGCAATAATAAAAAACAAATTTTAGAGCCCATTTCTCTACTCACTGACACTAATAACATCATTTCGTGTTTACCGCTGGTGAAGTATCACTTGGTGCCCTCTGCCTCTATTTTTGTGGTGTTATTTATCATCAAGTGACTGTCATGTCAAGTACGGTTTTGAAGTCTCCTGCTCTAAGGGGGGAAATTGGCACTTACCTCTTCCCACACTAGGGTTTGGGGATTAATCCCAGATCTCACATGCTAAACATTCCCTTCACCTGTTTTCTTAGTATTTTGTTGCTTTGTAGCATGCTCTGTGATGCTCCCACCCCTGTCATCTAAGTACTAAGATTACAAGCTTATGCCACCATGCTAAGTAATTTTCATTTCTTTCTTCCTTGTGGTTTTTCAAGACAGGGTTTTTGTGTAGCCTCGACTGTCCTAGAACTCTGTAGACCAGGCTGGCCTTGAAATCAGAGATCCTCCTGCTTCTGCCTCGGTGCTGGGATTAAGGTGGGTGCCACCACCATCCGCCTTAATTTTCACTTCTTAAAACATATATTATTTGAGGAACAAACTGTATTTTCACAAAGGCCAAGCTATTATTTTTTATTCTTTTAAAATGACTATTCTTGTGTGTGTGGTTACCTGCCGCCATGCATGTCTGCACTGTACACATCTGATGCCTGAGGAGGCAGAGTATCCTATCACCTGGAAGTGGCAGGCTGTGAGCTGCCAATGGGTGCAGTGCTGGGAACCAAACCTCTCCAGCTCTCTCATTCCTTTCGAAGTTGTCCTTTTTCTGTTGTATATAAAGCCATCAAACCCAAGTCCCAGAGACTTTGTGTCCTCTCACTTATATCCACAAGTTCTCCCCATGGTTGAGAGTTGATGGGAGTCCCTGTGGAACCAATATGAAGAACTCAGCAACAGGATAACAACTGACAGAAGGAGTAACAGGCGGAAGGGCTCTGCTGCTACTGCTCTCACAGAGCTTTGTCTCACTGTTAGAGAAATAGTCTCAGGAAATGTCATGGCCATACCAACAAAAACTTGTATATATGCCTATGTTCAGAGGTAAGGTTTGAACCAATGAGAGACTATCAGTTAATAAACGAACCAATTTCCTATCTTTCTGTTCCAAGAATAGGTAGGAAAGCTTGGATGTAAGTATTTATTTTGTGAATTTACATGTGAAGCCATTTACAAAAGAAAAGATACAGACAGACGCAGCTTTCAGTGCAGTTTCAAATATGTTCACAACAGGCAAAAAGTTTGTGAGTATTTGGAATGATAGTATTGAATGGCACATGCTTCAGTTTCCTACCCAACCCCAACAAAGAAGGAGCAGAGTAGAAAATGTCAGTATTAATGTAAATACAGCCATGCAAATAAAAAAAAAAAACTTTTTAAGCAAAGAGGTCACATTCAGAGATGTAGGACATTTCTGTATTTAGGGCTATCATTGGAGAATTATTTCAGAACAAAATGAAGATCTCTCCAACTTCCCATTGTCCCAATCACATTAAATTAACTGCCCCTACTGAAATTAGCTACAGGCTTACCGATATCGTCCAAAGACTGACTTTATAAGAGGAGTCATTTCTAAGAGTTTCTAAAAAGACACCATTTGTAGACAAAGTCATTTTGGTTTCAGTGGGAAAAAGCACCCTTGTAAATAAGAGTGTAAAATGCTTCTTTACTCTCAACAATGTAAACTATAATTAGACTTAACGTCCATTAAATCTTAGCGGACTTGCTTTTTTTTGTAACTTCACTTAAATAAACCTCAACCTGTCCTGGATCCTGGAAACAGACTCACTAACAACATATTCTTCCCCCTCCAGAAAAATCCAGCATATAAATAAGTAAAAGGATAGTCTGTGAAAGTGATGAACGGAAACATAGCTTAGTGATTCCGAAGAGAGGATGAGGTATAGATAAGAATGAACAGAACAAAAGTAAAGTCAGCTGTCAGTATCCCTGGAGATGTGGACATGGACCGTCAGTCCTTAGAGGTCAAGGTTACCTCAATACAAAAAGTACTGTATGTATTGGGCATCTCTGAAAACACTGGCTCGAATCCCTTAAGTTAATACAGCCACAGCTAAAGCACTAAACTTGCCTTCAAAAAAGGATAGTCTGGCTCCAGGACTGACACCCTTCTGAACCTTTACAATATTCCTGTCACTAGAAAATTTAAGCTAATTAAATATTCCTATATTATCATCACATGTACTCCATCTGTATGTGGGCTGTTCACATACACCCACTTTCTTTAAAAAGCATACTATTAAGTAGTACTTACTATGGAATAGGCACGGGCAAGTATATACAGGTCTCTTTCATCTTACCTTCCTTTGTTCAGTCCTCATTAACTGTCTTCCTGTACAAGTATCAATCAGAATATTTTGCTTCTGCATCATTTACTAAAGTTCTACAGAGTCAGAGGCACTGTGCATGCTGACAATAGCTTACAATCTTTCAATTTTACTGAAATCCATATTGAAGCTTTCATCCTTCAAAAAAATTAAAAAGGATTAATTGAATACAAAAGAAGTCTATTTTACAGCACTTACTATGTTAAAGACCAACATACTATAAAACACTCATATATTATACAAACGGCTATAAAAACAAAATCATTCAGAACATAATCCCCACCCCAATTAAAAAAAAAAAAACAAATCAACAAATCAAAGTTTTTATTTGCATGGCCAATTACTGTTTGTATTCTACAACTTTGTTTTAATATCCCTTTAACAGGTTGTAAGCTCTTGTTGCACAGGGAATAAAAGCTGCAAGGCTGCAAACTTCCTTCAACAGCCACGCCCACAACACCTAAACATGAAACAGATGAAATGAATGACAACATCACAAAGGGAATCCTAAGTTCCACCATTCAACAGTTCATGACAGTGTCTTCAGGGTTCAGTTGAAGAGGGGGTTAACTTCTTTTAAAAAGACTCAGTCTGTTTTCCCCTGGTTTTTATAATGTCGGTGGTTTTAATCCGTATTTCTTTGCTACTTCTGTCTGAGCATGGGCAGCATCGCAAAGTGAATACAGGTGAGCCATCTCCATTTCTGACTTGGCCAGGTTGATAGCTTTGTTGAACATGTCAATGGCTTTCTCCATGTTTCCTCTAAAAGAGCAAAATTTCAAAGATTCTTTAACAAGGAGTTCTCAACAACCAATAGTTTAACTGTAATGCATGAAGCCTTCAACTATAATTCTGATAAAATGTTCCTTTCATAATAAACAAGACTGCCCAGCACAGCACACTGAAAGCACCAGTGAATCCTAACTATTCTTTTTTTTTTCTCCCAAGACAGAGTTTCTCTGTGTAGCCTTGGTTGTCCTGGACTTGCTTTGAAGACCAGGCTGGCCTCGAACTCACAGCGATCCTCCTGTCTCTGCCTCCCAAGTGTGTGCCGCCACACCTGGCTCCAACTATTCTTAAAAGTACTATATCTGCATTATCTTGTATCCGTGCTAAAATACAGGGAGAATAGGGCAACTAAGTTGGTTATTTAAGATCATTAATTCTTCCTGTTTGCTAAGCCTGCATGTTTCTGGTGAAATGTGAAGCTCCTGGTAACAGAGAACACTAGTAGCCCCCAAATGCTTGCCCCTTAAAAGATGGAGTAAGCCACACCCTTACTGCCTCATTTCTTATCCAATGCCCACACCTGTGACCCTCTGTGCAGTTACAGGTCAACCTCAGCTTCTTGATCATGCCAGAGCTGATGCCAAAGAGCCTCAGAATACTGCCTCTGCTTAACTCTGATCAACCCCCTGCCCTCTAGGGCTCACTTCAAATCAGTACTTGAATGCTCTCCCACCCTCTCTTTGCAGAAGAATTACACACTTTATTCCTAATATTACTCAGAGTTCTAGTATCCCTGTAAACACAGGCAGACGAATGTCTGCATTATCTTACTAGCTCCAACAACTAAGTACAAAGGTTGTTAAATACTATCTGCTTTTGAATAAATGGATGAACATAAAATGTATCTCTTCTATTTAAGCGTGGCTAGGTTTTATAGGTAGGTTTATAGGTTTTCAAGGTAGTCTTAGCTATGTACGTGTGCATGTGGCTAATACTTAACTACATGTGTGTAATCCTGCAACCCAGATCAAAGTCAATACTAGATAACTGTTGGTGCCCCTAAAGGTGACCATATTTAACTTCCTACAGTATATGGCTAGCACAATTAACTATTTAAAGAGTTCATATGGAGCTGTTTTGTCTATAACTAGAAGATCTTCAAAATATTAGCATAACCAGGAATGTCAATCACTTAATTTTAAGGTAGGATTTAGAATGAACTTCGTGTGTGTGTTGGGGGGGTGGGGGGGGTGGGGGGAAGTGGGTTAATGACAAGATTTCTAACCCAACCTTGCCTTGAATTCCCTATGTAGCTTAGAGAACCCTGAACATCTCTGAATCTCCTGCATCAGCCTCCAGAGTTTGTTCATGCCTGTCCCATGCCTAGCTGTAGTGCTAGGCATTGAGCTCAGAGCCTCAGGCATGCTAGGTGAAAAGGGAAACCATACACAAGAGATAAAGACCTAGCCTTAGTATTTAAGGCACAAGCCTGACAGCTTTTATAAGTGAAACTTTTAATTTGGAAAAATAATAAAATGAGGCAAGTCCAAATTCCCTAATTTTTTAGGGACGCCTACATCAAAAGTACAGCAAGCTTTTACATTTTTTAATGGCGGGGCTGGTGAAATGGCTCAGAGGTTAAGAGCACTGGCTGCTCCTCCAAAAGTCCTGAGTTCAATTCCCAGCAACCACATGGTGGCTCACAACCATCTGTAATGAGATCTGGTGCCCTCTTCTGGCATGCAGGCAGAACACTCTATACATAATATATAAATCTTTTAAAAAATATTTTTTAAAATGGCTATCAATTGACAATGAAATGTATTTAATGAGAATAAAACACAAAAATCTATGATGCTTCACTTCATTTCTAAGAAGTAACTCTAGAAGTTACCTTTGCACTTCAATAGTTCCCATGGTTTCATATGCAAAATCACATTTGTTGTCAATTTCAATAGCTTTGCTGATAAGCTCCAAACCTTTATCCAAATCTTGTTTCCACTGAAGTTGAAGTAAACTGAAAATGAAAAAAAAAGAAAAAAGAAAAAGAGGCAGTCAGATAGACACAGTACTGATAGACGTAGGATTGGTTCCTGCCCTCAGCAAATACACAGCAGTTTATAAGTAGAGCAAAGACTAAAGCAGAACCCATGAGCCCCACATGAAGTCTATGGTCTCTATTTGTGATGCTTATGTGGATGGCCTCACATTTCTACATCACCATCCTGTCTTCTTTGCCTCTGTGTTTCTAAGAAACAGAGACATCTGATTTTGTATGCAAACACCAAGCCCCCGTGTTTCACTCCCTTCTACTCCTGTCCCGGGACCACTGACTGAGGAGTCCAGTCCTGGTTTTCACCCCTTGGCAGCCTGCCCCAGAAAGAGTTCTGTGGGTTTAGGTCTCTTTTCTACTCTGCTAATGGCACTGGCTGATTTCTACTGTACACTCACTGAGCCTGTAGTCTCAGTTGTATTTGGTTCCATTTCACAGAAATAAAAAGTATGTTAGAAACATATCGCCAAAAAAATTGTTCTGTAAATTAAGGTTGCTTCTCCTTTTACTCTAACTTGTTTTATCCTTACAAAAATAAAGTTGTTGCAGTATTTTCAACTTACTGAATATATTATAAACTGAATAATTTGATACAAATGTCTCAAAAAATTAAATGTATAAAATACTTGTTTTATAGCCTTTATATTTTTTTGTCATCTACATATATGTATGTTTCTGTGAATTTATGACACATATATTTAAGAGCTAGTAGATGCCAAACGAGGGTGTCAGATCCCCTGGAGCTGGAATTATAGGTGGTTTTGAGTTGTCTAACAATGTGGATTCTGGGAATTCAACTTGGAGCCTCTAGAAAGCCTTCCAGCCTTTGACTGTCTGTCATTTTTTTTCTTAAACTTTACCCATAGATGCATATCATAACATTATAACAATTATTTTAAGCTTTTTAGTTTTTTGAGAAAGGGTCTCACTAGGTCATGATGGTTTTAAACTCAAGATGTTTCTGCCTCAGCTTCTCCATATTTTAATCTTTATATAGTTTACTTTTCTATAAGTATACATATATATACACATACATATGTATATATATTCTATAAATACTTCATATTTATATTACAAATTAATTTTGCAGATAGCCATGATGGTACAGTTTTATCATAGCACTCGCTAGGCAGAAGGAAGTTATCTTTGTGTTCAAAGTCAGCCATGACTACATAGTAAAATTGTTGTTAAATACACAAACTTGCATTGTTAAGAGTTCTTTACGATGTAGTATAATTAAGATTATTACTATCATATAATTAGCAGTAACAGAAATACTATGAACTTATAAACTCATTAAATTTGAAAAGTAAAACAACAGATATTTATCTAAATGATACCATTAGGCTGTGTATCAAAATAACACTCTACAAGCAATGATTACTTTTCAAATTCTATACTGGCTAGTGTTGGCATAATATTCTTGTGGACTGTGTACAGTTTTACACTTGTTCATTCCAATGTTGATTTCTCCATCCCACTCTCTGGATCAATCAGGACACTGCACTGTAATGTTTATTCTATCTCCAGTTTCAAGTTTGTATAAACATATCACAATTTGTTCTCTGTGTTGTCAATAAAAACAAACTAGCCAATGCTGAACAATAACAGACAATAGGGTGGGGCATCCTGGTCCAGTGAGCGGAGAAGGAAGGAGAGGATGGAGCCACAAGGAGAAGACCAGGAAATAGCAGGAGAAATGAACTGAGCTGAGGGATGATTTAAAAGCAAGTATGAAGTGGGAAATCAGAATGGGAGGAAACGATACAGGCATACAGGTTTAGGATGGAGTAATAATTGTGCAGCACCGTGCTCTAGGCTAATTAAATAGATCTTGGTCTTTCTGTGTGGTTACTTGGGCATAAAGGTGGTTAAGGAGAAGGAGTAACTGCTGATTTCACTAAAATAATAATTCAATATTAAATATTAATAATCCTTCAGCAGGCTGGGTGAGGAGGCTGAAGGAGACATTAGACCCTGTCTCAAACAAGGTAGAAAGTGAGGCCTGACACCCAAATTGTCCTCTCGTCTCCACTGTGGCAAGCATGTGTCCACATTCACAGATAATAACATGTTCATATGCACAAAGATAAAAAACAGTCTATATACTGTAAGAAGTTGATCAATTAATTTATTGATAAGTCTACTATACTCTAAATAATTTCTGTAAGGCTAGAAGAAATATTATATTACTGTGAAAGAAATCCAGTATTTTACTGAAACAAAAGAACCAAAAAAATACATACCCTTTATGAACATAAGTTGTAGCATTATCTGGTTCCAAATCAATACATTTATCATACATTTCATCAGCTTTACCAAACTGTTGTTGATCTGTTAATGCCTATGTGAAGAAAAACTAAAGTTATATATTAACCTGAAAATTTAAAGTATACCGCTTAAGTATTAAAATTTATTTATGCACCACCCAATTCCTGCTTGAAATTAGTTTAAACCAGTTTAAAATGATATCTTAATTACTCAAGTTTGAATTTTTAGAAAAATATTTTATTTTATATGAGTGCTCTACTTGCATGCACACCTTTATGCCAGAAGAGTCATTAGATCACATTACAGATGGTTGTGAGCCATCATGTGGTTGCTAACTCAGGACCTCCGGAAGAGCAGACAGTGCTCTTAACCGCTGAGCCATCTCTCCAGCCCCAATTACTCAAGTTTTTAGGCTGTGCCTGCCGTGAGCTCTTGACTGTCCTCTCTTTTCATGAGGAGCTAAATGGAATCAAGAGTTTGGGAAACTGCAGAATATAGAAGAGCCTACTTTTCTATCTTTCTTTCCTTTCTTCCTTTCCTTACTTCCCTCCCCTTCCTTCCTTCCTTTCTATTTCAATACAAGATTTCTTTTTATACCCTTGGCTGTCCTGGATTTGTTTTATAGACCAGGCTAGCCTTGAACTTACAGAGATATGCCTGTTTCTGCCTCCTAAGTGCTGGATTACAGATGTGTGTCACCACACCCAGGTGAAGAGCCTGCTTTTAATAAGACTTTCACAAGTCTATACTTGTATTTGTAAATTATCACACTAATATTAAGGGCTGGAGTCATTTCAAAGGGTACATTATAAATACGTTAACTCCTATCAATCACCACTTAACTACTACTGACATGGTTGAAGTAAGACTTAAGCCCAAGCTTTGAGAGTTAAACAATTTATACCATATAGCTTTTATAGAAGCTATGGAAAGCAAGTTTTAAATTTAATAGGTGTATGTGTAGTTACATTATATCTTCAGTGAAATAATGCTGGTGCTGATGTGAAAGACTTTCTATGAAGTACACCTATTTTAAACATGCTGCAGAAAGGCCTTCCCTCCATCAGCTTCACTAAAGGGCAGTGTCTTTGCATTCTTAGCGCCTCACAGAAATTTGTACCCAAATTCCTGAATTCTATAGCCAAAGTAAGGATGGTTACTGTCCAACTACATTACTAATGTCCATTTATCTTAGTTTATCTTTATATAGTTTTACATAGAGCATGCTTTTATACTTTAGTGTGCATGCATAGTAAGCAACATTTCATTTTTATAAAAAATGGAAAGAGTTAAGAGTGAATGTTCCAGGTTATCAGCTGTTGCCCAGTGATGTGTAGGACACTTTGGAAGATAAGTCCCACATGATCAGCCTCTCACAGGCCTCCTTCAATAAACACTCCAAGTCTTTATGAAATGTCACTCAAAAGCATGAAGAAAAGTCAGATAAAACTAGCAATCTTTAGAAAGGATTAGGGGAGGAGCCTAATAAAGATAATGACATTTTAAGGTTTCCTATTTCTATGAAAGATGGGGAAAGCTCTTAGGGTTTTCTTTTGTAATTTAAAAAAAAGTTAGAATCCAGGCATGGTGGTAAAGGCTCAGAACATCAGCACTTGGGAGACCCAGTCAGGAAGATCATGGGTTCACGGCCAGTCAGGGTTGAAGTTTAAATCCTGCTTTTTGTAGCTTCAACTCCAAAGAAAATAAATCTACAAGAACTTTTAAGGAGGCTTGGTGGTGCATGCTTTAATCCAGCACTCGGAATGCAGAGGTGATAGATTTCTATGAGTTCAAAGTCAGCTTAGCCTATCTATATAGTGAGTTCTATGCCAGCCAAACCTACATAGTTTAATAAAATAAAATAAAATAAATTGGTGGCTGGAGAGAAGTGCTCAGTGGCAGCTAGCAACTATCAGCAAGTCTGGTTTTTGGAGGGGGGGGCGACGACGACACTTTATACAATTCTTACTTTGGTAGCACATATATTAAGTTAGGATGTTCTAGGAAAGACTAGTACGTTCTCCTGTACAAGGATGACATGCAATTTCATTAAGTAAATAGTTCTGAACACTTTTATTAAGTGAGGTAAGCTAGTCTCAGAAAAAAAATATCACATCTACCTCATATGCACTTCCCAGCTTTGAATTTTGTATGTTTATATGAATATAAGTGTTGACTTGGGTCATGAAAGTAGGGAGGGTTTCTAGAGTGTAAAACCATAAGAGTGTTAAAAGAGGTTCTAAGGGAGAAAGGAGGGTAACAGAATACATGTGACACAGCTTAGACAACCATTTAAAGGGCCCTGATCAAACAAAAAAGAACCCCACGTTGTAGATATTGTCACCAACATTTAGGAGAAAATTTTCTGAAGGAAATTACTGCTTGCCCTGAGTTTCTCCACCTTCTGAGCTTAGGGTTCCAGGTTCCAGACTGTACAACTCAGGAGCTTCTCCTGAGGTGATTCAAGACCATGCATGCCATGAGCCTTTAAATCAAAGCAGAAACAAAGCTGCCTGCTTCCACAGAAACTATCATCAGGCTAGCACAAACCCACACTGAATTCAGCTTATAAATGCACTTGTTAATTTTTTTTTTTAACACTTACCTGAGCGTAAAGTGCATAGCCTTCAGCACACCTTGGAAATTTCTTTATGACCTCTTCAAAACCTTTCATAGCTGCCTGGACTTGTGAAGAATTGTTTGCTGTATATGCCTGGCGATACTATTTAAAAATCAAAACATTCCAGTTAGAGAACAAAAAGTCTTCTAGAATCTTAACATATTATAAAAGACGCAGAATATTATATAAGCATTTCCAGAAAAGCAGGTATGTGGTGAGCATTTTAGTTTCCTAAAAAACCCAGTTATATTATGTGAATATGTTGTTTTAATCCCAGATGTGAGATATGGAGCTGCTTTAGACTGTCCACGGCAGCTAATTATAATATGTCCTGTGCTCTGGCAGGGCCGTGATTTATGCCAGCTGCAAATACTTTAACTGGGAACTCTTGAGAGGGAATAAATGTGAGAGCCCCAAGAGAGCCTGTGACAGTTGCTGTTGGCCTTCGCTATTGCTGGATCACTGGTGTGCTGAGCTGCTGGAGATTCTGACGACAAAGATTAGACTCTAGGAACTCTATGTCTCTAATCAGCAAGAAGTAGCCTATAAAAAGGTGGGTCTATACCACCTTTCCCCTCTAATCTTCTTTCTCTCCTACCCGGTGTTGGAAGGGATTGGGATGGAGAAGGACAGCAGAAAGAGGAAACCAAATAAAATAGATTTTAAAAAAAACCACCTACACAGGTGACTTGCTAATACACTTTGCTGCATCCTGCACTGAAAAAGAATCCAAGGAACAACTCAGCAGTAGGGAACCAAACAACTATGTCAGAGCTGCAGGCCCACTGTGCAGTCTGCAGAGGACTCCTAAGGCCCTGTGGTGGTCTGAGTGAGAATGGCCCCACAGGGTCATATATTTGAATGTTCAAGTCACCAGTTTTTTCCGTTTTTGTGTGTGTGTGTGTGTGTGTGTGTGTGTGTGTGAGAAAAGGATTTGGAGAAGTAGCCTTGCTGGAATTAGTGTGCCACCAGGGGTTGGAGGTTTCAAAAGCCCATGCCAGGTCCAGTGTGTGTCTCTGTCTCTGTCTGTCTGTCTCTGTCTCTTTTTGTCTCTCTGTCTGTCTGTCTGTCTGTCTGTCTGTCTGTCTGTCTGTCTGTCTCTCTCTGGTCTCTGTCCTACTTATGGATCAGATGTAAGGTCTTAACTACCACTCCAGTCTCCAGTACCTTGCTTCCCTGCTGTTTGCCATGCTCTCTGACATGAAGATAATGGACTAACCTTTTGAAACTGTGGTCCCCAATTAAATGCTTACTTTTATAAGCTGCCCTGGTTATGATGTCTCTTCATAGCAATAGAAAGCAAAGTCATGTTAACTGAGCACATAGATGGCATAATTTTTATTTATTTACTTTTTGCAGTGCCAGAATTCAAGGACCTTGAACGTTAGGCCTTCACATGCTCTATCACCAAGATATATCCGACCTACTGACTTTTTAATGTAGTGATTTTATTTTCATCTTAAACCTATAACATTATTTATGACACAATTTTCTTTTATGACACAATTTTCTTTAGAGGGAAATTTATTTTAGGACTGGCTAGAAGGAAAACAAAAGCATTTAAGTCATGTCATAAATATAAATTTTCTGATTGTTTTTTGAATCCTTCATACTAGTTCATGGTAGAGAAGCAATTCTATGCATTCAGGAGTTGGGTGTGCAATGCGTACCTGCACCACCAACCCACATGAGAGTCTGGGGCAGGAGGGCTGTAAGTCCAAGGCCAGCTACATACTCATTGGCATGCTGTCAAAACCTCCTTGAAATCACCATTTTGGGAAAAAATGGTTGATTCTGTAGACACTAAGATACTCATTTTGCTGGATAGCATAAAATACAAATGTGCCTATGACATCACAAGTAAAAATGGAACTTACCAGTGCAAAACACTTCTGAGCTTGTGCCAAAGCAAACTTGGGTCTTAATCTAATGCATGCATCAAAATCCGCCACTGCTTCTTCAACTAGATCTAGCAGAATTTTCAGCTGGGAAAAGAATAAGTAATTAAATACGATCAAAAGAACAGGCTCAACATTTACGTTGTATGTTTGTTTTCTGCTATCACAGTTAGTGCTCAGCATTTATTAATTATTCAACATAAAATTACTTTGCAGGAAAAAAATAAAAAGCCACAATTCTAAAACCTTAAAACTGGTGTCTGATTTAAAAATAATCTTTTTTGTAGTCACTGCAATTTGGATAAAAAAAATAAGAAATGTAAAAAAAAAAAAAAATTAAGTGCCTCTGTACTTAATTTCAAAGCAGGTTAAGACTTTACATAATTGTCATTCAATTAATTTCAAAATACTAAAAGATGGAAATGGCAAAAAAAATTTTTAAATTGTTATTTCAACACTTTATAACAGAAACACAGAACAAAATTATTCCCTAAGAAGAACTTCAAGCCAGGTATATCTATAATCCCAGTACTCAGGCTATTGAGGCAGGTAGACTGAGCTGAAATGAGCTTGCACATCAAGTGAGACTTAGGTCTAAAATAAATAAACAAGTATACATATTTTCAGTAGTTATAGAACCTGTTCCTACTTTGTACTATACTATAAGAAGCCATGCTAAGCAAGCCAGACAAGACCAGGTGTATTCTGGGTGTTTGGTTCCTTGACTATGTGTTAGGTAGCTCACAATTGCCTATAACTCCAGATCCAGGGGATGTGATACCTCTGGCCTCCCTGAGAGGCTGCAATCATGGGCATAAATCCCCGCAGACACATAAAAGTAATTACAAAGAGTCATGACAGTGTTTACTAAATGGGATTAGTGTTTACTCAATGAAAGCCTACAAACTAGGATACCCAAAAAACTAGCTGATCTGCCAAGCCCATGTTTTTTACCTTCCTTTTCTTCCACAATATCAAAATTAGTATAAATAAAATTCAAGATGTAAGTAAATAAAGGCCAATCCAATCTGTAAAACATTCCAGAATTCACATGATGTTAAGAAAACTTCAAGAAAAGCAGTCATCAACCTCAGCTCTAAGTAAGATCAGATCTACCTGTCCTCGGTGGTGATAAACGTCTGAGTTCTGAGGATCGATCTCAGCAGCCATGTTGAAGTCCTGAGTAGACAGCATAGGCTGCTGCTGCTGCATGCACATGGTGCCTCTTTTGATGAGGGCATTTGCTCGAAGCTAACACCCAAAATGAGAAAAAGTTCCTGGTTAATTTTAAAATCCAATTTAGTTTAAGAGAAAAAAAAAATCTGTAATGGCTACTATAAAGTTCATCCTTTTAAAGACTATATGCAAGTTTGTTAGTATATTAACTAAATAGAAGGTTGATCATTACAAATTTCAGAGCATTTTTATTGTACCTAAAGAACACACACAAGTATAACACCTCTAACCCAAATGCCCAGAAACTATTTAACTCCAGTCTATTTCTACACATTTGTACATTATAAATGTTTTATATTCAATATACTCTTTTTCTGATTTTCATCAATATGGTATGTATGAATCTTCCTTCTTATGACAGTATTTCAGTGTAGGTAGTGAACATATGGGTTATTTCTACCTTTTGAGTATTATGATTAATATTGCTGTGAATATTCAGGTGTGTGTGTGCATGCCTTAAATTCTCTGGAAGCAGCATTCATAGATTACATGGCAACTATATGTTTTAACATTTTGAAGATTAGCCAAACTGGTTCCTAAAGAATCTTTATCATTTTACATTTCTAGCAGCAACACATGGTTCCAATTTCCCTATATCCTTACCAGTATTTGTTACAACCCATGTTTTTTTATTTAAAGTCTTATTTTCTGTACTTTCAAAAATTTTTAATAATTATAATTATCATTAATAGGAAAAAAGGGGTACTTCAGCTAAGTTATGGTTGACAATATCCTAACAGGTAATGGGACAGGAGCACTTTTTTCATGCTGTCACTGGTCATTTGTAGAACATTCTTTGTTTGGTGAGTTGTCCATTTTGTCCATTTTGTACATTTTAAAATTAGGTTTCCTTTTCAGTGCTGGGTTCTTGATTACAAAGCCTTTATATCACATAAACAGGTCATGACTATTTTCTTCCCTCTGTGGAAGGTGTTCTCAGTTCTCTCATAGCATTCTGTTGAGTACAGGCTTAAAGTGGTCCTCCAGCCTCAGCCATGCAAATCCAAGCCACATGCCTGGCTCAGAAGCTGTTACTTTTCTCTTTCTTCCACTCACTTATTTACTGTGTGCATGAAGAGCCTCTGCCCAGGGGGACAATCTGTCCGAGTCCGTCCTTTCGCCTACCATGTGGGCACCAGGGATTGAACTGAATGGTAGCCGTGGCAGCAAGTTCTTTAGTGATCCATCTTGCTGGCACTCTTTTCATTTTTGAAGTTATATTTTAGGCATCATATCTGAGAAGCCCCTTCCTGATACAAGATAACTAATAACTTATTCCTATGTTTTTCTAAGAGTTTTGCTTTGAGTTCTTACATTTAGGTTTCTGGTTCATTTTGAGGTAATTTTTATACATGGAGTACAGTAGATATTGTTACTCCTTGCTGTTAAAGCTAAAAGTTGCGATCATGAACTTTGACTGCTTCTTCAAGGCAACAATAAAGACTTTATAGCAGAATATAATAGTTTTTGTTATTAGGAAATCAGTGCAAAGAGATTAAGGAAAAATGTGCAGGGTAACTTCAGTATCAAGACTTAATTTCAAAAGGATTTTAATGCTTAGAAGAGTATCATGAACCACCTGCTGTCACTACTATCCAGACACTACGCCATGGCCACGAGTGGGCTCTACCAGTACTAAATGCTGTAGAAAAAAGTTGTTTATTTTCTTACCTGAAGATAGATATTACTGCTTCAGACTCACTACACAATATTATTAAAGGCAGACTCCTCAAAATAAAAAACAGCTTTTGAGGAACTGCTGGTGAAACGCTGAGGTGTCAGGCCCAGCAACTGCACAAGTAACCATGGTTGCGTTCTAGCTTTCCACACGCACACACATTCCAGCCTGTACCTTCACATTGGCTTCCTTCAGACTGATGACCTTATCCAAGTCAGGTTTGGCAGCATTGGCACTGCCAATGAGCAGGTAGAAGGTGGCTCGCAGCAGTAACGCTTCTGCCATGTATTTGCCTTGAGCATCTATTTCCTTTGAGCATTCACTTATAATTTTGTCATAGTTTTCTTCTTCCATATATTGTTTAGCTTTCAAATATCCAGAACTGAAGATGAAAACAAACAGGAAAATAATCCCTGAGGAAAGACCAGATGCTAAAACTTGTCACACATGGCACTCTGAAATAGCCTTTCCTCCTACCCAGATTCAAACGTTAGCTACCATGAGGCGAGCTACCTGTGACATGGATGAGGGCCTGCTCTTACTTTCTGCCTCCTCAACAGCTGTTTAAAGGCCAAACAACAAGGAAGGAAGCAGACAACAATCAAGGCAAAAGGAGTGGCCAGATAAGTGTTTTGTGCAGATCATTGTTTTGTGTAGAGTGGACCAAGTAAGGAAGAAAGATGAAGTAAAAACCCTTAAATGCCTCAAACAGATTAATATTCCACCTTAAAAGGTAGAAGTAGAATTAACTACGGTCAGCAGACTTGTGAGCAAGCACATTTACCCAACAGGCTATCTTACAGAACCCCTAGAACAGCCTCTTTTTAAAATGAAGTAAATATAGCATTTCTTCCTCTTTTTTGTGTGTGTTTTGTTGTTGTTGTTGTTTGTTTGTTCTGAGATAAGGTTTCTTTCTCTGTGTATCTTTGACTGTCCTGGAACTTCTTCTATGGACCAGGCTGGCCAGGAATTCAAACATCTATTTGTCTCTGCCTCCTGAGTGCTGGGATTAAAGGCATACACCACACCACCACTCAGCTACAACATTCTTCTAAGATGATGACTGCCACCAGGGGTACTTAATGAAGAGGTTTCTGACAGAAAAAAGTATACTAAAGGACTTCTAAGGCATTTGATCTATGACAGTTGGACATTAACATGATGTGAAAATGACATCCTTTTAGAAGTACATGATTTTTATCTTGCCTTCGAATAGAGACATGTGGTGCACTCCTGTCCAGCAAGCCACAGCTCACAAGCATTCACAGGGTTACAAGGGTAAATAACTGCTTCTCTATGTTACTCAGTGGGTTATGTATTAAACTAACTGCACATTTGACAACATATTTTCAACTTATAATGTACGTATAGGGGTATGACCCCTCATAACTTTGAGAGCACCTGTATTAAAGAGCACCGCAAGTTAAAGTACAATGTCTCATTTCAGTTTTTCTATTCTAGATAGAGAAAACTAGTATGTGACTTACAAGAAAAATTATAAATTCTTCTAACTTCACACTAACCTTTTATTCTCTATTTTGTTCAGATTACCCGGGCAAGAAAACAGGAGCAAGTATATTAAAATCAGACTGAAGACAGGGGAGGTAATTATATAGGGCACTAAATATTCAAATAGTCCAATCGGCTAAGAATCAGAAGTACTGGTTTCATCACAATGATGATGATGACAGCGCTAAGGCTCAGAGACTGAACTACAAACTACAAGCTGCTGCAATGGTTCTAGTTGTGAGCTCTTGTGATTCTGATTCACTGTCATCTCTCAGCACAGCTCACAGAAGGTGACTAACTTTCCTCTAGTTACGGGATGAGGACTGTTTACTGTTTCTGTATCACTGTTATTAAAGTTATGTGACATCTGAAACATGCGTTTCCCAACCAGGACTTTAGCGTATATACCAGTTAAAATGCACACACCTTGCGGTAATTATGCACATTTCCTGAAAACTCAGCTATGCTTTACTGCAGGGAACAGCATTTCCCTTCCTTCCACACACATTAATATACACCCAATTAGTAACACTGCTACCTCACATCAGGGCGGAGTTACCCTAACTGAACCCACAAACACTGATAAATGTGAATGAACAGGCTAGATGGCATATCTATCAAGGTCTCCAGCCATAAAGACACGTGTCCTTTGATTTCAGCTGTCTATACTATCAAGCACAAGAGTATCACTGTCCTGGACAAGTAGAAAAAAATGTATACCATCCCTAAGCATTCATCAGTTTACAAATTACCCTGCTTAAAACATCTGAAATTTGAACTACATATAATTTTTTTTTATGTTGTAGAGGAGTTCATTAAGTGAGCATAGGGGAGAAGGAAAGGGGGTAGGGGTACCCCAGAGAGACAGAGACAGCAAGAGTGAGAAGAGAGAGGAAGAGTAAGAGCGGTAAGAGCAGAACTACATATAATTTAAGGTAGCATTCTTAATTCAAATTGTCTGCCACCTGCACCAATTGACACTTATGGGGCATTTTCTTGAAAATTTCACTAAGACTAAAAAAAAGCAGGGTAGATTCTGACAAAAAAAATCTTAAGTACCAGAGAAATAATAGACATCTGTTAGAGAGGTATCTCTATAATAATTAATAATATACAAGGTTATGTCTAGTTACATCTGTACATGAACTGTGAACCCACTTTGCTCCAGGCAAATTTTCCTGGCACCAAAGCCCATCTGGCAAACACTGTGCTCGGCATACTTACTTTTCTTTTACTTCTAAAGCTTCTCCTTCCTTGTCTTTATCTTCGTCAGACTTCTCTCCTTTAAGCATTGGTTGAGAAATTATATCATCCGTGAAAGAACTAAAGTAAGACTTAATAAACTGTGGAGATGGCATCAGAGGTTCACGGTTCTGAAATTCAATCATGTTAAAGCTTCTTTTTAAAATGAGAAAGCTCTAATCAAAGAAGCAAGTACAATGCAGAATAAAATGACTTATGACAAGTAGATTTTCATATTAAATAACAGTATTAAGCTCTAAGCCACAGAATAAGACTGGGAATCTAACATGTTTCAGAGGTAATTTTAAAGAATCCCATAATGAATTACTGGTGAAAGGCAAAAAGTTCTGAGCCCTAATACAGTTAGTTCTATTGCTCTTGGATTCACAGTACAAGTGAATACATGAAAGCCTATGCTAAAGAAACCTGCTAAGGATTGTTTTGAGAAAGGGTCTCACTCTATGCAGACTAGCTGGTCTTTAACTTGTAGTCCTCTTGTAACTGAATTATAGGCACGTGCCAACTAAGCCCACCTGTAGAGATTAGTTACAAACATCAACTTAGGAGAAAATGAAGTCATCAGTAAAGGAAAACGCGACAACTGCCTTAAAATTCCTGCAACTCAGCAGTGACTCTTTGGTGATTTGTAGCTAAGCTGACATTCTTCCAGCATTCTCCTTACTTTTCTCTTCCAATAGTTAACCATGTTAGGTCTTTTATACTTAGTAACATGTGTTCCACTAAAATGAACCCTTTAAGGGAAGGGACCCTGCCCTCTGTCTCTCCCTCTTTTGAAAAGCGAGGGCCTCATGTTGCAACCCAGGCTGGCCTCGCGTTTGTGGTGCTACTCCTACTCGTGTCTCCAAGTGCTTGAATTACAAGAGCTGAGATCTGGGACCATGTGTGTGTGTCCAATACTCTAGCACAGCACTTTGTCTAATTGTCAAATTAAACTATGTGACTAATGTCCATTGATATACCATGTTTTCCAGCATAAAAGATGACCTCCAACTTTACTTTTTCCAGTTAAATATAGAGTTTGGAATATACTCACTGTATAAGACTACCCCTCTTCCAATGCACACCCTGTGCAGCCAACTCAGGTTGCAAACTCTGTATTTTAAATGGAAAGGTTAACATTAAAGTTGGGTGTTGTCTTATACACCAGAAAAAGTTTACCTTTAAAAACTAATGCTACAGAGCAGGCGTTGGCAAATAGGTTTCTACAAAAGATCAGGTAGTATACAGTTTAGGCATTGTATACTACACAGACTTTGCATACTTGGAAAATCACTCAACTGTGTTGTAGTGGCACAAAAATAGCCCAAAACAATATGCAAGCGGCTAACAGAGGAAGCAGACTGGATTTGGTCTCTGGGCTACTTTGTGACAGTCCCTAATTCATAAAATGAATTATATTCTCTACATACAGTTTTAGACTCACAGAAAATGGATATGCTATAAGAATCTAAGTTCTAATTTCAGTTGTTATCATACACAGTATTTCCAGTTTCACGCAGTACTGCACTATTACCAATTGACAGTAATTTACCTTATATTTTTCTTTGGCATTTTCTTTCCCAAGAAGTTTCAGAACTTTGTCAGCTAACAGCATGCTCTGTTCATTTTGGAACCCTTCTAATATACACACAGCAGTGACATCTGGAAATGAATGAAAAGTTCAATTATGAAATTATTGTGAGGATGGCCAACAGCATTAAATAGATACAAATAAACTATAAAGCTGAAACAACTCAAAGCAAGACGGAACTGTTTCTTCAAGAAATTGTCAAACGGTACTTTGGTGGGATTTGTTTTTCACCTGTAAAATGAATGGGCTTAATCCTGTTTACTTTCTGATGTCTCTCAATGCTCTAATATTCTTTAGGTAGCAAAGAATACAAGGAATCCAGAATATTCTGTTCTGACTAGTGACACAGTACGCTCACACCTTGCTATGCTGCCACCCAACTAATCATCTTGTCTCGCCTCATATGTAGCTTTTTAAAGGCCTTTGAGTTATTCTGTCTCTAAAACTACCTTGCCACAGAACTCACAATCCCCCTCAAAATGCCACTTTTATTCAAAATATTCAAGTAACAGCCGTGACCCCTCTTCCTAAGCTCCACTCTTCACAACCCCACACCCTTACTCTTCCAAACAAGCCAGTCAGCGAACTCTGGCTGACGCTAATGCTACTGTTCACTTCTCACTCCATTTCTTTGATCTAAAACTCTAATCAGACTCTCCTCTGACAATTATTACCTGCTAATAACTCCAAGGTCTAGTCCAAAACTTAGCACTCCCACTTTAAAAATATTTTTCAACCATCACACGACATCACAAAACTTTTAAATTTTCTAACATGGCCTAAAATATCCTCATCCTTTTAAAGAACTCGTTCCTTTAAAAACAAAACAAAACCCAAGAAAGCGTTTTAGGCTCAACTCAGTGACGGAAACTATGCTTTCCATCTGTATGTGAGATCCTGAGTTTTATTTCCTGGTATCAACCCACAAAAGTTTTAAAAGACTAATTATGGCTAAATTTTATTACTGATGTTTATAAAGGACATGTGGACATGTACTGAAAGTACTTTTAGACTGTAGAAATTACACTTTGGTTTAGCGACCCATCACTTAGAAAAACGAACTTTAAAAGCCTGTGACCTATACTTTAATTGCAGTTTTGGAAGCAGATATGGCCTATTAGAGGCAGAAGAACATTTATAGTATTTTCTGAGAATGATAATTTCACTTGGATATTTTATAGCAATTATACAATCTGCAATCATGTAATATAATATCTGAAAATATGAAGGGCAAAAAGGATTTTCCTTAATGACTCATCTCCAAGTTATTTCACACTTATACAATAAGTCAGTAAAAATATGTCAACACTAACCTGCTAAAACGACTTTTCTGATTTTCTTAGACTTAATACCCATTGATACTTCCTGAGTTGAGGCTGGGCACGGTGGCACACACTTTTAGTCTTAGCACTTGGGAGGCAGAGGCAGGTAGATCTCTGTGAGTTCGATGTCAGCTGGTCTACACCGTGAGTTCCAGGAGAGTCAAGGCTATGAAGAGAGACCCTGGCCCCCAAAACCCAGTGAACAAACAAATAAATACCTCACAATGGAAAACTGAGATTGAACTTATGTACCAGTAACTTTAAATTAGAGAACAAAGTCTCAACTGGGGAATAGTTTAATACTGAAAGACAGTTAGCCGGCTTCTCCACTCACAAGGCAGTTTCACAGTCCTGTTCTTATGAAACCACAGACACACCCTCCTCACCTTCTAAACACTCCTTCTTATTGTCCAGCTTCTCGTGGGCTTTTGCACGTCTAAAGAGAGCTTTCACATATTTGGGGTTAAGTTCAACAGCCTTTGTACAATCCTGTGCCACCTCTTTCCATTTTTGCTGTAATTGAAAGCATGAAAAGAAAAAGAAAAAAAGTTACACTGAAAACAGAACTATTCATCAGAATTGAGTTTTCAAAACTAATAGCTCCAATATACTAAATCTCAATCAATCTCTTTCCCCCTCTCTCTTTTTCTCTCATATGAAATAAAGACACTATACTAGATTTTTAAAAATAGGCTCTCTTTCTATCTTAAACCTACTTGTGACTTTGCGCTCACAGCAAGTTTCACTCCTTTCTCACTGGTGATTTGGATCCACACCTTCACCACAACCTTTACTCTTTCAGCTATTCCTTCTCTGCAAACCCCAGCTCTCTTCTGAACCATCCCGACAAGGACTCATGCTCAGCCTGTTACTCCTTATAGTTAGTTACCACCCCACTTAGCAGCAATTTGCCATGAGTCCACCTTGTCACCTGACTTGCTACCCACTACATTACTGGCTGCCCCTTCTCAATCTATTTGGCTGAATACTTCCTTATATTTGATTGCTACACGCAGAAATCTCCAAAGACTCACCTCTCCTCCCTATGTGATTCAAATAACGTTTGAACGATTTACGTTAGCTCTAGCCAGCTAACAAATGTGTGTTAATTATCTCCTTAGCTGTCTCTCTCTTCCTCCATCCTGAAATCATTAAAATTCTTGCTTGTCTTCACTTTCCATCCCCAACGCAATAGCAAATTTTGCTATTTTCCAGCTTTCCTTTATGTGTTGTGTGGGCTATGGCAACAATATACTCACCTGGTCTCTCTGTTAGCCTTTCTGATTCCAATATATTCCCGATACAACAGTAGGAAAAAAATCTTTGATGATATTCCTCCCCTGCCAAAATCCCTTAAATACTTGCATTGTACTCAGAACCAATTGCTAATTCATTTGTTTCACTTATTCATCATTTTCTTCAGCCAAGGTCTTGCTATGTTACCCCCACTGGCCATCAACTCATGATCCCCTACCTCCTGAGTACTGCGAACACAGCAATAGACTGTAACACTTGGCTCAAGTTTAAACTCATTGCCTACAGGCTTTTCCTGACTTGGTCCCTGCTTACTTCCACTTTCATTTCTCTATACTCAGAAACTTACTTTTTAAAACAACAGATGTTCATCTCAGAGTAAGTACATGTCTTAGTTTACCTATAACATCCTCTTCTCCACTGTTTTCATGCATAAATCTTCCATAAAAGCATACAAAACTACAGTCTTTGATTTTATTAAAATATATAGAACTTTGTTCTATGTTTTTGGCTAGCAATACTGAAATGAAAAATTATTAAAATTTCAAATCTCCCTCAGAAAATGCATTAGCTCTGAGAAGAATAACTGAAACTTTAAATAGACAAACAGAGGAAACAACCTGGAGTACATACCAACTGTTCAAAGGCAGCAGCTCTGTTCTGATAAAATGTAGAAAGGTCTACATTCTTCTCAGTAGGACACAGACTAATAGCCTCAGTATAACACTGAATGGCTTGCTCATATTTTCCGGCCTTGAAATATTTGTTGCCTTTGTTTTTGGCTGCTTGGGCTCTATCCAGAGAGCTCTGAAATGAGAGAAAACAACTATTAAGAACTAACTGACATTCACGAATAAATTCAGACCATAGTGATAAGACAAGCTGATGAAAGAATATGGGAAGGTAGGATTGTTGTTTATACTTCAAAACCACTATAGACTTTTCCCACCAAAGACTAACACATTAATGTATCACATCGCTATCATTTCTAACATTAGAAGTGGTAATTTTAATTTTGCCAACCATATGGGTTGTTTCTCAGCTGAGATAATTTAAACCCCTTGTTTTGGAAAAATCTAGTTTCAAATCTATTAAATCAGTCACTATAGCTGAGTGTGGTAGCACAAACTTGTAATCCTAGCACTAAAAAGTCTAAGGCAAGAGTTCAAAGCCAATGTAGGCTAAAGAGCAAGATTCAAAAGCAAATAGCAACAACTGGGGGAAAAAAAAAGAGGCCAACAGATCCTGAGATCCTGACTTCCTATTTTGGGCAGTAGCAAGAAGGATCCTTACACCAAAGCAGAAGGAGGAGACAATGGTAGGTAGATCAAGCCAAGAGAATAATAACTGGCCTCTCTCAACATTATTATTGTGTTTATTATTGGTTATATCACAGTAAAGGCAACTCTGGCAGGCAAGGGTCATTATCACCAAGATGATAGGGTCATGTCAAGCTGGATCCCTTATATCCCCACAGGACTTTGACAATGGCTGGAAACATTTCTACCATTCTGTTTTCTTTTGGAGGTACTAGGAGTCAAACCCAGGGCTTCCCACATGCTAGCAAGCTCCTGCTTACTCTCTGTTGCTCTTCTTTAGCATCGTCATAGTGGTAGGTTTTTGTTGTTGTTGTTGTTGTTATTTCTAGTACAGTGTACAAAGAAGGATTTATGTGTAACTCAAACTGTTATACATAAAAATATAACCTAAACAATTTAAGCTAGACAATGCTAACAAGAAATATATGTATTTTTAAAACCAAGATGTAGGCTAAAAGGAACCAAGAACACAAATTCATAGATGAATAAAAATCTTCTATTTGTCAATAGATTTATTCAGCTTCTAAACGCTTCCCAGTATAAGTCAGATAGCAACCATGAAACATATTTTAAAGATAAGTAGGTTATAGAAATATCCCACCTACAGCCCAGTCCTCAAGTATCCTAGGATAGCAAGGAATGCAGCCAAACACAAGCTTACTTAAAACCTTATGATTTTTGGGTGGGAGGCATACTCATGGGGCTATGAAAACATGCTGGAACCAACAAGTAAAGACATGCCTTTAATGCCAGTGTTTGGGAGGCAGAGGCAGATTGATCTATGAGCTGGAAGCCAGCCTAGTTTACTGAGCACTGAGCAAGTTCCCGGGTAGACAGAGCCACACAGAGAAACCCTGACTTGAAAAAAGAAACAAAGCAACAACAACAACAACAACCAAAAAAAAAAAAAAAAAAAAAAGAGGGAAGGAAGAAAAGAAAGAAGGAAAAAAGGAAGGAAGGAAGAATAAACCCTTTGTGTAGCATTTGGAAGACAACCATCAGGGTGATTAACTGGCTGGCTTGCACTTAGGATAGTCTCATTAATCCCCTTTTCTCTATTGAAAAAAAAGCACAAATCAGATTGCAATGTGGCTGTGTCATCCTGAAGGGAGGACGGTCCTCTTTCCAAAGCACCACACAAAGAGGAACTGCTAGCCAGGTGCGGTGGTACATGTCTTTAATCCCGGGAGGCAGAGGCAGGCAGATCTCTGTGAATTTGAGGTCAACTTGGTCTACAAAGTGAGTCCAGGACAGCCAAAGCTACACAGAGACCCTGTCTCAGGGGGTGGGGGGGTGGAGGGATGGGGGGTGGTTAGTGGGGGTGGGGACAGGGGTAGGTGGGGTGAGGGGAGAGAGAACTGCTAACACCGAAAGAAGGTCAATGCACAAAGAGAGCCACCCAACTCAAACAGAAAACTATTATCCAATAGAAAACAAAAACAATCAATCAAACAAACAAACAAAACTGATCTGCAAACCAGAGCGGATGGGGAGAAGCTGCGGGGGGGCCAAACTCAGGGCCTTTTACATGCAAAGCACAAATTCTACCACTGAACTATAAAATGCCTACAATCCTCAATTAGACACCTTGAAAGGAAAAAAAGAGAATTATTATAACTAATTTAAAAGGGGCTGTGTTACAACAAACACAGCTAAGGAACAAATTAAGTACAAGGTGTGACCAAAGAAGCCTTCAGAATGCAATGAAAACAGGACAGGGGTGAGAAGTTTGAAGAAAATAAGTTCCAACTCTATCCAGCAAGGTTACAGAAGTAAAGACATAGTTTAAAAGAGTATAAGAAAATATTAAAAAACAAACACCACACACTTCAACACATTATGCTTGATGGTTGTTGTTGTGCATGCCTTAATCCCAACACTTGGAGGCAAAGGCTGGTGGATCTCTGTTAGTTTGAGGTCAGCCGGGTCTATGAAGCAAATACAGCATAGCTAGGGCTCTGGTACACAGAAAAAAAAACAAACAAAAAATATGTTATGCTGAAATTCACAGCTAAAATCCCAAAAATATTTAAGTAGAAAAGAAAATCAGATTACCCATAGACGAAAAATAACAAATTAGGTACAAACTGTCAACATTAGTTCCTAATAACCAATAATCTCAAAGCCCTGAAGCAAGACGTTCAATGTAAAATTCTGTAATTTGACAAACTAGTGCTTGAAGTTAAACACAACATAGACACATACTACAGTATTAGTGCTAAAATGAATCTAGAGCAGATGAACAAGGTATTTAAACAAGGAAGAATGGCACAAGAGCCATAGTCATCACACTAATCAGCAACAATAAATGTGAAGAGGTGAGTCTTTGATTAATTTTCAAATTGTTTAAAGGTAAAAGTAAATGCTACCTAAATAGATGGCTTAAAGCAAAATGACACAGCAACATCTTAGAAAGGAAAAAATAGGCACTATCAAAGACACTATAACACAAAAGAACAGGAGCTGAAGAACACTTTAAAAAGCTGCAGATGGAACATAGTTCTATTGACAAAGGTACAATTTGTATCATCGATCTTTGTGCTTAATAAAACTTTAAAATAAACAATCTTGACTGCCTTTGATAGTAAATAAAAATGAAAGAGAACATTATTTAGCACAGTAAATTTTCATTGTTTCTGAGTCACCAGAAGCTTACCTAATACCCTAAAGCATTAGGGGCTATTTATGTAGAAAAAAATGTGGCATAACTATTAGCATGTTTCAGTTATTCAGTATTTTAACTACCGATTTCTAGATTAAATAAAAAGAGCACTCACTGGCCAAAGCACAGACCCTTTCTGTTCACTGGCACAAGTAGGTAATGAGCTCTTCCTACCACTGAAGTCTAAGCCTGAACAAAACTACAAAATGTGGGGAGGAGCAGCTGGAGCTGGGATTGGCAGAGGAAGGAGAGGAATCTGGACAAAGGGGTACAGATTTCTAAGAAAGAGGACAGAGTCTAAACGTGCTAAACCCCACAAACTGAATCTCAGTTGGCTATTTAATTTTAAGTGTGTGGGTGTGTTGCATGCATGTATGTCTATGCACCACATGAGGCAAAAAAAAAAGTTATCAGTCATCTGGAACTGGAATAAGATATGGTTATTAGTCACTAATAATTGAACCCAGGTCCTTTCACAAGAGCAACAAGTGCCTTCTCTCCAGCCCCTCATTTAAGTTTTATAATAATAATTTCCTTTTAAAATTATTCTGATTTCTTAAGTCTACTTAATTTTCTTATTGTACTACTGGAAATAAATGGTATTCTGAAGACAGAGTTGAAAAAGAATACAATTACATAGACAAACGAACTGGCAAGCTCTCCCATTATGATCCCTCTGCTTTTCCACTGTGGACAGCCACCTAACTACAACTGGGCGGAGCAGCAGGTCCACTAACATCATTTCACCCTCTGATTACCTCAACTCCCATTATTTTCTGACCCATAGCTTCTCCTCAATAAAAATGCAGAGAAAAATGGCAACACAACATAGTAATGAAAAGCTACCTTTTTGTACACAATAGAATTTATCACAAAAAAACTGGAAATCAACAGGCACTAGCCTTGTGCCATACCCAAACTAGGCTCCTCAGGCAAAAATTAAATGTACTGAGGAAAAAGAGAAGACCTTAATAAACATTATAATCATTGTTTTAATACAAAGAGTTTTATTTCCACCCCACAGAAATCTTTTTTGTATTACTTTTCAAAGGTAACTCCTTCACTGTCTACTCTCTTAAGTTACACTAAATACTTTTAGAATTAAGAATTAGAAAAAACACTACCTCAAAACAATTTTGAAAATGTTTTCACAAATGAGAGGTGAAGACAAGATCTCAAACATAATGGGAGCGTCATGAGAAGCTAATTCAGTTTTTAAATGTAGCCTACTGGTCTATTGAAAAGCTACCAAAGTTACTAAAAGAAACCACAAAGTCACTTAACATTACTGGAAGCAACTTGATTTTGGTAGTCTTTTTGGAGTGCTATAAACTTTGTAATTAAGTTTGTATGAGTCTTTTATCACAATGAGTTTCATTACATCCTAGCCTTACACATGCAACTCTGGCAGGTTTAAAGAACATTAATCTTGGTGGCTCAGTCACAGAGGGCATGCTGGCACTTGTGTAATCCCAGAAGTGGGGAGTCAGGGACAGGAGACTCCCTGGGGCTTCCTGGCTGGCCAGCCAGCTTAGTGTAATCAGGGTCCCAGGTCCCAGTGAGAGAACCTGTATCAGGAAACATGGTAGATGGGCCAGAGAGATGGCTTAGCAGTTAAGAGCAGTTGCTGCTCTTGCAGAGGTCCCAAGTTCAATTCCCAGCAACCACATGGTGGCTCACAACCATCTATGCCCTCTTCTGGCGTGCAGGTGTACATGCAGCTAGAGCACTTATATACATAATAATAAAAATAAATCTTAAGAAAAAAAGAAAAGAAACATGGTAGATTGGCTTCTGAGAAATGAAACCCAAAGTTGACCTCTAACCTTCGCAGCCATGTGTGTATGCATGTACACACACAAACATTAATCTCACCACAAGCTAGCCCATACAACATCACTTGATAACCATTAGAATGGTGGCCAGTTTAGCCACTTTAGCAATCCTCATTTAATATTAAAACACAAAACTAAAGGGCTAGAGAGATGCTCGATGGTTAAGAGCACTGGCTGCTCTTCCAGAGGACCTGAATTCAATCTCCAGCACCCTTATGGCAGCTTACAACTGTCTGTAGCTCTAGATCCACCCTCACACAGACATGCAGGCAGAATACCAATGCACATAAAAATAAATAAATAAATAAGTAGGAAAACAAAACAAAACAAAACCCCCTCAGTCCCTTAGAAGAACACAGTTTGAAGAGACTAAGTCATATGTATTCTTCCCTCAAAGAGGGCAATACAAGGACATACATTTAATCTCTGTGAATACTGGAGAGAACACAAATAACTAAGGATGTTTCTTTGTCCCATCATGTTATACTACCAACCACTTAAAATTCCAAAATTCAGCATTTTCTACCCCAGATTTGAGTAAGTTCCTTCTCCTCACAATGACTAATCACCAGCAGTTGTGGCAATGTGATTCTGATAAATCAATCCAACAAATGTCTGGATCCAAAACTTAAGAGAGGATCATGGAAATGATGCATAAAGCAAGTTATTAGTTACTGTCAAAATTGTTTATGAAATGTTCTTAAGAGCTCCATCCTAAAGACATACGAGGTGCACCTAAAGACGTGCACTCAGTCCCATTCTATGCAGAAAGGCCCAACAAAATTAAAAATATGCCCAAGGCAGAATTCAAGCTCCACGGATTTGACTTAACAACATGTTACTTCCACACTGTATGGATGGCATAGCTGGCTTGTATTTATGAAGGATGACTTATGAAAAGTAAGAATCTTCATCAAAAGAACGCTTACAATTCCCATCCATTTGCCTGCCTGCAAACTCAAGCCAAAAACAAAACAAAATGAAACAAAGAAAATACCTGATGCTTATGCACTGGAGCTGAACAAGGAAGCACTTAGGTATGATGCTCACTACAGACTTATTCCATACAGATGGAACCACCAGCACAATCAGATCTTTTTCTTTTTGCCAGGAAAGTATAATGTAGTTCACTCTGTTGTGTGTTTGATGTTGGGGTATCGCCCTCAGCTGCTTTTCGATCTTATTTTTGGAGACAGTGTCTCTCACTGAGCCTGATACCAGTTTTGCCTAGACAGGCTGGCCAATGAGCCCCCAGGATGGATGCCTCTGCCTCTGCTCCCTCAGTGGGATGGTCTACAACTGCCTTCTACACAGAGCCCAGGAATCTGAGCTCATACTTGATCAGTAGGCACATTACCTTCTGAGCCATACATTCTCTAAGCCCCAAATTCATCACTACGCATTTGGCCCTCCATATCCATGAATCCAACAAACTGTGGAATGAAAATATTCAAGGGAGAAAACAGTAACAACAAAGAACCCTGCAGTTGGTATATGTTGTGACATATATGCTGTTGATATATATTAGGCCTAAAATGAATCTGTATCAGACCTTGAATCTGTATTACACATACATACTTTTGTTTTATTATTCCAAAAATATTTACTTAACATCTACTGTGCACTAGGTATTACAGAAATGTCGAGATGACTTCAGCATGAGTATCATATAAAGTATGATGTACACTTTATACAAACATACACACACATAAATAAGGCACTCAAGCGTCATAGATTTGGATATCTCTAGCTCCAATCCTTTTAGGCACAGAGACAGTTATACAACAACCAACAGGGTAGTCTTAATCCCGAAGGAACATGCTACTCGCCTGTATAGAAAACAAGTAAATGGCCACTTATCAAATTAATTACTACTAGTCAAGTACTGAAATTCGAATCTACATAAGAAACACTTAAGTGCCAGGTGCAGTGGCACACCCATGTAATTCCAACACTTGGGATCTCTGTAAGTTCGAGGCCAGCCTGGTCTACAAAACGAGTCCATGACAGCCAAAGCTACACAGAGAAACCTTGTCTAGAAAATCCAAAACCAAGAAAGAGGAAACACATAGCTGACAAAATTATCAGTCCAAGGAATAGCAACTACATACACAAATGGGGTAAAACAGAATCAAAAGCAAGTACCTCAGGCTACACATTTAGGAAACAATGAAAAGCATCGAACATGTCTTTTCTCTCTTCAACAAGCATGACTATGCATTAAAACTTGTCAAATAAGAAACAAATGTCAGGCCGGGCATGGTGGCGCAAACCTTTAATCCCAGCACTTGGGGAGGCAGAGGCAGGAGGATGGCTGTGAGTTCCAGGCCAGCCTGGTCTACAAAGCCAGTCCAAGACAGCCAAGATAACAGAGAAACCCTGTCTTGAAAAACCAAAATAAAACCCTGTCTCAAAAAAACACAAACAACAACAAAAAACAAAAACAAAAAATAAAATAAAATACAGCAGACTCCAGAGTAAACAGGTTCAAGTATCAAAAGCAGAAATAAGAAACTCTAGTCCCTCCTAGATAAGGAGATAGGAGCTGGAAAGAAATAAAGGGAGATACAGAAATATATAGGGATGATAGAACAAAAAGTAGATTATTGGATCTACTCCTCAACTTAAGGCCTTGTTACTCACAAATGTTATTTTTAATTCATTGGTATAGAATTTTGTATATTGATGGAAAATAAGTTTAATATTAATATGTTGGTATAGAATTCAAATTTAAGATTATTCTTCACACACATTATATATATATTTCTACTCTAACATGAGGTATTGTACCCATCCCACTCAATTATAATACCAGGTTTACTTCCATTACCTTGAAAGTGGCATTGCAGGCTGTGTAGGATAATTAAGTAATACAAGCTGTTAGTTGATCAAATCATGGTCCTGTGAATTACTAGTCTACTTTTATCAAAGAATATATATCCTAGGTCTAACAGATAGATATGATTCTATAGATATTAAGGTAAAATAGTTAAAGTCTTCAAAAGCCTCAGAGACCTACTGAATATGGCATTTAAAGATGTTTTTATTATTCTAAAGATTCTTTGACAACAAGACAGGTTAACTCCTGGCAATACCCAGCTTACCTCAAAGAACTTCCTTATGAAGATGGCTTCAAAGGTGGCAAACTAGCCACTGGGCAAAACATCCTTGTTTCTACCAGACAGAATTCTGCCAAAAAATGGGCAAGCTTGGATGCAGGCAGAGTCCGTGGCCAAACTCTGCCAAGTCAGGCTAGGCAAGTCCTCAATAGTTCCTGCCTCACTAATGTCTGTCAGATATATTGGGCCAGAAGGCTGAAAATGATGCTCCAATGTTATAGAGAATTTTGGGTGACTGTTCAGATAGTAAACTGTCTGTCATTTTTTATTTTGGAAGCTGCTAACCTGCACTCTTGGCATACTCAGGTAATTAAGTTTTATTCCTTCTCAAGTTTCTGACGGGGTTGAAGACCGGTTGAAGACCAGATAGTTTAGTCTTACAATGAAGCTTAGTTGGTTAGGGGTTAAGATGTTTTTAGGTCTAGATAGAGGTTTTAAGTTAACAGAGATGAGATATGATAGATATTGATTTTCATTCAGAATTTTAGTCTCACCAAGATAGGAAAGATGTTTACTTCAAGTTTGCCAAATACAAGTAGCCAAAACACTATCAATATAACATTTACATAATCCAGGATAGTTCTTCCTGCTGTTTGTAGTTTATTTTATTCATGTGTAATAATATAAATGTATGTTTTAAAAATACAATAAAAATGTAAATTAAAAAAATATTAGAACCTTTTGTTTAAAAAAAAAAATATTAGAAACCCAGAAAAAAAAGAAAGAAACTCTAGTACTGTGTGATAACTGCCACAGCCTAGGGAATTATGCAATCACATAGGCAAGGATCCAGAAAAGGTGAGATGTCCTCACCATTGTGTCTTTTACAAGGAGTATGTGAGAGAATGTTTACAGAACATCCAAAGACCAGAATTAACAGCCAACCGCAGCTGAGTGTGGTAACATAGTCCTGTAATTACAGTACTCAGGCAGAAAGATAGAGCAGCAAGCTTACAGAGCAATTAACTCCATGGAGAAACATCATTCAAGATAAACAGAACTTTATCTGCATTGAAAAGCTTTGTCATTTTACGTGTGGGATTCATGAGATTTAATCTAATAGGGGACGTGAAGTAGAAGACTATAGTTGACCTTCAATATCCACAGTGGATTACCTCTAGAACCTCCTCAGCCCATACCAAAATCTGTGGCTGTTCAAACCCCCTACACAGCCTTTCCAAATTACTTGGGTTTCAGCGACAGTCATGTTCTCTTGCCGAGGCTAGCTCAAGTAATCCAGTCAAGCAGCTGCGACTACAGCTCTTTCTATGTACTACTTCACATGTAGTGGAACCATGAGCCTCTGGTGCTCCTTCCTCTATCTCTTGAGTGCTAGGATTATAAGCACACACCACACCTGCTTTTATGAAGTGCTGGGGATCAAACTAAGGGCTCTGTGTAAGCTAAGGTAGCCAAACCTTCTACCAACCAAGCTACAATGTCCAGCCCTCTCCTGTGTACTTTCAGTCATCTCTAGATACTCATTACCTGGTACAATGTAAGTGCTATGTAAATCATTACTGTGTTGTTATCTAGGGAATGGTAAGAAAAATAAACTACACGTTCAATAGTTGTGCAAGTCTCCCCAGGCCCCAATATGATCCTCCATTTGTTGGACGCAGGGATGCAGGAAACACAGACAGAGCTGACTGTAATTTAAAAAAATAAATAAATAAATAAATGACAGTAGCTACTCAGCTGAGAAATGATAGCAATGGGAATGGACTAGTCACCTATTAAGACATGATATTCCTGCTTTTATTCACTGATTAGACATGGAGAACATAAAAGTGGTAAAAAGACAGTGATGACACCTAAGGTTCTGTTTGGGACTTTTTGTGTGACATTCCAACTAAGAAAAGAAATGATTAGGAAAGAGAAGAGACTAAAATACTTGTAAGACAATTGAAAATTCCCTTTAAGTTAGACCTTATGAAAAGTCTGGCTAACATCCATAGAACTGGTAGAATATGTAAAAATTCTTAAAACAGAACCATGAAGGTTTTTAAAAGAAAAAAAGAAAAGAGACTGAAGATAATATTAATAATCAATGATATTTTAAAAAGATAAAATGAGGAATATGTGTCTTAGCAACAGAAAAAGTTATTAAGAGGGCAATGTAAAATACTACTAAATGTTAAGAAAAGTATTAATTATAATAGGAGTGTCACCAGCAATCCATGATAATTTTTTTAAAAGTGACTAGTTAGGCCTGACAGTGTATGCCTTTAATCCCACTACTTGGGAAGCAGACTCAAGCTCTCTGAGTCTGACCAGGGCTACACAGTGAGACACTGACTTTAAAAAAAAAAAAAAAAAGAGGTGTTAGGTGTGGTAGTGGAGACAGCTTAAGAGCATAAACAATTGCTCTTTTAACGGACCTGAATTTTGTTGCAGCACCCATGTAGAGTGACTCCCAAACGCGTCTAACCCCAGCTCCAGCGGCACCTTCACTCACGTGCGTATAACCATACTTGTACCCACACAAACATGGAAGTAAAAATGAAATAAAAGACTAAAGAAAGAAATTTAGGGAAAGAGAACAATTATGGTTCCCAAATACTTTATGTAGGATATCTGTATAATGGCTAAAAACCTTGAACATTACAACTATTACAACTGTTAAGAGCTATTTTCTCTTGAGTTTAAACCATAACTGAATAAAAAGTTACTATTTAATTAATAAATTTATGAAGTCAATACTGCTACTACACTAATGCACATTTATTAGTGAGGCTTGGATGTCACGCTCAGCATGCAGTTGTTAGTCCGCTGAGGGAGCTCAGCTCTAGAGTGAGAATGCCATGGGTAAAATAAGCAATCATCCAGTTTTGAAAATCTGTAATTCAATTTTGAAAAAAACTAGAGGATAAGATGGAACACTGGTAAATTTTACAACTGCTTAAATGGAATATGGTTTAAACTTAAACTATAAACTGTCAGATGTTTTCTTTAATGATATCTTGAAATCCTCATTACTTAAAACCAACATAAATAGCGGTAAGTGCATATGGCCCACATCACACACATAAACATCTATCACTAGATCGTTTTACATTTGGGCAAGCATAAGTTCAAAGACAAAACTAAAAAGGTTTTCCGTTCAATCTGCTAACACTGAACCCTGAAAAGACATTTATTTTCTGACTCCTTAATTCTCTTAAAATGTAGTTAGTTATTGCTCAGCTGGAGAAATCTAGTTTTCCTTCAGCTGGAACAAACGCTAATCTATTCAAATGCAAAGCAATTTCTCTAACCACAGGTAATATATAAATTAGGATGAACAGTCGGTTACATTCATAATGACTAAGGAAAATCATTTTAAAATGTCTGAAGTAAAAAATAGCCATAAAAGGGTATTGTTAAGCTGGGTGTGGTGGCACACACCTTTAATCCCAGCACTCAGGAGGCAGAGCCAGGCGGATCACTGTGAGTTCGAGGCCAGCCTGGTCTACAAAGCAAGTCTAGGACAGCCAAGGTTACACAGAGAAGCCCTGTCTTGAACCGCCCCCCCCAAAGTATTGTTTACTGACAGCTATGAGTACACATACCCATTAAAAAGTATGAAGATTTGTAATGTTGCCTTGCTAAACAATAGTAATTCCAAGCAAGATTTCAGGAACACATTCTTAAATTCTACATGGTAAGGTAAGAAAATGGTATTTACAAGTGTTTTACTCAGTTTTGTTTTGGAACAAATGTAATAATCATTTTAAAGCAGTTCAAGTTACAGACAATTCAACAGAAGTCAGGTCAATCAAAATTATTCTTTATAAAAACTATAAGCCATTTATAAACATGAAAATCATTAGTAGTGCTATAAACGATACTGCAATATTGAAAAGGAAATTTAAAGAAATCTAAATTCTAAATGAGAATTTACTAATTCTTTCAAAACCATAGTACAAGCATGCCTGGAATAGGGGATGTGCCTAAAACTACAGTGTAATGCTCAAGCAAATCTTATATTGAAAACTACTCTTATTTTAAATTATCTGTACACACACACACCCAAGTGCAGATAGCCTTGAAGGCTGGAGGAACGGATCCCTCTGGAGCTAGAATTATAGGCATGAGCTGTCAGACACGTGTGCTGGGAATCACATTCTTGTCTTCTTCAAGAATAGTGTGCATTCTTAACTGTTGAGCCACCTCTCCTGGCCAGCTCCCCTTATTTTTAATTCAATCTTATTGATGACTACTATAGAACTAAGAAGTTTTATGTAACTTCCATTGATCTACTATTACAAATTAAAATTAAATAGGAACTTTATATATGAAACTTTCACATGTATGAATATCATCATATATGGGAACACTAACAATAGCTAATAGCTAATCATGACAACTACCTTCACTGGCACTCCCAATCAAACCATTTCTGAAACAGGCACTTAGAAGCTGTTTTTGCTAAAAATGCCTTTAGAAGTCTCACTTGGGCACAAAAGGTAACACAAAAGTAGGACAAAAACTTGAGTCTGTATTCATTTTGTGCCTGTCACCTTCAGCTCAACTAACTGCACAGAGGATAAGCCATTGTCATTGCCCCCCCTCCCACAAAGTCACCTTGGATTCCAGGAAGAACAAAACTTCAGAGGGCAGAGCACCCTTCAGATGAGAGTAATTATCCTGGATGCTGAGCCCACCACGCCCTGGAACTCAGGTAATCATCTTGTAGGAAGCAGACTAATCCCCTTGGGAGCCCTTCACTGAGCCCTCCTGCAGGATCAGACCTGAAGCAGAGGCCAACCACACCACTTCTTGACCAGAGCTGCTTAATTGTGCATACCTCTTGCCCAGATTCTCCCTCTATTTAAACCTGAAGTTCTTCTGAGTAACCTAAAGACAAACTTTGGGGGTTACTGGAACCTTCTATACACTCCTCTTTCCAATGTGGCCACACTAAACAAATCTCTGCCTTTTACTATTACTTACCTTCTGTAACTGGCTTCCGGGGTTGGGTGGCCCACACAGCTTGCTGGAGCTGCCAGGGCCAGGCTTTCATCCTAAAAACTCTGGCTTAACATTTTTAGTGCTGGGTGAACTAGAAAGGACTCAATATTTTAATCCTCTTAGCCTACTAGGATGAGAGTGAGATAAACTGGCCTCATCAAAATAACAATGCTGGACAGGCCAATCTAGAATGACATATCCTCAGTTCTCAAAGATCACCGTTCCCCCAACATTGTAATTCCTAGTTAGAAATGTGCTGTTTAATTTCCCCACAGGAGAGAACCAGCACACGGCAAACACCATCCCTATACATCAGAGCTTGCTCTGCATCTACTCAGTGAAAGAACAATGCGCCTTCTGTCTGGAGGGGTTGAAAACGACTGTCATTCATGTAACTGTATACAGTTTTTCTCATGAACATAACTGTATACAGGTTGCACGTGTATAAGGAATTTACTTGTGCATATGCCTGGGAGCCATTTAAATTTCTCTGAATCCGATTCACTCTGGTGATAGCACTGTACAACTCCAGACCCAGATAAAGTCCCTTTTATTTCATTCCATCTCACGCCGTGCCAATTCTCTACTCAGGTGTCAAACCTGTCAAAAAGATTTACTAGTCAGATCACCAGATCAGATAAGCACTTCACCACTTGCTTTATAAGATGCTATCAGGCTTGGATACATCCAGGTGAAAGAGAAACGTTTAAGATGTTTTCAGCCAAAATGTGTGTGTTGGGGGAGGGGGTGCACCACCATTTTACTCCTAAGAAACCGGCATATTTCCTATACACAAAGTTACCTAATGAGTTGTTTTTTTTCCCTCCCAGTTTTGTCACTGTAATTGCTCATCCTCCCCTTCAGGAGAAAATAACTCCAAAAGAGGAATGGCTTGTTAGTTATTAAACAGTACTAAGTTCTGGCCTCGGTAATCACAAGAACTCACGTCACAAAGCCGATCCTTTCGTGAAATTTACCTTTCTTCGCTTAACAGAATTACTACGTGTGTACATGTTCCCATACACCGCTAGAGATAAATGCTGTGTCACGAAAAGAAAACCAAAAGATTCTGCCCTTTGCTGAGAAACATCTCTAAGCTAGCCTGTACCGAGCTGCTACTCTATTCCCTATTTAAAAAAAAAACAACAACCAGAAACGACTCTAAAGTCCTCTGAGGCCACAGGGCAGTTTCCGACCAGTGGGAGGGCCCCTCACCCGCACAACGGGTGGTCAAGGAAAAACTGCATCCGCTCGCTTCCACCTCTATGGTCCGGGTGGCTTCTCACCATTTCCAGGGAGTCACCAGAACCGTCGGGGTGGCCGCTGCCCAGGGCCGGACTAGCCCTGCCCTCCGGGGTCTTTCGTTCACTGTTTCGCTTCAGGCCGCTGGCGTCGCCCCGGCCTCCCGCCTCGCGGCGCCTCCGCCTTCGGCTCCACAGGTAAACAGCCCCAGCACCCAGCAACAGGGGCGCGCCGATGGCCAGCGCCACGTGCCATCGCGGCAGGGTCCCCACGCCCGAGCCCCCAGTCCCGCCGCCACCGCCCACTCCATTTCCAGAACCGGGCGCAGCCGCCGCCGCCGCCATCGCCGCCTCCACGGGCTTAGAGGCGGCCATAACGGCTGTCCTCCTCCGCCGCCGCCGCCGCGCCGGTCGCGGGCGCCACGGTCACCGGACAGCGTGCGGAGGAAGCCGGGAGCGTGGAGGGAGGCAACGCGCGAGCGAGCACGCCAGGCAGCACGAGCGGACGACAGAAAAGGGCCAGAGGTCACCGGAAGCCCGGGGCATGCTGGGCTAGACTCGCGGCTGTGCCCGCCTCTATCGGGTGCACAGGGGAGAATCACTTCCGGGGTCAGAAGGCCGAGTTTGCGCCGGGCGTTCTGGGTTGACTTTCCATTTCCTTTGGCAGGTGGTTGCTTAAAATCACTTGGGAGGTCTTGGCCCTTCCTTGACAACTGACCTCTTCTCCAGGACGGAAGGACCGGTAGCACTGTCGCCCGTGGGGCGAGGAGAGGGCGCTGTAGACAGCGATTTCGGGGTGCGCGAAGGACAGCTCCCAGAGGCGTTGTGAGTGGGCGGGATTGCTGGAGCACTGTGAAGGTGATTGGCCGGCAGGAATGATGGGGCCGGCTTCCCAATTGATAGGTAGGTGTGAGGCTCCGGTTCGAGGTTGTGGCTTCCTTGGTACCTGTTAAAGACTAAAACCGTTTGAGGAAAAGATGAGAACACTATTCTGTATAACTCAGCTTCGTATCTCTGCAACATTTCAGATTGTCGTTTGGACGAGTTTATAGGTTCTGGGGTAAAGGCAGAGGGCAAAGACTAGATGGAAACTGGGAAAAGACGTTGGCTAATCGAAGTGATTTGAGGGTTTCTGTGCGCCCCAGCTGCAACAGTTATAAAGGTGATGAAGTCTGTTAGCAGGCTTTCCGAGTGAAGGTTTTCTTCAGGGACCCTGGATCACTGCAGTCATCCGTACATATGCATCCAAATACATCCAACCCATGCCACCTTCCCTGGAGCACATGTGCAGGTCACAACGCTCCAGTTTGTTCACTTATTTTTTGTTTGTTTGTTTGTTTGTTCAAGATTTATTTATTATGTATTGTTCTGTCTGCATGTGTGCCTGCCCACCAGAAGAGGGCACCAGATCTCATTATAGATGGCTGTGAGCCACCATGTGGTTGCTGGGAATTGAACTCAGGGCCTCTGGAAGAGCAATCAGTGCTCTTAACCGCTGAGCCATCTCTCCAGCCCCTTGTTCACTTATTTGAAGTAACTTTTTTAAACCTTCATAAACTCTGGGTCAGGTCTCAAAAGATGAAAATTACCCTGCAAAATGTTTGGAATTCACATTATTTTCAAGAAGAATAAATAAGCATGAATAAATAAATGTTCCAGACCATGGCTCTTCATCTCAGGTTTGAACACATCCTTTTGTCAAACAACAACAACAACAAACCATAGGTGGTCATTCGGCTTTTAAGTGCCACGGAATGCTCAACAGAACAGCACTTCGTGAAGATACCAACATGGCCTGAGGAGAATAGAACGACCCAGTTTGAAAGTTAAGGGCCATGCCTTTTCTCTTGCTTCATGCTGGTTCTCAATAGTGAAATGTTTCGACTAGCAAAAGTGAAAATGACATTCAGTGTGGTTGAATTGGATCAAATAGAGATTGCTGTAACACTCTCCTGATCCCCAAAGCATCAAAAGTGGAATCTCTTGCCTTCTAAGCAATCTTGACCTTTTCAGAACAACAACAGAAGGATTATCCCATTACAACTTCACATTTTTTCTGTGGTATCTTGGAGGATTATAGGTTCTCAGTTTGAATAAACCATTGGAACCAAGACATACTTGAAAGATTTTTGCCTTTATTTTGTGTGTGTGGTTGTGTGTGTGTGTGTGTATTGGGTGCATCCATGCCATGGATCATGATAGGAAGCTTTGTGAGTCACTTCTGTCTTTCAGTCATGAGGGGCTTGGTATATTTTATAGCACCATCAGATAACAGTTTCCTTTCTTCCCCACTATAGCACATTGCCTTAGTCATGCCGTCATTTGCTACTCAAGCTCATTTGTTCCTTGATGACTAGGAACCAGGATAAAGTAATCTTTTTGTTCTTGAGCCTGTTAATAAATTAGATATGTGATGGGTACCTGTTAGTTTATCCACCCAACACAGTGCTGGGAACACATGATGCAGGCAGGATAAGGGGTTGGTAAAATATTTAATGAACAAGTTCCTAGCTGCTCCAGCTTTTCTATGATCCCTGACAGCGCCAGCATTGTTGGCCACAACTAATACTGGTATCAGCTAGGAGTCAACTCAATCGCTATGGCTGCTCCCCAAATGTTGGGTCCCGGCCCGCTGGAAAAATTGAATCAGGGTTCACCCGAAAGAGGGAGTGGGGATTGAAAGTAGGATACAGAGACTTGAGAAATAACGAATCAAGTCAGGAAATTCGTGATCAAGATTCCCTTTAATGCCCTACTAGTAAGACTATATAGAGAGCAAGGCCAATAGGATCTATTCTAATCTCACTCACCCTAGCCCCCAGGCAAGAATACAATAGCCTGAATTGCTCCCTGTAGTTCTCTGAGTAGTTCCCTGTAAGAACTTCCTAGATCCTCTGGTGGTTCCAAGTTGGGACTTTCCTACTTCTTTCAAAGGTTAAATAGTCCAAGGATAGCCTGGAACACAAGACCTCATGAGGTAAAGGTCAGCAACTCGAAGGCCACAGCATGCCGCCGAAGCACAGGATTTCTGACATGGCAGAATTTGGCATGGTTTTCCCACACCCAAACAGCCCTCTTACGTCACACGCCCCATCTCTGTTAGTTCCAGGCTCTAGTGTGCAGTGGCTCCTGCCCCTCAGCTTCACTATGCCTGATTCCAATGAGACATTATTGTGCTGGGTTTTGTATTCTCATGATATGTAGAACCCCCTGAGCGCTCCTGATGATAATTGTCTCTTGATCCTGATGGTTTCTGCTCCTTAAAAGTTTCATCAACTCTTCAGTTGAGTAGGTGGCACTACTTAACTTGTCAGGGGAATGTCACGCCATGATTCAATCAACTGGCTGCTCATTCTGCTGTCAGAAGCAGCCTCTGCAGTGATTTGCAAGGAGCCATGTATAGTAACCCTGCTCCCCACTCCTTCACTGTGACTGATAACTCGCTTAGATCTTGTGCACCCATTTGCCACCTTTATGCCCACTCACAGGTCTATAATATCTTTTTATTCCTATTGACTTAGTTTACTGCCACTCACAGCATTTTATATCTTTTGGAAATGTAGAACTGCTTCTTGTACTTTATTTTTGTTTTGGAAAAAATTTAAATTACATATGTCTGTCTGTATGCATGTGTGTGGATATTCAAGTGCAATTGCACACATGGAAGTCAGAGGACAACTTGCAGGAATTGGTTCTCTCTTTCCACCATGTAGGGCCACACTTCAAACTCAGGTTGTTGAGCTTGGTAGCAGGCATGTGTGTGGAAAACAGAGGTCAAGTTTGGGTATTAGAAGTCCTCAGAAGTTCTGCACCTTGTTTCTTTCTTTTTCTTTTTCTTTTTTTTTTTTTCCCCTTCGGTTTTTCGAGACAGGGTTTCTCTGTGTAGCCTTGACTGTCCTGGACTCACTTTGTAGTCCAGGCTGGCCTCGAACTCACAGCGATCCACCTGCCTCTGCCTCCCGAGTGCTGGGATTAAAGGCGTGTGCCACCACGTCTGGCTGCACCTTGTTTCTTGTTATAGTTTCTCTCACTGAACTCAGAGCTCTTCAGTTCTGCTAGATTGGCTATCTAGCAAGCTGCAAGGATCCTCTTGTCTCTATTCCCAGGCACTAGGACTACAGGCCTGCGTTCCTAGCTCTGTATTACCACATGGCTGCCAAGGATCCAGATGTGGGTTCCATGCTTGTGCACCAAGCACTCTAATGACTGAGTCATCTCCTCAACCCACTTTATGGTTTTAATTTGCCTTTATTTAATAGCTAATGTTGAAAATACTTTCACAAACTTGTTATTTGCTTATTTATCTTTCTCTGTGTTTATCTTTTCTCAGCTGTCTTTCATGAGTTTGGCTTAATTATAATTAAATTATTTGTTCTTTTAATGTTGAATTTTGAAATTTATAGATTGTATATACTAGTCCTGAATGCAAGGTTTGTGAATATTTTTAGTTGCCTTTATTTATTTTGTTTTTCCATCTGAATAAATTTTTGTCTTTATTTACAAGTTTTAAAATTAGAACATTGTTTCAATATGACATTTCAAGTAAAATTTATATGAATTTCTTTTTTTTGTTTTTTGTTTTCTGGGCTTTTTGTTTTTGTTTTTGTTTTTGTTTTTTTGAGACAAGGTTTCTCTGTGTAGCCTTGGCGGTCCTAGACTCAACTTTGTAGATCAGGCTAACCTTGAACTCACAGTGATCCGACTGCCTCTGCCTCCCAAGTGCCGGTATTGAAGGCATGCGCCACCATGCCCAGCATGAATATTTATTTAATATTTATTTGATTTCCTTCCACAGCCTCTTTCCTTTTTTAAAAAATGTTACACGTGAGCGGGGCATGGTGGCGCACGCCTATAATCCCAGCACTCGGGAGGCAGAGGCAGGTGGATCGCTGTGAGTTTGAGGCCAGCCTGGTCTACAAAGCGGGTCCAGGACAGCCAAGGCTACACGGAGAAACCCTGTCTCAAAAAACCAAAAAAAAAGTTACACGTTTTGTTGCCCATTCTTTCTTCAACATCTATATTTATCCTCTTGTAGTCTCCTTACTAGTTTCATAACCTATACCCACACTGACCTCCCACGTTTGCACAGAGACATTATAAACCATGAACCATGTATGAGAGACAATATTGTCTTTCCCAGTCTGAGTTACCTTGACTGTAATACACTTTCTAGATTTACCCATTCCTGAAATTTTCATGACTTTATTCTTATTTACAGATGATAAAATGTTGTGTGTATGTACCTCATTTTTTATTTTTTTGATTTTTCGAGACAGGGTCTCTCTGTGTAGCCTTGGCTGCCCTGGACTTACTTTGTAGACCAGGCTGGCCTTGAACTCACAGCGATCCGCCTGCCTCTGCCTCCCGAGTGCTGGGATTAAAGGCGTGCGCCACCAACGCCCAGCTGTACCTCATTTTTTATTCTACTAGTCTCTTACAGACATCTAGCCTGCTACCATGTTCTATTATAAGTGATGCAGCAATAAACATGAATGTGCAGATGTCTCTGTGACAGACTATAGAGTCCTTTGGGGCTATGCCTGGTCATGATATACCTGGATCATATGGTTATATATAATGATTTCCATAATGGCTACATTTGTTTATACTTCCACCAGCAATGAATAAGAGTTCCCCTTTCCCCACATTCCCACCGACACTGGATATTGTGTCTTTTCTTTGTGGTAGCTATTCTGATAGAAGTGAAATAGATTCTCAGAGTAGCTTTGAATGGCAGTTCTCTAATGACTGTTGATATTGAACATGGTTTTGCTTGCTTGTTGTTGTTTTTGTAGGTTTAACTTTTCTAGTTATATCCTAGATATTAATCCCTTCTTTGAGGTATTTCCCATTCTATAGGCAGTCTATTTGCTTTGTTGATAGTTTATTTGCTGGGCAGAAAGTGTTTGATTTCATAAAGTCCTGTTAATTCTTAGGACACTTCCTGTGCTGCTGGCTTATACCTGTACCTATAACTGTGTCTGCAGTGGTTTAGGCATTTCAGGCTTTAAATTAAATTCTTTGATTACTTTGAATTCATTTCTGTATAAGGTGAGTGACATGCAGTTATTTCCATTCTCCTACAGGTAGATATCCAGTCTGCTTTTCCTCATTATAGTGCTTGAAATTGAAGTCTTAGCTAGAGAAATAAGACAAAAGGCAGATGTAAAAGAATAAAAATATGAAAGAAATAAATTGAAATATCCCTACTTGCAAATACCAACATCTTACATAACTCTATCAAACAACTCTTAAATAATAATAATTTCTTTTAAATTCCAAAAATTTAGTAGAATTGCAGGATACTAAATCAACATACAAAAACCAGTGGCTTTTGACCAGGTATAGTGTATAGTGCTATATACCTTTAATCTCAGCACTTGGGGAGCAAAGGTAGTTGGATCTTTGTAAGTTTCAGTGCTGCCCAGCCTACATAGTGAGTTCCATCACACCCAGAGGCCAGAGGTATACCGTGAGAACCTGTCTTTAAAAAAAAAAGTAAATTAAAAGAAAAAAAAGCAGTGATTTTTTTTTTTTTTTTTTGGTTTTTCGAGACAGGGTTTCTCTGTGTAGCCTTGACTGTCCTGGACTCACTTTGTAGTCTAGGCTGGCCTCGAACTCACAGCGATCCGCCTTCCTCTACCTCCCGAGTGCTGGGATTAAAGGCGTGCGCCACCACGCCTGGTTGATATTCTTATATACCAAATAAATGCCAAGAAAGAAATTGGGAAACATATTTTGTTAACAATAGCTAAAAAAAGGCTGTGCAGTGGTGGCACACACCTTTAATCCCAGCACTCGGGAGGCAGAGGCAGGTGGATCGCTGTGAGTTCGAGACCAGCCTGGTCTACAAAGTGAGTCCAGGACAGCCAAGGCTACACAGCGAAAACCTGTCTCAAAAAACAAACAAATAACAACAAAAGAGGCAAAGACAGCATGGTGCTGCCACAATAGATATGTGGACCAGTGGGCCAGAATAATACAGGCTGCCCAATTTAAATTATTTAAAATTGGTCATCATCAGGCTGGAAAGATGGCACAGAGGTTCAGGCTCAGAGTTTAAGAGCACTGGCTATTCTTCCAGAGGTCCTGAGTTCAATTCCCAGCAACCATATGGTAGCTCACAACCATCTATAATGGGATCTGATGCCCTCTTCTGGCCTGCAGGTGTACATGCAGGCAGAACACTATACATAATAAATAAGTCTTTAAAAAATAAATAAAATACATACTGCTTTGGTAGCTTTTCTTGAAAAGCTGATATTCCTTCCATTGATTAGCTTTGTGCCATTTTCAAAATTCCATTGGAAATATATGTAGGTCTATTTCTACTCACTGTATTCTACTACATTGACCTACACATATATCTCTTGACTAGCTGAGAGCCAAAGGGCATCTCTTCTGAATCTTGTGTCCCTGATAGCATCTCCCAGGCAAGTGTCCACAGCCCTGTATGAGAAAGCTGGTGCCTGGGCTTTAAGGGTAAGATGTGTCCTCTGGATTTCAAAACACACTCGAAGAGCCATTCTCTCAGTGCTTAGAGCTAACCTAACCACTCTGTGCTTGCCTTTTGCTTTTCTAGGCCTGTTACAGAAACCTTAGCTCACTGAATGGATAAAAAAAGAAATCATCAAGTTGAGCAGGTACATAAGCAAAGTCATGAGTAAATCTGGCTCACATTTCAAAAAGGCATGCTTAATTCATTAAGCAATGAATTGTGATATGTCAAGTAAAATGTTTGCTGGTAGGATCATTAGAGACCCAGTACCTCAGACTTTTATTGGCTACTATTCTTGACTGTACTCTCAACATGGCAAATCCCCAACTTCTAGACTCCCAGAATAAATCGGTTTTTCAGTCTGTTATGGTTTAAATGGCCCCCTTAGACTACATGTTAAGAAGTAGGCTGCCAAGCCAGGCATGGTGGTGCACGCCTTTAATCCCAGCACTTAGGAGGCAGAGGCAGGCGGATCGCTGTGAGTTTGAGGCCAGCCTGGTCTATAAAGTGAGTCCAGGACTGCCAAGGATACAGAAAAATCCTGTCTCAAAAAACCAAAATAATAATGATAATGATGATGATGATGAAGAAGAAGAAGAAGAAGAAGAAGAAGAAGAAGAAGAAGAAGAAGAAGAAGAAGAAGAAGAAGAA
>OU015745.1:107788495-107800306 GCA_907169655.1 Acomys percivali | reverse complement strand
AAGAAGAAGAAGAAGAAGAAGAAGAAGAAGAAGAAGAAGAAGAAGAACCAGGCTGCCATCTTGTGTTGCTATTGGAAGGTAGTAGAACTTGCAGGAGGTGGATCTCTTTTTTTTCCTCCCCTACCCTCCACCATAGGCCTGCTCCCCTGCCCCAGGATGTGGATCTCATTGAGACTATGCCGCTGAAGAACATACTGCAATACTGTACTCCTCTTTCTTTCATCTATCTATCTATCTATCTATCTATCTATCTATCTATCTATCTATCTATCCATCCATCCATCCATCTGCTTTTTGGCATCCATGATATGTAAGCAAATTTACTCCAAAATATACACTCTGCAATGATACTCTCTTGCCTCACCACAGGTCCAAAGACAGCAGAACCAACCATCTGTAGAGTGAAAGTCCTGAAGCCATGAGCCCTAAGTAATTGTTTCTTTTTTTAAAGTTGGTTTTCTCAGGTATTTTGTCACATCATGCAAAGTTAATGAACACACTATGCAAACCACATTGCCAGCAAATGACCTTTCTTGTGAGCAGTCTTTTCTAAGTTAGACAATTTCAGTCATTAGCATACTTAAGTGCAGTTCAGTCCCTTGGACAAGATGTTTATTTATATATTATTAGTAGACCCTGGATTGCAGGATGAAACTGATCTACAGTACTGACTTCATTTGAAATCCAAGAGTTGTGCATTTAGGCTGTTAAATAAATTCCATCAACTGTAACAACCAATCTTAGAAACGAGATTGGTGAGTGTAGTATTGGAGGCCTCCGAGCCCTGCTGCCTCACCCTCAATACAGTTAGGTGTGATCATAGGCCCTGCTGTTAGTTTACATCTCTACCTACTGTCATTCTGTATTCAAGAGCTGTTGTGGAAAGCACATTATGTCTTCTTTCCCTGCAGCTCCCCAAGTTCTGGAATAAAAAAAAAAATTTTTGCTATCACAAAATCAGTTCAGAATAGTCCTTCTAACTTCGTAGAAGATCACATGAGTTTGGGACAAATTAAGTGTTTGAATGGCAATATGATATTTTTATTACTGAGTAAATTAAGATAAAGTATTTTTTTGTTTTGTTTTGTTTTGAGACAGGGTTTCTCTGTGTAGCCTTGGCTGTCCTGAACTCACCTTGTAGACCAGGCTGGCCTCAAACTCACAGACATCCATCTACTTCTGCCTCTGAGAGTGCTGGGATTACAGGTGTGTGCCACAGTGCCTGGCTGGATAAAAGTGGTGGCACATGCCTTTAATCCCAGCACTTGGGAGGCAGAGGCAGGTGGCTCTCTGTGAGTTGGAGGCCAGCCTGGTCTACAAAGTAAGCCTAAGACAGCCAAGGCTATGCAGAGAAACCCTGTCTCGAGAAACCAAAACCAAAACCAACAAAAACTAGGGCTGGAGAGATGGCTCAGTGGTTAAGAGTGCCGCCTGCTCTTCCAAAGGTCCTGAGTTCAAGTCCCAGCAACCACATGGTGGTTCACAACCATCCGTAATGTGATCTGATGCCCTCTTCTGGCGTACAGGTGTATATGCAGGCAGGACACTGTATACGTAATAATAAATAAATAAATTTAAAAGACAAAAACTAACATCACTATGTTTCATTTGAAGTCTATTACTTTACTCCTTTACACTGATGACTTTTTCTTATCTTTTACTTAGAAAAGTGGAATGCAAGAAGAATGAGGTAATTTTACACAGAAAAACATTCTTACATTAGGTATGGTGACTCATGTCTATAAATCTAGCCTGAGACAGAAGAAGTGCTATGAGTTTGAGACTGGCCTAGGTTGGATAGTTTCAGGCTAGCCTAAGCTGCAGAAGAAGACTCTTCTAAAATAAGGAAAGAAAAAATTGTATATATGTGTTTTTTACATATTGGTCAGGAAAGCAGCATATTCTGATTAGGTCAAAAATCCTGTCAAAAAGTTCAGAGTGTTCTCTAAACTCTTTCCTTGTTTGTCTTGCCATTTATTTAGAAAACAGCCTGGAATTGTGAATCTGTCTGATCCAGCTGCATTTAATCACCAAACTATTTACACAATAAGAAAAGTGAGTAAATTTGGCTCTCTGTCCATTGTTGCAAAGTTCAGATAATCTAGAGAACTGAACAGAATAAAAGCACTGAGACAACTCTAAAAAGGAAGACAGTGTTGGCAATTCCTCAAAATTGAAGTATTCCCTCCAGGAAGAAGATTCATTAAGTCTTAGAAAGTACTTGAAACTCACAAGACTTAGGAAGTCCCTGAAACTTAAACACACGCAAAGCCCCTCCCCAAAGTTATATTATCACCAGTAATTGCTGGGTAGAAGAGAACTTCTGGCCTGGTGAAGCTGCCCTCCTCCAAGTCATGTAGAGGGATACTAGAATTGAGCTGTAGAGAATTGTCACTCATACTGGGGTGGTTTTGATCTTTGTACCTGTCTCAGAGTTGTCTGTGCTCCTGTAAGAACACTTCAACCTTATTCTTCTGGTAAATATTTAGTTTACTAAGTAACTAAGTTATACTAAGTGACTCAGTAAATGCTTAGTTTACTAAGCTAGACTTGGATGGGAGCCTTTCTTTGATCTGTCTTTGGTGCCTTTATCTTGGGTGAGTAAATGTTTGTTCATGTCGATCCAGGAATGTTACATAATAGGAGTTAACTCTCTCATCTGTTGGAAGCGGAGGAAGAGACCCTACTCACCACGATACGTTCTCTCCCATCTTACACCTTCTAAGAGGGAACACAGCTTGAGATAAGAGTTCTTATGAATGTCAGTACGTACTGTATTGGTTACTTCTCTATTGCTGTGGTAAAGTACTAGACACAAGGCAACTTACTACAGGGTTAGACTTTATGATGGTGAATCTAGAGCTTGGAGGTAGATGGCTGGAGCAACAACCGAGAGCTCGTATCTAGATCCTTAAGCTGGATCTAGAGAGCCTTAAGCAGGATCTAGAGAGCCTTAAGCAGGATCTAGAGAGCCTTAAGCAGGATCTAGAGAGCCTTAAGCAGGATCTAGAGAGCCTTAAGCAGGATCTAGAGAGCCGTCTGAAACCTCATAGCCCTCCCCCAGCAACATACCTCCTCCAAGAAGACCACATTCCATGATTCTTCCTAAACAGTTCCACCAACTGGGGACCCAGTATTCAAATACATGAGCCAGTGGGGTCCATTCTTGCAGGGGGGGCTTTGTACTTCTGCTCAGCTCAAACTGCTTTGGCTCCACAAACTTAGGTCCTCTCAGGCCTTCTTCCTTCACTTCCTCCTTCTTCACAAAGACTTCTCCACAATCACCCTGGAACCTTATTGTTCTCGGCTTCTCATGAACCAGATATGGATCTATGGTCACGGTTGCCTAGACACCCACCTGGCCTGGCTCTCTCAGTCAACCAGGTTTCTGACGTGGTTTCTCAAAATGTGGCTAGCTATGAGTTCAATTCCCCTCCCCCCTCTCCTTGACCCTAATTGATATAATTGATATCCTGCACAGCTGCAGCCAAGATCAATCGCTTCTCACCTCCTCACCCCCCTCTCTACATCCTGCTTTTAAAGTATATAAGCAGCTTGAGAAAATAAAATTTTGTCAGCTGGATCAGATTCCTTGACTTGCTGTCCATTCTTTGCATCTCTTGTTCCCCATTCTCTCCCTAGGGGTCCGAGGGTCTCAGTTGATTCTCTGGTGGGCCCGGACACATTCTCATCCAAACTACCACACATATGATCATTAATTTCATGTGCCAACTTGATTGTCCATTAGTTACCAAGATTAAATATTGTTTTGGGCTGTGTCTCTAAATGTGTTGATGAAATTATCATTTCAATTGTTTGATTTAGAAATGAAGCTTGCTCTCCCAATCTGGATGGGTCCAGTCAATCTACTGGAGGCTTGAACCCACCAAAGGTATAAAGTTGAGGAAGGAGCAATTTCCTCCTATCCATTTGCCTTGTTTAACCTGGAACATCTCATCTAATTTTCTCCTGACTTTGAATTAGTATTTACATCGTTGATCCCTCCACTTCTCAAGCCTTTGAAATCAGACCAAATTACTCTTCAAACAGTTTTGGCTTTTTAGCATAAGTCAGTTCCTCACAGTTGTTTATGTTCCCTCTTATGTGCTCTCCCTCCCTCCTCCTTCTCTCTTTCTGTGTATGTGTGCATGTTTGTGCTTGTGCATGCTTGTGCGTGTGTCCGTGTGTGTGTGCGCGCGCGCGTGTGTGTGTGTGTGTGTGTGTGTGTGTGTGTGTGTGTGTGTGTGTGTGTGTGTTGGAACTCTCCTACCTGACAGTTCCCTGTCCAATTATTCAGTTAAATATCTGATTTGGGAAGGACTACCCAGTGGCATTCAGTACTTTGAGTCTATTACTCTAGGAATTCCTTGTAAAGAGGCCTATCCACAGTAGTTGTATAGGCAGGGCTGGTTCTCCCTCTCCAGGAGATCTTGCTTGCTTTCTTTAGTGAGCTAGACAACCAAAAATGAAGACACAGTAATGACTTCTCCTGGCATACTGAGAAGCATCTCTTCACTAACATTATGAAATAGAAACCACACATTTTCTCTAAAACAATAAATAAAAGTATCATAAGCAATTTGATGCTTTAGTTTTCTTCTAGCATGAACTACGGAGCCATGCTGGAGGAACATCGGCGTAGTTTTCAAGCCTATCTTCTTAGTCATCTCCAAAGAGGACTTTTCTATGGTAAATATCCAAAGCGCTCCCATTTGAAGAAGAGATCCCAAAGACCTCTTGGAGGCTGGCAGAATGGTAGAAAGAACCTTGCTTCAAAATTGGGTGTGATGCTTAGTAATAATTTTCCTTGGACAAGTGATGATCTATTTGAGTCTCAGTCCTCCACATTCAAGATGCCGCACCAATCACCCAATTCCAAGATGGTTATAATGAAAATTTACATACCCTGAAAAATAAAAAGGTGGGGGCTGGAGATACAGCTCAACAGTTAAGAACATTGACTGCTCTTCCAGAGGTCCTGAGTTCAATTCCCGGAAACCACATGGTGGCTCACAACCATGTATAATGTGATCTGGTGCCTTCTTCTGGCCTGCAGGTGTGCATGCAGGCAGAGCACTGTGTACATAATAAATAAATAAATAAATAGGGATTACTTTATTCATATAAGCTTTTTGTTTGTTTGTTTGCCTGATTGTTTGTTTGTTTTGTTTTTGTTTTTTGAGACAGGGTTTCTCTGTGTTAGCCTTGGCTGTCCTAGACTCATCTTGTAGACCAGGCTGGCCTCGAACTCACAAAGATCGGCTTGCCTCTGCCTCCCGAGTGCTGGGATTAAAGGTGTACACCACCACTGCCCGGCTTGATTTTTTTTTTTTTTTAAGAAAAAATAGCCCCAACTTGAAACAACCTAAATGAATATTCCAAATAACCATAGACTCAGTTTTTCAAAAGTGGGGGGACCCATGCAGTGCAGCAGTATACAGCATGAATTTTTACTACTGTGGAACTATGAGTGGTTTTCACAGACCTAATGTAGATGATACACTAATCATCATCATCATCATCATCAGCAGCAGCAGCAGCAGCAGCAGCAGCAGCCACAATGTCATTTCAAGAAACTTCAAATGCCAGAAAATTTTATATAGGGGGTCAGAGATCAGAAGTGATAATCTAAGGGTTTATGAGCTTGATGGGAGATAGAGGAAGTTAAAATGAGTGTTGCAAATGTGTCTTCACCTACAATGTTTGGTAATGCAGGAGTATGTATGTACAATATTCATCAAGCTGTGTGCTTAATATTTGTGTGTTTTAGATACATATTTTATCTTCCTGTATGTATAGGAAACATTTGAGTCAAAACTTGCCTTTGACCAGGACCTGGATTTTCTACCACTATCAATTTATTAGAAGAGTAGTCTCCTCTGTGAAATAGCTTTCAAATTGCAGTCATCTGTCCTTTATTTGTGGACATTTTATAAGTGGTCTGCAGCTGATAGGAATATGAGGTCATTCTCCATCATTATTGCCAGCTGAGATGCTATCACATGCTGTTAGCAGGAAGGTACAGTACAATCCAGGCAGTAAGCTGTACCCACCCTTACGCAAGCCATAAGCCCCGAAAGAATGAAAAGTTTCACAATTTAAATAGACAGTGGCAAGAAGAGTGTGGGTTGAATAGCTTATAAATAGACATTGCTGAAGGCTGACTGATAATGAAATGAATATTTGGTAGATCTTTCTCCTCAAACATAATAAAAGATTTTATCAGCTAGGCATGGCGGTGCATGCCTGTAGTCCTAACATTTGGGAGGCAGTGGCAAGAGGATCACAAGATCAAAACTAGCCTGAACTAGCTAAAGAGATCCTGCCTCAAGCAAATAAACAAGAAGGCTATTATCAGAAATCATTTTTAAAACTGTACTTTACTGTAACCTCTGGAGGAGATCGTGAGTTTTCTCAAGTCTGCCTTGCTGCGTGATAGTTCCCTTTGCCAGCTTTAGGCACAGCCTCTGCCTCCCAAGTGCTGGGATTAAAGGCTTGTGCCACCACCGCCCGGCCCATAGGCACAGCTTTTTAATATTTCAATTCATTGTTATAAAGAGCATAAAGGCCATGGCAATGGTGATGTGCCTTTTGTCAGTTGGACAAGAAGCTTCTGTGGTCATAGCCAGAAGGACAGGGATGACAGAAGACTTTGGGACCACAACATGGTCTACGAAACCACAAGATGCCGTTTATAGGAAATTTTCCCTGCCCTGCCCACTGAGTTATCAGGGAACTGGAGAAAGCTGGAATGGGATCAGGTTTATCTTAGAGAATGTTTAAACTTTGTTTAAAATCAGTACGTCCAACTCTTTTCCCCCTCTAAGTCTTTCTGTATTGCACTTTAAAGGCCCCAACTACTGTCTACTGAGTAATGACTTCTTTGTATTTTAGTAATCAAATCTAACTTTAACTACTGTTCACACAGCTCTGGATAAGACAAATCATCAGACCAACAGAAAGAAACTTGATGTTGTATGTGAAAGCCTTTCAGAGGCAGCTGTGCTAAGCGATTCTAACTACAGGTCAAGGTTGTTTTGCTTTGGGACAGGATGAGCTTGGAGCAAGGACAGTGCTGCCTGGCAGCAGAACCATTATCTCATTATGTCATCAGAGGAGTTACTGCAACTGTTCAGGCAATGTGACACTGAAATACCACCTGAATAAAAATAAAAACCCTTAAAATAAAAGCACTCCCTGAGAATGTGCCATGCATTTTATCTCCACTGTTCTGTGGTCTGTATATACACCACAATGCATCTAATAAACTACCTTTTGGTGTCTTGGTGAAATTTTTTCACTATCTGCTCATTACTGTTGTAACCTGTTTAACCTGCTTAAACTCTATAGCCCCCTCTGTTGAGACCTACTTTAGTTCCTAGCTTAACTGTAGCTCCTCTGTTAACACCTGCTGTTGCTTTTTAACATATTGGATGCCATTTTGCCTCCAAGTCTCCAAGTTGATTATAAGGTGAAATTAAGTTCAGGTTCTCAGGCTCCACCTGATTGGGAGCTTGAATCGCCTTTTACTCCTTTTTCTTACAATTGAATACTTGTTCTGCTTAAATAAATGATTTATGTTCTACTTAAAACACAATACCCTGTTGGAGGCTAGTCTAGTGTATTTTGATGCTAATTACTGTTTACTGTCTCTGTGCCCCATCTGTACCTTGCCTAAGAGCCTAACCTGTTTGACCAATAAAAGGCCATCACACCTGGGCAGGGCAAATGGGACAGGCATGGTTAAGATTCTTGGGAGGAAGGGAGCCTGGAGGAGAGGGGAGAAGAAAATTGCGCCATTGGTTAGGTGGAGGAGAAGCATGTGGCTGGCGTTGGTGGGGACTTGGTCCAGATGATGATAATTAGCAGGTATTTGATAGAAATTATTAGAAGCAGATGGCATGGGATTGGGGCAGGTATGGGATATGGCAGGGGGTGGGGGAATAGCTCCCAGACAGCGTCCATGGGTGAGAACATTTCACAGGTGCTGCCCCACTATTGGAAGTAGTTTAGGGGATTAATATCTGCCCAGCCTCAGGTTAACAAAAGCTATTTAAAAAATATACCAAGTGTCTGTGTCTTGACTGATATCAGATTAGAGAATACTGCTGAAATAATAATTATAGACCTAATCATGAATATTATTAGGGTATACTGGTAAAATAACTGCAACAAATTGGTGCCCAATAAAATTCAAATATCCATACCCTTAAAAATCATATTTTGTCATAGTTTGGTGGTGGTGGGGTGGTGGTGGGGAATAGCTCCCAGAAAGCATCCATGGGCCAGAACATTTCACAGATGCTTCTTCTAGCTGCCTGTGTGCTCAACTCTTTCAAAACAGAGATGGCTGCAGACACATGACAGGTTCGAGAGGCAGAACTAGGAGATGGGCAGTCTTCTAAACTGGCCTGAAGAATGGCATTAACCACCTAGAAAAATAATAAAATAGAAACTGTTATGGTCCCTCTTCAAGGCACCATGACAAAAGGCTCCTGGATCATTTTTTGGCAGTATGTTTTGGCGATTATGGATTTGTTTGCAATGGGCATAGTGATAGTCACACTTCACCATACCCTCTTTTAAAACGTTCAGAGAGAAAGAGAGCCAAGAGATGTGAGGCTAAGTTATTAACAACAAGAAGGAAAAAAGAACCAAACTTCTCTGTAGAGTTGATAGTGGCTGGAATTCAGAGCTGTGTAGCTGCAAGGTGTTTGACAGCTCTTTCTGGAAAGCGTCCACCTATACAAGGTAGCAATAACTAAGTTCCAAGGAATGGCGGACAGGATTCACTAACTGAAGCTTAAATTGACACAACTGACCCAAGGCTTATACTTTTCTTGTTTCCTTACTTGATTTTTGCTTGAGATTTCTGAAGAGTTTGCCTGGAATTGAGATAAAATACTTGAGCAGGGCAGTGGTGGCACACGCCCTTAATCCCAACACAATGGAGACAAAGACAGATGAAACTCTGAGCTGTAGACCAACCTGGTCTCCACAGAGAGTCAGGGCATGACTCCCTGCTGACAAAATGAGCTACTTACAAAGACAGTCTAGGATTCAAAATGAGAAAAATTTCTCTTAAAATTACTATGTAAGTTCCTTTTTCTTATTAATAGATTATATGTCCTCATTGATCTAAAGGGTGGATACAGTCTTAGGTTTATGTAAGGACAAATCATGTTACTGCTCTAAAGAGGCCAGCCAATCTCCTTGAAAGTGGAGCTTCCCCAGGAGAACTGGTGCCAAAGGGTAATTGGCCTAAGAGATGTGTTCTATTGGTCAATGGAAGGACCAAGGTTGGGTGAGGAGACAGACATGAAAGCTGCATGCCTCCCACGTTGAAAAGCTTTGTATGCTAACTGAGTTGAGGTGTCACTGCTCTGGCACTCTGCTCTGAAAAGGTAAGCCAATCTCCTTAAAAGTGGAGTTTCCAATTTTAAGGTGTCACTGCTCTGGCAGCCAGCTCATCCCTCTAAACTGAGCCACTTTCATGGTGAGCAGGTGATGGTCACGCTGGATACAAAGAGGCACAGGACCTCCAGGTGATGGACTACACATGAACCTAGTTAAATCAAGATTAATTAAACAATTTGAACAAACCCATAACCCTCAGTGAAACAGAAACAGTAATTATGCCGGGCATGGTGGTGCATGCCTTCAATCCCAGCACTCAGGAGGCAGAGGGCAGGTGGATTGCTGTGAGTTCAAGGCCAGCCTGGTCTACAAAGCAAGTCCAGGACAGCCAATGCTAGAACAGAGAGACCCTGTCTCGAATAACCAAAAAAAAAAAAAAAAAAAAAAAAGTGAAAATGGATCCATTTCTAACTCAACTACATATGTATCAAGGACACCAACATTAGATCAGAAACCCTGTATCTAACAGAAGAAAAAGAGAATAGGTGTGAACTTATTGGCACAGGAAAGGACTGAGAGCACAGACATTAAAGCCAACAAATAATAGATAGGGCTTCATGAAGTTAAGGACATCATCATCCAAGCAACGTGGAAGCCTACAGAAGTGGGAAAAAAAAACCTTACTAATTCCTCATATGACAGAGGGTTAATCTCTAGAATATACAAAGAACTGAAGGAACTGAACATGGGGGTGGGGGGGCGCAATCCAGTTAAGGTTGGGTTTAGAACTAAACAGTTCTCAAAAGATGAAATACAAATCGCTGAGAAATAAATCTTTAGTATTCTAAGCAATCACGAAAATGAAACTTTTCTTTTTCTATACTGAAGGTTTTTAACTTCATGAAGTCTCATTTATTAATTTCTGGCCTGAATGCCTGTGCTCTCAGTGTTCTGATCAGGAAGTCCTTGCTCTTCTGTGTTTATTACTGCTCTATTAATAACACCCAGCCATTGGAAACAGCCTCAATAGCATTGAACTGATGAATGGATAATGAAAATGTGGTTCATTCACTCAAATATTATTCAGCTGTTAAGAGAAATGAAGTTTTGAAAATTTCAGGTAAATTAACGCAACTCAAAACAATCATCCTGAGTGATGTAATCCAGATCCCAGCTTTTATTATTCCAGGACCTGGCATTTTCCCTTTGTTGAGCCTCACTTTTCTGTTAATCATTTACCTAAGGACAGAGGAGTTACAATGGAAACAGTGGTCATAGTTAAAGCCGGAGTACATCACATCATAAGGTGAAGACATTATATAACCAAAATGTCCCCATTTCTTTTGCTGTTCAGGCACATTTATTTTATTTTATTTTTTATTTTTTTAAGATTTATTTATTTATTATTATGTATTCATTGCTCTGCCTGCATGTACACCTGCAGGCCAGAAGAGGGCATCAGATCACGTTGTAGATGGTTGTGAGCCGCCATGTAGTTGCTGGAAATTGAACTCAGGACCTCTGGAAGAGCGGTCAGTGCTCTTAACTGCTGAGCCATCTCTCCAGCCCTATTTTAAAAGGCTTTTTAAAAAATCACATTTTAATTTTGAGACTATGATGTAATTATGTAATTTACCCTTTCCCTTTCTCAAACCTTTTCATGTATACCCTCTCGCTCTCTTTCAAATTCATAATCCCTTTTTACATACATACATATTATATATATAATACACATTATATATAATAAGGACTGAGTGGGTTGTAATTATATATTTAATTAAATGTAATTATATATTGTAAAAGTAGCTTTTATTTACTTGCTGTAATTATCTTTTTGGATGCTTATTTTATCTACTAATCTGGGCTTATTTTAGAAGCTTCTGGTCTCCATACAATCTAATCTATGCCTAGAATATATTTCAGCCTCTGAGATTACTGGTGAATAAGATCCCACCCCTCCTTTTTTTTCATTTTTCAAGACAGGGTCTCTCTGTGTAGCCCTGGCTGTCCTGGAGTCGCTTTGTAGAACAGGCTGGCCTCGAACTCACAGTGATCCACATGCCTCTGCCTCCTGAGTGCTGGGATTAAAAGCGTGTGCCACCATGCCCGGCTGATAAGATTCCCCCCTTTTTATAAGCAGGAATTTCATTTTATTTTTAAAAATATTTTATTTTATCTTTTGGCATATACATTTATATTATTACCCATAAATAAAAAGAAACTACATACAGCAAAAAGAACCGTGAAACAATCAGAAATTATATAAATGGTTAAGATGTTTTTAGATTTAGATAGATGTTTTAAGTTGATAGAGATAAGATATGATAGATACTGATTTTCATTCAGAATTTTAGGCTCACCAAGATTGGAAAGATGTTTTCTGCAAGTTTGCCAAATACAATTAACCATTATTATTATTATTATTATTATTATTATTATTATTATTATTATTAT
>OU015745.1:107726787-107788485 GCA_907169655.1 Acomys percivali | reverse complement strand
ATTATTATTATTATTATTATTATTATTATTATTATTATTATTATTATTATTATTATTATTTCTTAACTCTGGCTGGCTGGTTCAACTCAACTGTTCTGGCTCAAACTCCTCTCCTAGATGATTATATGTAATTATATTTATAGCTACAACCTGCTCAGTCTTTATAATGTTACTGTATGCATGTTTTTGGGGCAAACCATTTGGTATTGAATGTGTAACTGGTGTGTTCATCCCTCCTGGTCTCAGCCTGCCTTAGTTGCCTGAAGTTCTCTGTACAGTGTTGAGGCCTGGTGAGCTCTCCCTACCCACATTAAGGAAACTTTTCTTTGCAGCAGATTGAGACTATTACAGAAACCCACAACCAGCCAAAACGCAGAGCTGCCAGTCCTAGCTGATACATTTACAACACAACCCAAAAGTCCCTGCGCACTCTGTGCAGTCTCAGCATCTGCTTCTATTGCATGTTGGATGGAGTCTTCCGGAGGGCATCCATGGTAAGCTTCTGCCCTGTTCCCTCTCCTCAGCTGCTTCCAGTGTCTCTTCTATTTGTCTTTCTGAAGTAGGATTAAGCATCCTCCCTAGAGTCCCCCTCGTTATTTAGTGTCTTTAGGTCTGTGGCTTATAGTGTGGTTATTCCGTATTGTATGGCTGATATCCATTTATAAGTGAGTATATATCATGTGTGTCTTTCTGGATCTGGATTACCTCACTCAGGATAGTCTTTTCTAGTTCAATCCACTTGCCTGCAAATTTCATGATTTCTTTGTTTAAATAACTGAGTAGTATTTCATTGTGTAAATGTACCACAGTTTCTTTATCCATTCTTTGGTTGAGGGACATCTAGGTTGTTTCCTGATTCTGCCTAATATGAATAAAACTGCGATGAACACAGTTGAGCAAATGTCCTTGTTGTGTGGTGGAGCATCTTTCAGGTATACACCCAGGAGTGGTATAGCTGAGTCTTGAGGTAGAGATATTCTCAATTTCCTGAGAAAGCACCAGATTGATTTCCAAAGTGTTTGTACAAGTTTGCACTCCCACCAGCAATGGAGGAGTGTTCTCCTGTCACCACATCTTCCTCAGCATGACATTCGCCGCCAAACACTGAGCAAAGCTTAGGGTGTCTTGTGGAAAACTGAAGGCAAGGAAAAAAAGGACTCGGACAGAAGTGTGACAGGAGCTCCACAAGACCAACAGAGTCAACTAACCAGGGCCCAGAGGAGTCTGCTGAGACTGAAACACCAACCAAGGATTTTGCATGGACTGGACATGCCCCCCCCCCCCCGCCCCCCCCCCCCCCCCCCCCCCCCCCGCCCGGTACAAAGATGTAGCAGATGGGCAGCGCAGGCTTAATGTGCCAGCTTTTTTAATTACTTCCTCCTGGTAGAGGAAGGCCAGGCTACAGGGGAAGAGGACACACTCAGTCCTGAGAGATGCTTTGATGAGCTGGGGTAGTTGGGAAGGAGGGCTCCCTTTTTCTGAGAAACAGGGGAGGAGGAATGGAGGGGAGGAGAGAGCGTGGGGCCAGGAAATGAGGAGAGATGGGGCTACAACCAGGATGTAAGGTGAATTAATAAATAAATTTTAAAAATGAGATTCAATCTGGCTAGCATTTCCTGACATATTTCTTGGGGTGGGGAAGGAAAAGCCACATGTACTCATTGACTTTTTTTTTTTAAACACAGACTGTTTTCCTAGGACCAAGACAGAAAGCTTTAAATAGACTATGTTCTAGATATTCAACCTGGTAGGCTCATTATGCATTCAAACAGAGGATAGAAAATGTTGTACTGATGTTGAAAAAATGTAAAAACTTCTGATATTCCCTTAATAAATAGTCAAAAATGATTTACATAGCATTTGCATTGTGTTAAATAGTGTAAGTAATACAGGTGGCAGTGGCATACGTCTTTAATCCCAGAGCTTGTTTTACCAATGCATGGCTTATTGTTCTCTGTTCTAGCTATGCCTAGCCCGAGGCCTGAAAGCTTCTAGCCTACATTTTAATCTTCTGTTACCCTGGACCTTGAAGGCTTCAGCTTAGGCCTAGAATGTTTTTCAGCCTCAGAGACTTATTGTAGAATAAGCTCACCTCTGGCTGGTGGGTTCCATTCAGTTGTTCTGGCTCAAACTCCTCTCCAAGCTGACTAATTCAATCTGCCTTCTCTAACGTCTGACTGAATTGCTCTGCTTGGAAAAACTGCACTTACTGTGTGAACTGAATGGAACTGAATGGAATGGAACGAACTCATCTACATTCAAAGGATCTGCACCAAACTCAACTGTACTGACTGCATGAACTCTACTATCCTCCTTTACCGTACTCCACTCTCTGTACTGTCTCCCCCTCCATTAGATGCCACTTTCAAACATGGCTGCTTCCTTCTATAAACTATACTTACCTTCATTGTTTGGGATTAAAGGTGTGTGTTCAGGGCATGCCTGTATTCCAGCCAGACTGTACTGTAATCTAGAGTGTGTATGCATTCCAACAGATTGCATAGACCTAGAAGGTTTTTAGATGTGATTGCTCGTCAGAGCAGCCATATTGCTAGATTAAAATTCCTCTATATTTCCCTTTTTATGTTTTTTACTCTTTCTTGTTTATGTTCTGTTCATTTTAAAATACTTAATTATAACCAAATGATAAGGTTAAAAAAAATTATATGGATAGAAATGTTTCCAAATTCCGAAGTTAATACTAAAGCCAATTAAGATCTTTAGAATCTGTGTACAGCACATCAAGGGCTGTGTCTCACTGTCAAGTATCCAGGCCTTCCTTGTTAGCACCATGAGTTCTCTAACGCATAGTGAATGCACGGATGCATACAATAGGAAAGAAAGGGAAACTGCAAATGGGAAATTTGCTTGTGCTGTTCACACCGCCAGTGGCTCCAGCCTGGCTTTCCATCCTCGTATCACCCTAAGAAGCTAGATGAAGCCCCTAACACAGCAGGAGGCTATAGGTCCTGTGCTTGCTACATAGCAATGTGAAGCCGGGGACTGCTAGCCTGGCCAAGGCTGGCACAGATAGAATACGTTTAGCATCTAGCCCCCGTTGAGCCTGAAACTGCACATCAGCAGCTGGCCTTGCCTGGCAGTCTTCACAACCACTGTCTGCTCCACGGCTATAGCCTTCTTGGCCATAGGCTTTCTCTTCAGTCAAGGAGACTAAGTCCCCCCCGACATGGCAGCGGATTGGAATTTTCTTTCTGCTGCAGCTTAATGACTTGAAATCATGTGCATCTGAAAATGAGATTCTGAAGTATCTGCCCAACTATACTGCACACTTATATGCTCACACAGACACTCACACACACATGAGGTGGGGAGTGGAGGGGCTGGGAGAATGAAAGAGCATGACCAGGAAGCAAGCCAGAGTGCTGCCTGTCCCCATCTCCTGACACACACACACACACCAGGCCTAGGGAAGCTTCCGGTGGTCATCCCCTTGATACCTGGTCCCCTCATGCTCTTTGGAGGGTACTATCTCAAGGTCATCCACACTCCACCATCCTGAGACATTACATTGGATGTTCAGGTGGCATCAGAAGATTAGCATCACCCTTACCCTGCCTACCACTTAGAGCACCAATGACTATGCTCTACAAATCATCTCAAGCAAGTTACTGGGCATGACCTTCAGTCCCCTCACAGCCACAGGTGTGTCCCCACACAGCCTGGTGTGTTCCTTGACACAATACAGCTCCCCTTCTGCATTCCAGACACATACAGCCAAGCCATGCTCTGGCAAAAACAAAAAAAAAAAAACAAAACAAAAAACAAAAAAAAACCAGTCTTCGCAACTTCCAGAGATGCCAACATAAAATATGCTCATGAGCCAATAAGACTACTTGGTGGGTAAATGTCAGACTGATTCCTCAAGCCTGACAACTTGAGTTCATTCCCTGTATATCATGTTTGAAGGAAAGAAAAACTCCAGAAAGTTAACCTCTGGTCTCCAGACACATATCATGGCAGCAGCAGCTGTACTTCACACGCGTACACACACATACACACACACACATACACACACACACACTCCACAAAGTCACACATACACACACATAAACATACACACAAGTACACACTAAAACTCACTACAAACACATATCATGACAGGATCACCTATATTTCACATATACATGTCACACACACAAAAAGACACATACTACATACACGTACATATACATACATATGCACACACACAAAAAACACATACATGCAGACACAGACACACACACATGCAAACATACGTGCATGCATGCATACACACATACATACAATTACACATACACACATGCACACACAAACACACAGAATAGAAATAAGTAAAAATAATTTTTTAAGAGGGCTCATGACTACAGTCTTTTCCAATGTTATAATTTGGGTAAACAGAAAATTCCACCAGGTTTTCAGTCACAACTCACCATTACTGTTCCAGATGAGGAACACTCACTACTAGATTTGCATCCCTTATCAACTAATTTCTTCCTCTTCGGGGTGGTTATAGTGTTTTGATATGCTGTTATCAAGGACAGACCCAAAAAGTTGCATCAGAACAATCCTGAAATTTTGTTCCAAGAAAATGGCTTTGGCCAAAACCTAATCCCACAGCTCTCTATTTTCTGAGACTGAAAACTCTATTCATTGACTGTAGAGCCAACTAGGGCCTGACCAGTATGTGAATACTGAGTCTTGAAATGTTGAACTATTCTAGCCAAAGGCATTTCGAGTCCCTATGACTGATCTGTATGGAGGAATTAAAATTTTATCTGGATATTGGTACAGTGGTGCAAATGCTTTGTTCTCGATATACCCTAACCCATTGCCCTCACTGGGCTTTAGGGTGAGGGCTTTGGGCACTGTGTTCTTCCAAGTGGTGCTGGGGGTATCAGCAGATGGTGGTTTACTTGGGGGGGATGGCAGCGTTAGGTGTGTGATAAGAACTCTTAGAAGATGGCTAATTTTTTTTTTTTTTTTTGCCTTTCTCTTTAGAGACATTCAGACTCTCATGAAATGTCAGGAGCCAGCCCCGGGCATGGCCAGGTCCTGCAGCGAAGATAAGGAGTCTTCAGAGGAGAAGAAAGCCAGGCACAGGGGATTGGAGGGAGTTTTACATTCTGACTGATTGGCAGCCAGAATGCTTCTTTATTTATACAGAACTCAGTGGACAGGGATAAATACATGATATTTCAAAACAAAAATCATATCATTTTTGCCCCGGGACATGTGTTTTAACCTCCTCTTGATCATAAGTTTAGTCATCATTGATAAATCATGACAGAACAGAATTATCTTTTACAATAATTTTTCCTCATTAACCCTACAACCAAACTTTTTTTGCTTTGTTTTTTTTGTTTGTTTGTTTGTTTGTTTTTTTGTGAGACAGGGTTTCTCTGTATCCCTGGCTGTCCTGGACTAGCTTTATAGACATGGCTTGCCTCTGCCAACCAAGTGCTAGTATTAAAGGCATGTCCCACCACACTTCTGCCCCACAACCCAACTTTTAGCAGCCTTGTAGTTTCAAGGGCATATTTTGCCAAAGCATGAGAGAGGCTTTTATTTTGTTTTGTTTGTTTGTTTGGTTGGTTTACCTTTATAAGTGTGCTTTGTTCTGATTTTCTTGTTCCTGAGTAAGTACATGGGCAGAAGTTTGGGATCTTTATTTGAGTCACTACCCCCAGGGCATAAGGAATACTTTCAAGTAAGCCAAATAAGGATATCTTCCCCAAAGCCGGAGGGATAGTATAGTCAGGACATCCTTGAGGAAGCTTAGAAGCAGTACTCCTGGGAGATGGCATAGATGATTCATAAGAAAATTTCCACCAACCCAATAGCCCCAAGTTGTACAAATAATAAAAAGCCCCCCAAACATGTGACACATGGAGATCAAGGCCAATAAGTAGGCAGCAATTGCATTGCTTGGCTCAGCTTTGCTAGAGTTTTTTTCAAACAACTGTGCTGGCTTTATGACTTTCAGTGTTCCCACTAGATATGGCTGTGCCAATAATAAGATTGAGAAAAGAGCTGCTTGTCTTAGCCCTTACAAACATGTCACTGGGACCATCAAATTTCACATTTAAGCTACTACTAGTTCCTAAAGTCCCAGTGATGGGATTGGAGAGATCAGTTGGCTGTTAGGAGCGCATACTGCTCTTGCAGAGACCTAGTTAAGTTTCTAGAACTTACATCCCGAAGCTCATTAACTCCTGTCAGTCTTGCTGTGAGAGATCTGTTGTCCTCTTCTGCTCTCTGCAGGCTGTTCTCTCAAATGCACAAACCTCCCCCCACATCATATATACATTTAAATGTATATGTATATATACATTTAAAATACATACAAACAAAATCTTTTCTTAAAATCCTAGTGAAGTGGTGTTATAAGAATATACCTGTTGCTAGGTGTGGTGGTGCACACCTTTAATCCCAGCACTCAGGAGGCAGAGGTAGGTGGATCTCTGAGTTCGAGGCCAGCCTGGTCTACAAAGTGAATCCAGGACAGCCAGGGTGTTACACAGAGAAACCCTGTCTCAAAAAATCAAACAAACAAAAAACAAAACAAAACAAAACAAACAAAACCAACCAACCAACCAAACAACCCCCCCCCAAAAAAAAACCCAAAAAAAGAAAAATAAAAGTAATTGTGACATTACATTGTTGAAATTGCTGTTTGGCTGGGTGGTGGCAGCTGCAGCGATGGCGATTACACACGCCTTTAATCCCAACACTCCGGAGGCAGAGGCAGGTGGATTACTGTGAGTTCAAGGCCAGCCTGATCTCAAAGTGAGTCCAGGGCAGCCAGGACTACACAGAAAGACCATGTCTCAACAAACAAACAAACAAACAAACAAACAAACAAACCACACACAAAAAAAGAAGAAAGAAATTTGCTGTTTAGTATTAGATTGCACTCTTACATTATGATTATGCTATACATCATTTTAACACACTTTTTTGCTTTATGTTTGGGATATATTCATTGGCTATATATTTATTATAAGTTGTGATAATAATATTAGACAATAATATCTCTACAACTTGTATTTATGTACCTTAATCCTTTTCTTAACATTCACTTGCATTTTATCACTTTGCACTAACCATTTAACCACTTTCTTAGACCCTCAAATGCTTTCTTTATTATCAACTTTTAAATACTTTCTTAGACATTCTAGTATTTATAAAACACCTTCTTAGTTCTTCTAATATTTTAGATCCTCCTAACTTAAAATTTTATATCCTCAGACCTTATATAAACTACATCTTTTTTTTTTAAAAATCCAGTTATTTACTAAGATACACAGGTAGTTGAGTTACATTATACAACACCTTAAAAGAGTTGATACATAGTATGCTGTAATCAAAATATAACCCTCCTTAACTGAAAATTGACCATCAATTTGTATCTCCCAGTTATATGTAATAATGTACTTATTTACCTCTGTTTAATTTGGAAACAAACATAGGAGGCCAAATAAATCCCATCATGGCAATCACTGATGATCATAAGCACAGTCAAAGATATTTTAAGAATACAATCATTCATGAGGCAACTGATAATCTGCACTTCTTAATTATTTTTAACAGTTAATAATAAAATAACAACCATTACATTGGAGTTCCTTTACTTCAGCATCAAGATCTCTAAATATAGGAGCTGGAAACTTTTCTGATTCCCACATGGCATATAGAATACAACAATTTTCTTAAAAGAAAATCTATTGTTCGGGACTCTAACCTAAGCAGTTCCGTTGCTCCTGAATCTAACCCAAGCAGTTCCATTGTTTGCGAATAAACTGAAAGTAAGACAGGCGGTGTTGGCCAACGCAGACACACAAAGACAATGAAACACGAACACAGACAACTGCGGTACCTGACTGGTGAGCTCGAGCCTTCCCTCCAACCATGGTCTTCCTCTCTCACAGGGGCTTCACTTCCCGGCCAATGCAACAAATGTAAGATTCTAGTCAGAGCCGGGCGTGGTGGCGCACGCCTTTAATCCCAGCACTCGGGAGGCAGAGGCAGGCGGATCGCTGTGAGTTCGAGGCCAGCCTGGTCTACAAAGTGAGTCCAGGACAGTCAAGGCTACACAGAGAAACCCTGTCTCGAAAAACCACAAAAAAAAAAAAAAAGAAGAAGATTCTAGTCAGGAGAGTTTATTCCTGGAAGCCCCCAAATGAGAGATGGAGACCGGATCGATGCAAAAGCAAGAGGTTTATTGATCCAACCCATTGGGGTCGAACTGCACCCTGAGAAGAGGCTACCCCGCACAGCAAAGTTGCACAGTTTTTATACTTTTACAAATAGGCAGACTTAAGCATCCGTGAGTCATTGTCATTAAGCTGTTACTGATAGGTGAAGTTGACTTCTAAATCTATTGGCTAGTCTAAACAGTGCATTTGTAACTCTTTAAGGCCAGGACTTGCCGTGGGGCTTTTCACCCTGGGGGCGGGTGGTTGGGGTCAGTTATCGGCCTGTAATTTTTCTTGGAATTTTTTTAACATTCTAGTTACTGGTGGGAAACACCTTGCATCAGTGGAAATTTACAGAGACCTTAATGGTGGTTCTTGAGGAGGGAGACTGGTTCCTTCAGAGCAGGCTGGACTCAAACTCATAGTGATCCACCTGCCTCTGCCTCCTGAATGCTGAGATTAAAGGCATGCCCCACCACTACCCAGTGGCCAATTTTTAAAAAATGGTCATTCTGAGCTGTCTTTTTCTACTGTTCTACAAAACAATAATGAGTCATATGTCAATTGGATTGTGATGTGTGAAAAGCGTGGATTGTAAAGGATAATCAGCAACACCCATCTCAGTGGTTGGATTAGAAAAAGCTCCAAAGCATTCCCTGAGACAAAACTTGCACCCCAAAAAGTCATGGTCACTGTTGGTAGTCTTCTGCCAGTCTGACCCATCACAAATCCCAGTGAAACAAGCATCTGGACAACTTCTTCCACAACCAACAGGGTGGAGAATGATTTCAAGAGTTCATCAAACTTTGCCGGGCATGGTGGCACACACCTGTTATTCCAGCACTCGGGAGGCAGAAGCTGGTGCATCACTGTGAGTTCGAGGCCAGCCTGGTCTACAAAGTGAGTCCAGGACAGCCAAGGCTACACAGAGAAACCCTGTCTCAAAAAGCCAAAAAAAAAAAAAAAAGAGTTCAAACAAACATATTTCTTATTGGCCAAAATGAATGCATGCACTGGGGACTGAAGAGAAGGCTCGGCAGTTAAGAATGCTCGTTTTTACAGAAGACCTGGGTTTGATTCCCAGCACCCCGATCGTGGTTCATAGTCATCTTTAACTCCAGTTCCTGAGGTTCCAGCACACATTTCTTCTTTTTTTTCTTGAAAGCTTTCTTCATTCCTTCGCAAAAGACCAACTGCAATTAAATGAGGCGAGTCAAAGCTCGTGACTTACTGTCTTCATAACAACATCGCCTTAGAACTGGATCACTTGGTCCTTTCCCTTCTTATTGCCTCTCAGTTCAAAACGCTCGCATCTCTAACAGCCAACATTCTCTTAGATCTGCAGGTGGGTTCAACACACTCCAGTCTCAGCACAATCTTCTTTGCAGTTTTAGCCTTTTTGCGGAAAATAGGCTTAGTTTGCCCACCTGTTTCCTGTCATAACACCGCTTTCCCTGGGCATATAAAGAATCCTGCCCTTCTTGTACTGTGTCACTTTGTAGGGTTGGTGCTTGTCACATTTCTTTCAGAATATCTGCTGGGTCTTAGGAATGTCCACCATGTTGGCGGGGAGCAGTATCCGCTCAGAAAGGAATAGGTCCAGTGCTCATTTCCAGCCTCCACAGGCACCAAGGAAGCTCATGATGCATACGCAAGGCCCAGTCCTCAGATGCTTCTTGCTGGTGGATCCCAATGTTAATACACCACAGACCAGCCTGTTGGTCACCTATGGATGATCTCTGCCATGGAGCACCAGCAATACCACCTCAGGTAGCAGTACTGGCTCATCCTCACACTTCTTAGACTAGAGGCCCAGTCAAAGGTTGGCAACCTATTATGAACATGGGTGTTCCAAAGCCTATTGGCCTCTTTCTCTTTTATTATTTCTACTGTAAAATATGTCGATTTGAGCTGGGTTTAATCCTGTTTGTGAGTTTATTTCATCACAGAACCTGCTACTTCTGTTGCATTTTCCTTGGCAATGAGTGGGTGCTCAGATTCTTGGTATTTCAACCTCCTGTAGGCACTCTGGGGTAGTGAGGGCAGCCAGCCCTTCTCCTGTTCTTTGACATCTCCTAGCTGCTCTGTGGTGTTGTTTCCACTCTCATCAATTTCTCACGTAGGAAGTGCCTGTATGTTTGTTTTAAAAATAAAACATCTGGATTTCAGAAAAAGATTTGTGCATTTCAGTACTCAAAATTTTTACCTTTTTGGTTAATCTACAGAAAGTTTTGTCCAGGCTGACTTCAAACTCCTGCACTCAAGCGATCTTACTATATGAACCTTCTAAGTACTACTGAACCAATGAAAAGTTCTTTAATGATACCAGCATGGTAGGAGCATAGAGAGACAGGAGCTACCATCCTTTACTGATGAGACTTTAAATATGTACATCATTCCTAAAGGGTCTGGCAGTAGGTATCAAGGAGCTTAAAACACTCACCGGCTTAAATCTATCCACTGGACATTGTTATGAGCAGAGCTGTAGTCCCCAAAGTCCCCAAAACTTACAGTAATGGAGACTTCATAGCACTGAATGTGAGTGTGTTTACACAGGTTACACCTCACAGGTATGTGAGGTCTTACACAGGTCAAATGAAAATGAGGCATTTGGAGAGGGGTTTATGTTGCAGGATATTTGATCCCTGAGATTGTGAACTGTAAAACTGTCTTTTGTTTACCCTGGTTGAGCCCTAAGACACGCCTTTAATCGAAGAACTTTCTCTTGATTGTAAACAGGTGATTAAGGGGTGGTTCAGCCAGCACTAGGACAAATCTTTAATTTAAGTGCTTTCTGTACTCAGGATTTAATAAAGTTAACCCTAAGTCAAGAGGTGGAGCAAGAAGTCAGCTCACAGGGATTTAATAGAAGAAGGGACTTTGAGTTGAGGGGTATTTAAGGCAGCGTGTAGCAGTAGAAGGAGCTCTTTAGCTTTTAGTTCTTTGGCTGTTGGGCTTTTAGCTTTGCTCTCTTTAGCTCCTCAGCACCTTGGCCATTGACTTTTTGGGCTAGAAAGCCTTTTTAGCCTTGGGGTTTTTGACCTTTTCCTCTTGGCCTGTCAGCTGAGCTAGTGAGCTAGAGAGCTGAGTAGGAAGGTCATCTGGGTGCTTTCTCTGTCTCCCTGAGCTAGCAGGTTTTCACCTCAGCATCTGACTCCTGAGTCTTTATTAGTAAAATAGAATGTTTGGGCTTTTCAATTAAAACAACAAGTTTACTTGAAATGTACTGATGTTTTATAAGAAGAAGAAATTTGCATAACAGAGAGACAAGAGGTACCTGCTCTGGATGGAAAGACCATCTGAAGATACAGGCCAGCATCCTGTGCAACGAAAAGAGGGAGAATCAGAAAACCAGAATTGGGGGATTCCTAGGCTGCAGAATTTTAGGATGCTAGTCTCTCTAGATTCAGCAACACTGTGGTAGTTATGGCAACCCTAGCTAGCTAATTCAGAACAGAAATCTGTTTCCAACAAGAAAACAATGGTAGAAGATTTGTAAAACTACTAAATCCCTGAGGTAAATCTTTGCATGTTAGTCCAGTTGCTGTTGGTCAGCCATGACACTGGGTCCTATGGACAATGAGGGAGAAGGACAGGCTCAATGCCCACCTCTTCCCACTGGCATTTTTATGGGAGACAAATGTGTACTGGGGGACTTCTGTGAAGATGGTTGAGTTCCAATCTGAGGGGGCTCAGTAGGGAGCTCCTCTCTCTGAGGCTTGGCTCCTGTGGAGAGGAAGGTCTGCCAAGAAGGAACTTGCTAGCAGGAAGAGTCCCTGGTGGGCAAGGGCTAAGGAGTGCAAAGAATCTGAGAGAGAGAAACAGAAGTGGAGTGGGGGAGATGGAGGGCTTCCCAGAAGTGCCATACCACAATTTAGCAATGTTAAGGCAAATCATCTAAAGTTTTCTCTGTCCTGCAGGAATATTTACTTCCTTCTCCTTTAAAAAAATTCTCCTGGTTCTCTGCAGTGACCTAGTATTGTGGAGGTGGGGTGGGGGATTCCTTAAGTATTGAGATTGGGAGTAAAATACATAAATGTGCTCTTCCATCAAGAACCCTGAAAATACACGCCAAGAGTTCTGGTCACAATATAAAGCATATACTTAATATCACCATAAGCCACTGATTTCACCATCTCTGCTTTGATGTGTGGTTTTATGGAAAATGGACATAAAAGACAGCTCTAACTGATGACAAGGAGACACTTCTTAAAATTATTTGCGTGCTGGTAAGATATGTTGGAATTTTTATTCTCTCCAAATATATGGCTCCAAAGGGTCATAAGATTATATCCTAAATGGCTTTAAACAGCTTTACCTGTCTTTCCTGCACACTATAAAAGGGCCCCAGTTAAAATAAATGGCCCCAGTACTCAAGTCATGATCTTCCCACACTCTAAGCTTCTCCTGGCCACTGGGATCCCTGTATTCAGTATATAGTGGCCGCTGCTATTGGCTCAGTAATTACATAGCTGTACTGACACCCAAACAGAAGAGTATTCTTCACACTACGGTGGTAGAGTATTTACACAAAAGAACTGTACTCACACTACAGCCAAGTTCACACACACACACACACACACACACACACCCAGAAGAGTATTTATGCCACCAAAAAGTGTTTCTTGCACTGTGTATTCCAATCACTCTCCAGTCAGGGAAAAGCCCTGGGCACTTCCTGACTCTGCGTCACAGGTTTTCACTGAAACAATATTCAGTGTCTACACTACTTCGTGGATACAACATGCCTATGGAACTCATGATCTCACAGCACCTGTCGACCTCCCTATGAACACACAGGCCAACATTCCCTTACAGATGAGGGAATGATTCACGAGGCTGTGCCCCTCCCTGAGAACCTACTGGCAGGTAATGGTTGTTAGGAAGGAAGGATTTTTTTTCTTCATAGGTGCAACCACTGAAGGGTTTTCCATGATAATAATAATAATAATAATAATAATAATAATAATAATAATAATAATAAAGGGTTTTCCATGCTAATAATAATAATAACAACAACAATAATAATAATAACAATAATAATAACAATGATAATAATATAACCTTCTTCCTATGCTCATGTAACCCTAAATAAACTGAATGAGTCACACACAAAAAACGTGAAAGAAAGGGTTTGTTGGGAAAAAAAGAGGTTCAGTGGGAATGGAAGGAAGATAAGGGAAAATAATAGGAGACAGAAATTGTCTTCATGAATGAAATTGCCAAAGAACTTTCCAAAATAGAAACCAACTTCTAAGCAGGGCATGGTGGCACACGCCTTTAATGCCAGCATTCAGGAGACAGAGGCAGGCAGATCGCTGTGATTCGAGGTCAGCCTGGTCTACAAAGTGTGTCCAGGATAGCCAAGGCTAACACAGAGAGACCCTGTCTCAAAAATAAAAACAAAAACAAAAACAAAAACAAAAAGGAACCAATTTCTTAGTTTCTATATCATCCTAAATGCTGTCACACTAACGGATATGTGATGTCACTGTTCATTTGTCTAAACTACAAACTGAACAAAACCAAAAGTGAAGTCTAAGGTAAAATATTGGCTAAAAGTGAAAATTATATGAGAGTGAAGGTTCACTGATGGTGTCAGGTGGACCACTCTGATGGAAGAGGTTGATAATGGAGAAGTCTATGCATGAGAAGATATTACCAGTGGTTGAGGTCAAGCCAAGTATTTCCCAGTTACTGGCTTCTTATTCAAGGAGTTGAAAATAAATGTTCTCACAAATTTGCTAAAGATGAAAAATTACTTTATTTAGAGAAAAGCAAAGCTTTGTACACATCAGAGAGAGATACACCATCGAGACCGACGCTGGGCTAGCCACATGAGTAAGACTAGATTACTTAAGAACCCCAATTATTGCCTGAGGTTTCCTTTATGGAGTTCAAGGGGTAGCAATTAGTCACCAAGGGGCATAGGAGATGGAGTTGCTGTTTTGATTGTTGAATTAGGTCAAATCACTTTTCTACTGCATAAGTCCCTTCCCATAAGGCATCTGACCTTAATCAGATGTGTGCCTGGTGATAGATACAGAGGCATAATAGGAGAGTGTCCCTAAAAGTTTACTAGATGTCATGATTTTGTTTTATTACATATGCACCTCAAATAGTTCAGGCCAAACCAACACTTCTTCTCTATCCCTGAATATATTGGGATACACTCTAACAGAAACTGTCTAAATTTGCTTGTTATTGGGGGTTAGGAGAATTAACCTATTGTTCAGAGATAGCAGTGCTAATGAAGAGAGAAGTTCCAGGGAGCACTGAGATTACTCAGTGCATTGTGGAGAGAGGAGGGAGAGAGAGAGAGAGAGAGAGAGAGAGAGAGAGAGAGAGAGAGAGAGAGAGAGGGAGAGAGTGTATAGAGGTAAAAGAACTGACCTGCCAAGTGCACGATTACAAGAAGGGAAAGATATAACACAAACCAAATAGGATCTCAATATACAAAACTGTATCTTATACTTCCCTGCCTGGGCATAGTGGTAAAGTGGGAAATATCTGTACCTGATATTGCTGTAGATGTAAAACTTGTCTCCAGGGATAATATGCAGAATATATAAAAAACAAAACCTAAAGAAATTAAACACCAACAAACCAAATAATCCAATTTTTAAAATTGGGTATGGAGCTAAACAGAGAACATTCTTTTTGTTTGTTTGTTTTTGTTTTCCAAGATAGAGTTTCTCTGTGTAGCATTGGCTATCCTGGACTCTCTCTGTAGACCAGGCTGGCCTCAAGCTCACTGTGATCTGCCTGCCTCTACCTGTCAGGTGCTGGGCTTAAAGGCGTGCACCGCCACTGCCCAGATTTAAACAGAATTTTCAACAGAGGAATATTGAATGGCTGAGAAACACTTAAGAAATGTTTATCATCCTTAGTCATCAGGGAAATGCAAATAAAAATAACTCAGATTCCATTTTACACCTACCAGAGTGGATAAGATCAAAAAGACAAGTGACAGCACATGCTGGGGACAATGTGGGGAAAGGAGAACAATTCTCCTGATGGGAAAACAAATTTTACAACCACTTTGGAAATCAATCTGGTCCTTTCTCAGCAAGTTGGGAAGAGATCTACATCAAGACTCAGCCACACCACTTCTGGGTGTATACCCAAAAGATGCTCCACCACACAACAAGGACACTTGCTCAACTATGTTCATAGCAGCTTTATTCGTAATAGCCAGATCTGGAAACAACCTAGATATCCCTCAACAGAGGAATGGATAAAGAAACTGTGGTACATTTTCACAATGGAGTACTACTCAGTTATTAAAAACAAAGAAATGAAATTTGCAGGCAAGTGGAAGGAACTAGAAAAGATCATCCTGAGTGAGGTAACCCAGATCCAGAAGGACACACATGATAAATAGAGTTTAGTCATATTGCCCAGAATAAACATGCTACAATGCATAGACCCAAAGCAGGTAAGTAACAAGGAAGATCCAAGGGAAGATGCTTAAATCTCACTCAGAAAGGGAAATAGAATTGACAAAGGTAGTGGTTGAAGAGGGGGAACACGACAGGTGAGGAAGCCCAGAGAGAAATAAGGGTGGGGACAGCAGGTGTGGGAGGACCTGTAGAGGAAAGAGAAACTATGGGTGGGGACATCTCTGTGACAAACTGGAGATCTAAGTCAGTGTAGGCTCCTAGGAGGATATGAGAGGGACTCTAGCAGAGACTTCTAGTAGGGTGGGTCATAGAGACTGGTTTCAAACCGAGCAACATAAGCTGTTGCATAAGCAACAGTTAAGCTTCTTCTTTGTTTTGCTATATAGGCTAGGTTGACTTGGAACTCACTATCTGCCCATATTAACCTCAAACTGGTGTCATTCCTCGTGCTTCAGTCTCCTTGTGCTGAGATTACAAGTGTGAGCCCCTGTACCTGCTTTTTAATTCCTCTGTTGTCAGAAACAGAGACACAAAGGGCTGGAAACCAAGCAGTGGCTGAGTAGACAGTGGGGAGCCATGCTAAATTCTGTCATGTCAGAAATCCCATGCTTAGGCGAAGGCATGCCTTCGAATTGCTGACCTTTGCCTCAAGAGGTCATATGTTCTAGGCTATCCTTGGACTATTTAACCTTTGAAAGAAGTAGGAAAGTCCCAACTTGGAACCATCCAGAGGATCAAGGAAGTTCTTACAGGGAACTACTTAGGGAAATAGAAAGTTCTTATAGGGAGTTACCCAGAAAACTAAGAAGTTCTACAGGGAGCGATTCAGGCTACTGTATTCTTGCCTGGGGGCTAGGGTGAGTGAGATTAGAAAAGATCTTATTGGCATTTCTCTCTCTCTATTCTTACTAGTGAGCATTAAAATGAATCTTGATCAGAAATTTCCTGACTTGATTGATTATTTCTCGCATCTCTGTATCCTACTTTCTTCTTTTTCTTTTTTTGGTTTTTCGAGACAGGGTCTCTCTGTGTACCCTTGGCTGTCCTAGACTCACTTTGTAGTCCAGGCTGGCCTAGAACTCACAGCGATCCACCTGCCTCTGCCTCCCGAGTGCTGGGATTAAAGGCGTGCGCCACCACCGCCCGGCTGTATCCTACTTTCAATCCCCACTCCCTCTTTCAGGTGAACCCTGATTCGATATTTCCCGCCGGCTGGGACATGACATTAAATCAAGTACATTCAAGTGTCATTTAAAGGCAAAATAGGCAGACATTTTTTCTCATATCAATTATATTATTAACATTGTCTACCTTTTCCCTTTTTATAAATGTGGCTACTATAAAATGAATCTTGTTTTTGTTTTGTTTTTTGAGACAAAGATTGACTGTGTAACTTTGGCTGTTATGGGCTCACTTTGAAGACCAAGCTGGCCTCGAACTCACAGCAATCCACCTGCCTCTGCCTCTGGAGTGCTGGGATTAAAGGCATATGCCACCACGCCTGGCTTATAAAATGAATCTTAACATGTATCTTACACAGTATTTCCACTAGACAGCACTGAGTTATCTCTTGACTAAACTCCCAACCCTCTTTTTCTATTGCCTAAACTTTATTTTGTATGTTTTATTAAACATAAATGTATTGTAATTTAATTGTTGTAGGGGTTACTTTGGAATAAATTGTGTTATGCAGCCAATTCCTCTAAATGAAAGCATTTCTTTCTGGAGAGAAAGAGAAAAACTTAGAATGGAAGTGAAACAAGCAAATCCCAAGAGGCGAAGGAAACTTACAAGGTTCAGGAAGTTCCTGATGTTACAAAATTAACAAGCCCTCTCCAAGATTATGTATGCATATATACAGTATGCATATATACAGTATGGGAGAATGAGAAGGAGGGAGGAAGGAAGGGAAGTGGGGAGGGGAGAAGAGAAAGAGAAGGGGAAGCTGGCCAGTTGAGTGCAAGTCATTCAAAGAGCTCCAGGGATGCAGTTACCCCATCATCCTTTGTGTCAGGGTGGGGCACCTGCCTTTGAGTCATCCATCCACCTATAAGTAGTGTCTCACCCATGCTTCAGTTGATCTAAAAAATCGCTCACAAAAAACAGAGCAAGGACCTTCCTTTGCTATTCTTGGGTCCTGGGCCTAACTTATCCACTGAACAGATATTTAGAAACACTTACACTGTGATAGGCACATAGTTGTAGACCAATAAAAAGACTGGTTCACTAAATTAGACAAGGGTGGAACTTTTTCTTTGAATTATTTGTGTGTGTGAGGGTGTGTGTGTGTGTGTGTGTGTGTGTGTGTGTGTGTGTGTGTGTGTGTTTCACAGTATCATCATGAGTGTTCAGAAGCCAGCAAGGATATAGTCTCCTCTACTACTGTCTCCTTACTCCCTTGATAGAGGGTCCTCAGTGAAGCTAAAGCTCATGGTTGAGCTTAGGCTGGCCAGCCAGCACCTAGAACCTTCTTGCCTCTGACCTCCAACTCTGGGGTTACAGAAACAGGTAGCAAGACATGCTTTTGTTGTAGTTATTTTTGTTTTTTCCTTTGGACTAGAGGTCAGATTCAGGTCGTCAAGCCAGTGCAGCAAATAGTCTAACTCATTGAACCATCTATCTATAGCCACAGAACTCTTTCCTTTATTTGCTCTTCAGTGCTCTCTATGGGACAAATAAATATTTATTTTCACATTTCCATAGTGGAGTTTCAATATATATAGTTTTAGGGCATTACTATAAAGATCCAGAGCTGAAGAACTCATTCTAATTCTGCTTACTTTAGGCAAGCCACCATCATATATTATTCTTAGAATGAGAAATTATATTCATAGCTAACATTTCTGTCATAGGATGAAAACTTTACTTGCTCACAGAATAAGTATTTGATATGCTGATAATTAAGGCAGAAATATATACAATATGAAATGACAGTCTTTTTTTTTTTATTAATTTATTCTTGTTACATCTCTATGGTTATCCCATCCCTTGTATCCTCCCATTCTCCCCTCCTTCCCATTTTCCCCTTATTCCCCTCCCCTATGACTGTTCCTCAGAGGGATTATCTCCCTCTGTATATGCTCATAGGGTATCAAGTCTCTTCTCGGTGACCTGCTGTCTTTCCTCTGAGTGCCACTAGGTCTCCCCCGCCAGGGGATATAGTCAAATGTGAGGCACCAGAGTACATGAGAAAGTCAAATCCCTCTCTCTACTCAAGTGTGGAGACTGTCCTGTCCATGGGCTAGATCAGGGTAGGAGTTTAAATTTTACCGCCTGTATTGTCCTTGGCTAGTGCCTTAGTTTGAGCGGGACCCCATGACCCAAATCTGCCTATCATAATGTTCTACTTGTAGGTTTCTAGGACCCACTGGATCCTTCTACATTGCTATTCTCCCATTGTTCTCTCATCTAGAGTCCCAATAGGATGTCCTCCCCTCAGTCCCAGTTTCCTGGTAAGGGAAGGCTTTCATGGGACATGCCCATTGGGCTAGTATGCAGATATAAGTGAGTATATACCATTTGAGTCTTTCTGCTTCTGGGTTAACTCACTCATTATGATCATCTCTAGCTCAATCCATTTGTCCACAAATTTCGGGAATTCCTTGTTTTTAATAGCTGAGTAGTATTCCATAGTGTATATGTACCACAGTTTCTTTATCCATTCTTCTACTGAGGGACATTTAGGCTGTTTCCATGATCTGGCTATTATGAATAAGGTTGCTATGAACATGGTTGAGCAAATTTTCTTGCTGTGTGCTGGTGCATCTTCTGGGTATATTCCAAGGAGTGGAATAGCTGGGTCTTGAGGAAGCCCTATTCCCAGTTTTCTGAGAAAGCACCAGATAGATTTCCAAAGTGGTTGTACTAGTTTGCATTCCCACCAGCAGTGAAGGAGTGTTCCTCTTTCTCCACATCCTTGCCAGCATGTGGTGTCTCTTGAGTTTTTGATCTTAGCCATTCTGATGGGTGTAAGGTGGAATATCAGAGTTGTTTTGATTTGCATTTCCCTGATGACTAAGGAGGTTGAGCATTTCTTTAAGTGTTTCTCAGCCATTTGATATTCTTCTGTTGAGAATTCTCTGTTTAGTTCCAAGCCCCATTTCTCAATTGGGTTATTTGGTTTGGTGGTGTTTAATTTCTTGAGTTCTTTATATATTTTGGATATTAGACCTTTGTCAGATGGAGGGTTGGTGAAGATCTTTTCCCAGTCTGTAGGCTGTCGCTTTGTTCTCTTGACAGTGTCTCTAGCCTTACAGAAGCTTCTCAGCCTCATGAGGTCCCATTTATTAATTGTTGACATTAAGGCCTGGGCTGTTGGTGTTCTGTTCAGGAAGTTGTCTCCTGTGCCAATATGTTCCAGGCTCTTCCCCACTTTTTCTTCTAAGTGACTTAGTGTCTCTGGTTTTATGTTGAGGTCTTTAATCCACTTGGATTTGAGTTTTGTGCAAGGTGACAAATATGGGTCCAGTTGCATTTTTTTACACATAGACATCCAGTTAGACCAGCACCATTTGTTGAAGATGCTATCCTTTTTCCATTGAATGGATTTGGCTTCTTTGTCAAAAATCAAGTGACCATATGTGTGTGGATTCATATCTGGGTCTTCAATTCGATTCCACTGATCAACCAGCCTGTTGCTGTGCCAGTACCATGCTGTTTTAATTACAATTGCTTTATAGTACAATTTGAAATCAGGTATGGAGATTCCTCCACAGCACCTTTTATTGTACAAGATCGTTTTTGCTATTCTGGATTTTTTGTTTTTCCATATGAAGTTCAGAATTGAACTTTCAATGTCTTTAAAAAATTGTGTAGGTATTTTGATAGGGATTGCATTGATTCTGTAGATTGCTTTTGGTAGGATGGCCATTTTTACTATGTTAATTCTCCCTATCCATGAGCACGGAAGATCCTTCCATCTTCTCATGTCATCTTCAATCTCCTTCTTCAGAGTTTTGAAATTTTTTTCAAACAAGTCCTTCACTTGCTTAGTTAAAGCAACTCCTAGATATTTTATATTGCTTGTGGCTAATGTGAAGGGTGTGGCTTTCCTAATTTCTTCCTCTGCAAGCTTGTCATTTGTGTATAGGAAGGCTACAGACTTTTTTGAGTTAATTTTGTATCCAGCCAAATTGCTGAAAGTGTTTATCAGCTGTAGGAGTTCTCTGGTGGAATTTTGAGGGTCACTTATGTACACAATCATATCATCTGCAAATAGAGATAGTTTGACTTCCTCCTTTCCCATTTGGATACCCTTGATCTCCTTTTGTTGTCTTATTGCTCTGGCTAGAACTTCGAGTACTATATTGAAGAGATATGGAGAGAGTGGGCAGCCTTGCCTTGTTTCCGATTTTAGAGGAATTTCCTTGAGTATCTCACCATTTACTTTGATTTTGGCTATTGGCTTGCTGTATATAGCCTTTATTATGTTGAGGAAAGTGCCTTGTATCCCCGATCTCTCTAAAACTTTAAACATGAATGGGTGTTGGATTTTATCAAATGCTTTCTCTGCATCTAAAGAGATGATCATATGGTTTTTTATTTTCAGTTTGTTTATATGGTGGATTACATTGATGGATTTCTGTATATTAAACCATCCCTGCATGCCTGGAATGAAGCCTACTTGGTCATGATGAATGATATCCTTTATGTGTTCTTGTATCTGTTTTGCAAGAATTTTATTTAGTATTTTTGCATCGATGTTCATAAGAGAAATTGGTCTGAAATTCTCTTTCTTTGTTGAGTCTTTGTGAGGCTTAGGTATCAACGTGACTATGGCCTCATAAAATGAATTTGGTAATGTTCCATCCAATTCTATGTTTTGGAGTAGCTTGAAGAGTATCGGTATTAGCTCGCCTTTGAAGGTCTGGTAGAATTCTGCACTGAAACCATCTGGCCCTGGGCTTTTTTTGGCTGGGAGACTATCAATGATTGCTTCTATTTCTGTAGGGGAAATGGGACTATTTAGCTTGTTTATCTGTTCTTCCCTCAACTTAGGCAAGTGAAATTGATCAAGAAAGTCATCCATTTCCCTTAGATTTTCAAATTTTGTGGCATATATGCCTTCAAAGTAGGATCTTATGATTCTTTGTATTTCTTCAGTGTCTGTTGTTATGTCTCCCTTGAAATGACAGTCTTGCAGGAAAGGTTGGAATACAGTTCAGCACTGGAGTCAAAGCTCTCTAGTAACTGAACTCAGGATATACTTGAGCTAGGAGCTGGACAGATGCCAGGGCTGAATCTCTGTTTCACAAAAGGAAAAATGGCCACCAACACTTTCAAATAGAAAGATTAGTCCTTTGACATTTTCTAGGAAAACTGTCATATTTTTAAAAATTTTTATTTATTTATTAATTCATTCATATTACATCTCAATTGTTAGCCCATCCCTTCTATCCTCCCCTTCCTCCCTCCCTCCCACTTTCACCCTATTCCCCTCCCTTATGACTGTGACTGAGGGGGACCTCCTCCCCCTGTATATGCTCATTGGGTACAAAGTCTTTTCTTGGTATCCTGCTCTCCCCGAGTGCCACTGGGCCTCCCCATCAAGGGGACGTGGTCAAATATAGGACACCAGAGTTCATGTGAAAGTCAGTCCCCACTCTTCACTCATCTGTGGAGAATGTCCTGTCCTTTGGCTAGATCTGGGTAGGGGTTCCATGTTTATTGCACATATTGTCCTTGGTTGGTGTCATGGTTTGTGCAGAACCCCTGGGCCCAGATCTGCCTGTCATAATGTTCTACTTGTAGGTTTCTAGGACCTTCTGGATCTTTCTGTTTCCCCATTCTCCCATAATTCTCTCACCTAGAGTCCCAATAGGATGTCCTCACATCTATCTCACTTTCCTATTAGGTGAAGACTTTCATGGGACATGCTCCTTGGGCTGGTGTCTAGTTATAAGTGAGTATATACCACGTGAGTCTTTCTGCTTCTGGGTTAACTCACTCATTATGATCATTTCTAGTTCAGTGTCATATGTTTTTTAGGCAAAGCAAATAGTCAGCGATTTTTATGGCTTACCAGTGTATTTAAATAGAGAAGGAAGGAAGATGACAAGCTGGCTTTTGGACATCAAAAGGAAAAGAGAGCCTAAAATACAGTGCAGTTGACCAACATACGATGTGATGGATGTTTTAGATCAGCAAAACAAACGACTGCAATTCAAATTACCTACCTTTATGTTCTTTTATTAATTATTTGAGAATTTCATACCTTGTCCATTAATCATATTCATCCCCTTTCTCTCATTCCTCCTAGATTCATTCTACCCCCATTTCATAACTATCCTACTTTGTGTCCTCATTATTTTCTCAAACTCATCAAGTCCAATTAGTGCTTCTTATATACGGTTGTGTGTGTGGCCATCCACTGGAGCCTCTTAGCCCTACTACTAGGGGCCACACCTACAAAGAAAATTTCTTTTTTTTCTGGAAACTTTTTTTTTTTTTTTGAGACAGGGTTTCTCTGTGTAGCCTTGGTTGGTCTGGACTCTCTTTGTAGACCAGGCTGGCCTCTGCCTCCCAAGTGCTGGGATTAAAGGCATGTGCCACTACACCCGGGCTGTCTGGAAACATCTATGTTAGGATTTTGTCTATTTGACCTTGGGCAAGTATTTGCAGGCTGTGAGTTCATATGCGCAATTGCCCTATTGTACTGGAAATCAGTTTGTTAGTCACCCACTGTTTGAGACACTTACATTCTTTCCTCTTCCTCTTTTGCAATGATCGCTGAGCCTTGGGAGGACCGGGTATGATGCAGATGGCCCATTTAGGGCAGAGCACTCTAAAGTCACTAATTGTCTGCACTTCAACAAGTTTAAAGAAAAAAAAAAAGGTTTTGCAAACACCACATGCAAAATATACACCACGTATAAGGTGATGAGTAATAGAGAAAGAAAGCCAATGGCACCCTCTGGTTTCCACATAAATGTGTACATCACTTGCACAAATGTGCACACATCAACATAGGTGTATTTCACATTCATACAACACGCACTCACATGCACACATGTATACAGACAAGCAGATACCTTTGACAGTATCATGTGTTTGTGTGTGTGTGTCTGTGTGTGTTTACACAATGTGTTATGTTCACCTTTCATTTCTGCTTCTTATTTCCCCCATTCCCTTTGAATGCCCTTTTAACCCCAACTAGTACCCCTTCTACGTTCATGTCTTTTGTTCTGACCCATTGGGTTTAATTAATTTAATTACAACTGTTGGTGTGAAGATGGGTGTGGAGTTATACAACTGCATTGTAGGCAGATTTGCCTCGGTTACAACACTGAAGAAAATGACACTCCCTTCTCTGGAAACACTTCCAATAGCTTCTCAGCTAGGAGTGAAATCTCATAAACACAGTTCCCTGTCTATGACAAAATGTTGAAGGGCTCAATCTTGTGCAGGTATCTGTAGCCTCTGTGTATTTATGGTTGCAATGACGAAGTGTTTCAAAGCAGTTATTCCTGTGGGAATTAGTAGGGATGATGTAAATGTCTTTTCTAGGGTTATCACCAAACAGTCACTTATTCTTAGGACTCCAATCAGTTAAGAGTATTTTCATGATATATGTGTAATAATATAAATGTGTATGTAAAAAAATAAAAAATGCTTAATAAAAAAATAGTACTTTCATTAGCTTCTGCTCCCACAGAAAGAAGTTTTTCTGTTCAAAGCTGAGAGCCCCAGTAGTTTTAGGTCAGAACATAAATTATATAAAGGCCTGTCCATTTAGCAAGAGAAAAGTAGTAGACTTGAAGACTCATTACCATGCTGATCAGCACAGGTATTTGAGAAAAGAAGCAGACATGGGACCTGCTTATAATTGGAAGGTGTCCCCTAATGTTCACATGTTCAAGCTTAACCACCGACTGTGCTAATGTTGTATGGAGATACAACCTTTAGGAAGTCATCAGGATTGAGAAGGCCATGAGAGAAGTGCTTCAAAGATAGCATTCATTGCTTTTCATAAGAACAAGGGATTTAGCTAGCAGCCCCTTTCTGCCTATCTAAAACACACCTTCTGTCACATTATAATGCAGCAGAATATTCTTCATTTACCTTGGGCAGATGCTGGTGCTCTGCTTTCAGACTTCCCAGCCTTTTAAACTACAAAAGGCTTCTATCTTTAACCGGGCGTGGTGGCACATGCCTTTAATCCCAGCACTCGGGAGGCAGAGGCAGGCGGATCGCTGTGAGTTCAAGGCCAGCCTGGTCTACAAAATGAGTCCAGGATATTCAAGGCTACACAGAGAAGACCTGTCTGGAAAAACCAAAACAACAACAACACAAAAAACAAAAACAAAAAACCAAAAACAAACAAATAAACAACCAAACCAAACCAAACCAACAAAAGGCTTCTATCTTTATAAATTATCTATTGTTAAGAATTCAGTTATAGGGCTGGGGAGATGGCTCAGAGGTTAAGAGCACTTGCTGTTCTTCCAAAGGTCCTGAGTTCAATTCCCAGCAACCACATGGTGGTTCACCACCACCTATAATGAGAGTTAGTGCCCCCTTCTGGCCTGCAGTTGTTACATGCAGGAGAATATTGTATACATAATAAATAAACTAATCTTAAAAAAAAAAACAGAATTCAGTTATAGCAGCACAAAGTGGATTTGGAAAGGGAAGAAGAGAACAGAGATAAGCTCTTCAACAGGCATGCAAATGTTTTTCCATCAGTGCAAACTGGGAAAGTCATAATGCACATGACACACAAATACTAAATACAAATATTACACACACATATTAGAGAAACACAAATATCTAGTCTCTGTAATCCAGAATAGTTATCACCAAACTGTGCACTGTTCCAAGTGTTCCTAATAATTCACAGAAACCATTTTTTAAAAAATTTCCCTTCATGCATTTATCTAGTTTTGTTTACATGGTTTTTCTCTCTATGGGCCAATGTTTTCCTGTTTTTCCTTTTTCTTTTATTTCTTCCTGAAAATTTGTAAGTGATGAAACAGCTATAAAGTCACTTAACCTCATTTTAGAACAGTGCTCAAAAATATTTACACGAGGTTACTGTGGTGGTAAACACTTGTGATCCAAGCATTTTGGAAGCTGGTGGCAGTGGAATCAGGAGCTGGATGCCAGCTGGAGCTACATAGCAAAACTTTTTTTTAAAAAAAGCTAGACAAGTTTTTATACATATACATACATATATATTTACATACAATCACACACTTGTAGTAATGAAGAAAACACAGTACCCCTACAACATCGGCTTCTCAAAATATTAAAGCAGTTGTGTTGACAATGCTGCTGAATGCACTGTGTTAAACTGACTCTGAGTGACTTTTCCTTGTATCGTGGATCAATGTATCTTTCAACCCTCATGAGAAGCTTCTATTTGCTAAAGATGGTGCTAAACATCGAGACCCCAAAACTGGTCAAAATGAAGAGAATAAGAGACCTACAGAGTGCTCAGTCTCATCCCCACCACTTCTCAGGTTCAGGGATTATTGCAGTAGAGGGGCCTTGGAAAGAATGCAACATTGAAAGGCAGTAGGTGACCACAAGTACCACAGTGTGCTTCGGAAAGAACAGGGGAGCTGCACAGATGAACTCACAGTGGTTGTGATGCTTCTGCCCAAGACTGCATAAGTCTAAACCAGACAGCATGGAGAGGGAAGTTGGGTACACAATCCCACCTCTAACCATAGAGCCATTTGGTATTTGTTAGCTGCTAGGAGAAGAAAAGATAGTTTTCTCTAAGAGTGATGCTTCTGGTAATCCTACCATGCTGCCCGAGGGACATCACACATCCAAGAATATTTGGACCACCACACATTGGTCTTGAATGGTATAAAAAGAAAAAAGAAGGCACAAAGTTGGGTAAGTAAGGGGAAGAGTTGTGGGAGAGCAGGTGAACATGATCAAAACATCAATGAAGCCTCAGAGAACTAGTAAAAACAATACAAATAAAAATGATAGTGCCTGAAGCCATTTTGTTAAGGGAAGTTCAAAAAGACATCTGAGCTTTCTGGAAAGCAACCCAGTATTTTGTAAGGCCTGTAGTGAAATGCAGGCCAGAATTGCCTCCAGCCTCTTTTCTCTTTATTAGTGTGTCAAGAGCCATTCTGTTAAAGGAGCTCCTTGGGCATGTGGATTTTCTAGGAGGTAGTCTGGCATTTTGCAAGGTCTGTACTGTGATGTCAACAGCCATTGATTTGGGGAAGTTCAGTAGGCATGAGAGATCTCTGGAAGGATGTAGTATTTTGCAAGGTCTGTACCGTGAGGCACCCCAGAATTGCTTCCAACCTCTGACAACCCTGTCAATTGTGCACTGCTGCATCTCTCTAAAAATCTGGCTTTTGTGTGAACCATCACTTTCTGAACATTTACCCATCCTGATTGAACAAACTCCCTACAGGATCTTATTGGAGTTGTACTGATGTTCAGATGAATTAATTGCTGTTTATGGAGTTCCTGATTTGATTCAAACAATTTTAAAAGTTAAATTGTTTTCGATCTTCTAAAACAATTTGAGAAAGTTTATGGCTGCAATAAATACCTTTGTTGATCTCCAGATGCCTCACTAGAGGATAGCCTTGAGGCAAATTTGTGGCTACAGGTAAGCCTTCACTCCTGATGGCACCATGAATCCTGGTATACAGCATAAACATAGGCAAACTGGTTTAAACTTCCCATGAACCCAAAATATAATGGGGCTACCTAGAAATGTCTAAACTAAGTATAAACCTTAATGTCCAAATATACAAACTGTTCTGCTATAATTCCTTATACCTGCTCACCTTATGGCATTATATGCTGTCATTTTAAACTTACTTTGTTTCTTAGAATGAAAAACAGATAAAATTATTATCCTGAAATCACTTTAAACTAAGATATAGCCGAAAAATGTGCAGCCAGGCCAGTCCTAATTGCAAAGACATATATTCTTGTAACTTTTAGACCCTGTTAACCTTTAGACCTAGTCAACAGTTGTCACTCTGAACTCACTATGAACTTATATAATGGATACATAATTAAGAAATATTTAGTTTTTAAACATATAACTTGTATTTTAGAATTCCTCTGTTTTTGTGATTAATTGCTTTTTTGACTATGAGGTAATTCCTTTTCTGAGACGTATAAAACCTGTACCCAGACAATAAATGGGCTTGCAGTTAAAGTTTCTAGCTTCATCCACCCATTTTCTCTTGAATGCTTCTGTGTGTGAATGGTCTATTTTCTATCTCTCTCTTATCTTTTATTTTCTTGTAGATTCATAAATAAGTTAACAGACTCAGGGCTCCCCTTCAGCCCTGTCAGACAAACAGGAACACTTTAGTTTATCGAGATCTTCAAAGACTCCTATTTGCAGATCATAGAGTATCCTTTTACAACCCCCTGCATTTCTCTTTTGTTTGCTAGAAGCTGTTTTAACAACCCTAGCTGCAGAGAAAAGAGTGTTCAGTTTAATTTTCCTCATTTGTTGCAGTGCAACTGGAGAAGGAACCTTGGGCACCCTCGCATCTTCTTTCAATCACCATCCGCTTGACGACTCTAGAGACAAAGTGAATGACGATTCTACGTCCTGTACCAGATCCTACCCTGGCCCTTGTCAAAGCAGAAAGACTTTGGCATGGAAGTATATACCCTAAGTTGTACTGGATAAATACTTCCACAGGAATTTTTTTTAAAAAATGCCTTCCGTGCTTTCAGTATAATATTTTGTACATAAGAAGCTAGAGATTGCCAAACCCTCATCTATGTCGATACTTTTTTCGGTCTTAGGCTGTCATGCCTTGACATTCACTGCTATTTAAGCAAATGGTTGTCTTTATGTCTGGTCCCTCCATCTTGTATTGTGAGAAGCTGAGCCAAGCTGAAATATTGTCCAGTAACATGATGTGTTCTAATGGAATTCAGAACAGGGCACTTCAGTGAGGGTGGATGAGTGGATGGAGCTAACTTAATGAGGCTAATGAATGACTCCTAATCAAAAAGATCTTAAGGGATGTAAGGGCCATACCAGAAAGACAAGATCTCAAAGAGGTTTAAAAACTGGATAGACCATGGATTCAGAGCCAGATGGTTCTGCATTTCTGTGAGGTACGTGTTAAGAGTGAGGCGAGCAGAGCTTATTTGCAAAGGCTGAATATCCCAATCTTGTTTACTCTCGTATGTTGGAGGTGAGGTATTAGGTCTTGCAGGGCTGAGCATGGACGGTGGCAATGCAGGTCTACAATCGAGCTCTGCATTTCTAGCCTGACTGTCTCCTCTGTGATTCTGGCAGGCTTTCACTATCACTATTTTTTTTTAAAAATCAAATATTTACTTCCATTGGGATATATGGCTGGGAAAGTCTTTGGAGAAATTGTAATTTGGGTTTTCATGTGAAGGAGGGCTGCTTCAAATCCTTTTTTAATCTAGGAAGAAGGTTGTCTGCCAATTGTCCTGGAATATTTTACCCTAGTCTCAGAGGTGACTCTTATAGGTTAGGTGACAGATGCAGGGATGCAAGGTAGATATTAGTCAGAATTATTCTGGCCGTCATTTTGGATTCCAGGATCAGAGTAGCTCACAGTATTTCATAATGACAACAACAAACACCAAAAGCCACATAGCAGATGAAAGAAATGAATTAATTTACTTTTCTGGTGTCAATACAAACTGGACAGGGTGCTGTTCTGTGTTTTCCAATGAGAAAGACACAGAAGAGGTTGAGAAATGCAGGTGAGTTACTAACATTTGATGGCTGCAAGACAGGAAAAGCCAATTATCTTGAAGTGTATGATCCCTGGCAGAACAAACATTCTCTTGGGTAGATCACACATCCAGAAGTATTTGGCAACAGAAATTATACTTAATAAACTAAAAAAAAAAGAACTTAAAGTTGAGTAGATCTGAAAGAATAGAAATATTATTTTACAGGTGAATAAAAAGAAGTGCACAGGAGCAACTGACAATTTGTCTCCAGAGCTCAGGATCACTTCTGTATTTCTGGCTATTTCTTGGTTCGTCAGCCTACAAGATGATGATTTTGGGGAGAAATGCACTGGTAAAGGTGACTTTAATGTAGGTGGGGCCATTGGTTTTACTTTATATTTGTAGCTATTTGCATTTGTGGTGGCAATAGGTAAGAGGGTATTATAAGGGTTTGTAAAATTGTTTCTGTGAGATGATAAAGGGGATGTTTGCATACTGAGTTTTACATGAGATATGCTTTTCCTACTAGAAGAGAATTAGATCAACAACATGAAACCATTACAGCCCAGTCAGATGCATTTTGATATTGTCTCAGTTTAAGTTGTATTTCTTACCTTTCTATGATCACATTTTTCCTATAGTCTCATATGATTTTCTAATGTCTTTCAGGGTCCTTCTGTCAGAAACCCCTGAGATCCTTATTGACAAAGAGATTTCACAAGATTCTGAATAAGCTTTGATGGGCTACTTTAGCCCCCTTGTACCAATGGATCTTACATTTGACATGAAAATAAAATTTGTGTAATACTGTAAGGATTCTTCTTCAGTTTTACAAAAATCAAGAGAGCATCCCTGCCTCTATGGATTGCTTCTAAAATAATATACACTGCAATAATAAAGAATGCCAGCTTATTATGCTCAAATTTGAAATGAAGATGAGATGAGTAAGTATGCATTCATCCTGGTGTTCTAAGTACAACTGGAGAAATGAGAAGCCTGTGGATTTCTCCCACTGAAGAAGAGCACCACACAAAAGGAACTGGTCATGTCTTCACAATAGGTGTCAGCACTGATCTTTACTCTCTTTCTTCTCCCCTCCCTGAGCATCTCACCCAGGTATCATGATGCTGGTGACTCCAGGAAGCAGATCTTTTATGTTATCACTGTAGGAAAGACTCTAGTTTAGAGGAAAAAAACTTTTTTTAAAACTTCTCTTTGGGATTATCTCTCCTTTTAGTCCACAGATCATTGTTAACTATACCTTAAAAATCAATGTAGCAGATGGGATGTTGGATTGACAAGTTAAGTGGACATTGGCTGAGGTGTTGGTGGCAGTGTTGGGTAAGGTCTTCTGGTTAGTTCCACTGAGCCCCTGAGCAACATGAAAGGAAGGGGTCAGAGAGATGGTCTTATTGGTAAAAGCATCTACTGCCAGGCTCAACCATGCTTGATTCTCTGGGACCCGCATGGTGGAAGGAGAGAACCAGTTGCTGAGATTATCCTCTTGTTCTAATGGATTTATTGCTTGGCAGAAGGCTGTGGGGGGCATTTTTCTCTTCTAGGATGCCTTCCTACTGATCCAGATCTTCAAGATTAAGGAATGATTAAGGTCTTGACAACATGTGTTATAGCAGTCCGATGAAAAGAAGCTATTCCTTGCCTCCCACTTCCTCCCTCCCTCCCTCCCTCCCTCCCTCCTTTTTTCTTCCTGTCTTTCTTTATTTTTCCTTCCTTCATTTGACTGTTTGAAATGATCTCTCTAAATAGCCTAGGCTGACTTCAACCTCACTATGTAGTCTACTCTGACATTGAACTTGTGATAGTTACCTCCCCCTCCCTCCCACCCTGCCTTCTTGAGTGCTAAGATTACAGACATAGAAAACCGTGATTGTCTGAGAAACTATTTTCTAATGTGCTTCCTTCTCCAAGTGCAGGAGATTGAACCAGGGCCATGGACATGATGCATATGTGCTATTTCATTGAGCTACAGCCAAAGTCCTGGAAAGAAATCATTTTCTAATATCATTGGCTTGTTTTGGGTTTTGGTAATATGACATAACACCCTTACATTTTATGCATGTACTTCATATCTATTCCATTAGGGCTTTTCTGTTTGTTTGGTTTTTTGTTTTGCTTTGTATTGCTGAGGCAGGGTCTCACTATATAGGCTGGGCTGAGGTGAAATTCACTATATAAGCCAGGCTGACTTCAACTGAGCTTTTAAAGATCTCCCTGCCTCTGCCTCCCGAGTTCTGGATTGAAGGCCTGTGCCACCACATCACTCTTGAATAGGGTTTATTTCTAAAGGAAGGACAAACAGGTGTTCTCATTGGCTGTTTGGCCCCAGTGTTGAAACCAGCACCCAGAACTGTGGCTATTTCTTCTTAAGTTTAATCCTTACAGGGACAGTTCTCATGAGGCAGGCATTCTTAACTATTTTTCTGCTCTGTTGTTTGTGTTGGAATAAATGGCAATGCTTGTGCAGCACGTTGAGTACCTGAGCCAGGTGGGAGAATCAAGATTATGGCTAGGTCAACTCTTCAGTGGAGTCTTACACTCTAGACAGCAGAGTTGACAGGTGAACAATGTTATAATAACTATACATCAGATGCAGGGCTTAAGGAGACTGGGAATTAATAATCAACATTACCACATAGTCATTGTGAAAGCCTTTGATGTTAATGAGTACATAGTTCTTTCCTGACTGTACATGGTAGTGGGTGAGGTAATTTGAGCCCTGATTGATAACTATATGAGAGTTTTTGTTTAATGACGTTGACTTATGGGCATGGACTTTTTATAAGTTGGGTAGAGACCCAGGAAGTGAGTTAAAACCTCTGGATGAAAAGGTGAGCAAAAGGAATACATATGATTTCTCTGGGCTGTTGCAAGGCTTATGCTAGCCAAACAGACTTCTAAGCAATGAGCAGCATCTGTCAAGATTTTTAGTTTCTGTGCAGTGGATCTTCAGCAGATATGAGTGGAGACCAGTGGCACTCTGTTAAAGAGTGGAAAGTGTTAATATTGGGCAAAGGTAAAATGTTGTTAGTTTTAATATTGCGTGCTAGTTGCTTTTGGCATGCATAAAGATGTATGGCTGTATAAAGATGTCTGTATGGTATCAAGTTTCAGCTTTCTTTTTTCTTCTTTATTCTAGAAATTTTCAGCTTTAAATAAGGGACAAAACCAGAACTGTAGCTGTGTTTTCTTTTTCCTATTGTATCATTTCTAAAGCGCTTGATCTATTGACACCAAGCAAGATGAATGACTCAGAAGCAAGAACTGGCCTCATACACCCAAAGGTTAGTTTTCTATATCTGTGGTAGCTTTTGGTTTGATACTGTGAAAAGAACAAGAAAAAAAATGTTTCTTTGTAGCTTACCATACCTCCTCTTTGAGATGGGTCTTATGTAGCTCAGGCTAGCCTTGAGCTTATTATATTGTGAGGATAGCCTTGAACTCCTGATCCTTCTGCCTCTCCCTTCCAAGTACTGGGATTACAGACTTTGATTTGATTCTAGATCATACTGTGCACTTGAGACATAGTAAAAATAACCTAACTTCTCTGAAAATCAGTTATATTTTGTAAAATGGGTATAATAACATTAGTTTCTCAGGATTTTATGAGATAAAGTTAGGGAAGAGGGCTTGTCATGCTGGGGATAGAGCTCAGTTGGTAGATTGCTCACCTATTATGCACAAAGACCTTTGGTGTACTACTCAGCAAAGGAGAAAAAGCCAAGGAATATTTTGGCTCAAGTGCAAAACTATGTGTTCACTCTCATTCTGATCTTGTAATAGTGTAATATATATATGATGATTAATAAGTGGCTGTAAATATGATTAAATTCTAAAAAGCTATGAAATAGTTAAAAAGAGTGTCAAGAGAGGTTTTAGCAGAAGGGAGAGGGCAAAAGGACACATATTACATGAAAACAGAGAAGAGAAGACCAAGGTACAAATGAGGGCATGGGTGGGGAAAAGAAGGGAAGAAGAGACTCCACTGAGACACACAGTTTGCTAAAAGTATCATAGTGATGCATAATACTTCACAGAAGGCCTGTCATGTGGTAGAACACAAGAGAATCTGGTTACATTGAGTTTGTTAGGTTTTTCTAGTCCTCGTCCTTGGCACCAGAGACATGGATGCACTGTTGACTCTTCCAACAGATATCTTCCTAGACTGCTTCTTCTTCTGGGTTGTATATGACTAAAGTAAAGTAGAAACTAGCAAAATTATAAATCTGTGGAATTTTACTTCACTTTGTGTTAAGATCCAGTACTATGTTTTTAATGTAAATTTTATTTCACCTTACTTCTGACATTTTGTCCTTCTGGGATCTGTAGGCATCTGTTGGCTGAAGCATAATGCCTGCTACCTACTCTAAGTTTCCATCTACCCTGTAAATCTGTCTGTCTGTCTGTCTGTCTGTCTGTCTGTCTGTCTATCTATTTATCTATTATCTACACTCATCCATCATCTACTGTTTACCATCTTCTATCCATCCATAATCTACTCAACCATTCATCAATTATTTGTCATAATCCTTTTGCTACCATCAATCATATATCCAAAAGTTATGTAGCATTTACTATATGCCAGATATGTTTTTGAGACCCAGAGATTAATCAGTGATGAAAAGTAGAATCTTGCTTCAAGGTACAAGATTTACAGAGGAGAATAATAAAATAAACACAACAAATAGGTAAATTCTGTAGTATGTTAAAAGGCAATGCCTTATATAAAAAAGAAGTCAGAAAAAAGATCTGGGCTATTGAGGCAGTTTACACAGGGCACTGCAAGAAATTTGCATTTACAAAGTGTCTGAGTCGGGTGTGGTGGTGCACGCCTTTAATCCCAGCACTTAGGGAGGAGGAGGCAGTGGATCGCTGTGAGTTTGAGGCGAGCCTGGTTCAGGACTACCAAAGCTACACAGAGAAATCCTTTCTTGCAAAACAAAACAAAACAAAAGCAGAATGTGTCTGGACATAGCCTTAGAAGACAAAAGAGAGCTGATGTTGGTAGCTACGTAGGAAGCAAGCTTGGGATCTTCAAAGAGAAGCAGGAAGGCTGGTGTGGCTAGAAGAGGAAAGCCTGTGAGCAAGGGATGTTGGCGAAGTTATGGGCTAACTTTTGTGGGTTATGGGATCTCATCTGAGGCCTTGGCAATGACTTGCAGCGCAGCACTGCCTCCTGGTGTTGAGACTCCTCTGACAGAGGCAAAGAAACAGAGTCTACTTGGGAAACCATTGTAATAATCAAAGCTTTCATACGAATGACAACAGTGGAGGTAGTGAGAAGTGGCCAGACCCTGGGCATAGTTGGAGGCAATCTGTTTTCAATTGGCTGGATATGGGCAGTTGATCAGATGATGAGCCAACATCGGTCAGACAAGTGAAATATTGGTATGAACCTTTGGAAAGATGAAGTTGTCTTTAAGTGGATGACTCAGGGGAGGGGTTTCCACAGAAGGGATGTTGTGAATTGTGTTCTGGCCAGTTCTAACTTTGAGAGCCATACTAGACAACAGAGCACAGAAGCCAGGTGGGGAAGTTGACCAGGGTTGGGGTGGTGGTGGTGGGAAGGGAAGCCTAGCTAAGGTTAGGCATTTGGGAGAAGTTGGCACAAGGCATGGCATTTCCAGCTGTGACGCACGGCAAGAATCCAATCCTATCTTGTGCATTTATCTATTTATTTTTGATGTTATATGAACTTTAGGCTCCACTTTACCATATGGATTCATAGATACACTTATACAAAAAGGCAGGCCTTTGCCTTCACTTACATATAAAGGCTTTTTAACTTGCCAGGTTTTGGACCCATGCCTCCTGTCTTCTGTCCCAGCCACTCTATTTCATTTACTTTGTCTTGGCAAAATGAAATCTTTTCTGAGATGCCTAATTCCCTGGTGCTGCTTGGTCATCTTCTAAAATGTAACTCAATGTTTTATATCCTTTCCATGATAAAGAAAACATATGTGTGCTATTTATATTGGTTACAGGGCTCACTACACGGCTGTCCTAGCCATGAAGCTCTTGTCTCATCCCTCCCACACTTTACTTGATTGTTTCTAGGGCTTAGAAGGATCTGCAGTTCTCACTGTCACCTCCCTATCCACTGTGGGAAACATAAATGTACTGCATCAAAGCCCTTGTAAAGATGCTCTAGGCCAACATATTGCACAGACCATAATCTTTTAACTAACTAATTAACTCTACATCCTGACCACAGTTTCTCCTCCCTCCTCTCTCCCATGTCCTTCTCCCTCACCTCCACTCCCCATCCATCCACTCCTCTTCCTTCTCTCTTTATAAAAGGGAGGCATCTCATGGTTATCAATCAACCTTGGAATATTAAGTTGATGAAGGACAAAGTGTATCTTCTTCTATTAAGGTTAGACAAGGCAACCCAGTAGGAGGAAAGAGTCCCAAATGCAGGCAAATGGTTAGAGACAGCTCTGGCTCCAAGGTTGCAGTCAGGTGACCAGCCTTGGCTGCAAGCACCTTTACTTGCTGAGCCATCTTGCTAGCTGAGTTGCTGAGAATTTAAGTTTGCATTTTGCTTTTGATGAGCATTGTGGTTTCTGACTGCTGGGAATTTTGTAGGAAGAAGTAAAACTGACATAGCTGAGCTTAGCAGTCTTGCAAAGGAAGATAAGAAAAAAAAAAACAGGAGTTAAAGAAAAAAACTTAAAATTACATATTATAATATGTACTGTGAAGATAAGTCTCTGTGGATAGTAAATGGAATAATGTGATTTAGACTATCTTGAAAAGAAAGCCTCCCAAGGAGACTCATTAGTGATGAGCCTTGAGAGAGCCTCTTCCCATAGGGAGTATCCAGGAAAGTGGAGACACCCTGCCAGATACTACCTACTGACTCACCCAACATCCAGTTGCCATCATTAGTAGAAAAACCCAGGGTGCTTATGGATCCATGCAGGCTCCCCAACTCCTTGGAGTTTGTGCTCTGGTGAAGAGACAGGCCGGTGGGTAAGGCAAGTATTTTGGAGAGCCGAGAGGGTCACAGACTAGCAGTGTATTTTCCCTGTCCTTTTCCTATCTCAGGGCCATCAAAGACCACATCTTTGATTGCGTAAGTTTCTAGTGTGGGTCTGTGCTTCCTTCAAGCTTGGTGTTAAGTATCATTCATCCCTGTCATTTCATTTTGTGCTTTCATTATCCTGTTGTGACTCAGAATTGGCATCTGAAAAATGAGCATCTGCAGTAGCCTCCCAACGTCATATTTGCCTGCAGGCTTTTTCTCCCTTTCATATATCTGGGCATGGCTGACAAGTTAATCTTGATGAAATGCCATTTGTATCACACAGCTTCTCTGCTCTAAATTTTTCCTTAACACCTTCCTGGCTGAGGAGTGCGCCTGTGCTAGGTACCCCCTTTTCTCTTATTAGCTTGCTATATTCAGCAATGAGGGTTTGTGCTCAGTCTTATTGTATCTTTTTAGGCCATATAAAGTAGATATTCCTGGGAGGCCTGCTCTTTTTTTCTTCTTCTTTTCATTTTGAAGGGAAACAGATGTGGAATTCATATCATGGCTTGATATGGCAAGCTAGTAGGAGGAAAAGGGGTCTCTAGCATAGGCAAATGAGTCAGAAATATCACCCTTTCCCATTCTTGGGAGTCCCACAAGAACACCAAGCTATACATCCATAAGGTATATGCAGAAGACCTAGCTTAGACCCATATGGAGTCCATGTTTGTTGCTTCAGTTTCTGTGAGCACCTATGATTAGTTGATTGGGTGGGCCATGTTCTTGTGGTGTCCTTGACATAGGAGCCAAAACCATAAAATGGAAAAATAACAGCATCTTCAACAAATGGTGCTGGTCTAACTGGATGTCTACATGTAGAAAACTGCAAATAGATCTATAGTTATCACCCTGCACAGAACGCAAGTCCAAGTGGATCAAAGACCTCAACATAAAACTAGACATACGAAATCTATTGAAAGAGAAAGTAGGGAAGAGCCTTGACCTCATTGGTAGAGTAGACAACTTCTTGAACAGAAGACCAACAGCTCAAGCTCTAAGATCAATGAGACCAAGATTAATGAGACCTTTTGAGACTGAAATGCTTCTGTAAAGCAAAGGACACTATCAATAGAACAAAATGGCAGCCAACAGATTGGGAAAAGATCTTCACCAACCCTACATCTGACAAAGGGTTAATATTACACACACACAAACACACACACACGCATACGCACGCACATATACATGTGCACACATGTGAAATATGTCAAGAACTTTGTCCATTTCCTTTAGATTTTCCAATTTTGTGGAAAACAGGATTTTGAAGTAAGACCTAATGATTCTTTGGATTTGGATTTTCTTGGTGTCTGTTGTTATGTTTTCCTTTTTATTTCTGAGTTTGTTAATTTGTATACTCTCCCTCTGCCTTTTAGTTAGTTTGCCTAGGGGCTTGTCAATGTTGCTGATTTTCTCAAAGAACCAGCTCTTGTTTTCATTGATTCTTTGAATTGTTTTCTTTATTTCTAATTTACTGATTTCAGCCCTAAGTTTGATTATTTCCTGACATCTGCTCCTCTTGGATGTGTTTGTTTCTTTTTTCTAAAGCTTTCAGGTGAGCTGTTAAGCTTCTAGTATGGGTTTTCTCCGAATTCTTTAGGAAGGCACTTAGTGCTATGAATTTTCCTCTTAGCACTGCTTTCATGGTGTCCCATAAGTTTGGGGATGTTGTGACTTCATTTTTATTGAATTTTATGAAGTCTTTAATTTCTTTCTTTCTTTCTTTCTTTGTTTCTTTCTTTCTTTCTTTGTTTCTTTCTTTCTTTCTTTCTTTCTTCCTTCCTTCCTTCCTTCCTTCCTTTCTTCCTTTCTTTCCTTTCCTGACCCAGTGGTCATTGATCAGAGAGTTGTTCAGTTTCTATGTATGTATAGGATTTTTGTTATTTCTGTTGTTGTTGAGGTTTAGCTTTAATCCATAATGGTCTGATAAATAACAATGGGTCAATTTAATTTTCTTGTACCGGTAAGGTTTGCTTTGTGACCAACTATATGGTTGATTTTGGAGAAGGTTCTGTGTGGTACTCAGAATCCTGGGCAACATGAGACCATCCAAGGGGGAAAAAGACACAAGAGTATTAGAACTGAAGGACTTGAATAGGAAAATAAATAGATAAATAAATGAATAAAGTCAGTACGAGGCCTCACCCCTAGAAATTCTAGATTGGGGTGGGAGAAATCAGATATAATTGATACTTTTTATGGCTTTCTGGATATTTTATACATGGCTCAAATTCAAAATATAGCTTTTTCCAGGCTGAGAACCACTGCTGTAAGAATTGAGCTTTGATAAGTATCAGGTTACACAATATATCAGAACTTTCCACCATTAGTTCCAGACTTCCTGATCTCTTATTATTTCTGATTTATGGACTCCAGAATTATAGCTTTGCTTCTAATACTACTCATCTGGCCCCACCCAGTCACCCTGGGGAAAACACCCTGTACCCTATATCAATGAGGATGTGCAGAGTAAGTGGCCTCAGTATCTCTCAAGCCCTCCAGTTGTATCCTAGACACACAGAAATAATCTCAATCTCAGCCCAAGGAAGAGTGAGGCAACTCCGTGGAAAGTTTGTATACTCACACATTAAGATTCAGCTCAACCAGGAATGACAGGCTGAATGGAACCAAAGATTGCTTTCTAAGCATTTGAGGAGTGCTCTCTCTTCCCCTCACCACTTGGGCCTAAGGCTCAGAGAGAGGGCTGGATGTGTGCTCTGCTTTTCCACCTACTGTGAACCAATTCCCACAGTGGTAGGGTCACCTTCCCACCCCACCCCACTCTCCAGTATGTGGTCTTTTTTTTAATTAATTAAAAATTTATTTTTACATATACATTTATATTATTACACATATACACAATAAACTACCTATAGCAAGAAGAACCATGACACAATCAGGAATTATGTAAATGTTACATTCTTTTTTTTAAATTTAATTTTATTAATTTATTCCTATTACATCTCAATGGTTATCCCATCCCTTGTATCCTCCCATTCCTCCCTCCCTCCCTCCCATTTTCCCCTTACTCCCCTCCCCTATGACTATGACTGAGGGGGACTCCCTCCCCCTATATATGCTCATAGGGTATCAAGTCTCTTCTTGGTAGCCTGCTATCCTTCCTCTGAGTGTACGCGGTCTTGACCTTAGCTGAGACCTGGGCTTCCAGGATTGGAAGGCTTGACTGTTAGAGCTCCTCGTTGAGTCCCAGGCCTAAATTGGGGGTAAGGTAGATTGTTTTTGAAGTTTAATTTCTTTCTTTGTTGAGGGGGGCGAAGAAGAAGTTTTTCCCAAGTCATTTGAAATAAGGGGTTTAAAAAAAAATCGAAAGAGAACAACAAAAAAAAAAAATTCACAGCTAGGATCCACAAATAAGAGAGGACACATGGAACTTGCAGTTCTAGATCTGGCTTACCTCAATCAGTGTATCTCCTAGGTCCACTTTTCTGCAAATATTATTATATCATTATTTTTGCAGCTTAATCCTATTCTATTGTCTTGTGGAACAATGGAAATATGTAGCCCTTCCTTGGCATTCACAAGCAATTGGTTCTGAGGACCTGTACAGATACCAAAATCCAATAATATACAAGTCAAGTAAAATGGTATACTTTTTGTGTATTTTCTTTGTATATAATGCTGTAACTTTAAAAATCCCTAAAATAATGATAAATGATATGTAAATAATTATGTCTATCAGTAAAAATGGCAGAAACATAACCCAAGGACATGAAGGCTTGACTGTACCTTAACAGAATTCAGAAAATTCTGTTTTCGTAGACTGGTTAAAATCATGAGCATGAATTATTAAAAATCAGAGACACACGAAAATGTATATGTTGGAATTCTAATTCCATCAGCGTTAGCTCTTGTCTGTTACAAAATGATAGAGAAGGATACACTTGCATTTGAGAAGGAGAAATGCACACTACATAATCCTATCTCTTTGTAGTATATTGGTGACTTTCATTTTTTTGCATTATAATTTTTTATTAATTCATTCACATTACATCTCAATTGTTATCCCATGTCGTGTATCCTCCCATTCCTCCCTCCCTCCCACTTTCACCCTATTCCCCTCACCTATGACTGTGACTGAGGGGGACTTCCTCCTCCTGAATATGATCCTACAGTATCAAGTCTCTTCTTGGTAGTCTGCTATTCTTCCTCTGAGTGCCACCAGGTCTCCCCATCAAGGGGACGTTGGTCAAATATGGGGCACCAGAGTTCATGTGAAAGTCAGTCCCCACTCTCCACTTAACTGTGGAGAATGTCCTGTCCACTGGCTAGATCTAGGTAGGGGTTTGATGCTCACTGCACGTATTGTCCTTGGTTAGTGCCATAGTTTGAGCAGAACCCCTGGGCCCAGATGTGCCCATCAGAGTGTTCTTGTAGGTTTCTAGGACCCTCTGGATCCTTCTATTTCCCCATTCTCACATACTTCTCTCACCTAGAGTCCCAATAGGATGTCCTCACCTCTATCCCACTTTCCTGGTAAGTGAAGACTTTCATGGGACATGCCCCTTGGGCTAGTGTCCAGTTATAAGTGAGTATATACCATGTGAGTCTTTTTGCTTCTGGGTTAACTCACTCATTATGATCATTTCTAGTTCAATCTATTTGTCCAGAAATTTTGGAAATTCCTTGTTTTTAGTAGCTGAGTAGTATTCCAAAGTGTAAATGTACCGCAGTTTCTTTATCTATTCTTCTACTGAGGGACACTTAGGCTGTTTCCATGATCTGGCTATTATGAATAAGGCCACTATGAACATGGTTGAGCATTATGTCCTTGTTGTGTGCTGGTGCATCTTCTTGGTATATTCCAAGGAGTGGTATAGCTGGGTCTTGAGGAAGCCCTATTCCCAGTTTTCTGAGATAGCGCCAGATAGGTTTCCAAAATGGCTGTACTAGTTTGCATTCCCACCAGCAATGAAGAAGTGTTCCTCTTTCTCCACATCCTTGCCAGCATGTGGTATCACTTAAATTTTTGATCTTAGCCATTCTGATGGGTGTAAGATGGAATCTCAGAGTTGTTTTGATTTGCATTTCTCTGATGACTAAAGATGTTGAGCATTTCTTTAAGTGTTTCCCAGCCATTCGATATTCCTCTGTTGAGAATTCTCTGTTTAATTGTGAGCCCTATTTCTCAATTGGATTATTTGGTTTGGTGGTGTTTAATTTCTTGAGTTCTTTATATATTTTGGATATTAGACCTTTGTCAGATTAGGGTTGGTGAAGATCTTTTCCCAGTCTGTAGGCTGTCGCTTTGTCCTGTTGATAGTGTCTCTAGCCTTACAGAAGCTTCTCAGCCTCATGAAGTCCCATTTATTAATTGTTGACCTTAAGGGCTAGGCTGTTGTTGTTCTGTTCAGGAAGTTGTCTCCTGTGCCAATATGTTCCAGGCTCTTCCTCACTTTTTCTTCTAACCAGTTTAATGTCTCTGGTTTTATGTTGAAGGAGAAGGATACACTTGCATCTGAGAGGGAGAAAGTGCACACTACATAATCTTATTTCTTTGTAGTATATTGGTGACTTTCATTTTTTAAATATACTTTTCCCTCCATAATTTCAAGTTTATGAAGGTAATGATGGTTTAAAATTCATGAACAGAATAAATAGAACAAATATGCAACTTTTTCTTATGGGTTAATTAAACAGGCTGCTTCTAATTCACATTAAAAGATACCATTCCATTGTATATATGTAGCACATTTAATTATCTAGGCATCAGTTGCATGGTATTTAGGTTGTTCCCACCTCCTAACTATTGTGAGCAGAGTACCAATAAAAACAGATAAACAAAAACAAACAAACAAAACAAACAAACAAAACAACAACAACAAAAAAAAACAGATAGATAAGTGTTTGTGGAGCAGGATGTTGAGTGCATTGGTCATATGCCAAAGAGTGGTATAAAAGGGTCATATGGTAGATTTATATTTAGTCTTTTAAGAGTTCTCTATATGGATTTTTGGAGTGGTCACATCAGTTTGCAACTCTAGCAATAGTAAATATGAGTTCTCCTTTTCCACATCCCTTCCAGCATTTGCTGTCAGTCGTTTTCTTGATGTTATCCATTTTGAGTCAGGTGAGATGAAATATTATAGTTTTCTCTTGTTCTTTCTTTCTTTTCTTTTCTTTCTTTCTTTCTTTTTTTTTTTTTGGTTTTTTGAGACAGGGTTTCTCTGCGTAGTGTTGGCTGTCCTTGACTCACTTTGTAGACCAGGCTGGCTTTGAACTCATAGTGACTTGCCTGCCTCTGCCTCCCGAGTGCTGGGATTAAAGGTGTGCTCCACCACTCCCGGCCTCTTAGACTTTCTTAGTTGTGAAGGATGTAAGATGCTTTCAGAGACACTTTTAAGACATTTTTTTTCTTTTGAGAATTCTATATTCATATTTGTTGGGTCAGTTGTTTTCTTAAGATTTTTTTGATTTCTTAGTATATTCCGGATACTAATACTCTGTCAGGTGTGTAGTGGGCAAATATTCTCACCTATTAGGTGGCTTCCTTTTCATTTGGTTGATTGTTTCCTTTGTTGCATAGAAGCTCTTTAGTTTTTTTTCAATTCTTCTTTTTTAAAATTAATTTATTCAGATTACATCTCAATTGTTATCCCCTCACTTGTGTGCCTGCCCACCAGAAGAGAGCACCAGATCTCATTATAGATGGTTGTGAGCCACCATGTGGTTGCTGGGAATTGAACTCAGGATGTTTGGAAGAACATCCAGTGCCCTTAACCTCTGAGCCATATCTCTGGCCCTTAAAGATTTATTTGTTCATTATTTTTACAGTGACTTAAAATTGGGGTTGGTGATACCTGCAACTGTTTGTTGTTGTTGAAAATTGTTTTAACTATCCTTGAGCTCTTATATTTCCATTTATTGTCTTTTCAATTTCTGTGAAGAATTGTAGTAGAATTTTCATGGCAATTTCACTGAATATGTAGATTGCTTTTGGTAGGATAACCATTATCAAGGAATCATATTATATTTCAGGGCTTTTAATGGTATACTGATAACTACAAAACTTGGAAGAGATCATTTATTTATCTAAAAAATCTTAACTATAATTATCACATTGTATATATGTTATAGCATATTAGTTATTACTTTTTCTTTTGGTGAATATTAAGATTACTTGTGGTTTTAGTTTCCACACTCGATGTAGCAATGTTATTTTTTCACATATATATAAGAGAAGAAGACACATATAACAGAAATTTCTAGAGTATGTATTACAAACAGAATTTCTGTGTTGTTGAGTGTGTGGACCCTCAACTATTCTACTACATGTCAAATTACTTGGGAAAGAAATGATGCCAATTTATACCTATATTAGCAGGTGATAACATCTCCTCCTCCTCCTCCTCCTCCTCCTCCTCCTCCTCCTCTTCTTCTTCTTCTTCTTCTTCTTTGAGACAGGGTTTCTCTGTGTAGCCTTGGCTGTTCTGGACTCACTTTGTAGACCAAGCTGGTCTCAAACTCACAGTGATCTGCCTGCCTCTGCCTCCTGAGTGCTAGGATTAAAGGCATGTGCCCTCACACATGTCTCCTCTTTTTATTTATCAAGAATTAGTGCTTGGAGAAGTCAAAAGACAGGGCCCAAGACATTCCACAGAGTTAGGACAAGAACCTATGCTCAATGCTTGAGACATACTGAGTCTCTTACATGGTTTGTATGGTTTAAGGGTGCACTGAAAGGGGGGGACCTAGAGTCTATATTGGAGATATGACACTGGCAGTATTTGGGTCAACTTCACAGTTTCTCCAAGAGTTTTCTTTTAAATCTCAATGGAGTGGCCCACAGGAGTCTGCCCTGAACTGGGGATTCTACTTTCTTATCAAAGGATTATGAAAGGATCATTTTTCATAATTGTGCTTGGTGTTAACCTAGTATTAGATCCAGAGAATGATTCTAGAATGTGCCATCATTGTTCTGATGATTGTACAATGAATTTGAACAAAGGGTCACACACAAAATAAAAAGGCAATCACACTGCTCAAGACCAATTTTTCTTTGGAACTCTGAAGCAGTATGTTAACCAATCTTCTGTGCTGTAGTGTCAATGCAAAAGAGAGAGTTGAAGAAGAGAGAACTCAGGGAACCAAGCCGACTTCAGCAACGCAACCTAGGCGTGATATGTGCCAATTCTGTGCTCAGTCAGCCAACCAGAACTAAAAGCAAGGTTCCAATCCCCTTGCAAAAGAGGCCTACAGAGTGTGGAAGAACACACAAATGTTAGACGAATGCTAACAGTCTCTCACACACTTGGTCCTTGATACTTTGAAATCACATATGTGGAAAAAACCATAGGCAACTTCATACCATTTCATATTCTAAACAAGCAAATCAAGACTTCATACTACTTTCTTTTTATATTTAAAAGAAAAATGGTTGATGAAGTGCATAATGCCTTTTAAAGAACTCCTCATGTTAAAACCAGCAAAATTTTGCTTAATAGTTGTGAGATCTGGGGAATACGTTTAACTCCTGTTAACTCATACCTCAATTGAAAATGGAATACCAATTCCTTATCCATGGGTATGCTGTGAAAGGTGGGCTGGAGATGTTATTTAAAACATCTCCCACAAGCTGGACACAGTGGCCCATGCCTGTAATCCCAGCACTCAGGGAGGCAGAGGCAAGCAGATCTCCGTGAGTATGAACCTAGCCTGGTCTACACAGAGTAACAGTCAAAGCTGTACAGAGAAGCCTTGTCTCAAAAAAATAAAAATAAAAAACAACCCCCCCAAAACCCTCCCATAATGTGTACTATGAGGTGTCCAAGTGAATTTTAACTTTTTCTTGTCATAATTGCTACTATAATATAATCGCCTATATGTTAATAACCACTAGAAACTAGTCTGCTATTTGGGGATTAGAAATGATTTGGTGATGTTCCAGAAATGAAATGTGTTATCTGTACATTTGTATCTTTGTAGCCTTTGGGGGATCTCGCAGGTCATTTGATTCCTGGGATCACATTCCTTGTCATAGCTCTTTGGTGGAGTACAAAGAGTATCCTAAAGCACATTTGTAAGCAGCAAAAGAGATCTTCCTCCTTTCTTACCAAAGACTTTTTCTCTCGAGCAGAAGTTTTGGAAGGAATTGTGCTGATCAGTGTGACATTAATAGGTGAGATGATTTACTCTGTTTTATTTTCCTCAGTTTTGGTGTTTTCATATGTCTAAAAAAAATGATTTTTTTTTAAAAACAAAATCAAGGAACTACAAAGCTGAATGTTTTATTCAAGACTATTTATTAAACATTCTAATTACAATTTCTATGTAATATTGTTAGGGTTCAGGAATAGTCACATACTGACCACTCGAACACCAGACTCAGGTTGAAAGATATTTATTGAAGGCTTAACCAAGAACTGACGAGCCAGCAAGGGTTGCAATCTGAACTTGGGAGTCAGACCATGCTCTTGAGCCATTTTCAAAGTGAGTTTTTAAAGGGGAAAAAAAAATCACAACCAGGCAGGAGAAATCATTTTTATTCAGGTACAGTTTGTTCATAGAACTGAGAAGAATATTTTCTATTGTATGTAGGTAGTTAGACAAAACGCTTTAAGGTGATTGGTTGAGATTTAGGGTAGGGGAGCACTTGGGGGCTTTCCAGCTCTCTGGGAGTAATGAACATAGCAGGGTGTTGCGGTCTTAACTCTAATAGAACAGTATAACATGCATTTATTATCTATTGTTTTATTCTAAGCAGCATTAACCCTTTTTGGCTTCAGGCACATTAGCCTGAGAACTTGAACTTAATTTCACCTTATGATCATGAAGGAGATTTGGTAGTAAAATGGCTTCTAATATTGCTAAGAGTGATACCTGATGTTAACAGAAGAGCTACAGTTTTGATAAAAACTAAAGTAGGGGGCTGGAGAGATGGCTCAAAGGTTAAGAGCACTGCCTGCTCTTCCAAAAGTCCTGAGTTCAATTCCCAGCAACCACATGATGGCTCACAACCATCCACAATGGAATCTGGTGCCCTCTTCTGGCCCGCAGGTGTACAAGCAGGCAGAACACTGTATATGTAATTAATAAATAAATCTTTAAAAACAAACAAACAAAAAACCTAAAGTTGGCCTCAACAAGGAGCTATTGCCATGTGAAAAGTTTAAGCTGATTATAATAATATAATTTGTTACGAAGATGGTATTTAGATTTATATGGAGGCTTATTAATAAATTATAGTATTTAATTTATCTACTCAATCATGGTGATTTTTTTTTTTTTGTGAAATTGTTTGCATCCTCTGAAATCATTTTATATCAATTTTTTCTGACCCCTGAGAAAATAAACCCTGCTAGAAACTATTTTGTAAATTATGCAAAAATAATCAAGCAATTTTAAAAATAAAGTTTCAGTAAATAATTGCTGAGAGGTTATGGAGAGTGGTTAGGGCTGAGGAAAGGCCTTGGTTCAGGATCTCACCTTTCCCTTCCCCCCTAATTTCCTGAATTAGAGAAAATAGTTAGGTCAGATAATTTATGAAGCCCTTCCATTGCTTTTGGGAATTCTGTAAAAATGGCCTATTTTTGAAGTTTCATTGTAGCCTTTCTGTTGTAAAAGAGAAAACTTTCTATTTTTTTTTTTTGTGCGTATGTTTTATTCATGAACAGAGGTATTTGGTATGACTCACATTCATTGTTTCTAAGAAGAACTCTGCAAAACTAGATGCGTTGGTAAGTAAGCCAGCATCTTTGAGGAAGCTCACCTGCTTGTATAACTGATTATACCACGTGCTGCATTGACTAGGGCTTCTTGCTTATTCTTAGCTAGAGGAAGACGAATCTTAGTTTTTGTTTTGAACTCAGGAACTAAGCCCAATCTTTTACCTAGTGGCTATCCGGAAGTCTAACAGCTAGGAAATGAACAGTCAACCTATCTAGGACAGTCTCATAAATCTTGGGCATTAGTTAGAAATAGATACTTGAACCAAAGAAAATGAGCAATGAAAATTGGTTATCTGAGCAAGCATTTGAACCTTTAAAAAAAGTCTAAAATAGCTGGGCTGTGGTGGTGCATGCCTTTAATTCCAGTACTCAGGAGTCAGAGGCAGAGGCAGGTGTATTTCTATGACTTCCATGCCAACCTGGTGTACAGAACAGAGTTACAGGACAACCAGGACTACACAGAGAAACCCCGTCTTGAAAAACAAAACAAAACAAAACAAAACAAAGGACTAACCAACCAACCAAACAAAAGAAAGTCTAAAGTGTTAATACAAAGCTGCTAGGGAACCACGGAGAGAGGAAGTAATGTTTTAAGAGGGCACAGTACATTGAGTAAGCAGTGGTCATATCTTCCTTCATGTGTGTGTGCTAGGTAGGTAGAGCCATGAAGAATGTTGCTAAAATTGTGGCATGATTTTTCTACAGGAATAACTGGCCAATACACTTATGTTAAAAACCATGGTCAGTTCTCAGACAGAGAATTCTGGATTCTCCGGATCCTGCGATGGCATCATGTTATCGTATTCGCCATCTTTGCATTGCTAGGTGCGACAAGGATCTTATGTTCCATCATTAGTTCACTTCCAGTTTCTTTGGTCAACTTAATGGTGTCAAATGCCTTCTTTGTGGAGGGTAAGTATAGAGGAGTGGGGTTACATCCCTCTTTTTTCCTGTGCTTGGCTATCCTGGACTCGTTTTGTAGAACAGGCTAGCCTCGAACTCACAGTGACCCTCCTGCCTCTGCCCCATAAATGCTGGGATTAAAGGCGTGCGCCACCACGCCCAGCATCTTTCCTTTCTTAGTGCATTATTGGTTGACAAGGTGAAGTATCTGGGCCATATTGGAATCAGACGTAGTAGTGCACGCCTGTAATCCCAGCACTCAGGGAGGCAGAGGCAGGCAGATCTCTGTGAGTGTGAAAGTAGCCTGGTCTAAGCAGAGAAACAGCTAAAGCTGTATAGAGAAGCCTTGTCTCAAAAAATTTTTTTTTCTTTGCTTGTCTTCTATAGGATGTCAAGGAGTTTTCTTCTTTACTAACTCATTCTGCAACATTAGGCAGATACAACCATTTAATGTTATTTATTAGTGTTTCACGTCTGTCCCCAAAGAACCTTATTTCTTTGCAATTATCTTTTTTTTTATACTTTTATTTTTGTTTTTGGTTTTTGGAGACAGGGTTTCTCTGTGTAGCCTTGGGTGTCCTGGAATTGTTTTGTAGACCAGGCTGGCCTCGAACTCAGAGCAATCCCATGTGCTGGGATTAAAGGCATGCACCACCACACCTTGGTTTTTATACTTTTAATAATGAAAATTAAACCCAGAGCAATGGAAGTATGAATCTTCAAATGAGGTAGCCAACTAGGTCTTAAATCACCAGTCCAGTAAAACTTTGCCAGTATGTACAAGAAGTAGAGTCTGCAAACTTCAATCATATTAGCATTGGAAGTCCTAATTTTGAGAGATCAATAAAAAAAAAGAATTCATATGTTTTGTTCATGTGTTTTCTAAAATTACTGTGGTGGGTGAGGGAGGGTCCTTAGTGAAGATGAAGAAGTAGATTGGCTGTGGAGCACTGAAAGCTACAAGTGGCTAGAAGCAGTTACTCCTTTCATCCCATCTGAAGAAAATAGTTCTTGTTTGCTGCTTTTTGAGGACAAAAGCCAGGAAAAAATGAATTGCAATAAGTAATAGCTTGGCTCTCATATATATATATTTAAAAGATTTATTTATTATACTCACAGTGTTCTGTCTGCATATAGACTTGAAGGCCAGATGAGGGAACCAGATCTCATTATAGATGGCCTTGAGCCACCATGTAGTTGCTGGGAATTGAACTCAGAATCCTTTGGAAGAGCAGCCAGTGCTCTTATGCAAAATTCTGTTTGTTTGTGGGTTTTTTTTTTTTTTGAGACAAGATTTCTCTGTGTAACCTTGGCTGTCCTGGACTCACTTTATAGAACAGGCTGGCCTTGAACTCACAGCAATCCACCTGCCTCTGCTTCCTGAGTACTGGGATTAAAGGTGTGAGCCACCATGCTTGGCCAGCCAGTGTTCTTAACCTCTGAGCAATCTCAGCCCCCTGGTTCTCATATCTTTAATGAACATCCTTTTCTTCTAGCTTAATGAAGGGTATTAAGGTGAAATCGGAACATGTTTATGTAATAAAACAGTGCTGTTAGATGCTACTTGCAGATAACCTTGCCACCCTTATGGAGATGTGATTTATGATTTATACTTACTTGTTTATTTATGGCACTGAATTCCTTAAGGCAAGGCTTTGGCTTCAACTTATTAATCTTCATATTCACATGAATTGAAGCTCCCTACTTTGTCATGTTTATTATTCATCAGCCTGCATAAAATTGTTTTTTTTTCTTTAGATCAGTTAGTTAAGAATTTCATGCTATGGGAGAAAATAAAGGTTGGAGAAGGAAAATGAGGGTTGAATTTCAATAATTCCATTCTTAGTAGGCAGTGATAACTCAAAAAAAAAAATTGCCAAGCTCCATTGCTGTGAGATTCAGTGGGGACCTCATGTTTTATTCCATTGTCTAGGTATATGAAATTCTGTGGATAGAGAAGGAAGAGAGGTGTGAGAGGCAAGTGTTGAGTGGGCTGTCTTTGTTTTTTATTAAAAGAACCAAACCCAATATTTTTTACCCTATTAGCTTTCATCTTCTACTACCACACCCATGGCCGGTCATCAGTGGACAGCTTTGTGCATCAACTGTTGAGCTTCAGTGCATTTTTGATAGGTCTAGTTGCCTTTATAGAATTCCTCTCTGCAAAGACCAATGTACTTCTGGAGTTCCTGATGTCAAGTCTTACAATGCTACATGGGATGTCGTTCTGGCAGGTGAGTTGAGGTCTCTGGTTCTATCTTGCCTGTACCTGTGGCTTCTCTCCTTATTTGATGAGGTAGTTCCTGATAGACTCCAGAGATTTTCCTGTGATGTGATGCCTATAGTGAAACTGTTGTTTTTTAAGTGGTTATGTCTTTAAGTGACCCAGAGTTCCTAGTGGGAATGCTAGAACAGCAGCTGAGCCAGAGGTAGGATGTGCCTGTTGTCACACATCTGACTATGAGACACTGAGTTGACTCTACCAGTTTTTGATGATATGATACCTTATCACATAATCAGTAGTAAACTCTAGAAATTTAGGGAAGACAGGAAAGTGGGGAGCCTGTTACTTATTGAGAAACAAGTATATATTTGCCATTGTATTAGAAAACATTTTTTTTGGCAGAGTGTCTCACTAGGTATCCCAAGTGGCCTTGAACTCAGAATCCTATCATCTAAGGCCTCAGCATCCTTAGTGCTGGGATTATAGATGTATCCCATGTCTGTCTTTTACTGGAGTCTTATGAACATCATATTTCTTCCTGTTTATGATAATGTAGCAGTTAGGTATTATCATTTCTAACTTATTAGTAGGAAGACTCAAAAAGATTAAGTTATTTTGCAAAGCTCTTACAATAATGGAACTAGGCAATCCTCTGCTAATTACTTTTCAAATAAACTTAGTTTAACAGACAGGCACCCATATTAATGGAGACAATGAGACCACATATAGAATATTATGGGAACTCAAGAAAAAAATCCTGGATGAGTTGAGACCTGGAGGTGGATACTCTTTTTTTTTTCTATTAACTTATTTATTCACTTTGACACCCGAATTGCAGCCCCTCCTCCTTCATTTCCTCTCAGTCCCATCCTCAAATCTCCTCCCCTCCACTCCTACCCTTCTCCTCAGAGAAAGGGAGGCCATACATGTACCAACCCACTCTGACCCATCAAGTTGTATCAGGACTAAGTGTATCCTCTCCCACTGAAGCCGCACAAGGCGGCCCAGCTAGGGGAAATAGATCCAAAGGCAGGTAACAGAGTCAGAGACAGCCCCTGCTCCTGTTGTTAGAGGACCCACCTGAAGACCAAGCAGCACATCTGCTACATAGGTTGAGGGACTAAGACTAGCCCATGCAAACTCTTTGATTGGTGGCTCAGTCTCTGTGAGCCCCCATGGGCCCAGGTCAGTTGACTCTGTGGGTCTTCTTGTGGTGTCCTTGACCCCTCCAGCTCCCTCAATCCTTCCTCCCACTCTTCCACATGTCTTCTTAAGCTCTTCCTAGTGTTTGGACATGAGTCTCTGCATTTGTTTCCATCAGCTTCTGGATGAAGCTTCTCAGAAGACAGTTATTCTAGACTCCTGTCTGCAAGCAGAGCAGAGTATCATTAATAGTGTCAGAGGTTGCGTGTCTCTCATGGGTCTCAAGTTGGGCCAGTCATTGGTTGGCTATTCTCTCAATCTCTGCCCCATCTTTATCCCTGCACATCTTGTAGGCAGGACAAATTTCGGGTTGAAGGTTTGGTGTGTGGGTTGGTGTGTCCCTCCGTCTACTGGATGCCCCATTTGGCTACAGGAAGTAGGCACTTTAGGCTGAATAGTGAATCGTAGTATGGTTATCCTGTACTTGACCTGTTTGGTTGTATTTTTCTGTATTTCTTTACATTTATTCATTTCCTATTTAAAGAAGTTCTCTTTATTTGATTTGATTTAAGGTCATCTTCTTGTGCTTCAGCTCTGTTAGGATTTTCAGTGCTTATTGTAGTAGGATAGCAGGGCTGTGGTGGTGGCAGATTCTTGTTGACTGTGTTCCTGTGCTGTCCTTAAGCCATTTGATTGTCTCTGGTGTTGGCTGGATGTTCCTGGTGCTGGTAGGACTCCTTGGGGGGCAGGAAGAGTCTTTGGCCTAACAGTGAGGCTCAGGGAACAGCATGGTGGTTTGGTCAGGCTATTTAAAGTATTTAAACTTCACATGAGTTATAAGACAGCATTTCTCAGATGAAAGGGAGAGGCAGTATCATGGCCAACTGTGTAGGAAATATATGTGTTGGGGTAAGAAAGTAACATGTCTTCATGGGACCAACTTCCTTCTTGGCTGTGATTATTCAAACTGCTGATATGGCTCAGACTGACCTGGTTGTTCAGAACACTGTCCTTCCATATTGACCAATATGGAGAGAAGATATGCTGATAGAGAGTGTAGCAGAAGAAAGAAGCCAGGCACTCCTACTTCGGAATACTGTCTGGGCCATTCAGAAGTTTTTGACCATTGTCAATATTATTGAAGTTTCTGAGTTCGATCCTTCCCTTTTATAATAGAAGGGATAATAAAACCTCCTTATTAATGTTAATTTTAAGACTAAAGATTATTTCAAAGGGGCTGGAGAGATGGCTCAGCAGCTAATAGCACTGTCTGCTCTTCCAGAGGTCCTGAGTTCAATTCCCAGCAACCACATGGTAGCTCACAACCATCTATGATGTGATCTGACGCCCTCTTCTGGCCTGCAGGTGTACAGGCAGGCAGAGTGTTGTATACATAATAAATAAATATATCTTTAAAAAGAGATTATTTCAAAGAGCTTATGCATACATATGGATAAACTGCCTGCACCTGACATATACCACTTAATCATATGTATGAAATAAAAGTTGTAGTTCTCATTCCTATCAAAGAGAATCAATACATGGAGCAACTTAATAAAGGAAAATAATGAAATCATAGTTTCTATTGATTAATTCTGACTATTTGAATTTGTATTATTAATTTTTTTCATATACATTTATATTATTACACATATATACAATAAACTATCTACAGCAAGAAGAATCATGAAACAATCAGGAATTATATAAATGTTACATTCTTAGTGTTTTGGCTATTTGTATTTGGCAGCCTTGAAGAAAACATCTTTCTTATCTTGGTGAGTCTAAAATTCTGAATGTAAATCAATATCTATCACACCTCATCATTATCAACTTAAAACATCTATCTAAAACTAAAAGCAATTTAACTCCTAAACAACTATAAGCTTAATTATAAAACCAAACTATCTGGTCTTCAACCCCATCAGAGACTTGAGAAGGAATAAAATTAATTACCTGATTATACAGGGGGTTCAGGTTAGCAGCTTCCTAAATGAGAAGATGACAGAGACAGTTTGCTACCTGAGCAGTCGCCCAAAACTCTCTGTAACATTGGAGCATCATCTTCAGCCTCCTGGCCCAGTATATCTGACAGATATATTTGTGAGGCAGGAACTATTGAGGACTTGCTTACCCTGTCTTGGTAGAGTTTGGCCATTGACTCTGCCTGCTTCCAAGCTTGCCATTTTTAAAGGCAGAATTCTATCTGTGGTAGAAACGAGGGCATTTTGCTTATTTTTCTATAGAATCATATCTATCTGTTGCACCTAAGATTCTTGTGATAAAAATAGACTAGTAATTGATTTGACCATGATTTGATCAACTAACAATTAACTTGTGTAATTTATTTATCCTAAATATCCTGCAATAGCAATTTCAAAGTATTGGAAGTAAAACTATTATAATTGAGTTATATGGGTATAATACCTCATATTAGAGTACACACACACACACACACACACACACACACACACACACACACATATATATTGTATGTGTGTAAAGAATAATCTTACATTAGAATTCTTTACTACTGTATCTAAAATTAAACTTATTTTCCATTATATACAAAATTCTGTCCCAGTGAATTAAAAATAATCTTGTGAGTGACAATTAAGACATTAAATTGAGAATTAGGTTCACTAATATACTTTCTGTTCTAACTTCCCTATATATTTCTATATTCCCCCTTCTTTCTTTTCAACCCCTATAAAGGAAAATAGAGACATTCCTGAGTCCAATCTTGTTTTCTCTCTAGATAAGACAAATAATAACGTATAACCAACTCCCATTGAAAATAACCCTCTATAGCCCAAGAAAACAACCAAAAACCTACCCAACCCCCCTTAAAGGAAATAGGGCGTCATTCTCTTAAAGTTTCTTCTGGCTGATTTGGGACAAATAATACCTTTGTAGGGGACAAAATAAAATTGGGGAAATGGTTAAACAAGTTAGGAATAGCATTTGTGGTCTGGTTTCTAAATGTTGAGAAATTGCAGGCTTAACTAGAGTCCTCTGTGGGACAGTCTGAAATGCTGGACTGATTGGGATTGGAAGCTTTCTTTGAAGGTGTCTTGGAAGCTGTCTTGCTCTGATGAGGACAAGAAACTGAAGCACTTGGTGCTGGAACATGAAGGTTACAGGATGTCAGCGTCCAGCATAGTGAGAGGAATGAATCCTGTCAGGCCTGATTCAAAATCTGTGTCTGGTTGTTTTGTTCTGAAAAACATAGTTTCTCACAAGCATTATACAGTTATAAAATTATAAATGTGTAAGGTGTGTGTGTGTGTGATGCACAGAACAATTAAAGCTGGTTCTTTGCTCTTTGTATGAGCAGATAAAAGACATCTGTAAATCTTCATTTGTGCCATATGAAGAATGACATCTAATAATAATTCATAGGGATTCTGTAGCCAACCAGAAGCATTGTCTGTGCCTGGACATTCATACCTCAGCCAGTCTTGGAGCTATTCCCATATAGTTGGGTTAGCAATATAAGTTACCTGCTTGTTCTGTAATTTAGGTTCATCACATCCCAGTTGTATCCCCGTACCTCATCCCCTCCCGATCCTCCCTTTCACCCTCATCCCCTCTCCCTCCTTCCCTTAGTCCTCAGAAAGGGGAGCCCTCCTCCTCTAACATCTGACCTCAGCCTACCAAGTCTCATCTGTACTACTTGTAACCTTGTCCTCTGTAGCCTAGCAAGGCCGCCCGCCTTGGGGGGGGGGGATGTGATCAAAGTTTGGTGGACAGAGTCCATGTCCAAAGTAGTCCCTACTCTCCACATTGTGGGACCCACAAGGAGACTATGCTACTACATCTGAACAGAGGTTCTAGGTCCACATCATACATGGTCCTTGGTTGATGTATCAGTCTCTGTATTGTAGTATAGTTATCTGTATTATGTGGCTAATATCCACTTATGAGTGAGTATATACCATGCGTGTCTTTCTGGGTCTGGGTTACCTCACTCAGGATGATCTTTTCTAGTTCCATCCCTTTGCCTGCAAATTTAAAGATTTCCTTGTTTTTAATAGCTGAATAGTATTCCAATGTATAAATGTACCATAGTTTCTTCATCCATTATTCAGTTGAGGGACATCTAGGTTGTTTCCAGATTCTGGCTATTACGTGTAAAGCTGCTATGAACATAGTTAAGCAAATGTCTTTGTTGTGTGGTGGAGCATCTTTTGGGTATATTCCCAAGAGTGGGATGGCTGGGTCTTGAAGTAGATTTATTCCCAATTTCCTGAGAAAGCACCAATTGATTTCCAAAGTGGTTGTACAAGTTTAAACTCCCATCAACAATGGACTATAGTAATGTTCCTCTTTCTCCACATCCTCACCAGCATGTCCTGTCACCTGAATTTTTGATCTTAGCCATTCAAATAGGTATAAGCTGGAATCAGAGTCATTTTGAGTTGCATTTCCCTGATAACTAGGAATGTTGAGAATTTCTTTAAGTGTTTCTCAGCCATTTTATATTACTCTGTTGAGAATTCTCTGTTTAGTTCTGTACCCCAGTTTTTAATTGGGTTATTTTGTTTGGGTGGTGTTTAATTTCTTGAGTTCTTTATATATTATGGATATTAGTGCTTTGTCAGATTTAGGGTTGGTGAAGATCTTTTCCCAATCTACAGGTTGTTGTTTTGTTCTGTTGACAGTGTCCTTCACTTTGCAGAAGCTTTTCATTTTCATAAAGTCCCATTTATCAATGGTTAATCTTAGGGCCTGAGCTGTTGGTGTTCTGTTCAAGAAGTTGTCTTCTGTGTTAATGAACTCAAGGCCCTTCTTCACTTTTTCTTCTAACAGATTTAGTGTGTCTGATTTTATATTGAGGTCTTTAATCCATTGGGACTTCAGTTTAGTTCAGGGTGACAGATATGGATCTATTTGCATTTTTCTACATGTAGCCATCCAGTTAGACCAGCAACATTTGTTGAAGATGCTATCTTTTTTCCATTGTATGGATTTGGCTTCTTGTCAAAAATCAGTGTCCATAGGTAGGTGGGTTTATTACTGGGTCTTCTATTCAGTTCCATTGATCAACCAGCCTATTGCTATGCCAGTACCATGCTGTTTTTATTACTGTTGCTCTATAGTACAAATTGAGATCTGGGATGGAGATTCAGAAGATCATTTATTGCACAGAATTGTTTTAGCTATTCTGGTTTTTTGTTTCTCCATATGAAGTTGAGAATTGATCTTTCAAGGTTGGTAAAGAACTGTGTTGGAATTTTGATGGGAATTGCACTGAATCTGTGGATTGCTTTTGGTAAAATGACCATTTTTACTATGTTGATTCTCCCAATCCATGAGCATGGGAGATCTTTCCATCTTCAAAATCTTCTTCAAATTCTTTCTTCAGATATTTGAAGTTTTTCTTCATATAAGTCTTTCACTTTCTTGGTTAGAGTTATACCAAAATACTTCATATCATTTGTGGCTATTGTGTAGGGTGTAGTTTCCCTAACTTCTTTCTCAGCTTGCTTGTCATTTGTATATAGGAGGGCTAGGGTTTTTTTTTTGAGTTGATTTTGTATCCAGCCACTTTGCTGAAGGTGTTTATCAGCTATAAGAGTTCCTTGATAGAATTTTGGGGGTCACTTATGTATACTATCATACCATCCATGAATAGTGATAGTTTGTCTTCTTCTTTTCCAATTTGTATCCCCTTGATCTCCTTTAGTTGTCTTATTGCTCTAGCTAGGACTTCACATCCTACATTGAAGTGATACAGAGAGAGTAGACAGCCTTGTCTTGTCCCTGATTTCAGTGGAATTGATTTAAGTTTCCCTCCATTCAGTTTGATGCTGGCTATAGGCTTGCTGTATATTGCCTTTATTATGTTTAGTATGTGCCTAGTATTCCTGCTCTCTCCAGGACTTTTAAAATGAATGCATGTTGGATTTTGTAAAATGCTTTTCTGACATCTCAGGAGTTGATCATGTGGTTTTCTTCTTTCAGTTTCTTTACATGATGAATTACATTGATGGATTTCCATGTATTGAACCACCCCTGCATGCCTGGGCTGAAGCCTACTTGGCCATGGAGAATGATAATTTTGATGTGTTCTTGGATTTGCTTTGGGAGTATTTTATTGAGTATTTTTGCATCAATGTTCATAAGAGAAATTGGCCTGAAATTTTCCTTGTTGAGTCTTTCTGTGGTTTAGGTATCAAGGTGACTGTGTCCTCATAGAATTAGTCTGGTAATGTTCCTTCTGATTCTATTTTGCAGAATAGTTGAAAGAGAATTGGTATTAGCTCTTCTCTGAAGGTCTGGTAGAATTCTGCTCTGAATCCATCTGGTCCTGAGGGTTTTTGGTTTGTTTGTTTGTTTGTTTATTTATTTATTTATTGTTGTTGTTGTTGTGAGACTTCTGATGATTGCTTTTATTTCCTTAGGTGTTATAGCACTATTCAATTTTTTTTTTTTTTACCTAGTCTTGATTCAATTTTGGTAGTTGGTAGCTATCAAGAAAATTGTCCATTTCATTTAGGTTTTCAAATTTTGTGGCATATAGGCTTTTGAAGTAAGACCTGATGATTCTTTGGATTTCCTCAGTGTCTGTTGTTATGTCTCCCTTTTCATTCTTGATTTTGTTGATTTAAATACTCTCCCTCTGCCTTTTAGTTTAGTTAAAAGTTTGTCTATCTTGTTGATTTTCTCAAAGAACCAGCTCTTGGTTTCATTGATTCTTTGAATTGTTTACTTTGTTTCTAATTTATTATTTCATCCCTGAGTTTGATGATTTCTAGCCCCTACACCTCTTGGGTATGTCTGCTTCTTTTTGTTCTAGAGCTTTCAGGTATGCTGTGAAGTTGCTAGTATGGGATCTCTCCAGCTTCTTTATAAAGGCACTTAGTGCTATGATTTTTCCTCTTAGCACTGCTTTCTTTGTGTCCCATAAGTTTGGGTATGCTGTGCCTTCAGTTTCACTGAATTCTAGGAAGTTTTTAAATTTCTCTTCTTATTTCCTCCCTTACCCAGATGTCATTGAGTAGGAAGTTGCATAGTCTGTGTGAGTTTGTAGGCTTTTGGTTATTTCTTTTGTTGTTGAATTCCAGCTTTAATACATGGTGATCTGATCAGATGCAAGGGACTATTTCAGCTTTCTTGTATCTTCTTGCACTGTTCTCTAGGCATCTGATTGTCTCTGGTGTTAGCAGACCTAGAGGTTCCTCCAATGAGGCTGCTGTATGTGTCCCATGTGGGTCAGGCAGGTTGGGAGCAAGTAAAGAGAGCTCCAAGCCAAAGGTTGTTTGCTAGGGCTCCCTAGAGGCCTCCTCAGAATGATGGACAGTGGGTGTTAGAGCCTGCACCCAACTCAGCTCAGCTAGGTTCCCTGTCTGTATCCCAGTTGAGTCAGGCAGGAGAGGAGTAGGCTGGTAGATTTCCAAACCCAAAGCTGCTCAAGTGCCCTATAGTCCTTTTAGAGATGGCAGGGTTCTACCTATCTGCTATATGTTCCAGATGGGCTAGGCCAGTAAGCAGCTGGGGGGGGATGCAAGAGATTCAAGCTTGAAGCTGCTCAGGTGCCCCACAGACCTTCTTGAGAGGGCAGCAAATGTGAGTCTTGGCGACTATTTGAAATTTAAGGGAGAAAAGAAATTAAGGCTTTAGTCTATACAGACTAAGTGCATATTTTTCCTGTAAAATTCCATTATTTGTAAAATGAAGAAAACAGGTTAAAGGTTATAATTCCAAATAAGCCATTAGAAGGAACTTGAAGTCACTGAAATGGATACATGGTCAACTTACTGTAGCATTTGTATAATTATCCACGATAGTATCCCAATTTCTATATCTTATTTTACTCTAGACATCTGAAATCAATCAAACAAACATCTATAATTTTTATTGGGATAAAGTTCATATAACTTACAACTTTAAAGAATAAAATTCAGCAGCATTTAGTCAATTCGTAATGTCATACATTACTACCTCAAATGATCCCCCAAACTGCTCCTAGGCTTTTCTAATGCCCAATGTGTTTTCTTTTTTTTTTTTGGTTTTTCAAGACAGGGTCTCTCTGTGTAGCCTTGGCTGTCCTGGACTCACTTTGTAGACCAGGCTGGCCTCGAACTCACAGCGATCCGCCTGCCTCTGCCTCCCGAGTGCTGGGATTAAAGGCGTGCGCCACCACGCCCGGCTCCAATGTGTTTTCTAACCCCATCTATTATGGATATTTTATATAAAAGAGGACAATACATGACCTACTCTTTCTGCTTATTTTCACTCAGCATAATACCTTCAAGCTTCATGCATGCTATTGCATATATTATGCTTCGTTTTTTCATATTTGGATAGTCATCACGCTACTATGAACATTTATCCACACATTGTCTTTTGAATACTTGGAGGCATTCTTAATAGTAGACTGTTAGGTCATATGGCAATTCAAAATTTTACTTTTTGAGAAACTGTTAATCTTTTTCCATATTAACAGTTGCATTTTGCAGGTTTATGGGTTCCAATCCCTCTGCATCCCCACCAACATTTGCAATTTTTTTAACATTTGCAATTTTTAAATTTACTATTATGATTGTTCTTCTAGTGAGAAGCAGGTGGTATCCCACTGCCATTTCAATTTGCTTTTCTCTAATTACCAAAAATGTTGTTCAACTTCCATGTGCTTATTGACCATTTGCATATAACAGAATAACTTTCTCTATACATGAGAATTTATGTGTACAGTAAATTTATGATCATATAATTCATCATATAATTCTCCCATTTTATCTCTCATAGTTTCTGAATATCTCCTCAAGTCATCTCTCTTCCAGCTCACATCTTCTCTTTCTTGAAGCCTAAGTCAAACTAGTGCTTTCCTCATGTACACAGTGTGGGATCATCATACATGGGGAATCTACCAGTGGCCATACTCTCTAAAGAAAATGACTTTCCTTTCTCCAATAGCTTCTAACTCTCAATAGCTCCTCAGGAAACGTCAGGACCTGGAGAGAACATCTACTATCTATACTAGAATTTTTCTTAGTTTTATTTTGTGGCTGTTTTGAGGCATATGACCACATCTTTCTTGATATTTTTAGTGGGACAGCAATGTCAATTTCAGAAGACATCATTTCACAGCATTATTACCAATCTACTTGCTTTTACACTACTTCTGTCCCACTTTTGAAATGTTCCCTGGGCCTTGGAACTCATACTAATCAGAGGATTAATAAAGATGGCCCATTTAGGGGCTAATACTCCTTTGAGATATTTTAGAGAGATGACTAGGTAGATATTGTCTATGCTACTAAAATTAGTAGAGAAACCATGACTTATCTGTGCCGTCTCTGACATTGGCAACCATCTAGTTATCAAGCACTTTGAATAACTATGTCTGATTATTTTGTGTGTCATATAGTTTCTTTTATTTTAAAACACAGGTTGGTTTTGTCCTGTTTCCCCCAAACAGAGATCATGTATGGAACCTGTATGATAACAGCAACATTACACTTCTTGCCATGTGTTTTTGTAGTTATTATGTATTGGCCCAAATCATCATTGGAATTAATTATCTTCTTATTACCTGGTAAGTTAATGACTTGCATTCATCAAGACTCAACTAAGTTGGTCTGGGCATGGTGGCGCACGCCTTTAATCCCAGCACTTAGGAGGCAGAGGCAGGTAGGTCACTGTGAGTTCAAGGCCAGCCTGGTCTACAAAGTGAGTCCAGAACAGCCAAGGCAAATTCAGAGAGAGCTTGTCTCAGAATAAAAAAAGACTCAACTAAGTTAATCTTAAAATTCCAATCCTTGTCTGTTTTTCTTCTAGGTATCTGTTTGATTCCTAGTCCTTCTGTAGGGATAGGCCCAAACTTTATCAGACCATGTAAGGCAGAAAATTAGAACAAAAATTTAGGTGTTTAGAGAAGTTTCTCATAAAGTGAGAATAATTTTGGTAATTTCATTTGCCATATCTGTTTGCATATTTCTTATAGTTTATGGGAAGTATGTTCTACTTCTGTGGCCACAGTACACAAAGCCCTCATGATAGTCATATGTATGAAAAACTGAATGGTTCATATTAATATTTTTCATGACATCACAGAAGTAGAGAGCTTGCTGACCTTTCACCATTACGAGGCTTTAGACAGTCTAGTATTGAAAACTGTAACCAGCAGTCTCTCCAAACCTCCATCTGCATTTGTTTCAAAGTACTGACAAGCATGGGATGGGAGGTCCTTCTGTGCACTTTAAAAACAGATTTATTCTTTGAGAATTCTGTAAGTGTATATAATGCACTCTGACCATGTCTACTTCCATCCTTTTCACCTCTAATTCTTTCCAGATCTCTCCAGACACATCCTTCTCTCAACTTCATGTCCCTTTCTTCTTCTTCTTCTTCTTCTTCTTCTTCTTCTTCTTCTTCTTCTTCTTCTTCTTCTTCTTCTTCTTCTTCTTCTTCTTCTTCTTCTTCT